>CM052807.1:6904000-6958541 GCA_028533885.1 Nasua narica
ACCAAAATGCCCTTCAACAGATGAGTGGATGAGGAAGATGTGGTACATCTATACAATGGAATATTATGCCTCCATCAGAAAGGATGAATATCCAACTTTTGTATCAACATGGACAGGACTAGAACAGATTATGTGGAGTGAAATAAATCAAGCGAAGAGAGTCAATTAGCTTATGGTCTCACTTATAAAGAAAATCATGGAGGGCATCGTGAGAAGGAAGGGAAGGGTGAATGGGGGGAAATCGGAGGAGGTGATGAACCAGGAGAGACTGTGGACTCTGAGCAACAAACTGAGGGTTTTGGAGGGGAGGGGGTGGGGGGGTGGGTGAGCCTGGTGGTGGGTATTGAGAAGGGCACGTATTGCATGGAGCCCTGGGTGTGGTGCATGAACAATCAATCTTGTAACACTGAAAAATTAAAATAAACATATTTGGGGAGAAAAAAAGATTTTTAGAACCCAGAGTGTCTAATTATCTGGTCTGTTCCTTTAACTACATTGTTAAGATGTGATGAGTAGGATTCTGCACTCTTCTCGGTTAAACAACTAAGATGGGAAACACTAAACTGAGGAAATAGGTCTGTACTGTCATAGCCTTTCTTATGACTTTTTCTAAGCTTTTCTATGATGGTAGACTTTATGTATACACATCTGTGAATGTCGACACTTACAAATACAGAAATGGAAGGTCTGTTTTTACTATTTATCTTCTGGTCATTCATTTCCTTCCTAATATTCTGTTTCCTATAAAAATCACATAAAACACTGTTAATGCAGTATATCATTAAGACAGTGTGGTACTAGTATAAATTCTGACAGATAAATGGAATAGAATAAGATTCCAGAAACAAACCCTAAAATCTATGATCAATTAAGTTTTGATAAGTGTCAAGATGATTCAATGAGGAAAGAGGAGTCTCTTCAACAAATGGTTCCTGGACAACTGGATATTCATATGCTTAGTATTGGCAATTAGAAATGGGTTGGTAAGAAGGAGTAGATCAATAATTATATAATTATATTCACACACTAAATGATCATTTCCAATTCATATTCAATATTTACTGACCATGTAGTGGTCTTTTCTAAAACATTTTGAACAAATACAAGTGAATCCCTATTTGAATATATGTGTATGAAAAGACTACTTCTATGATACAACATTAAGTGTTATGTTTTTTAAGTGACATATTTTATGCTTGAATTTAAGACAAAGTTAAATGTCTTAGTGTCAGGGTAAGGACAATGTAAAAATTTTAACTGAAACTCAACCATTTTCTTTAATGACTTGTAACAGCTTTTGAAGAGATTCGATTGTTTTTGGACTGTCAGATGAAAAGCATCATGCAAATTAAAATAATATTAGCACTGAAATTTCTATTTACTTTCATTATTTAGTTTTAGCTCTGAAATTCATTATTTAGTTTTAGCTCTGAAATACTGTGCATGTTACTGGGATATAGGTGACCTTGTAGAAAAATCAGTATCAAGAGCTCAACACCACATATCACTTATGGCAGAGAAATCCTATGCTGAAAAATTAGAGAAACCAATACTCTCAGTCATTCTTTGCTTTCTCAAACTTCTACCCTCAGGGCAAAGTTCCAGCCATATTTTCAGCTCAGAATTATTAATGATTCATAAAATTTCCATTGACTCTTTTAACCAGAGATTGATAGTATTGCTAATGATATGTCCTGCCCAGCTGTGCTTTAACTATTCATCATTGCTTCTGTTTTTCTAGCCAACTTCCCAAAGAACTCTGGAACTTGTCATAATTCCAGTGGTTACCCTTAGGCCTCTGAACTCTATTTCCAAGTTAGGATGGCCATTGTGTCAGCATAGAGACCTGGGGATTTGATTTAAAAATGGGATATCAGCTTTAAGTAGGCATTGTTTATTTGTTTGTTTTCTGTTTGAATCAACTTCTAATGTTTACATACACTGTACTGGGTTAGACAATTAATTATTCCAAGTTTCAACTTACTATGTCTGAAGAATATAAGTCAGATTTATTATCTGTTTCTTATATTTTTATGAGGCTTGTTAGCAGAATTCCATTATATCTGACTGACTCCCTGATGTCAAGAAACCATTCTTGTTGAAATATTTCACATAAAAATGAGCCAACAAATCATTCAAATGACTTTCCTATGCAGGAAAAACATAGTGAGATATAAAATATTTTTAAAAATACAATTAAAAGCATTATAAACATTTTAAATGGAAGTCCCATACAAAGGAACTATTTATGAAGAAAACAATATTCTTCAGATTCTGATTGTTCAGTTTTGAGTTAATTTTTCTTCTCTTTTTCTCCACCAGTGCTAAGTGAATTGGTTCACCCGGTTAAGGATTGCACCTGGCCAATTTAATACCACATGATAATTTCAAGGAACAATCTTATGTGATTTCTATCTACAGTGCCCTTAAGTAAAAGAATTAAAGTCATGAAATGAACTCTTGTCAACCACTGGTTTTTATGCGAGTTTCAGTCATGACTGGGTAACTGGACATTTCTAGAATGAGGCGGCTTCAAGCAGACGTCTTCATTTTTATTTTTCTTTCCATATTTTTGAGATAATCTGCCACTTATTATGCAAGATAAAGGAACAGTGGTATTAACAATAATACTGATGCATTTTTTGAAGCTGCAGAAAGCATAGGAGAAAATATGGTTGGAATAAGCATAATATTCTTGCACTTTTCTAAAAATGCAGGCATTAAAAATACAGCTTAGTGTCTCCTATAACTTTTTAATACAAATGCTTACATATACTTTTATTTTTATTAGTGTTATTCATATCAGATAGTCTTTGCTAAAGGCCTAGATAGTTTTTTCATAGTAGCTTTTATATTAACAATATGAGTAAAACTGAAGAAGAGTGAAATTCACAAGTGGATAATCCAGACAAACAGCTGTTCCTTATTTCCCTACAAAAGAAATAGGGGCTATTTGAAGACAGAATGTGTTATGGTAAAAAACAATAAAGTATCCTTAAAAAGAAACCAAATATCCTAAAAAAAAAGGAAAAATAATTTTCTTGGATGTTCAAAGTTTAAATTCTCAACAACAATAAAAATACTTCTAGCTCAGCAGTTTCAACACAGAAAAGATGCAGAATTCCTTTACTGGGATAACCAGGTACTGCATTTTCAGAGCATCTACCTCTTTATATTTGCCTCAAATACAGTGTATCAGCTTTCTTTTCAGCTGATGGCTTTAATTCATTATTTGAGATATGACGAAGGAGAAAACTAAATGAAAAAATGCTGTATATATATTTTAAGGTATGAGTCATATTTGAAATAAAATGTGAGTTTTTTTTTTTTAATTACACTTTGGAAAACAGTGTGGAGAGTCCTTAAGAAATTAAAAATAGAGCTACCCTATGACCCTGCAATTGCACTACTGAGTATTTACCCTAAAGATACAGATGCAGTGAAAAGAAGGGACATATGTACCCCAATGTTCATAGCAACAATGGCCACAATCACCAAACTGTGGAAAGAGCCAAGACGTCCTTCAACAGACGAATGGATAAAGAGGATATGACCCATATATACAACAGAGTGTTACGCCTCCATCAGAAAGGATGAATATCCAACTTTTGTATCAACATGGACGGGACTGAAGGAGATTATGCTGAGTGAAATAAGTCAAGCAGAGAAAGTCACTTATCACATAATTTCACTTACTTGTGGAGCATAAGGAATAACATGGAGGATATAGGAGAAGGAAAGGAAAAGTGAATTAGGGAAATCGGAGGGGGAGACAAACCATGAATGACTGTAGACTCTGAGAAACAAACTGAGTGTTTTGGAGGGGAGGAGGGTAGGGGGATGGGTGAGCCTGGTGGTGGGTATTGAGGAGGGCATGCATTGCATGGAGCACTGGGTGTGGTGCATAAACAATGAATCTTGGAACATTGAAAAAATAAAATTAAGAAAATTACTCCTGATTAAGAATGCAAATCTCAAAGAATATACTATGACTCACCAACCACCGAACTATAGATGTCAGCACCAAACACAATCTCTCTTTCAACTTTTTTAAACTAGAAAGGAAGGAGAAACTCTCTGTAGAATTAGACCTGTGTTGACCTAGCTTCACATGTGAACTATCAGGATTTTGAAAATGGAAATTCTGATGTAAAAATGATAGTGTCATTCGTATTATATACCTATTACGAGAGAGAAGATCTTGAGCAGGAGTTTGTTAAAGTTATGATGCAGTCATGCTTAAGAAGCAAAATGAAAATCATGGTTGGCCATTTAGCTAAAATTTACCTTCAATATCACTTAGGTGAAAAGTTTTCAAAATCATCTTCAAATGGGGTACCTCGGTGGCTCAGTGGGTTAAAGCCTCTGTCTTCGGCTCAGGTCATGATCTCAGGGTTCTGGGATCAAGCCCCACATCAGGCTCTCTGCTCAGCGGGAAGCCTGCTTCCCTCTCTCCCTCTGCCTGCCTTTCTGCCTACTTGTGATCTCTCTCTCTCTCTGTCAAATAAATAAATAAAATCTTTAAAAAAATCATCTTCAAATAATATGAATGGGAAATCTTCTTCTCCCTGTTTTAACAGAGTGTGGACTGAAGCCAACTTGTGTGCTCTTCAATGTTAAAGTGAAGTGTTAGCAGCACCTTTCAAACCAGGCTTCTGACTTTGTCCTCCACGACAAGGAATTTAAATAGATCTATGGTCAATAAATCTTTCTCTTTACTTATAAAAGGTGCATAGTAAATACTTCATTCATAGTTTTATCCTACTAAAATACATACTTGCCAAAATTTACCTCAGATTATGAAACAGCTTATATCTGCGATAATAAACTATGGGAAAGAGTCAATGGAGAATCAAATCTGGTTGTGATTATATAACTTCAGATTTAAAATATCAAAGTGTTATTTGTTTTTGCTGTTGTTCTGTATATATAAAGCCAAGTGCTTGATTGTGGAGTACAAATAGATAAAACATTTCCAGATTATTGGGAGGCAAAAAGGGGAGACTTCAGGATAGGCTAGCTTTTTAAATTGATGTTCAGTTAAAGAATATCTTAATCTCAAAATGTCCCAAATATTCAGTTATTTCTGCATAAATTCTCCCATCTTAGTGAGTTTTAGTAATCAGTATATTGATGGATAACTACTGTAAAGTAAGCAATTCTACGTTTTTACATAATTTGAACATTCTTTCACAAGGTACTTATTTTATAAATACGGCATTGAAGAGTAACATCGGGTGCACACAGGTTTTCTCCCTAACATTCATCCCTATGCTCTTCCTCCTTTGCAGTGGAACTCTTGAAGTCATCTGCCTGACAGATCTTAATCCAGCATGGCGATCACATTCCCTTGGATGTGACTGATTCGGCACGGAAAAGTGACCCTATGAGGCAGTAAGTCATGGGAGCAAGTGTGTGGCTGGCTTTGGGAAAGTTACCCTCACCAATTAAGAGAGATTCATAAGAAAAGAAAGGAAGGTTCCTTTCTTCTGTTGGATATTAGTAGACCTACACAAACGACCGAGAACTTTGCAGCATTTTTTCCACTAGGAAGGGATTCACAAAAGACAAAGTCAACAGAACTGATCATGGGAACCTGTAAAATGAAGAACTTGTTTCTTGGTGATGATCATATTGGGTGGCTGAATTAACCAAACATGTAGGCACCCTGCCTTAGGTCTTCCTAAGTGTAAAAGTATGTCTTCTCATTGTTTAAGCAATTTAAGTCTAGAATCTTTATTACTTGAATTTAAGGCATCTTAAGTGACAGACAGTGATTGGAACAACTTAGCAATCGGCCATTAAAAAAACGTATTATTTCTGTTCAGTTTTCCTTTTTGTATTTTCGGGAAAAATACTCCCAAGCATACTGCTTATAAGAACTGTGACTTTTAAATGGCTATGGTGGTAAAATTCCATTTTTCCCTTTTTATTATTGATTTTACTGCGTACACTGAGATATATATACCATGTTCCTATAAATAAAAACACAGTTTTTCTAAGGGCTGTGTTTCTTAGAAAATGGGTATACTGTAGATCTAGAATAATGTTTCTGTTAGTTAAAGAGAGACTCATATGATATACAGTAGTAAAAACTGTTGACCCAAGAAGTAATTAAAAATGCCTGACTGTATGTAAGGTATCCTGACAATATGGTACTTTCTAGAAAACAGCATCATGCCATATCAGTCTTTCATATCTCTAGTGGCTATATCTATATAGATCTATATCTATATCTATATCTACATATATTGCTATATCTCCTTATCACTATATCTCCAGTGGCTATTTAGATATGCTAGTCATCTATATTGATGACTGAGGAGCAACTACACATACTGTTTTGTAGAACATGGGGGATTCTAGGAAATGCCAGCACATTAAGTTCTGAGAAAGTTTTTATTCATTCATTTTATTTTCAACATTCATTTATTTATTTTTAGAGATTTTTATTTTATTTTCTCACCTAGGTACCCCTGTGAGAAAATTTTTAAATTGCCTGTGTATAATCAAAGATGCCTAGATAGAGGAGAAGAGAAAGTTACTGCTTATGAGAATAGAGCAAAAATATTTTCTATTACAAAAAGTAGTTAATAGATACGCATGAAATATTTCTTTAAGTGTTAATTCTGCTCAAATGGCCACTTTATCAATTTGTCTCTAATATTTTAGGCTAGTTATTTTTCTGGGCATTCAAGAGACTGTTAAAAGACCTTAATCACAATATCTTGGAGGTAATTCAATGATGGCATAGTCCAGATAACAACATGTGGTTGCAATCAGTGTACTGAAAAAGGAACAAACAAAACATGTCTTACTCACGGAAATTTGAACACCTAATCTATATTTATAACTCCTTGACATATTTTTGTACCAGTGTGATCTTGTAGTTGTAGGTTTAATAATGACTTAGAAAACTAAAATACAAAACAAAATAAAACAAAAACCAAAAAACATACACATTTATATAGGTCTCTGATTCTAATGGTTTAAGAGAGATAACTGTAATATAACATATTCTTGTATCTATTTTGCCTTGAGTATTAGCTCTAGATCTCTCGCTCTCTCTCCCACTCCCCATTTCTTTCTTCCCTACTTCCTCTTTCTCTTCCTCATACTTTTTTCTCTCCTTAAATCTCACCAAAGGAAGTAGCCCTATTACAACTGCTTTTTTCTCATGACATATGGAAATTATTTTACTGTATTTAGTTAGATAACAAGTATTTTTTTTAATTCATGGATGTCAAAATATATTAAAAAAAACTCCAATACTTCCTCCCCCTATTATATCATCTAGACAAGTCTGCACATTTGGACTATACTATTTTGGGAAATCATATGTAGCCTTCTAAACTCTAACGTTTCCACCCTTTAAAAGACATCCTTACAGGGGACCTGGGTGGCTCAGTCAGTTAAGCTTCTGCCTTTGGCTCAGCTCATGATCTCCTGGTCCTGGGATTGAGCCCCGAATTGGGCTCCCTACTCAGTGAGGTGTCTGCTTCTCCTGCAGCCCCTCCCCCTGCTTGTGCTCTCTCAAATAAGTAAATAAAAATCTTAACAAAATAAAAGACATTCTTGTATTTGAATTAAATTATGGCTGAAATTTAAAATACCCAGAAATTCCAAGGCATAAACCCAGGTAATTTAGCTGGCATGCCTAAGTCAAATCACTCCTACACAGCATGGATGATGTAATCATCTTACTCGAAGTACTTTGACTTGAAAGGTTTTACTCCTACGTCAAGCCCAATTGATTCTCTGTCCTAGTTTTGTTTAAGGCAGATTACATAGATTGTAGCTGTGTCAGTCAAAGCTGATTGGTTTTTTTCCTCTTTTAAAATATCTGGACTGGTTTTAATAGAATCTTTAGATAATGTATACCCTAAATAAAGCTCTTTCATGAGCCTCTGTTGCCTCAAAACAATTTAGAAATTACTTGTTCTCTCACACGTCTGTTGAACATCTATAGATATGATCTCTGGTCCCAGGCTGGGGCATGAAACACATGCAAGGAATGGATATAATAAAATATGGCCTGTCTGGCATGGTGGTTAAAAGTAGTGTTTTGATGTTGACAATCTTGGATCGAGTCAGGGTTGTTAACTTTATTCATTTCTTTTCAAAGGAAAAAAAGACAACAAACATTTTTACTACAGGTTTTGAGAGCAAAATGCTTACTACACAAAGTAGGACTCAATCAATGATCACCTAGTTACTAATATTATTATCAGTCTTGTCATTAAAGGAAGTAGCAAAGGCAAAAGAAAAAGGGATAGGACATACTGCTTCCCAGTGTGGACTACAGCTGGGGCAGGGATTAAGGGAAGCCCTTCAGGGGAGGGAAGAGTTCTGAGCAGCTCTTTTGTTTTGCAACTCGAACAGCTCTAGAATCTGCTAATTGTTCTGCTTCTTATATAACACTTTTTGTTATTTATAGACAAAACATTACAAGCATTTAACTACCCATCAATTATCTTTGCTGAGACATGAATGGAAGTTTGGCCATTACGAGGTTTGGAGGCAATTTGCTTATAGAGGTTATTTCCATGCTGTTTTCTATTTCCTAATAATCATGCATGATTCCACACTTAGTTTAGAAAACTGTATATAACAATACATAAACAGAATAATTTTCTGGAATGAGATGGCCCTTAATGTCTCTTTTTCAGTTAGCAAAGGCTTCCAACCACATTTTAAAAGAGCATGGAATTATGTCCTATTTGATTTGGTCAAATTTATGATTATGTGTAATCTTCCTCAATGGAATTATGAAGCAATAACTTCTTTCATGCAACAATTACTCTCTATCATTCTCTAAATGTGACTGTATTTTACAAAATTCAAGCAAAAAGTTACTTATGTAAAATAAAGGACTCCACAAATTAGTTTAGGGCACAGATAATTTTTTTATTATTTTATTTTTTAGAATAGTTTTAGATTCACAGCAACGTTAAGCTGAAAGTAGAGATTTCCGAGATACCCTCTTCCCTCACTTGTACATAGCTTCCCCCGTTATCAACACCCCAAATCAGGACAGTACATTTGTCTCTACAACTGATGAACCTACATTGATTCTTCACAATTACCACAATTACCCAGAGTCTAGAGTCTACATTATGGGTCACTCTTGGTGTTGGTGTTGGGCATTCTATGGATTTGTAGACATTTATAATGACCCATATATATATATGACATTTATAGTATTAAATTAAGTTTCACTGCCCTAAAAATCCACTGTGCTATGCCTATTTACCCCTCCTTCCCTTTGAACTATGCACAACCACTGTCTCCATATTTTGGATATATAGACAGTGTCTCCATATTGCCTTTTTCAGAAGGTCAGAAATCATATATGATTTAGTTGGAATCATATAGTAAGTAGCCCTTTCAGATTGACTTCTTTTACTTAATAATAGGCATTTAAATCTGGTCCATGTATTTTCATGGCTATCATGATAGCTTTTATTTTTAGCACTGAGAAATATTCCATTGTCTGGATGTACCACCATTTGTTTATCCATTCACCTACTGAAGAACATTTTGGTTGCTTCCAAGTTTTGGCAATTATGTATAAAGTTTCTATAAACATCCTTGTGTAGGTTTTTGCATAGACATAAGTTTTCCACTTCTTTGGATAAGCCAGGGGGTGTGATCTCTAGATCATATAGTAAGAGTATGTTTAGTTTTGTAAGAAACCAAGATACTTACTGTCTTCTAAGATGGTTGTACCATTTTGCATTTCCACCATCAGTGGGATGATCAGTGAACGATCAGTGATCATTCCAGTGATCAGTGAATGAGAGTTCTTGTTTAGATGCTCATCAACATTTGGTGTTGTCATTGCTCAGGATTCTGGCTATTCTAATAGGTATATAGTAGTATCTCATTGCTTTACTTTACACCTTCCTGATGTAAAGCAACTTTTCATATACTTATTTGCCACTATATATATTCTTTTTGTCAAAGACTGAAAATGGCTTCGGCCCAATCTTGAATTATGCTGTTTATTTTCCTCTTGTTAAATTTTAAGAATTCTTTGTACATTTTGGATAACAGTCCTTTATCAGATGCGTCTTTGGTAAAGGCTTCCTCCAGTCAGTAGCTTGACTTTTCATTCTCTTGTCTTTTATAGACCATTTTTAATTTTAATGAAGTCCTGCTTATCAATGTTTTCTTTCATGAATCATGCTTTTGATGTTTTATCTGAACAACCATCACCACCTCGAGGTCATCTGGATTTTCTCTGATGTATGTTCTTGGACTTTCATAGTTTTATGTCATGTTTTGTGCTATGATCCATTTTGAGCTAATTTTTGTGAAGGGTGTATGATCTGTGAATAGATTTTTGTTGTTGTTGTTTTGCCTGTAAGATGCCCAGGTGTTCCAGCATCATTTGTTGAAAAGACTGTCTTTTCTTTGGTGAAAATGCTTTTGATCCTTTGTCAACAATGAGTTGGCCATATTTATATGGGTGTATTTCTGGGCTATTATGTTCAAATTAAATACTGTTATATCACCAATACCAATGTCTTGATTGCTATGGCTTTATAGTAAGTTTTGAAATCAGAAAGTGTCAGTCCTCCAACTTTTTGTATTTCCTTATTATCTATTTTTTTAAAAATTTTTTATTGATGTTAGTAATTTGTGTTCTCTCTCTCTTTTTTTTTTTCCACTGGCTAGAGGCTCCTTGATTCTATTGGTCTTTTCAAAGAATTAGGTTTTGGTTTAATTGATTTTCTATATTGACTTTCTATTTTCAATTTCATTGGTTTCTGCTCTTTTGGGTTGAATTTACTCTTGTTTTTCTAGTTTCCTAAAGTAGATGCTGAGATTATTATTTTTTTTTCTGAGATTATTTTTTAATTTTAGATCTTTTTTTCTAAAATAGTCAGTTAATGCTATAAATCTCCCTCATAACGCTCCTTTCACTGCATCCCACAAATTTGGTAAGTTGCATTTAAATTTATATTTAGTTTACATTAAAATTTACTTGGAGATGTTTTCTTTGACCCATGTGCTATTTGGAAGTATGTCATTTAATCTTTTAAGCATTTAGGGTATTTTCCAGCTATCTTTCTGTTATTACCTTGTTTAATTGTATTATGGTCTGAGAGTAAACACTGTAGGATTTCTATTATTTTAAATTTATTAAGGTGTGCTTTATGGCCCAGAATGTTCCACACAAGCTTCAGAAGGATGTGTTTTCAGTTGTTTTTGGATGAAATAGCCTATAGATTTCCATGATATCTATCCGATTGATGATGTTCTTGAAAGCATATCCTAATTGTTCTAATCACAAGAAAAAAACATTTTTTTTCTATCTATACGATATGAGAATATTAACTAAGCTTATTGTGGCAAACATTTTATAATATATGCAAGTCAAATCATTATGCTCTATATCTTACACTTAGTGCTGGGCATTCCAGTTTTTTTTTTTTTTTTTTTTTTTTTTGGGCATTCCAGTTTTACCTCAATATAATTGGAAAACAAACAAAATGCTGTTGCTGGTTAGAATTTCTCATAGTTGTCAATTAGGTTAAATTGATTAATGACATTGCTCAAGCTTTCTTTTTCTGTGTCTGTGTCTTTCTGAGTTTCTGAGAATTACTGGTAAAGACAGAATGGATATGCAAAATATTTATTGTGGATAATAGCTATGAAAGATAAATGGAGGAGGAATAGGAGCAGATGAGAAAATTTTCCAGAGTGCACTACAGCTCTGATATTTAGCTAAGGACAGAAAGAAAAAAAAATTAGGTGAATTGGTCAAGGTGTGCCTTGGATCATTTTACAATTCTGGGGAAGCTTAGTGGTGGAACAGTGCTTGTCCACTTCTGTGCTCTGGTCTGTAACGTGCCTCTAGCAGAAAGCCAAGATGGGTTTTTTTTTTAAGGTTTTATTTATTTATTTGACAGAGAGATATCACAAGGAGGCAGAGACGCTCCCTGCTGAGCAGAGAGCCCGCCGCTGGGCTAGATCCCAGGACCCACGGACCATGACCTGAGCCAAAGGTAGAGGCCTTAACCCACTGAGCCACCCAGGAGCCCCTTATGGCTAACTTTGCTCCATCCCCTTCCCTCAGGGATTATACACCTGTCCTTCCTGTTGTCCCATGTCTGAAAAAGTACATATGTATTTTCTTCTGGTTCCTAGTTTTGTAATGTGAGAGGTTAAGTCTTCTTTATTCTATCATGGCCAGAAAAGGAATTCTGACTTTTTAAAAAATATTGGATCACATTAAGTGTCCATAAATACAGAAATAGTTTAAAACTATTGTGGTGCAAACTTTGGAATTATAGACAGGACTTAACAATAATAAAATAAAACTTAAATACAGTTGTCTTTCATTGTTCCTAATAATTTTCCATGAAAGAAACAGCATATAATAACACGTACATATAATGCACATATACAAATATATGTACAACTATGCCTAAGTGCCATATATTCAAAATTATAAATATATCCATGTATATATTTAAACACTTATCTTAAAGGAGATATAAATTGCTGAGAGTGCTGGAATTGGGTGGAAAAAAAAAGGCACGGATGGTTATAGAAAAGGAATTTTCAAGTTTTGCGCTATATACATCAGTGTCTTATTACATAAGAATTCCGGTATTCCTTGTGAGATTTCAAAAGTAAAATGGATTACATTACCTATTCATTAACCAAACTTGTTTATTGTTAAAACCGAAGGGATCATTTGATACTGTTAAAATTTGAAAGGCAGGACTGTGGCACAGTACAATAATCATTTCTATAGTTTAGGATAGTACTGTGTAATTACCACAGTACTGAAATCCTTAACTCCTTGCCATGTATGAACCCCATTATTTACCTTTTTAAATACACTTATAATTATATCCCATTTTTTTATTCCTAAATAAAATGGGTGTTTCCCATCAGGGGAAGATATCAATGTTCACAATTAATTATACCTAAGTGCTATAAGCATTTTTATAGATTATTATGAATGGTGAAATATCTTCCATGATAAAAGTTTATATTGTTAGCCTAGAGTTAATTATCTTGAAATTAGGTAACCTAAAGGTCTGACGTTACATACTCATGTGTCTACTTACAGTAATTTCTGTTTTTCTAGTAGGCAAATAAATGTGTGGGAGGAGAATGAGTTTCAAATTTTTATAACTAACGTTGTATATGAAGAGACATTTATGTTTTGAATTACAGAATGATTGCAATGTTGCTTTCACTGAACATTCTGTTAGTGTTGTAAGATGCTCTCACTTACCTATAAAGTGCTGCGTTTCCTCTATATGCAACTGATATTAGGAGAATGGCCTTTTCTAGATACTCAGCAATATAGAGGAAATGTTCAAGTTGTCTCTTTATGAATTCTTCAATAACTTTAAATAATTTATGAGGTTTTACAGATTATTCCAAAACATTTTATTTTTATCTCACAAAATTATGTTGTTAAAAATGCCTCAGAAAGAAGGTAGTCAGGAATATGACCCTTGGATAAAGCACATACTTAAAGTCATGATCATGTTCCTTGTATAAGAAAGAGCCATTACACTCCCATCATAAACAAAAACTCAAAATAATGAAAAGGAGTTAAATACTCTGTTATATTTATTAATTCTTTCGTTCATTTGAGAATAATGAAGACTCACTGGAAATTTACAATGTGTCAGGCTATAAGGTTGGTTCTGAGAATACAGAAATTAATAGCATTCACTTGTTTATCTGGAGGAGATTATAGTCCAATGGGGGACATAAATGTACAGTCATGTAACTAAGATACAATATTAAGCTATAAAAAAATAAAATGTGCTATAAGAATGTGAAGAAGGGAAAGTCAAGTCTACATAAATGAATCGCAGGAACAAAATACTTATGCCGAAACCAGAACTTCAGTAAGAATTTTACCAGGGGACAAGAACAAAACCTATGGGGAAGGAATGTGTAGGTATTAGACACAACTAGAAACTAGCTTTGCCTTACATGTACACACATGATGATTACATATATCCATGCACACACATACACATAGGTGAAATGTTTTAAGGAACTATGGAACATTCTCTGCACCCTTGCCAATCTCTGTCTTCAAACACTCATTTCAGCTTTTGTACTCTGAGAAGGGACAAAAGAGCTGTCATTACCTAATGCATCGCTATTGAAATCCCACTCATTTCCATATCCAACTCATCTTCAACTATTTTTCTAAAGATTTTATTTATTTATTTGTCAGAGAGAGAGAGAGAGAGCACAAGCAGGCAGAGTGGGAGGGAGAAGCAGACTCCCCGCTGAGCAAGGAGCCTGATGTGGGACTCAATCCCAGAATCCTGGGATCATGACCTGAGCCGAAGGCAGCTGCTCAACCAACTGAGCCACCCAGGCGTCCCTCAACTATTTTATTTTATTTTTTTTTAGACTTTTTTAACATAGAGAGAGAGAAAGAGACCTCAAGTGAAGGAGGAGTGGAGGGAGAGAATATCCAGCAGATTCTGCACTGAGTGCAGAACCCATCCAGTACTTGATCCCACAATCCTGGGATCAAGACCTGGGCCGAAACCAAGAGTCGAATGTTCAACTGACTGGGCCACCCAGGGCAACTTCAACTATTCTGTGACTACTTACTTGATATTTGAAGATAGTAGACTGCTTCTCCCCAAGTTTTCATTTTATTTGTATCTATTACGTGGTAGCTTGTATTCTGCTTCTCATTATAATTATTTTCTTATATTTGATGTATCATACAAACTATTGTTCTCCTAATTTTCTTCTTTTGCAAGGTCTAACTTATACAATATTAGCATAAATATATGTTTAATTTCACTCACCAACTCTTAGGATATGAGATGATTTAGTGCAATTCATTATAGCTTTTCAGCAGGTAAATTAAGGTAAGGATAGTTACTCTAAAGGTCAAACAGACAATATATATTAGTAACAGAATCAGAACTCTAGATATTTTGGAAATATATTTATTGCTTTTTAAAAATTTTTTCGAATGTGAGAATCTTCAACATAATCCACGTATGTTCCCAGTATCAGAAAATAATCTCTCATTCTACCGTGTTCTTTTCCTAAATCATTGAACTGCACGGGGACCTTTTGAAAGTCTCATGTTTTTCTCTGATATCAATAGTCTGCTATGATTTTCCTATTAGTCTCATGCCAGTGAGTATAGAGAAACATTATCAGTCATGTCAAAAGGGAAAGGATGATATGTGTCAACTGAGTTCCCATTCTAGAAAGTCTTTCTATCCACTGAAAACAATAGTGTTTCCTGAAATTTGACAAGACTCATCCTTTAAGTTGTGAAAAAATAATCAAAAGATCAATATGAGAAAAACCTGGCAACATTTTTCTGAATTAAAATGCTATTTGAGTGTCAATCAATTTTCTGTTCCAGGGTATGCCATGTCCCCAACATAGACAAACCACTGAAGTGAGCTCTTGGATCCATGTAGTGCATGGGAGAAGGCTGATGAAGATGTGGACCACAACTTTCTAGGGATTATACTCATTTTGAAATGTTTCAAGTATCAAATTTGATTGGAGTTTATTATTCCCTGTGTGGACCTGGCTTTTAATCTTTATAATGAAGAAAACTAAGTGATGACTATATTCATATAAACAATAAAAGTAAATCTAGGTGTGTGTATAACCCCTTACCACTTGAAGTAAAGTTCAGAAAACTCCTGTAAAGTGGGAGATTGCATTATCATAAGGTTAATGAAATCACTGAAGAGAATCAGGGCCAGAGGTCAGAAGCTGATGGCCAAACAAATTCTATTAGAAGTTGCTTTATTGGAAGGCACATTATCACAGAATTTCTCTGTTTATAACCTTCACAAAGGTGAGGAGAAATGTAGAAAATCACTGATGAAAAATTGACTTTTTGTCTCAAAGAAGATACAGTTCACACTTATGATCATTATTAATTTTTCTCATCCTATCCCTGGAGTTAATGTGAAAAGCTAAACTTACCGTTCCTTCATAAAATAGATAATGAAATATATTATTAGAATTTTGGAAAGAATTAAAAACTTCTTTAGTTTGAATTCTTATTCAGGTTTGATAATGATGATGAGAAGATTAGCTTCCACCTCTAATTCTTTTGATATCTCAAAAGTGAGGGCAATTTGGGTCATGTGTTAACATTCGTAAGTGCCTCCATAGCCCTTAACCCAATTTTGGATACATAGATATTAAATAGCTAGAGCTTCCTCATTACAACTCAAGTATTTTTGTGCTCACTTGATATTGTGATGCAAGATGTAGTGGATGGGCACCTGACTTGCTCAGTCAGTATAGCATGGGACTCTTGATCTCAGGATTGTGAGTTTGGGGTTGAGTTGAGTGTAGGCATTATTTAAATATAAAATCTTTAAAAGAAAAGATACAGTGGAAAGAAGCCAGAAACTAAGTTCTTGCTCTGTGTCTGCCCACAGCTATCTATGGATCTTGGGCAAATTTTGTTGCCTCACCAGCCAAGTGAAATAATGACAGAGAGGGAGAGAGAGAGAGAAGAAGGGAGAGAATGAGAGAGAAGAAGAAGAAGAAGGGGGGAGGGGGCGGCGAGAGGGGGGAGGGGAGCTGCCGGGAAGGGGGAGAGGGAGGAGAAGCTGGGAGGGAAGAAAGAAGAGAGTGTAAACTCCAATGTCCCTTCACATTACTCATCTTTCACTAATATTTAAATTTCTGAGATTCAGAAAAGTCTTTAAAAAATGTAGACAGGTTATTTATTGTCCTTAGAACACTGATTTCCCTTGACGTTCCCTTACCTACAGTAAAACTTTGAATTCCAGACCTCTCTCTAAGCCTTGTGAAAGATAAATAGTTGATTTCAGAACAGTTATAGAACAATGGTTTGCTACAGTAGAACATTAACTACAGCAAAATTCCTGCCCATGATACAGGTATTCAGGGAATTTTCAGGTGATTTAGGGAATTTATGTTTTATAATGTACTTAACAAAGGTGAGCATCCAGTAGGAAAGCTCAGTCTTGTACCGAGGCTCGTCTTGTTACGGTTTTCAGAAGTTATATACACTTATTTTCTAAATTGTAATTTCTGCTTCATCTGCAGGTCTATATGCTCAGTTTCAGGGTTACTTTTTTCTTCTTCTTTATGTAAAATCCATTTTCCAATGTGCTCCAAGGATTTCTTCAGATTTCCTCCTTAGTAAAATTTTCATTGTTTTTTTTCTTCATTTAGTTTATTTTTTCTTAAAATTTAACACAAAAGAATTATTCATCTTTCACTCACTCCTCTGGCAATGTACCAAGCCTTTGATAGGGCCTGGCAAGAATTTGTCTCATTAACTTGGTTTTATCACATGTCTCTTCTGGATCAAGTTATAATATCTCACTTATTTTTCTCACATATTTTATTTTGGGAAAAAAATCAAGTTTCCACAAACAATTCTGAGAGGTAAAATAGCTTTTTCCTCCGCAAAACTTAGGAGAGAATAAAATCTTTTTTCTATCTAAAGAGGTTATCTATGTGTGAGGGATGCTTGTGAGTGTGTGCGTGTGTGCAACTGTATGAATTCAGTCTATGCAGACCTACTATGTTACAAGAATTTGGAACATAAAGTGTAAGAAAACATATATAGAACAATAAAATAAAGCAAATTACTTTGCATCGTAAACTTCTTAAGTAGTTAAGACAAATGCATATGAAACATTAGGTAACCAAGTATTACTCCAAAGGATATGGTTTGGACATTAAAGTAATCTACTTTTCTCACTTACTACATTATTACATCTTTGTTAGTAGAGACATATCATTTTAATAATGGCTACACAGTCTTACATTATACCTATACATTGTGTGTGGGTATAATTATTTTAGTTTTTTGTTGTTCTTATTGCAGAACAAATAAGCGATTTAAGAATATTCACTACTACCAACAACTCTGTAACGCAGCCTACACATACTTAGATCTTACAAATGCAACAGTATGCTTTTCTCCAATGCAATTTTCCTAGGACCATTTCCTGTTTCTAAAACAGAACAATTTTCTCCTTTTAGAAACCATGATGTTTTTAAAGTTTAACAGTGACAATTTTATTATTTTTTTAAAGATTTTATTTATTTGAAAGAGAGAGAATGAGAGAGAGAGCCTGAGACAGGGGAGGGTCAGAGGGAGAAGCAGACTCCCTGATGAACAGGGAGCCCAACATGGGGCTCGATCCCAGGACCCTTGGATCATGACCTGAGCCAAAGGTAGATGCTTAACTAACTGAGCCACCTACATGCCCCTAATCTAAGTATTTTCTTGTCTCAATAGAGAACATCACACAAATACAGTAATTGCTATTATACTAGAAATCATTGATTCCAAATATCAAATATCAAATAAAGGAAACAGAGTTGCTGTTACATATAGAGACAAGAAGGCACATGCCTGGAATTCAGCAGATTCACTGGGGCACTTTTTATATTTCCATATCCATAGACATGGGCAGTTGTAGCAAGTATGGCCTGATAAGGTCATACTAACAGGGACTCACATGTCTCAGGGATGAAGGATGGGGTTAAACCAGTAGGCAAGGAAGCCAGACCTGTACAAATGCTGACTGAATGTGAATCTAGAATGAATGGTAGGGACAGAGATGATGAATATCAATTATGGTCTTGGTACTGACTGCACAAACAGAGACTGTAGCTTGTTTCACTATGTGTTTTCTTCGGAAAATTGTGACTAATTGCCAAATAGAAGAATCAATAGCATGAGGATAGAGTGAAATTAACATGGAGCATGGATGGATGAGTAGTAGAAAGGATGAACTCTTACAGACCTTATCAGTGTTTTATCCCTTATCCATAGTGACTTTCTCGGCAGACCTGCCTAACTTCCATCTGCTGGAACTTTTGATATTTTTCCTGAAAGCTCTCTGAGGCGGGGTGCTTGGGTTGCTCAGTGGGTTAAAGCTTCTGCCTTAGGCTCAGGTCATGATCCCAGGGTGCTAGGATTGAACCCCACATCGGGCTCTCTGCTTAGCGGGAAGCCTACTTTGCCTTCTCCCTCTGCCCACTTGTGATCTCTCTGTCTCTGCCAAATAAATAAATAAAATAAAAAAAAATCTTTGAAAGCTCTCTGAGGCTGCAATGTCAATTTTGGAAGTGTTAAAGAGCTATACCCCTTCAGAGCTACTGTCTACTAATAAGTGTAGGTTTTCGTGAATAAATACCTTAGTCCTCCACTCTTTAGATGGCACGATGCTGGAGTGCAGGTACTTACTGAAGATCTCCAAGAGGTCCTCAGTGAGAATAAGTTCCAGTGAAACACAGTGATAAATTTTCTGGGGTCACCTCCATAATAAGCATTTTCACTAAATTCCTTGTCTTGTCACCTACTTTTAAGGGGATCCAAAAGTATCTATCACTTTAAAATCAGATTAAGTTTATTAAACTTCTGGTGGCCTTCTATGACTATAGTGGTCTGAATCTCTGACTCTAAAGGTCTACAGAATAAACTATCTCTACCAGAGCCACTTAATTATGAATTATTAACAAAAAATACTATGTTTGATAACCCATACCCTCTATCTTACATTTTTTTCTTAATTTTGTGGTTTTTTAGAATAGCAAAAATGCAGAAATGAGAAATGCTTAATTTTCATACAAACCCAATTTAGATTATTTTTTCACTGCCACATTCATATTTGGGTGCGAGGCCTGAAGCCTAAGATAAGAGGAACAAAGATACAGCATTCAATTCCTCACTTTATTCTCTCCTCTTAAATTTTTTTTTCTCTCTTTTTTTGGCGGGGGGAGGGGGACTTATTCAAAAGTGACTATTTTCGGAAGTATCTAAAATAGCAATAGTCAATAGATATATAAGTGAACTACATATACATTTTTTTTAAAGATTATATTTATTTATTTGACAGAGAGAGAGGTCACAAGTAGGCAGAGAGGCAGGCAGAGAGAGAGGGGGAAGCAGGCTCCCTGCTCAGCAGAGAGCCCGATGTGGGGCTCGATCCCAGGACCCTGAGATCACGACCTGAGCAGAAGACAGAGGCTTTAACCCACTGAGCCACCCAGGCGCCCCTACATATACATTTTTAAATTTTCTGGTACTTGTATTTTATAAAGTAAATGAAAGAGATGAAATTAATTTTAATAACATATGTAACCCAATATATACAAAAGATGATCATATCAGTATGAAATCAATATAAATTATTGAGATATTTTATATTCTCTTTTTTTTAACTGAATCTTTGAAATCCAGTAAATATTTTACACTCTTCAGTGAGTCTCAATTTGGGACACTCATATTTCAAGAGCTCCATAACCACTTCTGGCTAATTGGTACTCTATAGGGCAGTGTAGATCTGGAACTTTTCTGTAAAAGCACCCACATCCTCTCCTCTTCATGACCTTACTTATTTTTTTGTAAGCACCTATCATCTCTCCAGAGACATGATAATAAGGACAAATATGATACCTCACTCATATAGAAAATTTGTGAAGAATGCTCATATGGATTACATGAGAGGTACCATGACTTACCTTTTTAATTCTCCACTTAACTACATACACAATCAGTGGGTGTTCAAGAAATACTCAATGAGTAGATATAGTTATGAATTGCAAGAGAGGGACCAATATGTACTGAAATAAGTGAAGTGATCAAAATGTGTATTGGTGATTATAAGAGCATATCTTCCCTAAACAGGGTTATGGAAAAGCACTTTTTATTTGACTCACCCCATAAAGAGAATGATGTCTAACATTTCTTTAGTGACTTAAATTTTCTTATGCAGGCTTAATATATACCATTTGAGGAGTTTAGACCAATATTTATTTTTCCATGTTGATAATGAAAGATAAGTTTTAGAGACTCATTCAGGATCACACAACTGGTGACTAGTGTACACAAAACTGAAATCGAATTTCCTAGCTATGCTGCCAGCCCTTTTCTTGCACACCTGCTCTGAAAACAAAGAAGACGGGAGAAATAGTACATCATAATTATGTTGTTTTAACAGTGTTTCATATGCCTGGTAATTTAAAGTACCTGTGTTCCCTCTTTTAAGAAAAGCAGAGTGGACAGATCAAGAAGAAACAGAAACTCTGTATGTGTTTTATTTCAAACCAATGGAAACCGATGTTTTTGTTGTATTTGGAACACAACTGACAAGAAATTTGAAAGATAATAATAATAACATTGAATATCTTGCCTCTGTCATCAAACAGCTTCCACTAGAATCAAGCAAACACCACACACACACACACACACACACACACACACACACACACGATAGACTTGCTTGTTTGGCCTTATTTATTCATCTTAGCTAAAGAGATGGGTTTGCTTAATTGCTATGCTGAAGTAAAACATGTAGACTTTTTGATACTGTGATTACTTCAGCCATTGTTCTAGAAGCCTTGAAATTGTTACCCTGAGTCTTCATTTCCACATTTTTCCATGTTGTAATTTTGGAGTCATTTAAACTCTCTGAGGATCTGATGTGTGGTGTAGTTCACATATAAATACCAGGTTGCCAGAGCAGAAACTCATTGTGGAAAAATTATATATCAACAGAACAATTATAACATTCCTATAAAGGAAACACCCGCATTTTATTTCTACATCATTCTTGTAACATTTCTTAAAGATTATTTGATAAGTAAGTAGTGCACATTAAGATAACACCCATGTATATATTTAAATACACATTTTACCAGTGGTATGTTTGGACACAAAAGTAGACCTTCAATTCTTTGTTGACAAAATTTGCCGCCTTATAATGTATCCACTTAATCATGAATCTCTTAATCTACAACTGCAATAATCTGCTGGTATTAGAGTCATTTAAAATTTATCTTGTAAAAAGGAGAAGTTAGATGTATAGTCTGTACATCTATGTGTTGACTAATTACTGCTATGACTGGTACAAAATTTTATATGCTGTTTCATCTTGGACTTATTGTAAAGTTGTTAATGAAATTCCAGTTAGTGAACAGACAGTTAATTTAGTTTCAAGTGTACAAGTTAGTGATTCAGCACATATACAATACCCGGTGCTCACCATAAGCACCCTCCCTAATTCTCTTCGCATTTTAACCCATCCATCCACCCACCTCGTTTCTGATAACCATCAGTTTCTCTACAGTTAGGAGTCCGTTTCTTAGAGCTAGAGAGTATTATGCTAAGTGAAATAAGTCATTCAGAGGAAGACAAATACTATATGAATTCACTCATATGTGGAATTTAAGAAACAAAACAAAAGATCATAGAAAAAGAAAAGAGAAAGGCAAACCAAAAAACAGATTATTTCCTCTTAGATTATAGATGAAGGGAAGAGGAAAGGACAGAGTGAGGGGGGAGAGAATTAGAAAGAAATAATTTTTCCAGGATCACATAATCTGTCTATTGAGAAATTGGTAGTAGTGTAGCAATAGAGTTGACTGAAGTAATGTCAGTACTGATATTCTTTAGATAAATTTTTTCTTTTCCTTTTTGATAAAGTATCTTTATTCAGAAAATTAACTGGCTGGAAGCTTACAAATTTTGCATTAGAATTATATTAAAGACATGGATGCCATCACAATTGCTATGGGAAAGTGGCCTTGACCATTTTCTTGGCATTATCTTGTACTTAAGATATAAAAATTATCTTCCTTTTTATTCAGTTTTGGAATAACAATAGGACACATAAATAAGGGCAGCTCTATTTATTGGTGTTGTATACAGCTTCCGATATCACTGCAAACAAGCAAGAAGAATGTGTCAATAGAGCCCTATTGTTTATATATGGGTGTCATTTTTGTTCTATGCATCTTATTATGATGGTAGGCTGTACTTTACCCTGTTGGTTCTGGAAATAATTAAATCACACTTTCTATGTCAAATGGAAAAGGGAGGTCATACTTTGGGTGAATCACCAAAATCCTAAAAGGAAATGAAATGTGCTTCTCAGCTGAGAAACCAGGTATATGACAGTGTGGGAATTATCATTAGACCATTGCCCTGAAAATGAATGCTGTCATTTCTCAAATATTTATGGAGATGCCACATGCTAAGAAGTTGTCTAAAAAGTTCAGTTGAGCCTGAACTTTTAAGAAAGCTGTTCGTGGGTTCATATGGTATTGTTGATTTTGATTAGAACAAAAAAACACAAGACTACGTAAACTGAAAAGAAGAGGACTCTAAGCCATATGGCCCTGCCCTTTCTCAGCCTACAGTCTGCTTGACTTTTAGAGGTTGACTCTGTTTCTGTTTAATCTTTTATTTTGAAAGAAAATTATTTCTCTCCTAAGTGCAAATCGCAGGATGGAGGGAGTATGGGTATTCATTCCAAGAGAACTTAATGAACTCCCAAGTAACCCTGGAACCAGTGTGGACTTCTTTATGGTCATGATATGATCCTCCAGGAAATTTTCAGAGTCATTACTGCAACCCTATATGGTGCTGTTGAGATTTCTGGAGGAAAAATGACACTTAACCTCTGCATTTATTCTTAAAGGGTAGGGAAATTTATGTCTTCTAACTTTGATTATTTCCTCTTGGATGTACTTCTCATTATAGCTGCAGAGCCAAACTAGCAGAGGGAGATTCTTGATGGGGCCATGTACATCTACAGGAGTTCCTTAAGGAAAAGAGTTCCTTTAAGATATGTTCCCTATTCTGTGTATCACTAACATCTTCAATTCCTAAATGCCCTCCCAGGTGGGTTTATTTTTATTGAGAACTATCAGATCAGCTTTCGAGAGGTAGCATATAAGTAATTTGGAATGCTTCTACCCTCGTGTTTGTCTTTAAACTGCAGGATTTCCCTCCCTTGGCTAATAGAAAAAATGATCTAATGTTCATGAGGTAATTTGAATTTTTCTTTATTTCTTTTCATATCCATGCGTTAACTCTGAGGAGAAACTGAAGACTCATGGTCAAATGTTGGCACTATTTCAGTGCATAAGAGTTTTTAGTGTGACTATTCCAGTCTATTTCTTTGCCAACCTAGTAAAGCATCAGAAAGACCTCTGGTAGCTATAGCAACAACCACAAGCTGCTCAATTTTAGACACTCTTTTTGTGTATCCAATTCCCTCTCTATTTTGCAGAAAATCAGAAGCTAATGGGACACAGCTGCTTTCACTTTGGTTTGCTTATTAAGCTAAATTCAAATTGTGTCTTGCTTTATTCATTTAATTAATAGGATATCGGTTTTCAACATACCAGTATATGTTATTTGAATCCCCAAGATTTATGAAAAAGATGCAAAAAGAGAATTTTACTAGAAGACATGCAGAGAAAAATATCTAGGCAGCATTTTTAATTATTTCATTCAAATTCATTCTCAAATACAGTATCTTAACATATCTTAATATATAATAGATGACTTGACTTTAGTTGAATGAAAGTCATTAAGATCTAACTAGAGAATGGTGATAAAAGAAAACTCTGTTGATAAAAGAGATATTTGGGCACACAGTTGTTGAGATCAGCTATCTGGTTCATTATGATAACATGTTAACTACTATTCTTTATGCCATAGTAACAGATTAAATGGTATTATGATAAGGTGATTATACATATATATGTATATTATACAAAAATATATCTTACAATATATAACATATCATAATATATAATAATTGTATGTAGCATGTACATACATGTGTAATATGTGTATGTAACATACATATGTATTATAATTTGTAATATATGCACATATAATATGTATCATATATGTATGTGTATGTATTATATATGATGTATATTATGTAATATATTATATTACATATTATATACACATAATTCTTTTTTTAAAGATTTTATTTATTCATTTGAGAAAGAGAGAGAGCAAGAGGAGGGGTAGAGGGAGAGAGAGCACAGACTTTGTGCCGAGCAAGGAGCGTGACATAGGGCTGTCTCATAACTCTGAGATCATGACCTGAGGCAAAACCAAGAGTCTGATGCTTAACTGACTGTGCCACCCAGGTACCAGCCCCCTCCCCAGACACACATACAGTTCTTATTCTTGAGTTTGGTATGAAGGATCCATTTATATTGGGAACTAGATCGGTATGTGAAGACCTATATATAAAAATCGGGAATTCAAGATTTGGAGTTCTGAATGTATTTTGCTTTCTTATTTACATGAAATTTACCAATTAGTTGTCTTATTTTTCACATTATCAGGACTATGTCTAATTTGTCTTCCTAGCTATTGTTAGAGCTGTGTACCAAGTAAAAATTCATTTTCTCAAATCATTCAGTCCTTTTTTTGTCTAATCATTTGCCCATTCAGCTATTCATATATTTACTGAGCAGTTATTCAGCATGCAACTAGGGATTGCAAATATGGGCTTGAAATAAAACGCAGCTTCCACATGTGGACACATAAAATTAACTGAAATATCATTTCACAAGTGTAACAAAATAAATTATACAAAGTATATGATGCAGGTGAACCATATTCTGAGAACTACATATTCATTAAATACAACACAGGAAATGGACAGCTTACTCTGGAGAAGAAAAGGCAGATTAGGGAAGTACCTCAGAGGATTTGACAATCAAAGTGAACCTTGAAGCAAGAGTAACAACAGTTCTTTAGTTGTACAGCAGATGCAAAACCACAGCGGCATAAAACATGGTAAGTGTGAGAAATTGCAGATTGTACCTTCTAGATTGTCCCCAACCCCTAATAATGTCAAAGGATGCTCTCTTGTCTGAAATTCTGGGAGGGGTTTTGGTCTGAAGAGCATTTCCAAGAACGGGTTTCACATCTGCTCAACAACCCTAATTTGAAAAAAAGAAACTAATAATTATTATGTGTCCTGTATATACCAGGAACATGCTACATACTTTAGATGCCTTATCACATAACCATTATTATTAGCTTCACTTGAAATGTAAAGGAGCTGAGGTTTGAAAGGTGGGGGGACTAGTCAAGCTTAGTAAGGGACAGAGACTGGGTTGAAATCCATGTCTGCCTGACTTCAAATCTAATGTTCTCCTAAGCATCATTCCAATGCCAAAGCCCAAATATCAGAGGTCTTAGACCTCCATTGACCCAAAGAAAAGTCCATGGATGAGAAAAAGCCAAGTAGGACAGGGTAAAGATTAGCCGTCACACCTTGGTGACATTCAGGCAAGAGATCACCACTGTCTGATGCTATCAGGTAAGAAGTACATAAGGAAGCTATGAGGGAAAGGTGTCTTTCTTTATTAAGAGACCAGTAAATCTGAGCCATTCCCTTCCCCTAACCTTGACCAAGTTAATTAGTTTATTGTAGTTGGCTCCTGCAATAGATTTTCGCTTTGAATCCATTTCCATCCACGTTTAAAATATTCTAGTGATCTCCTAGTACAGGCACTAGTGCTCAAACTTCTATAGCAACTACAGTGCCACTACCCTGTCAGTGCCAACTGAGTTAACAGTCTTTCTACAAGAAAACATCTTAAAAATTGGGGCCATGTTTCATTTACTAATACACCTACAGTACTTAACAGAGTATCTAGAACATAAAGAGCTGTAATAGGATTTTAATAACATGAATAATGAGAGAAGAGATTATACAAGCTTACTGTGAATATGAAGTGGGGCATTCAGATATTGGGAAGTAAAAGTTCAGATACCTTTTGCACCGTGAAGGCTGTACATAATAAACCAACAGCTAACATACTCAGTGTGGAAAGGTTGAAAGCTTTCCTTCTAAGATCAAGAACAAAACAAAGGTGCCCACCTGCACCACGCCTATTCAGCAGCAATTACGCAAGGAAAAAAAATCTAAATTAGAAAGGAAGAAGTAAATGGTCTCTCTTTGCTGATGACATGGCCTGTACATAGAAAATCGTAAAGACTCCATAAAAAAAAATTGGAAATAAACAGATTCAGTAAATTTTCAAGATAAAATCAATATGTAAAAATTGGTTGCATTTCTATATACTAACAAATATCTAAAAAGAAATAAAAAGGGGCACCTGGGTGGCTCAGTGGGTTAAAGCCTCTGCCTTCGGTTCAGGTCATGATGTCAGGGTCCTGGGTTCGAGCCCCGCATTGGGGGGGGGGGTCTCTGCTCAGCAGGGAGCCTGCTTCCCCCTCTCCCTCTGCCTGCCCCTCTGCCTGCTTGTGATCTCTTTCTGTCAAATAAATAAAAATCTTTTTTTTTTAAAGCATAGGCCAATGGAGCAGAATTGAGAACCCAGAAATAAACCCTCACAAACATGGTCAACTAATATTCTTCACAGCCAAGAATACTCAATGAGGAAAGGACAGTCTCTTCAGTAGTGAATAAATGGTGAATAAATGATGCTGGGAAAACTGGATGTCCACATGCAAAGAATGATACTAACCCTATCTAATACCACTCACAAAAGTCAACTCAAAATGGATTAAAGACTTAAACATTAGCATGTAAAACTGTAAAAGCCCTAAAAGAAAATATAGGGGAGAAGCTCCTTGACCTTGTTCTTGGCAATGTGTTTTTATGACACCAAAACCATGAGCAACAAAAGTGTAAGTCCGTAAGTGAAACTATACCAAACATAAAAAACTTCTGCACAAAAAAGGGGAAACAATCAACAAACAAAAAGGCAACCTGTGGAATGGGAGAAATTATTTGCAAACCGTGTATCTAAGAAGAGGTGAATATCCAAAATAGATAAGGAAATCATACAACTCAATAGCAAAATACAAATAATGTGATTAAAACCAGGCAAAGGACATGAATCGATACTTTTCCAAAGAAAGAGCCAGCATGTACATGAAAAGATGCTCAAGATCACTAGTCATCATGCAAATGCAAATCCAATCCATGATGAGATTTCATGTCACACTACTTAGAATGGCTATTAATAACAAGACTAGAGATGACAAATGCTGGTGAAGATAGGATAGGAAGGGAATGCTAGTGCTCTATTGATGTGACTGTGAATTTGTGCAGCCGTTATAGAAAACAGTACAATGATTACTCAAAAACTTAACAAAAAGAACGATCCACATGGTCCAGTAATCCCACTTATGAGGATACATCTGAAGGAAATGAAATAGCCCTCTCAAAGGGATATCTGCACTCCCATGTTTGTTGCAGTATTTTTCACAGTAGCCTAAACACAGAAACAACCTGAATGTCCATTGCCAGAAAAATGGATAGAAAGAATGTGGTATGTATATGTGTTTGTCTGTATATATATATATATATATATATATATATATATATATATATATATTTGTCTGTATATATATATGTATATATATATATGTATATGTGTTTGTCTGTATATATACATATATATGTCTGTATATATATATATATATATATATATATATATATATAATGCAATAACATTCTACCACAAGAAAAAAGGAAACCATACCATTGGTGACAACACGGATAAACTCTGAGGCCATTTCACTAAGTGAAATTAGTCAGGCAGAAGAAGACAAATACTATATGATTGCATTTCTATGTGGAATCTCAAAAAGCTGAACTCATAAAAACAGAGTTGACTGGTGGTAGTCAGGGGTTAAGAGGTGGCTGTAATAAGGAAATGTTGTTCAAAGGATGCAATCTTCCAGTGTAAAAGGAATAAGTCTGGACTTAATGTACAGCATAGTAACGGTAGTTAATAATACCATTTGTATGCTTGAAAGTTGTTATAGAGTAGATCTTGAGTGTTCTTACTGTAACAATAACAAAATGTGATTTTTGTAGGTGCAGGTGGTACCAACTAACCTTACTGTGGTTATCATTTCACAATTTATGGGAGTATCAAATCATCATATTGTGCAGCTTAAACTTCCAGAGTTACATGCTGATTATAGCTCAATAAAGTTGGGAAATGAAAGAATTTAGAAGGACGATTCAGTGTCATTTGCCAAGTGTACAGCAGTGAAGGGGAATATAGGACCAAGCAGATTATATCCCTTCCCTTGGGATAAAATAGATGCTCTTGATACTTTTAACGTGTTTCCTTCACCAAGGTTTTGAAATCATATGTTGCTGGGATCTTGTTTTGTTGTATTTTATTTGTTTTTTTCTTTTCTAGTTTTCCCTTTGGTCTGAATATTCACTGACAACAAGACTTTCAACATTTTCAGCTTCACAAACCACCCTTCTTGGATGTGCTATGGGAATAAGATGATTTCTCTAAAGTTATTTGATTATTTAGTCACACACTTTGGCAACAACCATCAAGTAAGCAAGTAAGTAAGTAAATAATTTATTTTGAGAGAGGGAGAGTGTACACACAAGCAGGGTGGGAGGTGAGATTATGACCTGAGCCAAAATTGAGAGTCGGATGTTTAACCAACTGAGCCATCCAGGTGCCCCACCATCAAGTAATTTATATGTTGCTATATGAAATAGAGTGGCATGGTTTGCATATTTAGATATCTTTTGATATCTGAAATGAATTCTATGACAAAAATAATCTAATCATGTGGGTTATCTTAAAACATCAGTGCATATTACTATACAATGAATATTTCCAAAATGACCTTTGATGTCTTTTCTATCTTTTCTTGAATGAAGCCCAGGAAGAGGCAGCCAAAAGATCATTGAAATGGACTGACACCTGAAAGGGGGAGGCCATAAAGCTTCTTCAAGTGAGTAGGTACTCAGAAAACCCAGGAAGAAACAAGTGGAAAGAAGAGAGACAGGACCAGCAAAGACATGTCTGTTATAGGTTTATGGGAAGAACTCCTGAAAACAGAAGATGAAGGCAAGAGACAACAAACCAGATTAATGGTGGACTGGGGCAACAAGGAAGAAACAAAAAGGAGAATTAAGTGAGAGCGGCCAATATGCCTGAGGATCCACTTCCAAGGGTGATGCATGTATAGTGCTTAGATCCCTACTTTTAAAACCAATTTTATAAAAACCAATTTTCTCAAATGTATATAGACGTGATAATGTTTTTTTTTTTCCCCATGTGAGCACTGGATTAAATTAGGTTTCATGCAAACATTATAAAGTGCTCATCCATTAGTTTTTTTTTTCCCTCTTTTTCTAACAAGACGAGTTTCTCAATATTGGTTTTACCAAATTAGGTTTTCCAAAGTTAGCAAAACTGAGGTACTTCTAGTTAAGATCCCACTCTTATTTTCATTTAATATAATCATCAGAGCAAATTCCAAGAAGGATAATCAGATTTAATGATATTATAATAGTTCAGAACATATCTAGATATTAGGCTCAGAAAGAAGGCTCATTGAATAAACAAATGAACTTGAGACTATATCAGGTTCTAAGTGATTTAAATGGTACACAGATATTTGGGTTCATTGGTTAGATACAACATTTCTTCACTTTATAACTGTATTTTATGTATAAATCTGTCAGATCGACAAATGTTCTTAAAAAGAGAACACATATTTTGGGAGAGATTAATGCCTGGAGTCAAATAATCATATCTTTCAAAAGCATGTAAACTAAAAATAGATAAAACATCTGTTGCCTATTCACTATGCATGGAGTGTTTCTGATTTCAAGTGTTGATAACCAATCCTCACAGCCCTGAGGTCATTACGATTGTTGTCTTAAGGTCAAGGAAGGGAAAACTTACTGAGAAATAGAGGAGATAAGCCACTTCCCTTAAAAGCACTCAAGTGACAGGACCAGAGGAGAGTTCTGACTCCTGTGTCTTCAGAGTGCAGGGCATCCTGTACTGTTGGGTACAGTGGAGCTATCCTTGGCTATCGTTTTTCCGTGTGTTGCCAGTAACCCAAGCAGATTTCGGTACCAGTATGCATGGTTCCAAAATGGCTCTATGGCTCTAAAGGAACTAGTGAGTGATACAGAATTTGCTGAAGATTTAGAAGGCAGGCTAGAGAATAGACTTTTAAAAGATATCTTCCATCTGGGCACCTGGGTGGTGCAGTTGGCTAAGTGACTCTTGATTTCAGCTCAGGTCATGAGATCAAGCCCCACATCAGGCTCTGTGCTCATCATGGAATCTGTTCGTGATTCTCTCTCCCTCTCCCTCTGCCCCTCCTCACCCCCCAATAAAATAAATAAATCTTAAAAAAAAAGGTATCTTCCCTCATAGCAAATGACTCATATTTCTCACTGAACATGTTTCTTCTCCCACAGCTCAGGCAACGTTGCCAAGAGGATACAGCCCGGGAGCCAGTCACCTTTCTTTTTCCCTTGTAAATTCCTATTTCACTACACTAAGCTGTGTAGCTCTTACATCTAAACCCTCTCCTTTCTGTACCAATTTACTTTTTTCTCAGGTAGGGATTTTACTCTATCCCAGACCCTCTGAACTTGCATTCCCATGCTTTCACCTTAGAATGGGCTCCTAGTTAGCAGAACCTGCTGTCCTTTGAAACGGTAATATGTTATTTAAAAAAAAAAGAAAGAAAGAAAGGAAGGAAGGGAGGGAGGGAGGGAGGAGGAGAGAGTGAAAAAAAGGGAAGGAAGGAAGAAGGAAAGAAGGGGAGGGGAGAAGAAGGGAGTGGAGGAAGAAATTAATTTTGAGGCTCTAAAATGATAGGTAATATTTTTATCAGTGAGTGAAGGACCTCAATTATTTAGTACAAATTCAGGGGCTGGAATCGGGGTTGTGGAGAGGGATACAGATTGTATTTTCTGTATGATCTAAATGCAAACCATTAGAAAGCCAAAAATTAGCTCCTTTGTAAACGTGCTGAAATCAGAATTGAAGGTAGCGTTAAACTGGCAACCCAGCAGGCAGCACTGGGACCGTGGAGTTCTCCCTTAATTGAGTTGGCCAGGAAGCAACCTGGTACCATGGAGCAGGGTCAGACCTAATCACAAAGGAGCTGAGTCGCTTTGCAGTAATTTCACCAGGGAATGAAATCCTAGCATCCTGATTTCTGAGAGAAACACACACTGATCCTAATTCTTAAATGATTCTTAAAAAAAATCAGTAAGGCAACCAGGACACGGGGTTACAAATTTCTCAACAATCATCATATTTAGAAATTCTTTTTGTGGTGACATCACGTTGAATTTGCTTAGGCTCAACCACAAAGATTAAATGATTCTAGGCCAAGTAGACCATGGCAATGACCTCATCAGTAAGTGTTTAGATATCCTTCCATACGTGGTTTAATCCAGTTGCAGGAAAGGCAGATAGATACAAATCCCGTATGAAACCAAGTCTGCCAGCTTAGGTTAAAGCCAGGGCACTTAGAGTAACTAGGTGGGATATCAAAATAGGGACAAAGCAAAGGCTCCTTCCTTTTTCTTTTCTTTTCTTTTCTTTTCTTTCCTTCCTTCCTTTCTTTTTTCTTCCTTCCTCTTCTTCTTCTTCTTTCTTTCTTTCTTTCTTTCTTTCTTTCTTTCAGAAAGAAAGGGTGATGGGGAGCAAAGAGAGAGAAAGAATTTCAAGCAGGCTCCATGCCTAGTCTGACATGAGGCTTCATCCCAGGACTGTGGGGTCCTGACTCAAAATCAAGAGTTGGACGTTTAGCCAACTGAGCCACCCAGGTGCCCGAGCAGAGGCTCATTTCTATACACTAAAGTGTCCTAAGGAGAAGGGGATTTGGGTTTGTCCATCTCCCTGTCCTACATCAAGCTGGTCCAGTCAGGAGGCAGAGACTGACCACACAGTAATTTGTATGAAAAAGGTTTAATATATAAGTAAATATTAACTCTTTAGAGGAAACGAATTAGCAAATAGAAATAAAAGAGAATGGTAAAGAATAATCTGTAGTTTAGGGAGAGTGTCTGTACAGCCTGATGTGTGTCCCCCACTCCAAATGTATACAGCAAAGCCTCAAACTTCAATGTGACTGCATTTGAAGACAGGGCTTTTATGGAGGTTATTAAGGGCGAGGGAGCGTATAAGGGTAAGACTTTAATCCAGTATCACTGATGTCCTTCTAAGAAGAGGAAGAAAAGCCAGGGATGTTCTTACACAGAGGAAAGGACATGTGAGGACACAGTGGGAAGGTGGCCATTTGAAAGTCAGGGAGAGTCCTCACCAGAAACCAGATTTGCAGGCACCTATACTCTGGACTCTCAGCCTCCAGAGTTGTGCGAAAATAAATGTCTGTTGTTCAAGCTCCTCGGTCTGTGGCATTTTATTACGGCGGCACAAGCAAATTAATACAGTGCGCAAGGGAAAAAACAAACACAGAAAGGGATGTCTGTGATTCAGCCACTGTTGAGAGGGTGTGTGCAGCCCGCTGGCTGGCAACCGAGTTTGCTGGGTTGCTCCAGCCCGGAACTTGGCCATGTTTGGTGGCTGGGGCTGGCGGTCAGGAAACGGGCTGGCAGAATGCCGGTGAAATTCCCCAGGACGTTGCCTATGGGGCTGGAAGGGAGGATTTGTGTTGAACCTTGGGGGGAGTTGGCTGGGGCACCTGCATAACTAACGAGAAAGTCATCACGCGGAAGCCACTGGGAAGCCAGCTGGGTTGTCTGTGCATCTCCTGAAGCTGTGAGTTAAGGCAGAGTTCTCCTGGAGCTGTGAGCACCAGCTCAGCTCCATGAGAACAACGAGGAAGGGAAACACGAGGAGACCAGAAGATGCTCCTTGCCCTTCCAATCTCCTTCCAGAACCCACTACTGACGCTGTGCTGGCCCTCAGCAGGGAAATACTCCAGTATCGCCAGCAGAGAGGAAGGCCGGACTGGGGCCAAGAGGCCCTAAGTCCAGAATGGGCACAAATTCTGTCAGCCACAGGGATTTGCTTACTAGCTTTCGGGTTACATGTTCCAAATCGGAACAGATTATTTTCACCATACAAATAGATGGATCTGTCCCCTTACTCGATTGCCCTATCTCAGTGGGTATGTCAGAATGTAGGCTCTGCGGCTCCCACAATGAAGGGGACTATCTTCATCTTTGCCCCTAGATGTGTTACTCACTGCCACAACAGAGGCTCCATGCCAAGATAATCCCAGGTGTTTTTCTCTTTCTCATACACCTGAAGATTCCCTCAGCCTTGATCTGCCTTCTGTCTGTCTCCGGGGATGATGTGATGTTCGGCCCAGAATATATATCGGGGCCTCAAAACTCAGAACCGCTTGTTTCTCTTTGAAAAGATCAACACTTAAAGCCATTTTTTTCTTTCCAAACATATGATTAAAGTGCCAAAAATGAAATGTCCCTGATATTTTGGTGCCCTTCTAATATTATACATTCTTCTAACATAATATAGTCCTAATAACTTGGTGCCCTTCACCATGAATATATCTTCCCTTGTTTTCTGCCATTCATGAGGTGTAAACATGATTAATGATACAGATGTAGCTAATACTACTTGTGTATTTTTCCCTACTCATATTTTTCTACCCATCCTATCCACATTTTTATGGTGAATTTAGTCTTTGGTGGTCAAAGATACAGTCAAAATAGATGGATGGTATATACTAATTCTTCCAAAGTGTAAAGTTCCTATTAGCTAATGGCTTATGGGGGGAATAAAAAACTAAGAGGTTAATTTGGGAAAGATCTTTTTCGAGGATGTCTGGGAAATCTGTCACAAACATCTCATGGTTTGGGTTTTATGGTTAAAGATTTGATACATTTTATAGTATAACTATCTAATTGTTTTTGTATACACAGATTCCCCAAATGCCTGCATTTTACACTAAAGACTCAGTGTGAAACAATACCTGTTGTTTAAATTCCCTTAAAATATTTAGAAAACACTTTGGCTCTGATTCTCATCTACTCATAAAACAGATGTGCATATATACATCCTTTTATCTCCTTGAATTGGGTTCTTCAGGGATCTTGTTAAAGCTGCATGAGGCCAACTGAAACTTGGAGGGGTAAAAAGCAGGCTTATTTGAAGGTTGCTGCCATCCATAAATGGCCAGAAAACAGAAGATTTTGAAACCGTGCTACACAATGGGTTTATAGGTCAGGATGCTACTGCTGAGAAAGGAACATTTTTCAGGTTGCCTCTGATGAGACCAGCATAATTTTAAAGCCATTTTTACTGCAAAAGCACCTGATCCAATAAAGAAGCACAGTTTATAGTAAATACTTAGTCTCCCTTCCGAGTGTGTCAGCATTTTTTGTTGATTTCAAAATGTACTAACCCTATAAGTTGCTCCCAGAAGACCCGTAAGTTCCAGGAAGTGGCAGAGACCCGGAAGGCACAGGCGGTGTCCAAGGGAATGCCGTAATTGAACAATGCCAGCTCTCTCAGCTGTGTCAAATGAGGTAGGAGCCATGCACACTGGCTATGCACAAATTAATCCTCTTCCTTTGGATTTTCTATTAACACTATGCCTCTGAGCAGCGCTCCCCCATGTGTTCTCAACTTCTTTTTCTCATTAGCAGCAATAAAAATAATTGCCTCAAAACATCAAAAACTAGTGATACCTTGGCCTGTCAAGCGACAGAAAAAAATATATTCATGGCTATCAAATCTTTTGTAAAGCGATTGAATAAAAGGTTGTTTCCTACTCGTGCATACGTGTGTGTGTGTGTGTGTGTGTTAATTATACACGAATTGTGGTTCACTTTGATAGCGCACCACATTTGCCCTATGCCAGCTTCCTAGTCAGGTGCTCTTATAAGAACCTGGATTCAGAGTTTCTGAGTAAGGTTAGGTTGGCAATAGAAAATCTGTCAAGCCAACTATTCCAGTGTGAATGATACCTTTCTGAAATCAGGTGTTTTCAGGTAGTTAACAAAGTTCTTCCACTTGATTTACTTTTTCCAGATACATATCCCATATTCACAAATTTAACAGAAATGTGTCTCTTGCAGATGGAGAGTGTCTACTCATACATCCATGCCATCAAATCATTTGAAAACTTTGGAAAAATTTCTTTGAAATCATGAATTTCATTCTTGGAGTGGCCAAGATATGGACCAGCCTGGGTGATTCTGGTTTGATAATGTAGGATCTTTAACTTTGTGTTGAGTAGGAGTCTATAGAGCTTGCCTTATCTTTTGGATGCCATAAATACTTGATATTCAATCTAAACGTGAGGTTTAAAGTCTGAACACACTGATGAGTACTAAGTAATAGAATCTAGAAAATCTAAAGTCTAGAAATTTCATACAGAATGAAAGCAAACTATATATTAATCAATTATTTCTAATGATAGGTCTAGAGCCAAAATAATTATTTATAAGCCTGTGACCACTTGAAGTAGGCAGTTAGCAATAGAACAGAGTTACATGGAAATACAATGTATTATGTATAAGTGGTTTCTTATAGTCAACATCTATAGTGGATCCCTGTAAATTTTTCAGCATCATTCACTAGAAGGAAGATAAAACAATTTTTAGCTAAGTCTTCCAAAATAGGAGTTTAAATATATATTCTTTATTTAAAGATATATCCTTTACTTAGGAAAACTATGCTATATTTTTAGTGTTCCGCGTTATCTATGGTTTACGTCCCCAGGGAACCAAGATTAGCTTCGTATTTATTATACTAAGGGTTTTCTTCTATCCTGTTCAGTAATCACTGTGGTGCTGAGCATAAGTATATAATAAAAGCGGTCAAATGTAACTGAAAAGTAAGTCTAACAAATATAAATATAATGCAGAATAAGTGCCCCTCACCATATCCCCTGACAGAGAACTTGATGGATCAGTTACTCTGGTTGAATGGTTATTAAATCATTAAAACAAGATCGGCGAGTTCCTTTGAACACAACTGTGGCCTAATTGTTGAGAGACACAGTTGCTCTGTCGGTGTGAAGTTTCTTCCAGTCTAAGTATCCTTAGTCCCTTTATTACTGGCAATTCTTTGGACGACTCAGATTCATAAAATGGATTGGTTCTAATGTGGATAGTTCTATAGCCATCATTTAAATTTGGGGTGAAGTGGCTGGCTTAGTATCACAGTATTTTTTTTTTTTAAGATTTTACTTATTTATTTGACACAGAGAGAGAGAGATCACAAGCAGGCAGAGAGGCAGGCAGAGAGAGAGGGGGAAGCAGGCTCCCTGCTGAGCAGAGCCTGATGAGGGGCTCGATCCCAGGACCCTGAGATCATGACCTGAGCTGCAGGCAGAGGCTTTAACCCACTGAGCCACACAGGTGCCCAGTATCACAGTATTTCTGACATGTCCATTTTGTTTCCCAACTAAAATCAAACCTTAGCAATAATGTTAATAATGGGCATTAACAGCTAATCTCAAAATATCTCCATTTGCAAAAGCTAGAACTTCGGTAATATTTTTTTTTAAACCACCCCATTACTGTTCCACACTACTCAGTTGAACTGAATCAAAATGCCAGTGATAGAAATAATGTCATATGTTTAGGTGCAAATAAAAACAGTGAGAAAAGCCTATGTATCTTTTCAAAGATTATTTTATCGGTAAGGACCGGAGTCAATTCAAGTAAGAAGAATTGATATGTCAAAGCATAAATACCTTTAGAAATTAATGATGAAAGGGCCTGGGCCAGGCATAAGTGAAATTTCAGCTGTGTCGTGAAGACTGCATTCATTACTTCAGGTGTAAATGATCTCTTTCTCTTTCTGGGCTTCTGACATTTTCAATACATCTCTTGTGATAGCTGTTTGTGGAGGTCTGCTTATTCCTAGGAGACTGTATTTTTTTTTCATATTATGTTTCATTTATTCAGTCATTCAGCATGTCTGTTGAATGTCTGCTTTATACACAGTGCCAGGGGAGACAATCAAGATCGTTAAGTTATAGGTCTGGCCCTTAGCGAATGTATTAATCATTATCTGGAAAGTATCTTTTTTTACTATTCTCCTCAAAATATAGCATAAATAGATGTTCAAGAAACACGTCCTGAATGATAAAAACAATAAGAGGATATTTCTATTTTCATATATATGTTATTATTCCAGACTGGAATCTACATCATTGGCTCTCTGGCTCTCAGGCCTTTGAGCTAACCACTAGCTCTGCAAGGTCTCGAGCTCCCAGATGGTGGGTCATGGGCTTTTCAGTCTCTGTAATTGTGTGAACCAGTACCTTATAATAAATCTTTTTATACGTGTGTGTGTGTGTATTCTATTGGTTATGGTTTGCTCCAGAGCCCTAACTAATTCAGTCTTCATTTTACAGGCGAGGAAAACTTTAAATATTAATTATAGAAGCATAAGGAAGGAACCCAGGCACGCTGCCTCTCTCATGTTCATTAAATACTGGGGGGGGGGGGGATTAGCACCCACATGAGCATGCCCTCCACTTCATTTTCCTTGCAAACCTCAAGATAACTATTGCTCCATGCCTGTCTGGGGCTTTTCTTGTTTCATTCTGAATGTTGCTGTTCACAAAACTCTGAAGTTCTAAAAAATTCTACTGGAGCATGTTGAACTGACAGTTAAATGTTAAGTACATACCATCTGGGCTGTTATTGTTTAAGCATAAAATAAATTTATATCTGTCTCTCCTTTAGGGAAATTAATGCCTTCTTCCAGATGGGAATTGATCAAAAAAGAAAAAACAAAAGTAATATTAAAAATGTTCCCCAAATATATATATATATATATATATATATATATATATATATATATATATGATATGGCATTGATATTTCCTGACATACAGGAAAAAAAATGCATGTGGATGGAGCTTCCTCAAAGCATGGTGACCCCAGGGTAGTTAATCTCTCATGGATTGGGGCTTCTAGTGGGGTGCTCTCTCCTTTGAACAAGGCAGAAGCTTCAAGGTCTTTTGTGATCTACGCTCAAAAGTCACATAGGGTCATTTCTGTGGGGCTCCATTGATCACTTTTGGCATATGCTATTGGTCTAAAGCAGTTCAAGGCTCTTTAGATCTCAAGGCAGAGCAAACTGGCCTCCTGTCTTAATGGCAAGAGTGTCAAGATTGCATAACCATATTCTCACTGGTACTACACCACCATGATATAAATTTTGGCCACAAATTATTTCACTTCTCCCTTGTGCAAAACATGTTTACTCCTCTCAGAAGCCACCCAAAGTTCTCATCCTATTATGGTATCAGATTCATGCCCAAGGTCTAAGATAGCTTCATCTGGATCAGGTCCAGGTGTGGTGGATACCTGGGGTTCAATTGCTTTGGTATGTTTTCTCTTGGCTTGAAGGCTTGTTAGCCCCCAAAACCCAAGATATCTGCTTCCCATGTACCCAAACACACAATGGTGGGATGAGCACAGTATAACAGCAATAGCTAGTTCAATTCAAAAGGGAAGAAAACAGGAGTAATGCATGGCCATCCCTGCTCTACAACCAGGTTAAATCTCATGGGACACTACTACTATCTTCTTGTTGAGGGCCCCAGCTGGCTCCTAGGGAATGGCTCTCTGTCTCTGCACTCTGTCCTACATCCTCCTGGTTCACGGAGACATGCTTTCCTTGTTGTAAGAAATAGTCTGTGTTTGTAGCTGCACAGGTATTTCTACAGCCTGCCAACTGCTCCTAAAAAATATTTGGAGGTTTTAGGGTACCTGAATGGCTCTGTCAGTTAAGTACCAACTCTTGGTCTCAGCTCAGGTCTTGATCTCAGGGTTGTGAGTTCAAGCCCCACACTATAAAATAAATAACAACAACAACAACAACAACAACAATAAAGTAGTCTGGATCATCTGCTTTAAAAAAATTAGAGGTCTAAATGTTCATTTTAGTTTGGGATTCTTACTGTCCTCTTTTAGTCCAATTTTGTCTAATTTTCAGAACTTTGTAGACTCTTGTACAACACTTTCTAATCCTTTGCATTAGACACAAACCACATCCACAATTCTCCTCTGGATACACTTCCTCTACCTTGATTCTCCAGGATGCTTTTATAGGACAACACTCTGAAGATTTCTAGAATCCCTATTAACAGAGAGGTCCTACCACCTAAGGCACTGCCTTAGATTTTTGTAAGGTCTGAATCAAGGTTTTTATAGTCACATTTGTGACTACCATTTAGCTTTTGTCCTGAAATCATTCCTTCTTTTAAGTTCAGTTTTTAGGTTGGAAACATGGTCAAGGACCATCCACATATCCTCCAAATTTATTAGAAAACAGACAGATTAGGGACACCTGGGTGGCTCAATCCGTTAAGTGTCTGCCTTTGGCTTAGGTCATGAGCCCAGGGTCCCAGGATCGAGCCCTGCATCGGGCTCTCTGCTCGGCAGGGAGCCTGCTTCCCCCTCTCCTTGTGTTCACTCTTTCTCTCTCTCTCTATGACAAATAAATAACAAAAAATAAAATCTAAAAAAAAAAAAGAAAACAGTTTGTTCTCTCGTTCATACCTATGCAGTAGCACTTCATCCCAGACAGGGAGCAGAAGCCAGGTGGTCCTCTCAGTTTTTGGTCTGGAAGTCCTGTTAGCTAGATTACCAAGTTCATTTGCTGTATTCCCTAATTGCCACATTACCACAGGTGGGATTGTAGTGTCTTGCTAAAGATCACAGAGAAAGTATGTTTGTCCTGGAAGTACAGTGAAAATTGCTCTGGAACTATAACCCAGTGTCAGTACTCCCCAAATAAACTTCGGGCACATTGTTTTCCTTACAATATAATCGGGTATAGATATCAGGCATTCGTAAAGACCAAGTCTAGATAGCAGAGATTTAAAACACCACATTCTCAAGGAATTAAAGACAGCTTTGAACTCTATTTGAATTCCAAATCATAAAAGAAATTAACCTTTCAGTTCATCATCTGGGCATTGTACGGACCGTTGCATAAAGAGTTTGGATCTGATCATTGATCTGATCATCTGATCATCTGACCACTGCTCTTTGCCTTCCAGTTTAGTTTTAATTGTAATTTGTTGGATCTAACCAGTTTTTCAAGTCATGCTAAAAGCTTATAAAAATACTGTCCCCCCTCCCAAAACATCTTTACAATATTCTTATAATCGGTCTTATGTCACCCCTCTAGGGTTGCTGGCTTCGTTATAATTCTGTTTTTGAACAAAAACATTTGACTTCTATTCTTCATAGCTACCCTTTGCATAACCCTTAATTTAAAACTTTTAGTCTTTTATGTTCATCACTTAAAACGGAATGCAATATCACTAAGAGACTTGTCTAGGGGCACCTGGGTGGTTCTGTCGGTTAAGTGTCTGCCTTCGGCTCAGATCATGATCTCAGGGTCCTGGGATCAAGCCCCAGGTAAGGTTCCTTGCTCAGCAGAGAATCTGCCTCTCCCTCTGCCCCTCCTCATGCTCATGCTTTCTTTCTCTTTCTCTCTCATAAATAAAAGATCTTTTTTAAAAAAGAAACTCAGTCTAAAAGTGCAACACACTTTTTGCTTCCTATTATGGTAGTGTCTGTTTCTGGTTGGTCTCCAGAATTGATTTTTATGACCAGGAGAAACTGTACATTTATTTTATTTTTTAAAGATTTTATTTCTTTATGACAGAGACAGGTAGTCAGAGAGGGAACACACGCACAGGGAGGGCTGGAAAGGGAGAAGCAGGCTCCCTGCTGCACAGGGAACTTGATATGGGGCTTGATCCCAGGACACCTGGATCATGACCCGAGCTGATGGCAGATGCTTAACAACTGAGCCACCCAGGAGCCCTGAGAAACTGTACATTTAAAAAACCTATTGAAGAGATTCAACCACATGGAGGACAAATTTTTTGCTCTCCAAATATAAGTGTGAATCCACTTCATGGGAAAGATGAAAGAGAACTGAGAATAAGAGACAAGAATAAGATAAATGAAGAAGGAACCATGGTCTCCAATTGTAACCGCTTAGTAGGAGATCATATAGTAACATGAATGAAAAGTCGTTTTTAGGACACTCCTCTTTGCACATCAAAATGGTGTTGGCCTGGGACAAAATGAAAAGTTTGTAGGAAGATCAGTCTTTGTAAAGAAGGGATCCTTGTAATAGCCTGGAGACTTGCTTCTCTGTCTCCATTCTTGAGCCCTACTGTTTCAACATATTTGATGCTAGTGTGGTTCTTGTTAGACAATTCATGTCAAGTCATCCCCCTGTTAAAAATATGTTGAAAACTCCCTGACTGTCCTCAAGAAAACATCTAACTGTTTTGTGGGACTTTGGGGGAGATTCACAATCTACTCTCTACTCCCTGTGCTACCATATACCACTTCAGTCCTGTTCTTACCCTTCCTTCTGTTCTCCACAAACCCTCACCCTGACCCACTGGTGCAAAATGGACCAGAATTCAGTTCTTTCAAAACACCTCCATGTTTGCTTCTTTGGAGTTTTGGCATATGCTGTTCGTTCTGCTTGGAAGCCTTTCCCTCGACCTTCCTGATCTCTACTCATGAACTTTGACTTTGTTAACCCCAACTAATAGGCCACATTTTTACCCCCTAGGAAGTCTGGGTTAGGTGCCTCTCTCAAATGTCAACACTGTGCCTGAACTTCCATCCTGTCACACTATCCTGCTGTAGCTATTTAATTGTGTATAGCTATACTAATTAGATTGCTCAGCTTTATGAGGACTAAGATCTTGACTGTCTATAAACCACTCAGTAGTAGTACCAGATACAGAAAAACATTCTCCATCCACATTTTCAGACTGAATGGATGGAAAAATGAAACAAAAAATCAAAGGAAGAATAAAAGCTTGGGGAAAGGACATAATATTGTTAAGAATTATAATTACAAACAAGGTTGAAGTTTAAATTTTTAAAAATCCATATTGAAAACATACCTCCTAAGATTATCTTCTTTAAAAAAATGATTTTATTTATTTGACAGAGAGAGATCACACATAGGCAGAGAGGCAGGCAGAGAGAGAGGAGGAAGCAGGCTCCCTGCTGAGCAGAGAGCCTGATGTGGGGCTTGATCCCAGGACCCTGAGATCATGACCTGAGCCGAAGCTTAACCCACAGAGCCACCCAGGTGCCCCAAATATTTTCCTTTTTTAATAACTATGATAGTCACATCATTTGTAATTTATAGCCAAAAAGCATAAACTACATTTTTGTTAAGTTTTTTATAAATGTTGTCTACCTTATTGAACATTTTTCAAGGGCCGAAACTGTGACTAGGTCATTTTGCAATTGTCAAAGATATCAGGTGATACACTTATAACTCCACACACAGTAAGTACTCAATACTTGTTTCAACATCTAAAAGTAATTTATATTTGTTTTATGTGGACCTAGAGACTTGCTATTTGTTTGTATACACAGAATACAGGCCTTTTTAGTTCCATTGAAGTTTTATGTTTGATGATCTCTTAGATTTCTAAAGTACATATTGTAGTCTCTGAGGAGTCACAAAAAGACATACACACCATCAGACTATGGTTGAGCTAGCAGTTCTTGGATAAGGGAGTGGAAATCAAAACATTTGTGTGTGTTGGTGTCTGAATTTAATAAGATATTAACAAAAAAGAAAAATGTGAGACTTGGAAAGAATTGCCCAGCAGTGAGTGGCAATACAAAGAAATAAAGATAGTTCCAGAATCCAGGCCTTAGGGGACTGAAAATCTGTAAGTGATTAGATTTTAAAAGCATTTGAATGACAGCAGCTAAGGAAGTTTCTTAGTTAAAAATGTGATTCAAGTCAACAACCAGATTGAAAGGGAGGCTTTCCCATTCAGAGCTGATAGTCTCATAGTAGCTATCTGAAACAGATGAAGAATGGTAATAGAAGGGTGAAGTAACATAGAAAATAAGGAAACTTGTCATCTCAGATCTCTGAATGTGACTCTGGAATACAAAACTGATTGAAAGCAAACAAAACAAAACAAAACAAAACAAAACAAAAACAACAACAAAAAAACCCCAACCATTGTTCATATTTTTAAGGGAATTTTTTGCTAATGAACTCAAAGGTCCAGATTAAAAATTGCTTTGACTTTACAAAACCTAAACATACCTTCATGTCACTACTTCACACCATACACAAAAAGTAACTAAAAATTGGTCAAATTCCTAAATGAGTTAAAACTATAAAACTCTTAGAGAAACCCCAAATGTAAATCTTCATGACCTTAAACTAGGCAATGATTTCTTAGAAATAACACCAAAAACACAAGAAACACAAATCGAATTATTTAGACTGAATAAAAATTTAAAGCTTTTATGCTTCAAAAGACACACCCAAACATGAAATTACCACAAAGAATGGAGGGAAATATTTGCAAGTCATCTATCTAATAAGAGACTAGTATCTAGAATATATAAAGAACACTTACAACTCAACAAACAAAATGAAAAATAACCCAATTAAAAAAATGGCCAGAGGATTTCAATAGACATTTCTTTCAAAGAAGATACGTAAGTTGCCAATAAGCATATGAAAAGATATGCTCAACATCATTAATCATTAGGGAAATACAAATTAAAACCACAGGGAGACACCACCTTGCACACACTAGGATGGCTAGAATAAAAAAGATGGATAATAATAAGCACTGGCAAGAAAGTAGAAAACTTAGAGCCCTATACATTGCTGTTGAGAATGTAAAATGATGCAGGTATTGAAAGAGTAGTTTTTGTTCATTCTTCAAAAAGTTAATGGTAGAATTACCATATGACCCAGTAAGTCCAATCCTACATATATACCCCAAATAGTTTAAAATACACGTCAATAAAAAACTTGTACGTGAATTTTCATAACAACATTGTTATTAATAGAAAAAAATAGAAATAATCTAAATACCCTTTAGTTTTTGTATGGACAAACAAAATGTGGTATAGTCATAATGGATCGTAAATTAGTCATAAAAACTAATGAAGTACTGATATAGCCTACAATATGGATGAACCTTGAAAAGATTAAGCTAAATGAAAGAAGACAAACATCAAAAAAGGCACATATTATATGATTCCATTTATATAAAATATAGAGAATATACAAATCCATAGAGAACAGAAGTAGGTTAGTGGTTGTCAGGGGTAGGGAAGGGAAGAATAGGGAGGAACTGGTAATGAATATGGGACTTTAATTTGGGGTGATATAATGTTTTGAAATGAGGCAGTGGTGATGATTGTGCAATTTTGTGAATAAGCTAAAATTCACTGAATTACACAGAATATAAGAGTAGATTTTATATGTATATTTCAATTTTTAAAAACTGAAAATGATGTCATAATCTTTTTCATGAATAGGAGGTAGCTAGTGGGATTTTAAAAACTGGTTGGCTCCAAGAAGAATAAACAAGGTTGAAGTTAAATAATCATGCTCTCTAATTTTTCTACTACCTTTATCTGAGCTTTCATAAAAGGTGAGTCCTCATGGTGAGTAGGGCCATAAGGGAAAGGTGTTCAAGTACTGCCTTGGATAAAGGCATTCAGTTAAAGGAGCAAGAGGGAGCTCAAATGCAAACTAAATGTACATGGTTTCATCTGCCTGGAGAAAGGGGTGCATTTTCTCATTTGTACAAAGTGTTATATGGCTTAGCATTAACTACTGAGAAGAGTGGAGAAAAAGGGAGGTACCTATTTCAATATCACCTTCATTTATATTTCAATGTAAAGAGGACTATTATAATTATGAAAGTCATATAGCAGCGATCTCAGGCAAGTCCTCATGAAAATATTTGATACAAATATATACACATCTTCCAAAAAATGACTTATTTAACCCTAATTCATTAAAATTGATTACCTAAATTAAGTAGCCCAGCAAAGACAATAAAGGGAACTAAATGGATATACTAATAAGTATTAAAGACAATCTGCTTTCAGTTCTCTTGGGATATTTGCTACAACCCATTTCTGTATAAAGCTTTCCTGTAAACATATGTAAAAAGTAAATACATAATGATTTATAAATTATGAGTTGGGTATGTGCACAAAAGTGGTAGGACATCCCAAAAGACAAAATATATTGCAAAATATCAAATTAGGAAGTATAATTTAAGTACAATAGCTGATGAAATAGGTCTGGCATTTCCTACATAAGCTTTAGATTAAGACTAAAAATTTACCACATTAAGCACGCATAATTTCATCTTTATTAAGATCACATTTAGTTAATAAACAGTAGTACTAAAATTCTCATTTTTTCATCTTCTACACTTTGCTTTTTAAATGAAATCAGGGGTGAACTGTGAAAACAAATTACTCAATTAGAATTCAACAATTTATGTAAAACTAGTATGTCAAAAATTTATGTAAAAAGATGTCGAATTAAAACTAAATTACCAGTTATCTATCCTTGAGATAGGCAAAAATACTTCACATGTCTTCCACAGGCTTATAAGAAAATATTTTGGGCGTCAATATCTAATGTATTAAAGTGAATTATTTAACTCTCGAAGCAACTATTACCTCCAAATATTTTCTGTTTGATACAGAATGAAAAAAAAAAATTACACAATGCTTCATAGATACCTCTGGGTGACACTGGGTTAAGGTACAAAATTTGTTTGATTGTTATATATTGATGAGTATTTGAAAGACTTAAAATGAACTTCAAAAAAGTTGATTCAGTATTAAAATTATAATGAAAGATTCAGGGTAGTAAAAAAATTAGCTCACTTTATATCAGTTAATTAATAAGCAAAAAAATTATGATGGTCTTATTGTCATACAGAGTTAGCAAAATCATGGCTACATAATGGTGTCCTGAAACACTTGATGTAGGATATTCGTACAGCAGATATAGTGTTTTTTAAAAAGAGATAATAGGAAAATTATCATTTTTTTTTAAAGATTTTAATTACTTGTTTGACAGAGAGAGAGAGATCACAAGCAGGCAGAGAGGCAGGTAGAGAGAGAGAGGGAAGCAGGCTCCCTGCTGAGCAGAGAGCCCGATGTGATGCGGGGCTTGATCTCAGGACACTGAGATCTTGAAGGCAGAGGCTTTAACCCACTGAGCTACCCAGGTGCCCCAGAAAATTATTTTTCTAAAATTAAGTCCCAATGTGGACTTAAACTCATGACCTTGAGATAAAGACCTGAGCTGAGATCAAGAATCATACACAACCAACTGAGTCATCCAGGTGCCCCTAAACCTCTTTTAATTAATCATTCTAATTGCAAATCAAAAAATCCAATACACTGCCATCTTCTCATTCTATTTTGCACCAAGATATAACTGGTAATAACCAAAGCAGAAAGTTTCCATGGTGTCCTTACACAACTCTAACAGAAGAGCTATCAGTGTTAAAAGGGAGAAGATTTTCAACGTAAGAGTTGGGTGTTCTGATCGTAATGTAAGCCAAATAAATTATCTTGGCAAGGCTGCTTTGGTTTCCATAGAGAATAAAAGTGTACTCATCTGGGACAATATTTTTCCTACTTACCCTCAATTTGTATTGCCAAGCAAAGAATGTCACCAATCACCATTTTTGGCATTTAATAATGGTGACTAATACAATGAGTGCTTTCTGAAACTAAGATGTTATTTGAAAAGAAATATTTTTAGTATAGCAATATTAATAGACTGTGGATTCTTTTTCATCCTCTTTCCAGCATTTGAACAAATTATATTACCAACAATGAGGACAGAAAATAGAGTGTCTAGTGAGACATTATGATAACTCACAGAATGGTCTAGAAATATGAATGCACTTTCAGCATACTTTTGATCAAATGAGAGACAAAATTTCAATATCAATATATAAAAAACAGCTTATAAATCTCTAAACGACTTTATCAGAAGCAACTTAGAAACATTATTGAAAGAAAGCGCCATAAGGAAATAATTTCAAAAGAGAAGTAAACATGAACCAGAAAAAGTGATGAATTGATATGTTACATATAATTATGGGCTCTTGATGGCAAACTGTCCCACAATACTTGTGAATGAGAATTTCCAAATTCTGCCCTATGTAGACAGAACATAATCATAAAGAATGTTTTTACATATTACCTGAAAAAAATCACTTTTATGTTCAAATAAGATAGGCAAAGATTGCATTTAAAAATAAACACATTTCAATTTACTATAGTAATTCACAATCACTATAATGTGCTTTTAATGTGTCAATATGCATTGCATATCTTCTAGAAAGAGATGTAGTAAATAGCATTTCCCATATATATTATACATCAGTTTAGGAGACTAGTGTCCTACAACATCTTTTTTGTAAGGGAGTTCTCCTTAAAATGAAGGAAAATGATGACATTTTGAAAATGATTTCTGAAAATGATGACAGTTCTCATTTTACAGAGGAAAAACTAAGCTATAAAGGATAATTATTCTATATATGAACATACAAATGATGGACACAAATCAGAACCTTGAAATTTAAAGTTCCATCATCTTCCTCTAAGAAATATGAAATACTTATCCATATTAAGAAACTCACATTTCTTGAATATTATAGAATTTTTATAGTCTCTTTCTATAGTCAAAATAAGAAATAACTCCCTGTAATGTGTCCATAAGGATTTGAATGCTCAGTATTTAGACATAAAGTCAGAAAAACTGCAAATGAAAATAACAAAATCGACCTAAAGTAGAAGCTTTATATTAACGATCAAAAAATAAATATTATTAAGCAAAGTTTAAAAAAATTCAGATGTCACTTGAGGTTCTTTAGGATGTAAATGCGTTAACTTCAACACCTTATTTAAGATTTCTGTCAATTCTCAAGACTTTAACTCTCCTGGTCATTTCTTACTATAATCTTTTGATATTAAGTTGCACCAATCTCCTGCCTTGAGGCTATTCTTTCTTTGTCACCTGTCAACACTGATAAGAAACATAAAGCAAAATGAAGAATTTGCTGCTCTACAAGGCAACTGACTTGATACAAAGGAAGCTATAGTGTGGTGTCACTCTGCAAACAACTTAAAATGCGTTATAGGACACACTGACTTTATAAGGATCTTGGGACACACCCTCCACTACAGATGTCTCATTGCCATATCCCTGTGGGAACATATTCCGACACTTTCTTTGTATGACCCCCTTCTATTTTCCTGCTTAACTTCTGTTAACTTCCAATGCAGAGTTGGTCCCTGAAAACTAACAGCAGAGGACCTCATTTTTTTAAAGACTTTATTTTTTTAATAGTAGTTTTAGGTTTGTAGAAAAATGGAGAATACAAGTATTTCCCATTTACCTTTTGGCCCCACTCATGCAGAGCCTTCCTGTTTATCAATATCCTCCATCAGAGTGGTCCATGAGGCTATGTTGAAACATCATTATCACATTCATAGTTTAGATGGGGGTTCACTCTTGGTCCTGTACATTATCTGGATGTAGAATGATATGCATCTACCATTAGTATCATATAGAGTAGTTTCACTACCCTAAAAATCCTCTGTGCTCTGCCTATTCATCTGTCCATTCCAAACCCCAAAGCCCTCATTTTTATGATCAAATATATCCATGATATATGTTTCTAAATAAAGACAGTTCACTCCTCATATAAATGCAGTGCTAATCCTACTAGAGTAAACACACTAAAGTAGATAACACACCTAGTAGATAACACACCAAATATCCCGTAAGATACAAAACATGAGATATTGTGTTTAAAAAAAAATAAGGATAATTAATAGGAAAATTATTTGCTAAAATATTATTTTTAATTATTCTATCTACAAATTTTAATTAAAATCTACCACGTTGCCATCTTCTTCACTCCAAATATATAATAATTATAGATAAAATATAACTTAAAAGACAGAGATTTCTACTTCCAGGTAAGATGGAGTCACAAGTACCAAATATAATCTTTCCACAAAACACGAGTAGAAAACAGGAAAAAATGTACATTAGGTGCTTTTAGATTTTCAATAATAGGTATAGCAGGATTATGATTTCTGTGAGAAAAAAAAATGAGGTGAGTCTTGTGATCATGATGGCTTTCTGACTGAGACTTTTTGGGCTGCAGGGACAAGGGTGGAAAACCCTACAGAACCCAGCAGACTATTTTGAAAAGGAAGAAACTAGAGTTCTTCGAAGCAGAGGAAGCTAGAATTTGTAGGTAGAAGTACCAGAAAGGTTGGGACTATAGAGAGAGGGCTCCAGACATCTGCAAGACATCCTCTTGAGTTTCTGATGAGTACTAGACTATGCAAGCTAAATTGAAATTAAATACGAGACCAAAGCCAAACACAAAGTTATAAGACAAACAATTCTCAGAGCTCAAACAAGTTGGAGAGAGATATTAACATTCTGGATAGTAAGAGTAGAAAGTACTTACAGATCCCCTGATACAATACAGACCCCAGAGAGTCAAGCTTTATTAATAAGCTGATATAGAGAGAAAATTCCCCTAGACATACCCTTGTAAATATTAAAACAGGGATCAAATTAATCTGAGTCAATTAACTGCCTGTAAATTAGAAATGTCCTACACTTTTTAAGGAAGTCAGCAAAATGCACACACTGATCAATGTAATATTACTGTCTGGCATCCAAAAATAGTTATTAGAAAAGTCAAATATTAAAAAATGTGACTCATCACAAGCAAAAAAACAAACAAAAATAAGCCAATATAGCCAGACATATAAACAAAATGAAAATAATAAAACCAGATGAAACATCAATTAAACACAAATATATAAAGGAAAACATGGACACAATGAGGAAGGAAATAACAGATACAAAGATAAGACAAACAGAACTTTAGAGTTCAAAAAGTACTTTAAATGAACAATCCCTAAATGAGGTAAACAGCTGATTAGTCACTGAAGAAAAAAAAAATCAGTGAATTTGAATTAGTGATAGACTTGAAATTTTAGTGAACAGATAAAAAACAAACAAAAAGAACAAACCTCAATGTGACTATAAGCAACCTAACACAAGTGGGAATAGAGTTCTAGTAACAAACAAGGGGAGGGGACAGAAAATATTTCAAATGAAAATATCCAGAAATTGTCCAATTTTGACAAAAATGATGGACCCACGTATCCAAAACCAAAAAAAGAAAAATAACATCTTATATGCAACACGCACAGGTACACATACAAACAGCACACACCAAAGCTCATCATGATTAAGTTGCTTAAGTCAGGGATGCGTGGGTGGCTCACTTGGTTAAGCGCCTGCCTTTGGCTCAGGACATGATCTCAGGGTCCTGGGATTGAGTCCTACATCGGGCTCCTTGCTTAGTGGGGAGTCTGCTTCTCCCTCTGCCTGCCACTCCCCCTGCTTGTGTGCTCTAATAAATAAGCAAAAAAAAAAAAAAATTTTTTTTTAAGTTGCTTAAGTCCGTAACTAAATGAAAATCCTACAAGTAGGGAAGAGCTAAATGATTTTAACATCCTTATGGCTACCCTGCAGATCATCCCACCTCATTGCTATAAAGAGTTGTCTGGATACAACCTCAAATTAGGGAGTATTCTTCAATGTACAATATGAATGTCCTATTCTTGAACAACTGGGTATCCAGAAAGAATAAAAAATATAGCAATAAAATCAACCCCCCCCAAAAACACTGAAGGGAACGAAAATAGTTTTGCACTGTCTGTACGACTTAATACATTTTATCACTTTATCATCTCTCTCGCTCCAATAATGATAATTTTCTTAATGAATCAAACTAAAGAAATGGTTTGTAATATAAACACCAGGTTTGGCAGGCACATTTAATTGCCTTTCATCCTTGCAAATGTATTTCCAACAGTCTTGTGATTCAAAGATACAATTAGACTGCTTATCTTTCATTCTTTCAAAGAGAAGGTCATATTTCTGGCAGAGAACAACAGTAATGATTTTGCTTTTGTGCGTGCGTGTGTGTGTGTGTGTGTGTGTCTATGGTATGTTTCACCTCCTACTGACACGTAATTGCAAATAAAATCTCTGTAATGCATTATGGACCAGAAAATTGGACGGAATATAGATCCTCATTGGTAATTGCTACATTCAAGATGGCCAAAACGTTGTATCTACATAAAAATACCTTCGATATGAAAACATTTACTGCAGAATGCCACTTAGAAAAATAATACATGTTGTAAAAGGAATTTATGCAAGATGGTTAAGATTCCAATCTTGTAGCATCGCATTATATTAATTCTATATCTGTGGTTTCTTATATAAGATTTTTTTAAAGTTAAAACACAAGACACAAAAATGAGTTCCTATTGCAAAATTTAAAAGATTTAAAACCTTCAAAAAATGAGTAACCTTCACATCACACAAAATAAATTTCTACACACAGATTGCATATACACTGAAGAGAGTCAAAAGTAATTGTGGTACTTTTTGTTTGTTTGTTTTTTCCTTTGGTAATTTCTGAACTGTATCTTAGATCTACAAATGCTTAAAAAGTTCTAGTTGATTTTAAAGAGAATTGTAGAGACAAAGAGTTATAAAATCAGATTTTTGCAAAAGTATCAAATCCAGAGAGAATATAAACTTATGTCAAATTAAATAATCAAGGAATTATGAGAGATTATAAGGATTTTTTTTTAGAAATGCAAGGAAAATATTTACCTTTAACACAATATTTTAATGAAATAAAGTGAGTAATTCAAGAACAGACAAGTAAACTAGATTATGGTATATCTTACTGAGGAGTGGAGTAAAGAACCAGAATATTGAACAAGGTCAGTTGCAAAGCAGAAGAGAACTCCGAGAGACAGGCTTTGAGAAGATGTTAAAAAAATAAAAATAAGAAAGTATTCATTCAACTGACTATCATGTATGGTGGAGCATTTGGGGTAAAACTAACCTAATGAGTAGACCATAGACTGTCCCATTTCAACAGAGGGGGGTTTCAGTACTCTAGAGGGCATTTGATTAAACTGGGAAACAAGGAAAAAAGACCAACATCACCACTTCTGTTGGATTATGCAATAAATCTGAGAAAAGTAAATACAATGTAAAGATTTTAAAAGAAGAAATAAATGATCCATCACATATATTATTACCTATGTGAAAATATAAAACAATCATTTGGTAAACTTTTAGAATAAAAGATATAACAAGATTCCTAGAAATATGAGTAATAAAAATATTAATTTCATTTGAACCTATTACAACATATACTAGAAAATGATAGGTTAGGTGTTCTTTATTTTAAATTTCTCAAAATGTGTTTGCGTGTAATTTATAGCAGCACATATGTTTCATAAATTACGTATTTTCTCAAAGTAAACCTTTATAATTATAGATATGCAATGTATAATGCAATATATATATCATATTACATAATATATAAGTATCCTAAATATATATTTAAAAATGTGAAACATACATGTTTTTGGTAAAATTTTAATATTTTATTAAAAATTATTATATTAACCTAAATAATGAAGATCTATACCATGGCCATAGGTATATTTTAAATACATCAACTCTCTCCAAATAAAATAATAGATTTCATGTAATGCTCACTCCTTTATATGAAAGGAGACATCTTTAACTCCTCTTCCTTTCCAATTTTGAGCGAAGCTGTTGATTTTGAGAAAATGACTTTAAAGTTTATATGAAAGATCATGAATAATCAAGACACTTCTGAAGGACAGGAGACATCAATAAAATTTTTATCAAATAAATATTTCAGCCGAAGAATTAAAAAAATCACTCCTACAACAGGAGAGAGAGATCAAAAATAGATGTACATACATATAAAAGCATAAAAAATAATGGAATATTTGAGAAATGGGATCTCAGCAATGAATTTCCACTAATGGAAGAAAATGGAATTGGAATCATATATTACAGTTTTTGCAATTTTTCCAAATGCATAAAAAATTGAAATACTGGAAGCAAAATTCTAAAGCATTTGGAAAAAATATACATAATTAAATTTATTATGTCTGGGTAGGAAAGGATTTTTTAAACAGGACCAAAAGAGCTCTCATCTTAAAATAAGTGATTGATAAATATAACATTAAAACAGAAAATATCTGTTAAGCAAATAAATTATGAAGAACTTTCTTAAAAATCCACATCAAGATATCTGTTTAATGTTTAAGTGGCAAATAATATCTATAACCTGTAATATAATCCATAATATGTAAATATATAAAATAACATTAAGTTGCTAGTACAGTATAATATAATACATATATCCTATTGTCTCTAAATAATATTTTTTATAAAAGTTTTGATCATTGTTTGTTTTGAGAAGCTATTATCCATATGCTGCAATATTAAATTCAATTTTAAGTGTTTTGGAAATTTGCATCAACTGTTATTTAATACAAGTCTCACTCAGAGCCTACTTTAATCAGTCATTATATACTTCTACCAAAGGTTTAAGTAACTTGGCTTACAGTCTGATATCATGAACATGATAAGATCACAACAAACTGATGATCTTTTGAGTATGGCTCTTGATAAGATAAAAATTCTGAAGACTAAAGCATGTTGATGTTGGTCTGGGGATGTTGACTGTGGTCTGGGGGTGGGGTAGGGACAGGAAGGACAGATCATCTAATGGATTCAGACTTTCAAAAGCAGGCAGTGCAGGCCTGGTATGATTTTGGTTTGGTTAGAAATGATATCCTAAATAAAAATATTAATCTGAATGTATTTTCTTTTTTTTTCTTTTATTTTTTTCTCCCCAAATATGTTTATTTTAATTTTTCAGTGTTACAATATTGATTGTTCATGCTCCACACCCAGTGCTCCATGCAATACGTGCCCTTCTCGATACCTACCACCAGGCTCACCCCCCCACTCCCTCCCCTCCAGAACCCTCAGTTTGTTGCTCAGAGTCCACAGTCTCTCCTGGTTCATCGCCCCCTCCGATTTCCCCCCATTCATCCTTCCCTTCGTTCTCACAATGCCCTCCATGATTTTCTTTATACTCCACACGTAAGTGAGACCATAAGATAATTGACCCTCTCCGATTGACTTATTTCACTCCGCATAATCTCTTCTAGTCCTGTCCATG
>CM052807.1:6968203-7039338 GCA_028533885.1 Nasua narica
ACATATAATGTATTATTTACCCCAGGGTACAAGTCTGTGAATCATCAGGCTTACACATTTCACAGCATTTGCCACAGCACATACCCTCCCCAGTGTCCATATCCCTATCCACCCCCCCACCTCCCAGCAACCCTTAGTTTGTTTTGTGAGTTTAGGAGTCTCTTATGGTTTGTCTCCTTCCCCATCCCATCTTGTTTCAAATACAACTTTCTTCTTAAGAGTTTTAGCAAAGGTTTTTGGACTAATGAGGACTGAGCTATCACAGTTCACATGTCTATCCTGAAACAAGTGATAGAGTCAGATAGGTAGGAGGGTTCAAACTGGCCTATAGTAGGTGATAGTAGGTTATTTCTTTATAACTTTATAATTGCAAAGGGGATCAAACTGAATCATATAAACTGATAAGGTGAGGTCACCAAAAAAAGGTAATAGATATGAATAGAAAACCGAATAGAGAAAAAACACAAATATCTTTTACACTAAAGGTATGTTATTTTATGATTCTACAACCTAGATGTTCTTCCTGGTTAGAAAACACATTGCTTTCTGCAATGGCAAATTTTAAGCAAAGTTTAGTATCTAAACATGCACATATCTGAAAAAGAGAGTAGGTAGGAATTAATGCATTAGGATAAATATGAACATGAATACCTATTATACATAATAGAGGCCGAGAATTAATAATGTTTATTAAATGTCTGAGTGTGCCTACAATGGAGGTAGACACTAATTAAGTAAATGACAACTACCTAATTTTATTGTTTAAAAGTATACCAAATTTTTTCAACTATATGTCAGTAATTTTTTAAAAAGATTTTATTTATTTGAGAGAGAGAGAGAGAGAGAGCACACAAGCAAGGGGAAGGGCAGAGGAAGAGAGACAAGCAGGCTCCCTGCCCAGTGGGGCTGGATCCCAGGACTCTGAGATCATGCATGACCTGAGCTGATAACAGACAACTGACTGAGCCACCCAGATGCCCCCAATATTTTTTAAATATACAATATCATAAGTATTAAAAATAATTGTACCAAGTTTTGGAAAACCAAATAGTTTTCCTAGCTCTAATATATACGCTATAACACTCTCTGTAAGTCACTATAATTATTCTTAGTGTCTTTATTTGCAAATTGAGCCATATAATACCTATTCTTCTCACCTCTAGAATTGTTGAGGACATTCAAAAATATATGTTAAATCATTCTGAAAACATAAAATCATATGCAAATGTTAGACTGTATAAATTTTGGAATAAAAATTCTTCATTGCTGTATTATTATGAATCTAAAAAGACTCTACCAAGGACAGGAGTGAAGTTTCAGCAGCTACAAATGATGAATTAACCTGCTGAGTCCAAATTATGTTGCAGGTCAAAGGCATTCTACAGTAGCACAGTTTTTATGAATATAATACTTGAGAACAGCAATTAGCTGCCATAAAAATTTACTCAAAGGGAAAGAAATTCATCTATAAAAGGGCTGGTAATTCTCCTCTAACTGCATTTTGTTGTGATCTACAAGTAACTGTATATGATAAAATCGTCATAGTTTTTTCCTTTTTTTTTCCCAAATACTAGATATACTTTGAAATCCCGAAGTATTTAGTGATTAGACAAGCAATTATTAGAATTTAAAAAGGGGACTCAATACTATAAGCAAGGGAAGGACAAGATGGCAGAAATTACTGAATTCAGGAAGTAACATTTGCTGACAATTCTCCCATAATAAATTATTCCTTTACACAGTGATTTCTCATTTCTGAGTCACTCTGCCCGTGATTGCTCCTAAAATTTTTCACAGATGGTACTCACCACCAGACTCTTCTACATTTAGAGCTCTATAAACAAATGCAATGTGCAATATACTAATACACAAGCTAATAATCATTTTATTTAGGTAGGTCATATGGAGTCACAAATTTTATATGAGAATAAAGTAGCACTATTGCTTTTGAGAAAAGCAAATAAGAGTGTAGAAAGCCATAAACAAGAGGTAAAAAGTGACAAAAGACACATATAGCCATTTAAACATAAATGTTCACAATATTTGTAAAAACATAAAAGTTCTGAATCTATAGGTGTTGCTTTGTTTTGTTTTTAACCATTGATGCATTTCCTTACCACATCCTGAAGAAGTTTGGAAATAATCCATCTTTGTCTTGTGAAATGAATGAATTTGAATGAATGGAAGAACCCAACACGGTTTTCAAACTTGATCTCAGCAAGTGTGAACTGCTGCAGCTGCATCTCCTGGTTATAATTAATTCCTGTTGGAAAACTTCATTACCAGTAGTTGGGAGGCTAATGTGGAGGACTTGGCTTCCTGAGACCAGCTTTAGTCTGGAGCACAAACAGCTGTGGAATTCCAGGAAGTATGGAAGCTGTGCAGGGAACAATGGAGTGGCACAGGTAACACCAGAGAGAACAGTTTTGCAGTTCGACATGGAGTGTGTAGTCTCCAATCTGAGTTATAAGCAAAACAAGAGGAAAAAACACATCTTCCTTCTGCATTGACGCTTTGGCTATTCATTAAATATCCCCGTTTGCCTGGTCACCAGAACTGTAGTAGATTGTTGTTGATGTTGATTCATTTTTCTCCCCATTCAAGCTGCATTTTTCTTTAATCCAAGGACTTCTGATAAGATGTAAATTCACTATACAAATGTGCTTTGGTTTAATGAACAGTGTGTTCCCAGGGGCAACATCTCAAAATACCTAATCCTCAATATTGATTTTATCTAGTCAGAAACCAATATAATTCACAAAATGAGTAAAGAAACCAGAGATGGAATACTGATGGACAATTGGGACATTTGTAATTTTTATTTCAAATATACTTTCCCCTGTTACAGACCTGGATTTGGAAAGATGGCTGCTGTATGTGCCCCCTGCTTCAGGTAGGCAGAATAAAGAAAACTTCACTCTGCATTCTGGTTTCCTCTAACGGTATGCCTGGTGTGTTGTTGTTGTTGTTGTTGTTTTTGCCTAATGGCTTATAATCAGAAACTTAGAGTTATCAGAGCATTGAATTGCTTGTATCCTGAAGAATGTTTCCAATCTGTGATGATCCACACTTAAATTTAATGTTCACCAGGAAGGGATTAATAGCAGGTTTCTGATTTGGCCCTTCTAGACTTCAGTATTTCCCACAGAATGACTAATCTCAACCAGTCCTCCTTGTATACATGCTTTAATATTTACCAGCAGAAAGACTTTTAAGGAAGGCATTCTTTAAAAAAAAATACTTTTTCAAAGGACATGGCCAGTCCCTCTAAATAAGTTTTAAATTATGGGGCATGGCTGGCCACAGCATGAGTGTTAGTCACATAAATACTCTTCTCTTTATAGCTAATGGGATATAAATTGAGAAGCCCCCAAACCAAAAGAGCTTCCTTTGTAAACAATTTTCACTCAACTCACTGTTGAAAACTCATCTGTTAATACAAAACTAAAGTACTTTCTAGTACAGGAAAAGGGACAACTGGAAATGTTAGTTAAATGGGAAATAGGAAATAGACTAATAGGGATAGTCAAGAAAGTATCAAAAATGTCTTATCTCAGTGATAAGACATGGAAATAGAAATTAGAGATGACACACACCCTACAGATGAGGAAAATATCAAAAATAATGATTGTGCGACTTATACATAAGGATACAGAAGAAAAGCAATGCTTACACAATTTTAGTGGGAATTGAACTGGATAAAACCACTTTGATAAATGTTTACCATTATCAAGTACAGTTGAAGATGTAAGTGGTATGATGCAAGATTTCCACTCAGACATATGTAATATAGGATGATATATTCCCTTATCACTAAGGCATATATGGTTAACATAGCCTTATCCATATTTGGCTCACTGGAATCCCCCTGAATCTCCTTTACAATATCTAGATAAATTCATGTTAAACTACTGAACAGAAGAAATAAAAATGCAAAATTAGAGCTAATTGCAATATCATCACTGAATCTTTAACACAAAATTTAAATGTAAAAAAAGTACAAAATAAAATATACATTATGATTCCAATTACATAAAATTCAAAAGTAAGGCAAAACTGAACTATATTATTTAGAGAAGTCCACATGGTTGTTAAAGTAGGAGTAAAAGGAAAGAGAGAAATAACATATCAGAGAAGTGATTTCCTCAGTAGAGGTAGAGGAAATTACAATGGGTAAAAGTGCACTAAAGTTATTTCTCTATTATATATATATTTTTTCTATGTGGTAATTACAAAGATGTTTACCTCACATCTATTTATCAATTTGTGCTTGTAGATGTTATGCACATATACATTTGAGCAATATTTCAGTGTAAAAAAAGAAACCTAAAAATCTCCATGAGAATCAGTCAATTCTCAATATTTAATTTTCAGAGAATACTGACAAATATTTGTTTCTGGATTCTACAGTTGAGAGAACATAAGCTACAAATACCAAAGTAACCAAGTAAACCTAAAATGTTGAACAAATATCAGAGACATATTTATTATCATCCCTTTAATTATACCAGGATGAAAACCGAGAAAAACAGGGGCAGAGATGAAAAGTAGAGCATTAAAGATGGGTTTAAGTGATTTCTGAGTTGTTGCTTATATAAAATTGGGGGAGAGGGAGATCAGGTGTTCTCTAAATAAAATACAGAACTGGAAAAATCTAAAACGTACTAAATAATGCACAATATATATTGATGACACATAATGAATAAATTGCTCTGAAAATATTAATCCTTTCATCCTACATTGTTCCTTTTCTTGCAGCATTTCCTCTTAGTCTCAAAAGAATGAAATCACAATAAAGTTTAACTTCATAAATAAATGATCACCCAAAGGTAAGCAATGTAAAATTAAAATCACTTTAATTTTATTTCTTTCAGTTTCTCATGTTTTATCAGATACATATCCCAAACTCTGCAAGGCTCTTTTTCAAAATGGTGATTTCCTTTCATCATCAAATTATTTTACATTTATTATTATAGCAGTAACGTTGTAGCCTTTGTAATGGGGTATCAAATATTTTACCTATATTCATTTTTATCTGATGTTATGGTAAAGTTGAGCCTCTGAAATTTTGTAAAGAGTTTTTTTTTTTAACTTTTGTGGGGGTGAATCATAAATATTCTTGAGAATTCAGGGAACTTATTTCATCTTTGAATGAAAGACAATTTTAACTCCTGCACTGGCCCTATGAAAGAATAAAAGGAATAAGTATGTTTGTTAGAGTGTTAAATTTCTCTATGTGTGGTAGGCAAAATGTACTGAAATGCCTCCTCAAAAAGCATATATAGATCAAAAACAAGAGCAAAGAAATCTACGCATTGTCCATACTTTTAGCATGACTAGGAGACAGACTATTTCATTGTTCAAATCTTTGGAGGTAAAGAGTTTATTCTTTATCGACTGGTTGTCATATTATTTGTTGCATGGATATTCTAAAATGTTTTACCTTTATTTTAAATTGTATATCATTCAGTTGTTGAATTGCGTTATATAAAATAGTAGTGCAATAAGTATGATGAAGGGTCATTTCCCCCAGTTTATTTCCTATGATTATGATGACGTTGGCTATACCAGAATGGTGACCCCGACTTCTTATGTTCCTTAGTACATCTTTCTCATGTGTCTTCTCATTTCCCTAGTACATCTTTGCCCCTCTTTTTATTTGTAGCTTTCTGAAGCAGTTTGTTTTAGTTTTTTTTCTTATACACCACATAGGGTGTTGTTTTGTGAAACAATCTGAATTTTTTTGTTTTCCTTTAATGCGCCAGTTAAATCCGATCACATTTAGACATATGTCTGATATTTTTTAGCCTTACTTTATCATTCAATAATTACTGCCCATTAAATTGTTTTTGTGTTACTCTACTTAGTCAGTATTCTTATCTGTTTATATAATTTATTTTGATTTTAGAAACGTTTTTATTTTATTCTAGTGGATACCTTTACATCAATACTTCCTTACAGTGGTGATATCCATCATACCCTTAATCCCCTTTTAAAGAACACCTTTCCTTTTTTAACCAAGTATTGAAATAATATCTGTTTGTTTGTTTAAGCAGAAAAAACTTCATTTCTATCAAATTAAAAAAGTATGAATCAATCTTCAAACAAGATAATCAAAATGGTCAATAACATAATCAACATGAGAGCATTTACAGATTAGACTACAGGATTAAATACTTTGATTTAAGCATGTCTTTTGATACTATTGCTCTAATTACCTTTTCAAATGCAGAGCATACCTACAAAGAAGAAAAAAATAATTTAACCTTTTATATATTTAACCTAGACTGTGCTTTCTTAGTCTAAGATAACAACAACAAAACTGCATAATATTCTTTCCTAATTAGTAGGTTACTGGTGGTAATTAAGAGTAATGGTATAGCTGCAGCAATTCTGAAACTGTTTTGTGATTATTGTAGAACTGGAGAAAGAAGTAAATATATTTATTTTCATGGATATCATGGTGGTTCCCACACAAGAGAAGAGAGACACATAGGGAATGGGTCAGTGCATATAGAACACTTTGGGGTAGTAGGCTTCATTGAAGTTTCAGTTCCTACAATGAATTCACGAAAACTAACATACAAACATATGTATTTGTATTTATATTTGTGTAATATAACCTTGAATACACAACGTATGATATAAATATGTAGCATAAATTTCTTTCTTATGTAAGAGCCAAAACACAGCGACGCTAGTAGCTATAAAAAAAAAATTCATGATAAGGTTTTGATTTTTAAAACTATTTTCCACACAAAAAGGAACCAGGGATCCCTGCAGACACCAGATTCTGCAGAGATATCATATGGTAATCTTGGAACATCAAAGTATGCCAGAAAGTCAGGAAATACTTAAAAAAATAATAGAGACATGTTAGAAAGTTACAGGGAGAACCAGAAAGGGATACCATTGGCAACTGGGGGACAAATGAACATCAATATTTTAATGACTTGTGGCATATTTTATAATTTATTTTTAATATTCATATAGAAAATTCACTCTAGAGCTATAGAGATTGGTGGATTTCTGGGACTATAAAAGGCTTGTTGCTATCTACACAAGCCCAGTGGAGTGGCTTGTGCTCACAGGTGGGTTTACTAGAATGCACCCCAATACTCATAGCAGCAATGTCCACAACAGCCAAACTGTGGAAGGAGCCAAGATACCCTTCAACAGATGAATGGATAAAGAAGATGTGGTTCATATATACAATGGAATACTATTCAGCCATCAAAAAGGATGGATACCCACCATTCCCATCGACATGGATGGAACTGGAGGGAATTAAGTGAAGTTAGTCAAGCAGAGGAAGACAATTATCATATGGTTTCACTCGTATGTGGAACATAAGCAATAGCAAAAGGGGACCACAGGGGAAAGGAAGGAAATCAAAAGGGGGAGAAATCAGAGAGGAAGATGACCCATGAGAGATTATGGGCCCCAAGAAACCATCTGGGGGTCTCAGAGGAGGGAGTTGGGGGATGGAGTGACAGGTGATGGGTTAGGCACTGGGTGTTATATGCAACTAATGCATCACTGAACACTACACCAAAAACTAATAAGGTACTATACACTGGCTAACTGAACACAATAAAAATAAGAATAAAATATTCTCAAACAAACATTAAAACAAACAAACAAACAAACAAACAAAAAATGAAGAAGACCACTCCTGACTGGTCAACATGCAGCATTTAGTCTGTCACTGCTTGGCTGAACTGCAAAAGCATGTTTGCAGGGGCAAGTGGCTGCTTGGTTGAACTTATTTAAAATCAATTCTCATGGCTACTTGCTACTGCGGTATTGGTTTTACTGAAGTCCAGAATATGTATATAGAATATCCATATTGCTCCTACATGATAATTTAGAAAAATGAGGTAGATCAACATATCATGTATTACAAAGCATGGGACGTGAAATACTCTGCATTTTATGCTGGTAAGAAAACAACACAAACTGATATGTAGAGTTTGAGTCTTTTTGTCTAGAAAACAATTATCCATACATATGTACCACACACAATTTATTATGAACCACTCTTCATGCATTGTCTTGGCAATTAAAAAGGAAAAAATAACAAAATGTCTGAATAATGTATATGTTTATAATAAAATTTCACACAAAACAAAAATGGAACCACAGACAATAAAAAGTCCTTCAAAATCTTATCTATAAAAACAATTTGGTTAGCATGTTTTCCCTTTCTCTTTGTCCATATGCATCTGAGTTGTCCATAAAACTCAAAGTCATCACAAATTTTATATACTCAGTGAAAGAATTTCAACTCAATTGCCAGTATACTGTGCTATTCCTTGATAATGCCTAATTTTTAACTATATGCTAGAGAGGAAAACAAATATTAATACCAACATCGATTACTGGTAATACTTTAAAACGCTTATCTCTTCTTCCTATTCTTCAGATCCAAGAAACAGAAATAAAATTAAAAGAAAAAGGTGAAAATTGTAAGTTTTATTGGTATTTTCATACTTGGTTTCACTCCTTGGCTTTAGCAAAGGAAGGAGATCAGCATAGGGCAATAGGTACTCTCATACCCTAAATAGGAAGTTAAATTATCAGCAGGATTGCTCCAACTTGCAAAGCTTCATCAAGGCCATCAAGAAATCAATTGGACATAGTCTAACTATTGGGGTAAATGATGGACAAAATTTTGAATTTTGATCTCAGCTCTGGAATCCTCAGCCCATGGCTATAGTCCTGACTTTCTCAATTGTCTTATTGAATTGCTCTTTTTAACCTCTTTTTAACATATTCTGGGTATTTTTATGGATGATTATTAGCTAGAACTACAGAAAAGTTTTTCCCTGGATACTTCTTCAAGTTAAAAATTCATTTTAACTTCAGCATAATTTTAGTTAGCACCCTCTTCATTCATCATTAATGCTTTCAAAATCTATATTCTCTTCTATATTCTTAAACACAAAATTGTCATTTTTAAAAGACTATTTGAGACAGGGAGAGCACAAGTGGGGGGGCAGAGGGAAAGGGACAACCAGGAGGCTCACGTGGGGCTCATTGCAGGGCTCAATCCCAGGACCCCAAGATCCCAGGACCCCAAGATCCCAACCTGAGCTGAAATCAGACACTCGACCCACTGAGCCACCTAGGTGCCCCACAAAATTGCCATTTTAAAGGGCTCACAAACACTGACACACTCTTGTAAAAAATATTTTCTCAATCCTACTGAACCAAAACCAATTTATTACAACACATTCGTCAGTGATTGAGGGGTGGGGCTGGAAGGCATGGACTTTACTCCAAAGCTACTCATTACTAAACAAAGGTTGGAATCATTAAAATGAAAAGGGACTTTGTGAGCACAAAGAGGTTTATTCAATATGCATACTGTTCTAGAACCTGCTTTTTTTTTTTTTTAAAGATTTTATTTATTTATTAGGAAAGAGAGAGAGTGAGAGAGAGCATGAGAAGGGAGAAGGTCAGAGTGAGAAGCGGACTCCCCATGGAGCTGGGAGCCCAATGTGGGACTCGATCCCAGGACTCCGGGATCACGACCTGAGCAGAAGGCAGTCGCTCAACCAACTGCGCCACCCAGGGGCCCTAGAACCTGCTTTTTTAAAAAGAAAAGCAAGGCACCAGGATAGGTAAACATTACTTCTATCCCTTCATTCTCGACTGCTGCATAGGTGTGCACAAGCTATATGGCATACGGCCCGGATATCGGGTAATACCGCCACTGCCATCATTAGGAAAATTGGAAGGTATTTAAATGAGGGGCACCTCGACTTTATAGCTGTAAGTTCACAATATTTTCTACTACAAATACTTCTCATCTTTGGACAAACAGTAATTTTGACTATTTCATTACACATGAGTATGAGAATCAGCAATCACTGTTTTCATGAGAAGCAGACAAGGGGGTGAGTTCGAGAGGAATACGTTCTAGTGGCCCCATCCAAGCCAAGCATATGATAAAATGGCTCTCTAGTAATCTATTTCAGTATGGCTAGTAATCAAAGTGCTACTAAATATTCAAACCAATAAGATATTTTTATCTTTCACTCTTCTCAATACAAGTTTCCAGGTTCTTTTACATTTTATATAATCATTATATTGTATATATTTTTGATAGGATGCGGTATTTATCACTTCAACTGAGACAACAAGCAACTGCTACTAGACTTTAAATTTAAACCACAGAATTTCACTTCTCTCATACTCACTGTCAGTTCTTACAATCATTTATGATTTGGGCCAAGCTGTGGTAGGAATTGGGGAATTTTACTTTTTTAATTGGTATCATAGTTCATATAGTATCCTTGGGAATTTAAAACCAATTCTTGGGAATTTAATAACTTCAGGTACACTGTATAATTTTATGCTTATTTCATAGGGATAATGCACTATTTTTTCATGTTTTTTAAAGATCTATTTGTAAAACAAATCATAAGAATTTCATTTAGTTTTTTATATAAAGCTAAGAATGGGGCTCAGCAGCAAGCCTTTTCCATTGTTACTTGAAAACCCTTAAAATATTGAAATGTCTACAAAAGCAATAAAATGATCACAGGATTATATGGTGATATTTAATTTTTGTACAAGTTAAATATCACTGATAATTAACTGTTAGAAGTTTATTTTGAAGTGACCTTTTCCTGGAATACCAGACCTTTACAACATAATTAAAGGCTTTCTCATTGTAACGGTGCCCTATTGCTGATATGAAAGCTCTTTAAAATTGTGATTCTATTTTATACATTATTATACATATATAATAATATGTAAGCCATTTATTTTTGTTATTATGAAATAGTTTTTCCAAGAGTTTAGCTAGTGATTCCCCCTGCCCCCCCTTTGACAGTTTGATAGGATAGTGGGAAAAAATGAGTATTGGAAAAGTATTTTGAGCAGTAAATCTGTGTACTTAAAAAAAAAGAAAATCTCACTTATTCTCATATAGGCCAAATAATCATTAACCATAATAGTATTGATAAAACAATAATATATATCTCTATTGTAATAGGCTGGCCTTGGGAAGAGGCAGTAACGTTGTCTCTATAATATGACTTCCTCACACTAGGTCTCCTCATTCCCTACTTACTTGTTCCCACATATTCCTATTGCCAGAAATTTCTTCATTATGAATGCACATTTTGTGTACTAATACATTTTGGGTTAGTTGCAAGGGCTAACATATGAAAAATACCACAGAACCTACAGAGCAGATGTATTATCATGATGGGAACTTGCCAAGGCTTTGATAGGAGGAGAAATGAGGGCAAAGCAGAAGGATGCTTAGAATATGAGCTGCCTGGAAATGAGGCACACAAGTGGGGGGAACAAGGGACAAGAAGCCCTATGTCTCTTATTTCATGATTTTAGAATCATTTCTACAGATGTCTTAATTATAGTTTTCCTTAGAAGGTATTATCAGAGTTAGAAAAAGTAAGAATAGAAGGGGACTTACTTCCCTCCACATTACCACTGCTCATCAATACTAAGACAAACATCTTTTTGAGCGGGGCGCCTGGGTGGTTCAGTTCATTAAGCCTCTGCCTTTGGCTCAGGTCATGATCCCAGGGTCCTGGGATCAAATCCCACATGGGGCTCCCTGGTCAGCGGAGAGTCTGATTCTCCCCCTCTCTCTGCCTGTTCTGCCTACTGCTCCCCAATTGTGCTCTCTCTCTCTCTGACAAATAAATAAAATCTTTAAACAAAAACAAAACCAAACCAATCTGACTGTGAGTCACTTTTGTGTGTGTGTGTGTGTGTGTGTGCGCGTGCATTAGTTGCTCAGCATGGCTGTGAGCTCCACCGTCCTCTCCATGCCACCTTTTGGCATTTACCTTACACAGGAAGTCATTTATGTCTCCCTTTCATCTACTTTGTATTTATCTTTCATACCAGTTTCCTCTCATACTCTACCTGCCCAGCTTTCTCATGGGTACGTGTACTTTTTTAACCACTTTTTTGGGAATATGGTGATTGTTGCAACTGATTGATTGAAAGATATTTTATTTTGTTCTTTCTTCTGTGGATGGAAGCCAAACCACTGAAAAGAATGATCAAAATAAAACATAACTTGTTACAATGTGTTCTGAAGAGCAGAGTCATGATAATTAGCTATCTATATGTCCTGAGAATTCTGGATTAATTGCCAGATTTTTAAACTTTTATTTTTAAATTCCAGCTGTCTCTTTTGATCACATCCAGCTATTTCGGTGGATATGGTCCTCATTCAGATGGTATGCTCATAAGTTATCCACTAGTTTACATTAAATAATTTGCTCTCACATGGCACCTCTCTTTAAAGCATTTTATAAATGCTAGTTAACTGCCATGCCCTCTGGAACTGTTCAACATTATCATTTTCATCATACATATTAAGAAACCAACATGCAATGAGGTTAAAATGCTTCATAAAGACCTCACAGTTGTTGGTAGCAAGGGCAAAACAGAAAATCCCCAAATTTTCCTTTCTTAGCTCACATTTTAAAAACTAGTATCTATTTCAGTGATTGGGAAAGCATTATGTTTCTTTTATCACAGAATCCTCGGAAGTTGGCGATGTGCGAGCTTACTGACTGATATTTTGGCATCCTGTTTGCTACCGGGAACTAACTGACTACCTAATCAAACAGTTCATTTGAAGAAAACTCTCATACACAACAACTCACTTGTTCCAAGGCCAGTCACCATGTTATTATACTCCAGCTCCCTCACCTTTGTCACTAGCCTTGCATTTTATTGATTTTTGAGACCAATTGTTATTCACACACATGACTTAAGAGTCCTGTACCTGGATATCGGTATGACCTTTTTAGTAACCTATGTGTCTGAACATGGTCTTAGGTCATGGAACAAAGTGCTTCTGTCCATTATAGCCATTTATCTAGTATCTCTAGGGGAAAGAAAAATAATCATAGTTATTCTAAGCTAGGGCTGTGCAACATTCTTTTAAAGAAGAGCAAACACAATAAAAGTGTGTTTAGGGGCTCTTAGAACAATTTTCACCCAGAAATAGTAGAGTGAATATCTCATGTCTTATCCTTCTAACTCTGTCACTGTAAAGGTGAAAACCTGCTTTGGTACTTTTATTTAACAATCTTTATATGTTTATTTTAGCAAGGAAGTTTTAAAGAAGCTAGCTCTGTTTACTTTCCCTGTTGGCAATAGTTTCAAAGGCTTTGTTTTGTGAGGCCCACAACCAATTCACACATTTCTATATTCAACCTCATCACAGGATTATTTCTAATAAAATAAGAATAAATACTTATTAACACTCAAAGCTGTAATTGCTATGAATCTCACATGCATAGTAATTCTAATCCACCAATGTAAGAAGGTCAGCTAATATAATAAGGAGGGAAGGGAGGAGAAAATTATACTGTGAAATGTTTAGAACAATAATGGACACAGTCCCAAATTAGAGATGTTACAAATAATTTTACAATGAAAGAATAAAGAATGTCATGATGAGAGATAATGATGCATGGGTAAGTTAGAGGCCAGCATATTTTCAGGACAATAAAGCTTCCTTTGTAAATATGTTAGAGTTTGTGTAGGAACTGGCCCTCCAATGATGGTATGTTTTTCCTGTAACTGAGAGGAAAAGCCCTTTAAACAATGGATGGCACTTTATAGGAAGAGACTGCTGAGGAATGTTCATACACCTCTGAGAATCTGGTTTATTTCACCATTTTGGTAAAATCACATTATTATAACACGTTTTCTTTCTTTATTCAATAGAAATCACTGACACACAGGGCCAGTTGTGGGACTAAACCCAGTTCTTTGCCTTCACTCACCACGTCTCCATTCCCCCACCAACAAGTACATTTATTTCAGCAACATAACCAGCGAGGTACTGAATACTGCAGGAAGAGGGGGAAAAAAGTATAGACCCTTGCTCTAAAAACATGTGCAGTTTAGCAATGGGGACAAAATGCATGTAAACACAGCTGGGGTAAGTGCATATAAACTCCAAGATAGAGGTAAGAAATGATATCAGTTTAGAGGAGGAAAAAACAGCAACAAACACAAAAAGTCCTCAAGAAGGCTCTAGAACTTGAACTGGTTTTGTACTAGTGAGAGTGGGTGAGAGATGAGGGGGGCGTTTTGGAAACATGCTCCAGAGCAGACAGCAAATCTGATAGAGGATGGACAGATCTGTTTGATAAGAACCAGAATGTACAATAAATCCCTTCTCTCATTCCAGTGTCTTCGAACATTCTGTTCCCTCTAGTCTGTGACCTTCCCCATCGGTGTATTCCTGTGGACATGTGAAGACATCCAGTTAATGTCTCTCACTCTGTATTGTCTGCTTACTCCTTGGTTTTTAATCATCATATGAGTTATTTATCTCTCGGGATTGTTAATTTTAATCCGCGACTACCCAAAACCCAGCAGAGTGCCTGCTTAATAGTAATTACTTGATGTCCCTTTCTCTTGTTCATTTGTCACCCTTAGTCCAATGTTGTGTCATTCCTCACCTCAATCATCAAACCGGTATCCAGTGTAAAGTCGGTCTCTGAGATGTTTTCCACCTGGCTAACAAAGTGAACCTTACAAAATGCAAACTTGCCATGTACACCACCAAAACTCCTCCCGTGTGCAGGATGTAGTCTAAATATACGTGATAACATACACAACCCCTTCCTATCTGACCATGGAGGTCTCCTCGACCCCATATACTCTCTCACACGGGGCCTTCAGATTCCTGTCCAGCTAGTTAAGCATCCCTCCTGCCCAAGAACATTTGGGCTTGCTGTTCTGCGACCATTAACATTTCATGCCTAACTCCTGCCTCTTCCAGGAGAGCTGATGAGGTTCTTCTAGGAATTATCCGAGTAAGAAGAAATACAGAGATGATCTATTTCTTTTAGGTTATTTCATATCGTAAGACAGGTGCTCACATTATTCAGAGGATATGATATTTTTGTGGTGTATTGTTTTTCATAAAGAAATAAGGAGAGGGCGCCTGGGTGGCTCAGTCAGTTAAGCGTCTGCCTTAGGCTCAGGTCATGATCCCAGGGTCCTAAAACTGAGTCCCAGAGTCCCACATGGGGCTCCTTGCTCAGCTGGAAGTCTGCTTCTCCTTCTGCCCCTCCCCGCCCCTGCTCGTGCATTTTCATGCATGCTCTCTCTCTCAAAAATAAATAAATAAAATCTTAAAAAAAGAGAGAAATAAGGAGATAAGATTGTTTTACATACCAAGGCCTTATAGACCTAGAATACTGTTGATAAGGAAAAATTAATTATAGGGCAGTGTGGAAGCAGATTAAAGGATCAAAAGAAACCCTAGTTTTTATTTTTTAATTTATTTTGGATAGAGACATCAGTGCTTCTTAATCTGATATTATCACCATCCAACTTGGCATCTTATTGCACTATCTTAATGATAGAGGCCAATTTATTTCTACTTTTAACTACACTCAATGTTTTGTTACAGGTTCTATTTACCGTGGCTTCCAGCAACCCACAGTATGACCACCACAGCTTTTGCTAATTCCTGATTGTCTTTGGCTCCGTCCTCTCTCAACTTATGTTAAATTTGTTCCATACGTTACAAAGCGAATCTCTCCAAAATGAGATCTAATTGATAGAAATAGGTACATTTCCCCTTCTGTGTGCATGGAGCTCTCATTCCAGATCTCTATATAAGAAAAATTTCAGTTGGCTTCTCTTGGATCAGGAGCTTGCTTATCCCAGTGTCAGATTCCGGCTTGGTCCACTGGTCAGCTTTCCTTGGAAGGTGGTTATTGACATTGCCTATATTCAACAAATAATAATGTTTGTCTCGGCAAACCCTAGGCTCACCACCTTATGTCATAAATGAGAAAGCTGAAGCCTTAAAGTAGCTTTGAAATTTATAAAATATTATGTCTATTTGCTATACTCAGTTTTGTTACAATATACAAACTAGCATTCGAAACAATTAATCAATGTGACTATGAAATATGGTATCTAGCTCATAAACAGAAAATAAATGACATAAAAAACTCCTAGATATTTGCTCACCACGTAAAAGGAAAATGAAAAATGGTTTTATGTAAAAATGTGAATTTGATAATTCCTTTGTTTTCTAATTATTTAAAATAAGAAAGTTAAATATAATACATGTTTTCTAGCTTTTCATGAAAGTTGTATCCAGTCTGAAAATTCTTCACTTTTACATGAACAACCTGCCCATTTAATAAAACTTCTGATCTATCTGGCTTTAAATCTACTATTTTTGGTTTCTATTTTCAATTATTTTGTATATCATTTATGTATGACTAAAAAATTTTGTTTCTTATCTTACCTTCTTTTAAATTAATTGAGTTATTTAAGCAAATGAAACCCAAACCCACCTCTCAGGTGATGGTGACTACCTGAAAAGATCTCTCACTGGCTTGGATCACCCAGACCTTCTGAGCTAAACCTCTGACTCATGCCTGCAAAGACAGACCATGGAGTGAACTCTGGAAAGACCTTTATCTAACTATAATACTACAATTTCCACCCACAAAGGAGGCTTAGCCTCATTTACACGACTTACAATGCATGTCTAGGCATGTTTCCTTAAGGCACATGTACGACCTTAAGTCCACCTCTACGTACAGTGACAGTGTTTCCCTACCTAAATATTCAACCTAACCCTAAACAAAAGGACTCCACTTGCCCTCTGTCAGGGAGTGATGGCTTTTGGAAACCATTCCCCTTCATCTCCTTATTTGCTATGAGTAAAAGTTTTCTATGTGAGATTAAATAAAAATAAATAAATATTGAGTTATTATTATTTTATTTTTTATTATTGTATTTTCCTTTATTGTCTTGCGACCTATATATTTTGTTTCCATTAACCATTTTTATTGCCTAATCAATAAAATAAAACTGACAAATCTAACTTATCACAATTAAAGTTACTAAAAATCTTTATCCTCTTCCAGTCTAAAGAAAAATTTGCAAATAATTTCACAAAGCATTGCAAGATATTAGAACCTAGCTATTTTTTTTTGTAAGATTTTATTTACTTGAGTGAGAGAAAGAATGAGACATAGGGAGAGAGAGAGAGAGAATGAGAGGGATGAGGGTCAGGGGGAGAAGCAGACTCCCTGCTGAGCAGGGAGCCCAATATGGGACTTGATTCTGAGACTCCAGGATCATGACCTGAGCTGAAGGCAGTTGCTTAACCAACTGAGCCACCCAGGAGCCCCAAGAACCTAGTTTTTAACCTCATCAATTTATGTTATCTAGTCTCAACAGTCTAATTTCATTGACACATTCCCACATATTTACCATTGTCTTTTTATTTTTTGTATCTCAGAACTTGCTATTTCAAGAAAGTCAGTCTAATTTATACTAAACTATATTCCCTAGTATTCCATTTATTGAAGATCTGCTCATGGTAATCATTCTCAGTTTTTCTGAGTTTCAAATACAAGTTTCTCCTCCTCTTTAAATACTAATCCAGCTGTGTACAAACATGATTTGGGTATTTGCTCTCATCCCTTCTACTTGGTGTTATACTGAAAGTCACATTTGGTATTATGAGTCAGAGGTAAAAGTGAGAGGCATACAGAATGGAAAGAAGTGTTTTGGGTCTGTATCACCTAAAAGGATATGTTGAAGTTCTGACTCCTTGTATCTCAAAATGTATTTTGTATCTGTATTTGGAAATAAGATCATTCCACGTGTAATTTAAGATGAGATTATACTGGAGTTGGGTGGGCACCTACTTCAAAATGACTGATGTCCTTATAGGAAGAAAGGTATGTGAAGACAAAGATACAGGGAGAAAGAATACCATGCGGACAAAGGATTAGAGTGATGCTTCTACAATCCAAGGAAATACTGGGGCCATCAGAATCAGGGAGGGAAGCACGGAGCAGATTCTCCCCCACAGCCCTCAGAAAGAACAGACCCAGCTGAACCCTGGATTTGGGGCTTCCAGCCTCTAGAAAGTAAGACAATAAATTCCTATTGTGCAAAACCACATGGTTTGTAGTGTTTTGTTACAAAAGCCCTAGGAAACTAATACAAAGTAAAATTTGTATTCAATTCAAATTCAATAAATTTATTTATCATTTATCTCAAAAATACTAATAAATGCATCAAAAATGTTTTTTTCATTAAAAATGTTTTTAGAAAACATTTAGAAAAAAAATTAAGTGTAGTAAACTAGCAAAATACAAAGTCAATTTGCAAAAGTAGTTTGTACATCTGTATACTTGCAATGATCAGAAATTTGAAAATGTAAAATACCACTTACAATAACACAACTGTGTTAAACACACAAAATACATTTATTCAGCTATATGTAAAATGTATACACTGACAATGAAAGAATGGTGGGAGAAATTAATTGAACCATAAGTTAATAGAGCCCATCATGACTCAGAGATTCAAGCACCCAATCCACAGATCAAAGCCATCCTAACCAAAATTCCAGCAGGCTTTTTTGTTGTTGTTTTGTAGAAGCTGACAACCAGGTTTTAAAGGCATATTGACTTATAATAGAAAAATTTAAAAAAAAATTAAGTCAAGGATACACATTACTCAACTTCAAGATCTACTATAAAGTGCCAAGAAACACAAGTGTTACATGATAATAAAGACAAAAGTTGTATAGATCAATGGAATGGAACAGAAAATCCAGAAACAGACCCACTTAAGTGAGTCTGCTTTTCAACACAAGCAACAAGGCAATTCAATGAAGAAAGAGTAATCGTTCAACAAATGATGCTGGAACAATTGAAACACTGTATGCAAACAAACCTTATACAGAATGGGAGAAATTATTTACAAGACATGTATCGACAAAACAACTTATAAAAACTGTCATATCTCAGTTATATTTCTATATACTAGTAGTGTCAAGAAGCATGAACAAAACTTCACCATGGAAGATACATGGAAAGCCAATAACACAGGGAAAATGTTTAGCATCATTAGTCATTAAAAAGTACAGATTAAGATCATAATGAGGTACCTCAACACGCTACTAGAATGGCAAAAATCTGAAAGTCTTAAACTATCAAGTGCTGATGAGAATATAGAGAAACTATAACATTCATATTGTCCTGGCATGAATGCATTTTAGAAGACAATTTGGAAGCTTATTATAAGGTTAGACATGCATTTACCATACGACACACCAATGCCATTCGAAGGTTAAAAATATATGGCCACACAGAGATTCCTATGTGAATATTCAGTGCCACTTTGTAATAGCCCAACCCTGGAAAGTTTCCAAAAGTCCACCTACTGATGAATGGTAAAAACAAGCAAAAAAAAAAAAAAAAACAAACCAAAAAACGTGTGGTATATGCACACAACGAAATCCTGGTATCAATAGGAAGAAAAGAACAACTGATACAAGCTACAACATGGATTCATCTCAGAAATACTGAGTAAAGAAGCCAGACACATACAGACTATATCCTGTATGACTCTATTCATGGGTGATTCTTGAAAAGCAAACTATAGTAATTAAGAACTGATCAGAGGCTTCGAGGGGTCAAGGAGTAGGGGACAGTGATTGACTATAAAAGGCCATAAGGGCAGTTCTGGGGGTGATATTGTGATTGTGGTGAGTGTTATAAGACTCTATACAACAGTTAAAACTCATAAAATGGCACACTTAAAATTAGTGAATTTCATAGATCATAAGTTATACCTCAATAAAGCTGACCAAAATAATTAATTTTGCCTTTTTTGTAAATATTCATTTTCATGACTTATTTTTATCCATGTGTATTTTTTCTCAAAGATAGGATCTTAAGGTCTAGACATCAAGGTGCTGAATGATTAGTCATATACTAAAAGTTTCCTGCCCTTATTGGGGCAGCATAGCATAGTCAATACCAATCATATTACTTTATAAACAGGTATTACAAAGTCAGGTAGTGATAGGCATTAAAAAGAAAATATACTATAAGGCAATAAGAAATGTCTTTTCTGAACAACTAGTACAAAGCCTGTCTGAATAACTAGTACATGTACAAGTTTCTGAATAATGGACAAGTGAGCTCTGTGGCTACACAGGCTGCTGGGATAGCAAATGCAGAAAAGTTGGAGTGATGACATAGCTGCCATATTCAACAAATATTTCAAAAGCCAGTATGGCTCGAGTCAAGTGAGCGAGAGTGGATACAGCAAAACAAACAACGAAAGCAAAAACCCCAGAAAAAAACAGTCAGGAATTGTATCACATAGGACCTTAGTGGATTTTTTTCCGAAGTGTGATTGGAAACAGTGGTGCTTTTTGAGGAGAATGACAGAATCGGCTGGAAGTTATAACCAGTGTTTTGAGTAAAAGACCTTTGCAAGTAAAGCGTGGAAGTGGGAGGTCAGTTGGAAGGCTGTACAGCCGCACTCAAAGTGAGAAATTATGTTGGCAAGTCTAAAACGCAAGCAACAGAGGTGGTGAAAAATAGGAAGATTCGGGATCTATTCTGAGAGCAGCTATGACACTATTTGCTGATGTACCAGATGTGGACTATGACCAAAAAAGAGGCAACAAATATGGCCCCAGGATTTTGACCCAAGCAGCAAAGAGAAGCCCAGGACATTGTTCCATCGGCTTTTCTCCCCCTTTCCTGTATCTTCAAAGTCTGCTTCTCTAATACCTATTTCCTTATAGCATATTCACAGGTGTTAATAGAAGTCCCTTCTATTCTAAAACAGCTCTGAGAACAACATGCCTGCTAAAGCTTTGCCTTGCTCTCAGTGTCAGATGTATTTTCTCCCTTTTTCCCTTATTGAAACTACTAAGAGGAGTATTCTACACTCACTCGTTTCATTGTTTTCTTTTTCGATTTTCATCTAGTCTTTAATCGACTTATGCATTAACTCCACCTCTATCATTCCTGAATCACTCTTGCTAAATTACTGAAAGGAAATCTCAATACATTTTAAAAGGTTTCTTAATTTAAGTAGAAAGATTTAAACAGATTTTTTTAAACTACAGATTTTATTTATTTATTTTAGAGGGAGAGAGAGAGCGTGGACACATGCCTGCAAGAGCAGGGGAGGGGAGCCAAGGGGAGGGAGGGAGAGAATCTCAAGCAGACTCTGCACTGAGTGGGAAGCCCAATGCAGGGCTCAATCTCAGGACCATGAGATCATGACCTGAACCAAAACCAGGAGTCAGATACTGAACCCACTGGGCCACCCAGGTGCCCCATGCAGGTTTTATTAAAAACAATGCACAAGAAGGAAACCATATCCTCAACAAGTACGTTAAGCACTACTGAACTTTCCCTTGTAGTCTTCAACGTTTGGCTCTTCAAGTTTACATGGGTCTTATATATATTCAAGACTTTGAGTTTAGTGCTCGTATCATGCATGTTTAATGCCTTGATTTCACTTCTAGGTTGAACTGTATCTAAAGAAACTTGCTTTATCTCCATTTATAATCTCGACTTTGGCTTCACCCTTGCTGAGCCATGTGACTTGCATGGGGGGAGGTGCTGAGGAGGACCACAGCTCACAGTGTTCTACAAACACCCACGTAGGAAGGCACAGAAAAAGTTCTTAACTAAAGAGCTACTGGGGGGCTAACGTTTTTTCTCTTTTTCTACAATTTGAGCAGAACCCATTTCTCTTTCAAGTAAGCCACAGGTGAAGATACATATATATAAACTGAGCCTTGATCACTCTTACTGAATATGATCTACACTGCTGTTTCCAGTCAGACACTCAGACTCCCCACATCTGCTACAGTTCAAGTCAGATGGGTCTAGTGAATTGGGGTAGATCATGATTCCATTCAATTTCCAAAACTATTCCAAACTTTAAAACAATTTCCTAACTAGTTTTTACTGGTCAATAAATGTCAAATTAAACTTTAATCCTTTGGGGAAACCAATTTTCTTTTTACTCAATCATTTCTCTTTCACATATAAGTAAACTTGCACATATTTACTAAAATGGATTATAATTTGTTAATAAACCAGGAGCCCCATAAGGGAAAACAGAAAAGAGATATTGTCCTTACTTTACTGATATTCCCAAAGGCTTCCATTTCCTGTTATTTTTCTTTAAAACAATACTTTCAAAAGTTTTAATTTAAGTATTTTGTTCCCACTTGTATTTTCTGTAGTTAATTAAATTCTGAGCTCCTGACGTTGAATTGATCCAAATCTCCATTTGATCCATGTTTAAAACCTTCCATAGGTGTTTCATAATCACGATTAATTTTTTAGGTCAGGTCTAGGGCCAAGAAGGCAGTGAGATAAATATATGGACAATAAAATGTAACAAATGATAAAATTTAAAATACCAATTCCAGAATACCATTGAGAAGTTTCTATATTCATTATTTAGGTTTGCAACTTCAGTTTTAGACAAATGTGTTTGAGTTCTCACGGGGATATATAAGTTGTCTAACACTGAAGATTAGTGAATGGTAAAAAGCTTACCAAGAAATGTGTACTTGCAAGAAATGTGTACTTACCACAAATGTGTACTGGCTGAGAATAGCCAGGCAACTCTAGATTCATGAGAGGTAATCATGAAAAAAAAACAAAAACGAACAAACAAACAAAAAACAACCAACAACAAATAAAAAACAAACAAACTGTTCTTTCAAGGTCTCCATTGATTAGGGTCAAGCTAGGAGTTCATTTAATACTTGCTCTCGCTTTATAATACAGCCAACAACCCAAATAAAAGGTCATTCTTTAGGCGTCCAAACATTTATTATTCAACATTTTAGTAATGGTAAAAGTGGAAATGGGCTCTTGATCATTGATTATTGACTCAGTCGGTGAGTGCGTGGATGTGCGTGTATTTTATCTTACTACGTCTTTGAATACTGGAATTGTTTTTAAAGGATATAAAAAGTATAGGGTAACAAAAATGTTATGAACCTGTTCCATTATAACTAAACCACAGTCATAAATTGTAATACATGTATACATTATGTTGGTCTTCCTTTCCTTTCATGCTTTCCCACCCAATGGGTTCACTGGGCCATAGGAGACTTTGCCCAATGGGCTGTGAGTGGACATGATGTTTGTCACATGGAAGCAAGCATTTAAATGTTGTATCTGACTTAGAAAGAGTCGTTTTGCTCCACCCCTCAACCACGAGAACACCATGGTGCAAAGACAACTCTTCCAGCCTGGATTCTGAAATACTAGACATGTGGTTTCAGTCCTGAAAGCCCACAGAGTTCTACTACCTTCATGAACCTTGAGCAACACATAAGCATTTGAAAGCAACCAAGATGTCCTGAAGTAAGTGAATTAAATGAACTGGGGTTCATCCAGATAATGGAATGTTATCTAGTACTAAAAAGAAATGAAGTATTAAGCCAAGAAAAGATAGGGAGGAATCACAAGTGCATATTACAAACGGAAGGAAGCCAATCCAAAAAAGCAACATAATGTATGATTCCAACTAGATGTCATTCTGGGAAAAATAAATCTGCAGAGATAGTAAAATATCAGTGGTTTTCAGAGGCTGTAGTGGAGAAGAGATGAATAGATGGAGAACAGGTAATTTTTAGGGCAGTGAAAACACTCTGCATGATACTGTAATTATAAATACATCCCATTATTCATTTGTCCCAACCCCTAGAATGTCCATCGCCAAGAACAAACCCTAACGTAAACAAGACTTTTGGCTGATAGTGATGTGCCAATGTAGGTTCGTTAATTGTAACAAATGCCCCACTCTGGTGGGGGTGTTGATAATGAGCTGCATGTGTAGGCAGAAGCAGTGGGTACTCTGTAACTTCCTCTTAATTTTGCTGTCAACCTAAAATTGCTCTAAAAAAATGTCTTTAAAACAAAATAAGCATTTTTTTTCTTTCTTTTTAAGACTTTATTTATTTGACAGAGCAGGGAGCTTGATGAGGGGCTAGATCCCAGAATTCTGGGATCATGACCTGAATCAAAGGCAGATGCTTAACCAACTGAGCACCCCCCTGCCCACAGGCACTGAATAAGCATTTGTTTTTATCAGCCTGAGAATTTGAATTTATTAGGTAGCCTAACTTTGAGAAAGATGACTGCTAATAGAATCATCAAGAGTGAGTAAGGGTCTCTTCTAGGCAGAGGAGCCTGTTGATCAAATCTTGTAATTTAGGGGCGCCTGGGTGCCTCAGTTGGTTAAGCGACTGCCCTCAGCTCAGGTCATGATCCTGGAGTCCCAATATAGAAGTCAGTGTGTTAGGCTCCCTGCTCAGCAGGGAGTCTGCTTCCCCCCTAATCCTTCCCCCTTGTGCTCTCTCTCTCTCTTAAATAAATAAATAAATAAATAAATAAATAAATAAATAAATCTTTAAAACATTTTTAAAAAGTGTAGATTTGTTCAGTGGAACTTAATGTAAGAAAGGAATGAAAAAGAGATGGGAATAAGAACAAAGACAAGGAATTTAGCATTAGGTATATCTTATAATGGTTTTATGTGACTAAGCTACTTGCTTGTCCTATCTATCTATCTATCTATCTATCTATCTATCTATCTATCTATTATCTATCTATCTATCTATCTATCTATCTATCATCTATCTGGTGACAGTCCAAATTTCACTTGATCTTCTGGGTTTCCCGACAAGATTTGAAATTTATACTCTCCTGTGGTGGAGTTGACACTGCATATCCATTGCCAGAAAGTTATTTCGTTTGTTCCATATCACATTTGTTTTCCTTAATTGTAAATGTTGTCATTTGTTTCTGTGCTTTGGAGAAGCAATGCTTCCAAAGTTACAGTCATGTTTTTCTTCTAAAATGATTTTCTTCTTTACTGTTCTGTTGTTATCTTGCATATAAGCAGATGTACCTTAGATTCTCAGTAAAAATTTTGCTATTTTCTAACTTTTTAGTTTTATCTGTGTTACTGTTAGCTCACATCAAGAGGCCAATTCTCTAATGGTGGGGAAAAAGTAACTTTTAAGAAGTTACTGATTTGTATTTAATAAAAATACACATATTTGAAAATTTTAAAAATACAGAGTTCAATGTAAATAGATGGCCTACCATTCCCTTTATCCTCTCTAATTGCTATTATCTACAAGACACCATTGTAACAGCTAAAAACAAGACCATGTTCTACGTACTTTATTAAGTCATGATTTCTGTTTCCCCTTCAGCAATATGTTATGGATATCCTTCAAAGTTTGTACATTCTACCCTATTATTTTATTCCACAACATGGATGATTAGTACCCTCTTTAAACATTTTATAAATGTGAACAACTTTTGCTGGTTTCTAAAAATATAGTTATAATGTGTATCTTGGTACACGTTTTATTTTTTGTATATTAATGGATATGTTAGTAAATGTAGAATTGCGTTAAATGCATATATATAATCTTCCCCAAGGTTTTATGTAATATATAATTCTATTATCAATGTTTAACCTCCACTTGACACTCTACCCTCACAAACTCAAGTTTTTATAACCCTATTAGAAATGTTTTTCCAGTAGGTAGGCAATACACAGTATAATATTTTTAGATTTCTTTGTTGTTCTTGAGCTACTGGTGAGATTTTGCTTCTGATAAGCACTTTGCATTTCTTCTACGTGTTCTCTTTTCCTATTTCCTATTAGTTTTACTGCTGGGATACTTGAACGTGGATTTTTCACTTGCAAGACTCATTTTTATATTAGAGATATCAGCTTTTTTACTATTACAGTGTAATTTTGTCTAGTACAGTTGCTTAAAGTCACTTTATGTCTGTACTCCATATGTTTTACCTATAGTGTATATGGTGTATTTTCTCAACAACATTAGTATACATTATAGGCCAACTTAAAAAAAAAAGAGAGAATATGTCAGAGGAAGGTTAAGAATTCCATCTGGGCAGTCAGACAAATCGAGCTTGCATTTCAACTTTGCCGTAAGTTCCCTCCCTGTGTGACTTAAGTAAATTATATTTTGAGTCTCATTTGACCAATGTAAAATTGGAAAGAAAAGTATTTTAAATAAGAAAATGAGGTGTCACAATTTGCTTTCTATGCAGGTATAAGTGTTTGTTTGAAAATGTCAACTTTCTATAAGCTTTATCCCACGGAGGTGCAATTTCTTTATATATTTACATTCCTGCATGACCAATTAACTTTAGAGCAAGTCTCTTATCAGGTAATCACATTAGAATCTTGATATAAGAGAATGGAATTGCTTCTCATTAACTTTAAACTGAAAATTTTAGGAAAAAAACCAGCAACTCTAGTATAAAACTATTTTAAAAACTAGTGTGATATTTGTCTTTCTCTGACTGACTTATTTCATTTAGCTTAATACCATTTGATTTCACTTTATACCATTTGATTTGTGGAACTGAAGAAACAAAACAAATGATCATGGGGGGAAAGAGAGAGAGAGAGAGGGAGAGAGAGAGAGACTCTTAACTAGAGTGACTGGTGCTTTACCAGAGAGGAGGTGAGTGGGGAATGGTGAAACAGGGGATGGGAATTAAGGAGGGCACGTGCGATGAGCACCTGGAGATGTATGGCAGTACAGAATCACTAAATTGTATACTTAAAACCAATATTATGGTATATGATAACTAACTGGAATTTAAATTTAAAAAAACCCTAATATAATTATACTTTTAACTTCAAAAGTAGTTTATAAAAAAAAATCAGCATAGTTACTTCAGCAAAAGGATGATATTTATTACCTAATGGGAAATATTAACAGAAATGAAAAGTAGTTTTTGTCTAATAACATTTGGCTGTTAGGAGTAGAGTTGTTGAGAGAGATTCTGAAGTCACATCTTAGCTCAACAGGGAATAGAGTGGTGGTTACTTAGTGTCATTGCAGGGAAAGGGGTTGACAGTTTTATTGTCACGGACTTGCCACACACCCACACACAATCAGAAACGACTGTGAGACTATTTTACATATCACAGTCTGAATTCTCCCCACCACACACTCACACACACAAAGGCAAGGCTTTTATTATTTCTTCATTAGATCAGAAGTGGCAAATATACATGCATTGTCAGCTTTTCCTTGTTAAAGGAAATTTGTTGTTTCCTTTTGTTAGGTTGTTCCTAACAAGTGTTATTCAATTTGTTAATATACATTCTCTGTTCTCATTTTAATGTGCATGTTCTCCTTCTCTTATCATATTTCATTTCAAAAGTCTAAGCCAGCTTAATTTTATTCGAGTAGGGAAACATGGATATGAGCAGACAATATACATGATTTTAAGTAACAAGAAACTAGTCTAACATGTTATGATATTACCTTGGCCTATATAATCCCAGTTCCTTCTACATTAAGATAATTGTATGTACACAGTGTAATTTAAAAAGAGTTTAGTGAATCAACCCTAAAAAATTAGTAATGAAAGTTTGAACAATAAGACACATTTTGACAACAGAGACAACTAAAAACCTATCGTTCTGCATAATACTGAACCACTGAAGTTCTTTTCTGAAACTATTTTTCATAAAACAATATATCCATAGTTCTTCAAAGCATGAACAATAGGTAACTGTGTTATGGAACATAGAGGGAGCTGTTGGCAAAGGTATAGTAAACCAATCACAAAATAGTGAAATTTTCCATAGAAACAGAAGACTGTGAAACCTCATTTCCAAGACATGAATTGATAGCTAAAATATGTGATAAAATGTGATTGAAGTCAGTATTTTTGGAAGGAAATTGTGATGAAAATTACCTTTTGTTTCTTTTAATAAAGATTTCATTAAAAAAAATGGGACTTTTGCTATCCAAAACAAGAGCTCCTTTAAAAAGATGGAGGGAAATGTAACTTATATTTTGTTACTTTTGCTTTATGTTTTGCCCACTAGCATGACTCGCGGATTATTTAACACGGCAAATTTTGCCCCCGTCCTCAAATTTAGATTGTATAATTATTGATAGAAAAATATAAATTAGTCTCAAGGCATTTACTTTTATAATCATTTCATTTTAGTTGAAAGTTTTAATTTAATATGTTAGGTGATAGAATACAGGCAATACATATTTGGTAAGGTAGGTATCATGGTGATTCATGACAACATAATTGTCCCCAAAATTCATTACACATATAAAACAAAGAAACATTTGGTTGATGACAGGTACTGAAGACAAACAACATACTAAAGTAATTGAACATATAATCTGAATTTGCACCACCTGGTTGGCTGTGAATTAAACCGACATGAATAATAGTGTTCCCTAAGAATATGCACTGTCAATTAGTACTTGGATGTCGGTTTTAAAGTGGATTAACATTGTTAAAACATGATTAGAGAAGACAATTTAGGTGATACAAACTTTATTTAACACTTCATGAAGCAGACATTCTCCATGCCGAGAACTGCAAACTAGAGCGGAAGGCTGGAATCTTTTATAGGATAAGCTTTTATAGGATAAAGAATTAAGCACAAGGAAGAGAAAAATAGAAAATATCTGATTGGCTGGGGCCACATCATCAACTTGTTTGGGTTAAGAAGGAGCAGAGTTAGCTTGGCATTTGGGGATTGGCTTGCTGGTTATACTGTGTGTTTGCTCAAGCAGAACATTTTCGGGGACACTAAAGTTATCGAAGTCCTGTTTGTGATACAGCATGCTGGGTAGGAACAGCTCAATCTTGGAAATAGAAAGTTATTTTAACAGTCCTCCCATCTGGATCTCCTTTTTTAAAAAGAGATTTGTTTGTTTGTTTGTTTCTCTATCTATTTATTTGAGAGGGGCAGGGTAGGGGCAGGGGGTGAGGGACAAGTAGACTCCACACTGAGGTCAGAGCCCAAAGTGGGTCTCAGTCTCAGGACCCTCAGATCATGACCTGAACTGAAACCAAGAGTTGGATTCTCAACCAACTGAGCCACCCAGGTGCCCCTTGTTTTGAACATTCTTGACAATTCAAGAGGTTTGACCAAAATGTCAGTCTTAGTGTGACTCTCAAAAACCACTGTCTTTTCAGATTTCAGTATACTGTTCTCAGGAGAAAATGTCGGACTTGTATTATTGGACCTGGTTACATTCTTTTCTCTATTGTCATTCCAGCTGAATAGAGACCAACTGTTGCTTGGTTAATGGATACCCACGTGAATTTAAAATATTGATATGCTTATCAAGGAGACAGTTAAAATTATTAGCAACAAAACAATGCCTGTGGTTTGAAGAATGCTCATGAGTCCGGTCCCCATAGCCCAAACTAGCTAGAAGCAAGTAAGTCAGGTAATCCCAAAGAAGGGGATGTTTCTTTAAGCCAGTGGCCTGTTTATGTATTTCGTGTAACTACATTTCCACTTCCTCAGAAGTGTTTACCCAGTCAGGTTGTTCTACAGAAAACAAGGACCTGGAAATCAGGGAGAAATTTGTCATAGGAAGAAGGGATCACTAGCATCACAACAAAGCCAACAGTCAAGTGGAGGTTGAATCATTCTCCTTTGCAATGGCCCAAGACACATGAACAATAGCATTATCACTTCAGGCCCGGTCAAGGAAAAAGATGGAAAAGAATCATAAAGACCTTCATGGTCTAAGAACTAGGAAAAGGATGGTCAGAGAGGGAAGGAGGAATGGAAAGAACGTTCTTGATGCCACATCTTTAAAGCTAACAGTCTACTTCAGGGTTGGCTATTTCTCTTCCTAGTCAATTTGATTTTGAGGTCACCTGTGTTTATACAGGACCAGGTTTCAAATGAAGGCTTCTTGCAAAATATGCATCCAAGGTTCAACCCCTTGTAATTTGATAGCAGTGTTGGCAATCAAGAATTCTTGGTAGGATTCATTCCAAGAATCTCACTTTTGCAAAAGCATCAGAGTAAAATACTACCTGTCTATCTATAACAAAAGACTTAAAAATGCCCATTGGTAAAGATCATGTGAGAGAGTTCATTATAATGGAATCGACAAGGAAATTTTGGTTGTATCTGTAACATAAAGCATTTTAAGATAGTAACTGGAATTATGACTTATAACATTACACCAAGACGTGTCAGATTTTTAAGACCTGCATATAATTTCTGGAACACTTCTATTAATAACATATACCCATCCAGATATAAGCTTAAGAACATTTAGTATTGCTTCTGATTTGACAATGCTTCCCATCTAATTTAACATGCCAAATAAGCCTAATTGGCTTACATTTTTATTTTTATAAGAAGACAAAATAAATCTTTTGAGATGTTCTAGAGACTGTCTGGAAAGCTCCAAAGTTTCAAAGTGAAAAGACTTCATTCAAAATTTGAACTTTGGGAAATCAAAAATATGCACTTAACCAAAGTGATAAAGACTTCAAAGGCAAATACAGAAAAGTTCCATGGTTAAAAAAAAAGATAGTTCTTTTATTATTTAGAACACTATGTCTTCTTAGGTAATCAAAGATCTGATAAAGGTGATGTGAAATCCAGCAAATTATTTTGGTGAGACACAAAACTCTTGCATTACAGGCAAATTACTTAAAAGGTAAAGAAAATCCTTTGTTTATAATTTCTTATTAAGAATGGGTCAATAATCTAAAAAACCAAATCAAACCAAACCAAAAAAAAAAAAAAAAAAACCTCTGTCATTTTAACAAAGAAAATCCAAATTCTAATTTTGCACAGGTATTTTTTTATATTAAAACTCATTAAAAAATAAATCAATTCCAATCTTAGGCAGCCTGACCACATATAAAAATCCTTTAACAAGATTCATTTTCCATAAACTTACACTTTAAAATATTCGTTTATATTTTATCCTACTTTTTCATTTTTCTCCTTCAGAAAAAATCCGTTATTTTATTTTAGGACAAAATCACTCACTTTCTCCCTTAACAAAACACAGCTCTATATCTTATGTCTTTTCTTTCAAAAAACATATGCTATTTCTATAGAGATATTTCTCTTATCATTTCTAGTAATTTTAATAACATATATTGATTAGCATTCTTAACCCTTAGAATCCTTAATTCCTAGGGAAAACTTAAAAGGTGTAGTTGTGGACTGTCCAATTTACGAATACCTTTCATAATTTCTAGAAGTATATTCTTCCTCACAGTAAATATTTCAATACGGCATAAAACATGAATACTAATAGACCCAAATATCTTTAGTTCTTCTAAAAGGAACCCAAAAGTGGATAACTTACGTTTCAGTAATTAATGTTTCATGTTTTAATCTTATTTGGAAATTATCTAGTTAAATGATCTTATTTGGAAATGATCTAGTTGATCTAGTTGAAATGATCTAGTTGAAATGACACCATTTAACATTATCTATCTATTGATCTACTGATCTTTCATATATCTATTTAAACAAAATAGAACTTGTGGATTCAAGAGCTGCATGCAAGGGAGTGGAGCGCAAATCTAGAGGGACTTACCCAGAGCTGTGTAATGAGAGGACCAGCGAACTCAAAGGTTTCACCAGGGGTCTCCTGGGTGCATCTCATTGTCCTATAGGCCTCTTTAGCAGTCAGCTTTGGACCCCATCCTCGTCACCAAATACTGTTAAAATATTATCACAGGAGGCATTTAGGTGATGAAGCAGACAGTCATAATTTAGAGAACTGCCAAATGGGTAGAAGCGAGAAGATTTTATAGGATAAAGAATAAAGAACAAGGAAGAGAAAAATAGGAAATGTCTGATTAACTGGGGCCATGCAGTCAATCCTCTGGGGTGAGAAGGCCCAGCGTCGACTTGGCATTGGGGATGGTCTGACTGGATTTACTGCGTTTCTGGTCAATCAGAGTATTTACAGGGACACAAAAACTATTTGTTTTAATTTCCTGATGCAGCTCGCTGGGCAGGAGTGGCACCATCTTGGCCTTGGAAAGTTATTTCAACACCAGGTAACCATTTTCAATAGCTTCTGGTTTACCTCTTGAGGTTTGTTTGTTTTTCAATTTCATAAATATAGTCTTACCTCCTCCTATTATTAAACCTAGATTTTGCATTGTTTTGATTTCTTAAAATATGTCCATACTAGTTCAGTTCATAGAGATATCTATCAATCTTTAAGCTGCTTATTACTCTGTAGTATACCTTTGTGTTTTTTTTTCCAGCCTCTCATAGTTGAATATTGGGGTTATTTCCTATATATTTCTACTACAAAATTACCGCAGTAAAAAACCTTGTGCATATATAGTTTTGTCTTATTGAGTGTTTTTCTCCCATGTAAATCGCTAGAAATTGTATTGTTGACTGCAGGTGCATAGGCAGCTTTGCTATTATTGCAAAATTTCCCTCTTTAATGTTATAACATTTCATATTCCATCAAAGATATAGGAGACTGATTTTTTTTGTTTATAAATTTATTTCTCTTTCTTTCAACTATTGCTATGATAGTAGAGTGTCCAGAATTTGGTAGCTATTAAAAAGGTGGTTCTCATTCTAAAATCTTCACTATTTTTTTCCAAACCTTTTCCAACAACATGAAAAGCAAATTGTACGTTATGTTTTATTTAAATATTTTTAGAACTATATTAGAAAGAGAATGAATGAACTTCTTAGAAACACATTTCAAAATATTTAATTACCAAAGAATATTTTAAAAATCATCTACCGATGAGTATTTTCTCCCACTACGTAGGAATTCAATCAAAAACCTTGATATTACTGTATACTTATCACTGTATCTTTGATCATACACATATAGAGATCGTAATAATTATGAGCTATTTGTAGAACCACGATTTGAACATAAAGTTGAAAATGAGAAAAAAAACAATCTACCGTAAGCACACAACCACTTTCCTATGGTTTTTGTCAGAAATGACCAAGGAGACACATGTCCCAAGTTAATGCTGCTTAAGAAATGCATTATCCACTGCATGCTGAATGATGAAGAGTAAACAGGTAGGGCGTACATCGAGAAGACTTTGCATCAGGATGCTAACAGAGTGTGTTATCCTGCAGCACTAAATTCCAAAGTAAACTAATGACCTGTTAAGCAGTGGTGCTTTCAAACTTCCTTAATGTCTCTGAAATGAGGGCTGAATACATTTTTGACATCCATCTCCTTGAACAGTTTCATCTATACTTCTTGGTTGTTCTATTGAATTATAACAGGAGAGACAAGATCATTAATAATGATATCCTAGCTGTTGACAGCCTGCCATGATTTAACCAATACTTACAACAGTATAAGCTTGCTGCAGTGGTCACAGACAAACATGGAATAAATATTTATCTGAGTGTACTGGATAGGTCTTTCATTAGAACACACACTGGCTAAAGAACTAGCTCATATTTTATTACATTCATTTTTCTAGTATATCTAGTATTTTATTGTTGAAATAACTTTCTAGGCCCAAGATGGAGCTGCCCTTGACTGAGGTGTCATCTCGGCAAACTGAAACAGATAACCTTCGTGTCCCTGTCAGTCCTATCAGCTAACCCTCCCACAGCTCTGGGCTTTCTCACCCCAACAAGGTTGACCATGTGGCCCCAGCCAATTGTATATTTTCTATTTTTATCCTACTGTTTTTATTCTTTATCATATAAAGTTTCTTGCCTTCTGGGGTGCCTGGGTGGCTCAGTTGGTTAAATGCCCAACTCTTGATTTCTGCTCAGGTCATGATCTCAGGGCGTTGAGATCCAGCCTGGAGTGGGATCCAGAGTCAGGCTCTGAACTCAGCAGGGAGTCTGCTTGAGGTTCTCTCTCTCCCTTTCCCCCCCACTTGTGTGTTCTATCTCTCTTGCAAATAAATAAATAAATCTTTTTTAAAAACAGTTTCTTACTTTCTGCTCCATTCTTCTCTGACTAGGGATTATCTAATTAATGAAGCATTAAATGAAGTTTATTTATATCACCTAAACTGTCTTCTTTAATCATTTTAACAGTGCAGGGGAGGGAACTGAGAATGGTGGAAGGAAAGGGAGACAGAAGTATGACTTTACTGAGTAAACAAGTGAAGCTGTTCATATTATATGATGTTGGCTTCTGAACCAGGTTTTATATACAAATAATAAAATTAAGTAAAAAAGAATGAAAATGTGAAAACTAAACATAAATACAAACAAAAACAAAGGAACACTGCTTTATATAAAATATAAACTGCACAAGAAAAAATTATAATTTTTGAGCAGAGTGTACTAACTGTACAAATTTAGTAGAACACATTCTAAGAAAAAAATAACTGAAATAAAAAATTGAATTTCCCTTAGTTAATAGTGGTATTGAAACACAATCCATAAATCTATGATAATACAAAAAAATAAAGGAAAAGGGGAAAAAAGGAGAAAGTAAGATAGAGAAGGCTCTTCTTTACAGAAAAATGTGAGAAGAATTGAAGATAAAAACAGACAAACAAAGAACTAAACAAAACATTCTTTTCAACCATAAATGATTTTGGCAAGTGCCATCAGAAGATATTGAATTTTTGAGGGGAACGATGATTAAGGGACAGAATATTTACATCATCTCCATGTATCATTTCATTAACTATTTGTTAATAACAAAGACAAAAGAGAATTTTTACATGAGGCTTCTGGCAGTCACCATTTAATTATTGGGAGACTGATATAATGTGTCTTCTGACGTACAGTAACAGAAAATAAATACGGTGTCACTGATATAATAATTGCCTCTAAATGTCCAACCTAAGTCTAATCATAAGAAAATCATTAGCAAATCTAGATTGTGAAATAGCAGGATGATGACTACAAAAATTTGTTAATATTTATTCTATAATTATTTATTAAGCACCCACAACGTGGTAATTACTGGTCTAGGCAGAGAGCTTGCAGAAAGGACATACTATCTTCTCAGCACTTATCACTTTACTTCAAAAAGTGGGCAGAATAAAATGTTTGTAAGAATAATCTTCTTTAGATTGTGTACTGACAGAGATCCTTCTGGTGAAATATTTAAATAGGATCCAAGAGAAGTGAATGAGGCCATGTGACCCATGTCGTGAAAATGCTTGGCATAACTGAGGAGTAATAAGCAAGTTGGTTAAAATAACTGCAGTGGGATGTGGAAGGAAGAAAGTGGTAAAGAATGAATTTGTGAGGAACCATTTTATGTGACAGAATTTATTTAAAACACGGTAGAGTATTAGGATTTTATTATAAGTATAATGGGAAACAATTAGGAAGAAACATGCCTGCCCACAACACATGTATATCTTGTAGATAAAGATTATTTGCTTGGTAATTTTTATTTTATTTATTGAGAAGAGAAAATTAAGATATAGTTTACATCACTTAAAATATTTATTTTATGTAGATTTATGGGAAACACCTCAAGAGTCAACTCTTTAGCCCTTATGCCATTATTATTAAAGAACAAAAAAAGAGTCTGAAGAATTCTTAAATAGGACCATTGTGTCAGAAACACAGACAGAAGCTAGGGTACATTAACATGAGAGTTTTTAGAATGATATAGTGTTTGAGAGAGATATATAGTGTTTGAGAGAGGTATCTCTCAAGAAGTCTCTAGTTGATTCATCTTATCATTTACACATATAGTATCTGAAATGGTCAGAAATTTCAGCTGAGTCATTGTTTTCACTATCAGTCCAATTTAAGGTATTTAAAAAGAAGTCTCCAAATTATGTCATGGTAGAGAAAGAGTGCATGGCAGCCTTGTGAAATATAATAAATAGCCACTAGTGTTTGGGGGGGTGGTGGGAGGCAGGTCTTTTCAAGGCTATATTCTACCAAGCACCTCTTTTGCTAGTGCAGGCAATTTGGGAGCTGCTGGAAAGGGAGGAATTGAAAAATCTCTGAAAATGCTTAATTTCATTTTCAATTTAAGTAGCCGGAGCCTACTCAAAGACATAGTCCCTAGAGTGAAATTTTGCAGCTGAGAAATTCTTTCAAATCTTCCCCATTCTGCTGCTAACATTCCTTAAAGCAAGAAATAGGCAGTTTGGTTCGGTTCTTGTCTTAGTTGCATCAGAGGGAAGAAAATCCCATGGATGTTCCCTCTTGTCTGTCTTTACTAATGTCTCTATCACTGTTCTTTACTTTACCAGATGGATGTGCCAATCCATTTATGAGATATTCTAAGGGCTAACATTGCCCTAGATCCTCTTGTAGAATTTTGCTTAAGTCAATGGTAACTATATGACTGGATCAAGGTGGAATATATGGCCCCATGAGTTTACTATGAATTTAAATTCTTTGAAAGAAAACAAAAAGGCCAGAAGAATGAGGAAAAACGTGGTGAAATAGCCTCAGCTGAAAACTGGAAGCAAATGAGGTATACCACACAGAGATATATTGGAATACAAGACCCTACTTTTGAAGATACGGACAAGGTAACAAATGTCACATTTTAAAATAAGACTGGTTTTCAACCAGAACAGAAGCAGGAAGAAATAGAAAATCTGAACAGACCAATTAGCAGAAGTGAAACTGAATCAGTAATCGAAAACTCCCAACCAACAAAGGTTCCAGACCACACAGCTTCACAGGTGAATTCCACCAAATATTTAGAGAAGAGTTAATACCGATCTTTTCAAACTATTAAAAAAAAAAAAAAAACAGAAGAGAAAGGAAAGCTTTCAGATTCATTCTATGAGGCCAGCATTACCCTGAGGCCAAGGCCAGATAAAGGCACTACAAAAAAAGAGAACTAAAGGTCAATATCTCTGATGAACACAGATGCAAAAATTCTCAAAATAATATTAGCCATTCAAAACCAAAAATACATTTAAAAAGTCATTCACCATGATTAAGTGGGATTTATTCCTAGGATGCAAAAGTGGTTCAATATTCACATATCAAGCAGTGTTATACACCAACAAGAAATAGGATAGAAACCATATGATCATTTCAATAGATAAAAAATATTTGACAACGTACAACATCCATTCATAATAAAAACCCTCAACAACATAGGGACAGAGAAAACAAATACCTCAACATCATAAATATCATCCTCAATGGGAAAAAACTGGAAGCTTTTCCCCTAAGGTCAAGAACAAGACAAGGATGTCCATTCTCACCACTGTTATTTCACATAGTAATGGAAGTCCCAGGCACAAAAATCAAAACACGAGGAGAAATAAAAGGCATGCAAATTGGTAAGAAAGAAGTAAAATTTTCCCTATTGATGACACTGCAGATGACATGATACTCTATATAGAAAATCCAAAAGACTCCACCAAAAAACTACTACAACTGATAAATGAATTCAGTAAAGCTACAGAATACAAAATCAATATACAGAAATCTGTTTCATTTTTTTTAAGATTTCATTCATTTATTTGACAGAGGGAGAGAGATCACAAGTAGGCAGAGAGGCAGGCAGAGAGAGAGGGGGAATCAGGCTCCCCGCTGAGCAGAGAGCCCAATGCAGGGCTCATCCCAGGACCCTGAGACCACGACCTGAGCTGAAGGCAGAGGCTTTATCCCACTGAGCTACCCAGGCACCCCCTGTTGCATTTTTATACATCAATAATGAAGCAGCAGGAAGAGATTAAGAAAACAATCTTGGAGTGCCTGGGAGGTTATCGGTTATGCATCTGACTCTTGATTTCAGCTCCAGACATGATCTCAGAGTTGTGGGATTAAGCCCTAAATACTCACAGCATTTTTCACAGAATTAGAACAAACATGCTTAAAATTTATATGGGAACACAAAAGACCCCTAATAGCCAAAGCAATCTTGGAAAAGAAAAACAGAACTGGAGATATCACAATTCCAGACTTCAAGTTGTACTAAAAAGCTATAGAAATTAAATCAGTATGGTACTGGCACAAAAACAGGTTTTTTTGTTTTGTTTTGTTTTTTTAATGGATCAATGGAGCAGAATAAAAACCCAGAAATAAACTCAAAATTATATGGTCAACTAATCCTCAACAAAGGAGTCAAGAATGAGCAATGGGAAAAAGACAGTCTTTCCAACAAATGGTGTTGGTAAAACTGCAAAAGAATGAACCTGGACCACTTTCTGATGCTACACACAAAAATAAATTCAAAATGGATTAAAGAGCTAAATGTGAGACCTGAAACCATAAAAATCCCAGAAGAGAGCACAGGCAGCAATTCCTCTGACATTAAACATAGCAACATTTTCCTAGATATATCTCTTGAGGTGAGTGAAATAAAAGCAATAATAAACTACTGGGACTAGATCAAAATGAAAAGCTCCTGCACAGTGAAGGAAATAACCAACAAAACTAAAAAGCAACCTATAGAATGGGAGAAGATATTTACAAATGACATATATGATAAAGGGTTAGTATTCAAAATATACAAAGAAGTGATACAACTCAATACTCCAAAAATAAATAATCAAATTTAAAAGTATGCAATGAATACATATTTCTCCAAAGAAGACATCCAGATGGCCAAAGGGCACAGAAAAAAAAAAAACTGCTCAGTATCTCTCATTATCAGGGAAATGCAAATCAAAACTACAATGAGATATTACTTGATACTTAGAATGGCTAAAAGCAAAAGCACAAGAAACAACAAGTGCTGGCAAGGATGCAGAGATAAAGGAACCCCCGAGTAGTGTTAGTGAAAACGCAAAGTGGTGCAGCCACTGTGGAAAACAGTATGGAGGTTCCTCAAAAAGTTACCAATAGAACTACCCTATGATCCAGTGTTCATATTGGTGGGTATCTACCCCAAAATATTTTTTAAAACCCATTAATACAAAGGGATCCATGCACTCCTATCTTTATAGCAGCATTATTTACAATAGGAAAATTATTGAAGCAGCCCAAGGCTCCACTGACGGATGAAAGGATAAAGAAAATGTGGTGTATATATATAATGGAATATTACTCAGGCATAAAAAAGAATGAAATCTTGGCACTTGCAACAACATGGACAGAGGTAGAGGATATTATATTAAGTGAAATATGTCAGTGAGGAAAAGACAAATACCATATTATTTCACTCATATGTGGAATTTAAGAAACAAAACATATGAACAAAGAAAAAAGGGAAGGGAGGCAAAATCAAGAAACAGACTCTTAACTACAGAGAACAAACTGATGGTTACCACAAGGGAAGTGGATGGGGGATGGGTAAAATAGGTGATGAGGATTAAGAGTGCTCTTGAGATGAGCACTGGGTATTATATATGAAAGTGGTGAATCACTATACTGTACACCTGAAACTAATATAACACTGTATATTAATAATATTGGAGATAAAACTTTTAAAAAATTAATAAAAAATTAAAAATAATTTAAGACTGGCATAGAACCACAAATACCATTATGGCCTAAAGTAGAAGGTCCCTTAGGACATAAAATTTGAACAGATTTAACATGTAGATAAATGGTATGATTTTGAGTATATTTAATATCAGACTTGTGATATAGCCAAATATTTTATCTTTAAAGTTCTCATCAATATCTTATATACAGAGAACAATAGACCACATTTGAATTTTTTCCTGACCTTTTTTCATTAATCAAATTTCCAACTAACCAGAGAAAGTTCTGAGCTTTTCTTCTACTTGTACTAATTAGTAAAACTTTCTGGGTTATGGATTTATCTTCTCAAAAAAGTAAGTAACAATTGCATATAAGCAAGTATATTTTGAGTTTATCTTGATTATTGTGAGTGTTTTGGTAGCTTTCTTACAACTCTTGAGTTAAAAGTATCTATAAAGTTCTCTTAATTCTCTGGTTAGCACCTTTCCTAAAGGAAGGTTGTTTCCTCATTTGTGAAGTGTGAATTCTGCATAATACCTTAGTTGAATAAAATTACAATCATTTTAACAGTACAAAATCTTCAGAAAAAATACATTATGGAAAATTTCAACAATGATTGAATTTAGACTGTGAGTGGCAGCTACTGTTAATTTTACCCCTCAAGACAGAGAACTGATTACCAGGAAACAAATAAGCCAATAAGTAAAGAAAGGAAGAAAGAAACAAACAAACAAAAACAACTAAAACTTGTTGCCTTCTTCCTATTTTATCATAAAATTGAAGAGTAGTAGACATGATTTTCATATAGGACTACGTAAATAGGACACTGCAGTTTTTCCATACCTCAATTACCCAGTCTAGAAATGTGTAGTTCATGGCCTCTGAGATTTTATCTGCCACTCATTACATCCCCAGTCCAATTTTCTTGACTGAACAGACTTCAGACTGCCTCACATTCCTGATTTCCAAAAGGCATTAAACTGAATCACAGACCGAACTTCATCATCAGCTAGCCTCAAAATTGCCCAAGGGATTGTGGTTTTAAAGGCATAAACAGGGTTCCCTGTTCAAAAGATGTTTGCCCACCATTTGACAGTGTGCCTGAAATGTCACATTAGAATTCATTCCTTGCAGGCTGAATTACTTTTGCTCTCCAAGGAATTCTCTATTAAAATGCAGATAATGGCTAGGAGATTAAACACCTAAGGTTAATTTCTGAAAATCAACAAATATTTTGGGAGACAGAAAGCAAGATACGAAAAGGAGGAAATAATGAATATGGCCTGAACTAATAAATTGGCTACTAAGGTACAGGAGACTGGAAAGAGCACCTGAAGGGAGGCTGGAAGGACCCCAAAGACATACTTCATCTACTTCATAAGACAACACACTGAAAAGGAAAAACTGAAATTAAAGGAAGAAACCCATTAACAGTTTCAAATAAATACCTTACAGCATTGTTTGAAAAAAATATTTTTCTCAGAAAATTTGTTCATGAAATCAACTAGATAAAAAATTATTCTTATACAAGTAAGCTTGAGAAACCCTCACACTGTATCTCCTTCCTTTAGCTTCATGATGGATATGATTATGTCAAGGGTTCTGAGGAGTTCGTAGTAAAAATGGGTGTCTGTGTTTAACTCAACTTTCTTAAATTTACATATCACAAACTTTTTTCTTTAACAGATGCATATGTAGGAAACTGACATCACGCAAATACCAGTATCACCATGATAAGCATCTGACGTGTACTGGGAAGTAAGTTGCTTGGGAATGAATCAGAAGGGTTATATTTAAGTTCTGGTTTCACTAGAGCATGTATCTGTGACCTATCTAAGCTTTAGTTTCTGTGTCAATTAATGGGAAAATAAGTTTTTCTTTAGATACCTCTCACATGATAATTATGAGGACTCGGGAAAGTAGCTGATAAACTAGAAAAAATAGAGGGGCATTTTGACTTCATACTGGGCACCACCCATTCTGAAGACAATCAGGGCACCATAAAGCCCAACCAACAGACCTAAGTGGTGTTGAAGTTCCAAATGAAACAGTTCCCACCAGAACAAATTCCTCAATCAAAATAAATTAATCCAGTAAGCACAATACCTGGATAACAGAAAACCTCTTTCTTGGTCATCCCAGGCAATTCTTCTTACCACGGTAATGGTATTTCATGATTCCTGAAGGGACAAATTTATGAGAGACTTACTTAATAGATATCAATGGCATATTGTACCAGAGTGAAAAAAACCTATTTTTTCCTTTAAAAGACCATTTTTGCTTCATAAGTCACTGAAAAAGAGAAGCAAAAAATTAATTACTCCTGTAAGTAAAAGTTGGAATAGATACATGAACTAGAGTCCATATTGCATTGGTAGTATAACAAACTTGGAATATTAATTTCCATTTGGTTTAATCACCTGACGTTGGGAGACTGGGGAATCAGAAAGAAAGGAGAGATTTTCTTGCAGAATGGTGCAGATTTCCTGAGGTCAGGGAAACAAACGTCATAGAACAGATTTACAGAGAGATGTATGATGCAGCTTGAGCACAGGAGAGCCAACTCAGTTGTGGATGGATAGGTCCCTGGAATATTCTTCTTGTGAAATTCAGCTTTTGAGATGCCTTCTCTTGTATAGTGTAAAAGAAGGTTCATGTAGACTGCAACTTTAAATTATGTTCCTCCTATATCATAATCCCTTAGATCACAATAAAGTTGATGCTTAACGAGTAAAGTTCTAGTGGAAACAACTGCATCAAGAGGAATGAGGAAGATATGTTCCAGGTCTTCAAAAGAAAAGAGATTTTAGTACCTGTCTTGTACTACGGCTTAAAATAACTCACAGAATTCAGTGACAATGGAGAGGAATTCGACATTAGAATCAAGAGAGATAGCATAGGGAGAAAGAGGCTTTTTTTTATTGCTCTACCGTTTGGAGAAGGCCATTCTTTAAGAAGAGAGAAACAGGATGCCAAGTATCATTTAATTTATATTGCCATAAGATGATACAGGGGAAGATCCAATAGTTTTTGATACACAGAAAAGAGCATGCTGTGCACTATAAACTTGGAAAATTTTATTTCTATTGCAAATGAAGGAAAAGAAGAAGTAATGATAAATGTTACTGCTGTTGATTGACTAAAACAAAATGACATTGAGAAAAAATATGTGAAATAAAGAAGCATAGCATATTAAAAGCAAGCATAAGATTAATGCTAGATTAAAAGATGCACACTCATAAAATATTTTTTGATTAGTGATCAGAGAGGAAAATGGATCTATATAAAATTGAACTATAAATTATCAAGAGAAACTACAGAGCAATATCATTTATGAATATAGATGCAGAAGTCCTCAACAACAGCAAAAAATAATTCCAGCAACATATAAAAATGATTATACACTATGATCAGATAGGATTTGTCCCAGGAATGTCAAGTGAATTTAACCTCTGATAATCAATCACTGCAATAAACCATATTAATACAATAAAGGACAAAAAACATTTGATAATCTCAAAATATACAAGAAAAGCATTTGATAAAACCCAACACCCTTTCATGATAAAAGGATAAGTAAACTAGGCACAGAAGAAAATTTCTTCCACCTGATAGATGGCACCTAAGAAAAGCCCATCTGAGATAAGGAATAGGATGTCTATTCCTCCACTTTTATTATTCAACATTTCACTGGAGTTCTACCTAGGGCAATCACACAAGAATATAACTTAGAAGCATCCAGATTGCAAAGAAATAAATAAAATTATCTTTACTTGCAGATGAGGTGATTTCATATGTAGAAATTACTAAGGAATACACTATCAAACTATTAAATGAGTTCAACAAGGTTCCCATGAGAAATTCAATATAAAAATATTTCTATTTATATACACTAGCAATGGATAAACCAAAAATAAACTTAAGAAAGCAAACCATAAGAGACTCTTATCTATAGGAAACAAACTGAGGCTTGCTGGAGGGGAGACAGATGAGAGGATGGGGTAAGTGGGTTGATGGGCAATAAGGAGGGCACTTGATGTAATGACCACTGAGTGTTATACGAAACTAATGAATCACTAAATTCTACTTCTGAAACTAATAATACAGTATATGTTAATTAAATTGAATTTAAATAAAAATTTAAAAAAACAATTCACAATAAGAAAAATAATAAAATACATAGAAATAAATTTAACAAAACAAGCACACAACTTATCAAAAATAAAAAACTTCATAGAAAGAAATTAAAGAGTTAAATAAATGGAAAGGCATCTCATGTTTTTTTTTTTAAAGTAGTTCTTTTCTTTTTTTTTAAATATATTATTTATTTATTTATTTGACAGAGGGAGAGAGAGACAGTGAGTACAAGCAGGGGGAGTGGCAGGCAAAGGGAGAGGGAGAAGCAGGTTCATCACGGAGCAGAGCGAGGAGCCCAATACAGGGCTCTGTCCCAGGACCCTGGTATCATGACCTAAGCTGAAGGCGGACACTTAACCGACTGAACCACCCAGACACCCTACATCTCATGTTTATAGGTAGAAGATTTAATATTGTTAAAGAAAACAATACTCCACACCAACACTCCAATTTTTTTTTTAAGATTTTATTTATTTATTTGAGAGACAGAGAAAGTGAGAGAGAGCATGAGAGGAGAGAAGGTTAGAGGAAGAAGCAGACTCCCCGCGGAGCTGGGAGCCAGATGCGGGACTCAATTCAGGAACTCAAGGATCATGACCTGAGCCAAAGGCAGTCGCTCAACCAACTGAGCCACCCAGGCACCCCCAACACTCCAATTTATACACAGATCCAATTGAATCACTCTCAAAACCCCAGTTGCCTTTTTAAATGTAAGTTGACAAGAGAGTTCTAAAATTTATATGAAAATGCAAGGGATTCAGAATAGACAAAACAATCTTGAAAAACAGTGAAGTTGAATTACTTGCACTTTCCAATTTCAAAACTTCATACAAACTAGAAGTAATCAAGAAGATTTGATCCTGATATAAAGAAAGACATATATCAGTGCAATAGAAATGAGATTCTAGAAATAAACTTCAAATTTATGGCCAATTGACTTTTCTTTTATTATCAACTGAATTTTGATATGGGTACCATGAAAATTCAAAGGGGAAAGGGTAGTCTTTTAAACAGTTGGTGTTGTGACAACTCCATATTATATATGAAAGAATGAAACTGGACCCCTGTCTCACACCATATCACAATCAACTCAAAATGGAGCACACATATAGTAGAAGAGTTAAAATCCTATAACTTTTAAAAGAAAATATGGGAGTTATCTCTTTGTCTTTGGGACAAATGATATTTTCTTAGATATATCAAAAACACAGGCAACAAAAGAAAAAAAATGGTTACATTGGGCTTCATCAAAACTGGAAAACTTTGTACTTCAAAGGATACCATTTAAAAAGTGAAAAGATAATCCACTGAATAGAAGACAATTTTCAAATCATATATCCGGATTCACACATAATTTATTTAAAGATGCCTTACAATGCAATAATAAAAACAAAACTCACTATAAAATAGACAATGGGACTGAAGAGACCTTCATCCTAAGGAGGTATACAAATTCTTAGTAAGCACAAGAAAAGATGCTCAACATCACTAGTAATCAGAGAAATATGAATCAAAACCATACTGATATACTATTTCATATCCACTAAGATGGCTAAAATGAAGAAAAAGACAGATAATAGACATGGACAAGGTTGTAGAGAAACTGGACCCCTGATACGTTACTGGTAGGATTGCAAAACAGTGCAGCCGCTTTCGAGCACAATGGAATAATAGTTTCCCCAAATCCTAAGCATATAGTTACCTTATGCTTAGGTAACCAGAAATTCCACTGCTAGCTATGTACCCCAGAAAGAGAAATGAAAACATGTCCACCTACCAGGTTTCAAAAGAGTATTGGTAGTAGCATTATTCGTAATAACCAAAAAATAGAAACAATTCACATGTCCATCAACTGATGAATGATAAAAGACCAAAAAAAAATGACGTATTATTTGTCAATACAAATCAATGATGTATGATACATACTTCAACATGCATCGATCTTAAAGCATTATGCTAGGTGAAAGAAATCAATCACAAAAGAGTACATATGTAAAATTCTATTTAGAGGAAATGTCTAGAGACATTTTCAGAGATAGAAACTAGCTCAGTGGCTTTCAGGGTCTAAGGGAGGGAGAACTGGAGTGTGGCTGTGAATGAGTGTAGGATTCTGTTTGGGGTAATGAAAATATATTAAAATTAGATATTGAGGATGATTTAATAACTCTGAATATGCAAAAATGAGTTGTACAGTTTATTGAGGTGAATTTTCTAGTAAGAAATTTACACCTCAATATAGTTGTTCTTTTTTTTTTAATATAGTTGTTCTAAAAATTACCAAGAAAAATTAAATTCTGAAATAAAAATGTCAGAAGTCTCAATTGTTGGTAATGATTTTTGGTATTTATTTTGTGGCTTTAGAGCAAGTTCTTTACTACATATTCACTTCATTTAATCACATTTAATCACATTCACTTCATTTAATCACTGTAACATCTAAGAGACATGAAAATAAGAGGTATAGGCCCTTTTGGCCTATATTCTGCCTCTTGCAAAATTTAAATACTGAAGTTCTAACTCCTAATGCTTCAAAGTGACTGTATTTGAAGACAGAATCTTTACAAAAGTAATTAAGTTAAAATGACATTGTTAGAATGGACCCTAATCCAATATGACTGATACCCTTATAACCAGATTAAATTTGGGCACACACACAGAGGGAAGACCGTGATAAGACTAAATGCCAAAAAAAAAGAGGGTGGGGAAAGAACCAACCCTGTCTACACCTTCACCTTGGACTTCCAGCCTCCAGAACTATGAGACAATACACTTCTGCTGTTTAAGCTTCCCCATCTGTGGTACTTTGTTACAAGAGTCCTAATGGAGTAACAGACCCAAATTATAGACAGGTAAACTGAACTAAGAAGTGACTATGAAAGACTACTCATTCATTTATTACAGCAAACCCTCTTAAAATGGTACTAATTAGAGCAAGTAATGGCTTGAGAAATTATATAAAGCTTCCATATAAAATAACAAAGGACAAAATTTGGCCTTGGCTGATTTACTTTAAAGATGGATGGTCTTGGTTAAGGGTTTTTTTTTTTTTTTCCCCTCTTATCCATCTTATTCTAAGATATGATTCTGAAGTGAGTTCACAATAGCCCTAGAAGCGTGATGATTCACAGTAGAATAAAACCAGGAAGACGCATCAGTTTATGAGGAAAGAAGCTCAGATTTAAAGACAGGCTGAGGCAATAAACAACTCTCATGTCTATAAATGTTGGTGGGAAAGATGACTAATTTGATACATACATTTTTTTATCCTCCAACATAGTGTTATTTTACCATAGACGGAAAGCTTCTCTTCAAAATTGTCAAGTGGGAAGTCAGGAGATACTGAGCTTCTTATGATTGAAAGACTAAATGTATTATTTGTCTGAGTAGTCAGTGAAGGCAAGATGTTCAAGCAAATACCAGATTTAGTTATATCATCTAGAAAGGAACTTTTGTTTCTTTATGATTTGTGGTTGATCCTTGTGACCTGTATGTATAGAAATTGTGCAGTAGGTAATTCTCAAGTGCTATACTGCAATGGCCAACCTTATAACCTGCTCAAAATATTTGCTCTGATTCTCTGTAGAGAAATACATGGATCTTGAAGTTGAGTTAGCAAGAAGTTACTTTTTCTTTTATATCTACAAATTATTTGACAAAATTATTTGAAATCTGCAAATTTGAAGTTTAGAAAATAAATCAGAAATATACTTTAAATATATATGAAGTATATTATATAATATGCTAATTAACAATATATAGCACATACTATATATAATATATATAGATCTAAATATATGGTTGGTTACTGGAAAACCTTTTGTTGGGGAAATTACTTGTCATATTCCTGCCATTAATATATTTATATTTCAATAGGAAGATAAAGAGATTAGCACGTATTCACTGCATTATTAGTTAGAATGCCTAATATAACTTAGTCTCCTAATAATATTCTGAGACAGATAGTATTATTAACCTCTTTTATAAATGGTTGAAATTAAGAATCATAATATTAAGTGAATTGTCAAATGTCATGGGCCTACCAAATGATATGGACTGAATTCAAACTCAGTCATTCTGAGTTTAACATGCATGTTTTTTTAAAGAAACAAGTAAATAATTTTCAATTAAAAATGTTTAGTCTAAATTATCACATGATCGCTCTGATATGAAGAATTTGAGAGGCAGGGCAGGGGGTTATGGGGCGTGGGGAAGAGAAATGAAACAAGATGGGATGGGGAAGGAGACAAACCATAAGAGACTCCTAAACTCACGAAACAAACTAAGGGTTGCTGGGAGGTGGGGGGGTGGATGGGGATATGGACATTGGGGAGGGTATGTGCTATGGCAAATGCTGTGAAATGTGTAAGCCTGATGATTCACAGACCTGTACCCTGGGGTAAATAATACATTATATGTTAATAAAAAAATTAAAAAAAAAAGTAAAATCAAAGGGCCAATAAAAAGCAAGACATTCTTTAAAAAGAAAAAAAAATGTTTAGTCTAACAAGATTCCAATAATGAGTATTTCTTGTGTCTACAATCATTGTTATGGCAATGCAGCACTGTGAAAAGGAATGGATTTGAATTTTTACTCCGGTGACTTTGGATAAATCATTCCAGACTCTATCTCAAATTCTTCTATATTTGATGCAGGCATTTGCACACAGCTTGCATTGTGCTTGAAGGAAAACACTGTAGCTTAGCATGTGTCATAGGGCATGGACTCATCACAAGTGAGTTTCCTTCTTCCCTTCTCTACAACCTTTAAATTCATCAGTAGGTGTTTGGAAATAGGAGAGCTTTTCCTCCAGATGAATTTTAGGGACCCTTATAGAACAAAAGATTTCCAGTTGATTCTTTTTAAAAGAGGGATTTGGTTATGTGGTGGATGAGATTCTTTGTAGCATAAAGAGATGTACCATGTGCATAGTAGATATTCATTAAAATGAGTTGTTTTAATTGTGAAAACTGTGATATTATGGGACAGAGGCCAACAACTGCACATTGTACTCTGAGGACAGGAAGAAAACCAATTATCACTTTAATATTATTATTATATAAGCTAAATAAAAACAATTCAAAATGTAGGATATTAAATATGGTAATACAAAGAAATCATATAACTCAAACATGCTATTTTAAAGAAAAATGGAAATTAAAGTATGAACTACTATATATAAAGACGATCTGCAGCTAGTAAGTAAGATGATTCATAGTTCTAATCCACACTAGCTAATTCATAGTTCTGCTGGTAGAGACCAGCCTTTCTGTGAACAAAAGCATTTCTGTTAGTACCAACAACAGTCACGGTCAATAAATATTAGATTGGTTTCCATGAAAATATATTTGTACTGAGCTCTTTCAGAAAAAAGGAAGAAATAAAAAAACAATGCATGAAACTTCTTTTTAAGCATTGTTCTCTAGAAAATAAAAATCACCTTTCCAAAGTGGTGTTTTGTGTTTGTTTTTTTTGCTTCTTTGTTTTTATTTGTTTGTTTAAAGTATTACCAAGCTTATGACACATGAATAAGATATCCCAATACTCAGGTCAGCTGTTATATTTTGTAAGAATAATGTCTCAGGTTGCCATGTTTTTCTGGACAACTCCCACTTTCCCATCCCAACCAATATTTCTTTACCCAACCTTATCTAAAATCTTCTATTGGCATTAGGAAGCATGTCTATCTTCAGCAAGGAATCTCATTAGGCAGCTGCCATTCATAGGAAGAAATAAGAATATAGATTGGTTTTGTTTGGTGTTTTGTTTTGTTGTTGTTTTTATAATCAATGAAATTAAACCCTTTGGTAGATTTTTTAATTACTTTTTGTTGTTTGACATTGGTAAGTCATTTCATATAATCCAGTGCATTTTTAAAACAACCTACAGAAAAGACTGTAAAAGTCACCTAACAGTTTTTATTTTGTATAAACCACACCATACTGGGATTAATAAAGTCATATTTGATGGGAACAGAAAGAAATGAGCTCTGCTCAAAAATATTGTAACAACCACCCACTTTCCCATAAGGCTAATGGCATTCGTAATAAGTATAAGGTGGTTGCTTTTCTTTGCTTTTAGTGGTAAAAATAATGGGGTTCTCACTGCAATAGGGAAAGAAAGCTCCATAATATCTCCCAAGATGTGAGTAATAAGAAGGAGATTCAGATAGGCCAATGGTTCACTAGGGCTTGATTTGGAAAGAACCTTAGTTTATCAATTCATTTCTTCCATTGTAATTATCTTTCTAATGCCCAGGTCACATTTCAGTTTTCAGAGTCTTTTTTTTTTTTTTTAATCAGTCTGGTTAGCTAAATGCTAGCACAGGCACATGCTAACACAAAAATACCATTTTCTAGGCATCTAGTGTTTCTTTAGTTTGAAATCACAGGAACTAGCACAGGGGTGAACAATAAAATCAGTTGTGCTTATAAAGTGATAAAATGGTCTGACTTGTAAGGCAGGCATAGTCAAGACCTGGACACAGCCAGGAGAACTGACATCCCAACATTTATTTTGGCTTTTAGTTTCAACTATTTTAGTCAATCTAATTTACATTATTTCTAATGTTGCTGTGAAATAGTAGTGATTTTGATTTTGTTTTTGTTTCTTTCTTCCTTTCCAAGTCACCCTCTAGTAGAGGTCCTAATGAACCATGAAATGATTTATGAGAGAAAACTGGAAGAAATTAGATTCCTGGCTAATTCCTTCACTGAATAATTTATAAAGCCTTCTTTCTTGATCAGTGACCATTAAATATTAGTTGCTTGATCGTTAAATATTAGTTACAACATATATGGTATCCAGAGAAGTGGACTTATTTGTAAATGCACTCTCCTGACTTAAAACTCCTTCATGTCAAAGGAACATGTAGAAGCAGAAAACAAAGAAATTGAAGGGTTAAGTCATTGGTCAATATGCAAAGAATCAAAAACAGGTAATCCTATACTGTTAACATGCTTTTTCTCTCACAAGACTATAAAATCCTTAAAAGCAAAAACATAACTTACTAGTATGTTGCCCCCACCCACCACCAGGATCTATCACAGACCTTAAGACCCAGTAAACTCTGAGATAACTCTCAATCAATATAACTGTAATTTATAAAACATGGAAATGCAGTAAAATGAGCTGAAAGGCCAATGTTGAGTCAAGCCTATCTCTCTTTCTCTCACTTTGTCCATCTCTTTAATTATAAATTCATTCTGCAGGTCCTAGAGTATATTCTGTAGTGCCAACATGCAAAGTAATGGGAGGTTTTATTTGCTTTCTTCCCATGAATAATAAACCAGCCATACTGGTTTCCAGTTCATTTTCTGATAATCCAAACGAGTTTAAACGAAAGCGGGCCAAGTGACTTGCCTATGGGTAACATATACATTGGTAACAAAACACAGTACAGCTGCATTCTACTGAAAGAACCAACAAAGCCTGAGATTCAGTTACCAGAGATACCAGTTTATATCATCCCCTATTCACAATATGCTTATGATGATCCATAGAAAGGGTTTTTAAAATATAGTTTTAATATTTTTACTCTTAGAACGTTAAGGGCTAAGGCGTATTAGTACTTTGTCATGTAGTTTGTCATCTTATTGAATCACCAAAAAGGGAAGAATCTTAATGACAGAGAGAGGGATCTTTTTGTTACAGGTATGATGTTGGCTATATCCTTGCCCATTTTGTTTTGTTTTGTTTGTTGTTGTTGTTGTGTGTGTGTCTGTGTGTTTAATAGTTGATATTAATTAGAAGGCAGTTTAATCCAAATATTTTGGTCAGATAAATGAACTTGACTATGAAGTAATGGAAAAAGTCTTCAAAAATCTTGAGAAAAGTTAGATGATATTTGCCTTCACTACTAATTATTGGACATATAGCCACTGGGACCAGATTGCCACATAATGTTGTGAAAGTTAAAGCAAAGTAAGACTTACCATGGCAAATTGTGTGCTTTCATGGGTTCTTACTGCCCTGCCATATCTGGAAAATTGTCACCTAATATAGTGAATCTGTCAAACAAATCATTTTGTTAGAGTTAGAGTTAGCAAATGTTACCTGATAGAAAAATGATTTTAAAGCTATTGAAATATTTTAAGCTTGAATAAGTATGTAATCTTTATGTATGCAATCCTTAAGACTAAGAATGAATATAGTATCATAATGACAAATAGTTCAGAGAAAAATTTTTTAGTTTGTGTTACCACTAGTTAGTCCCAGAAACAATGCCTTAATGTGAATTAATGCAAAACAGGTAATATTTCACATAGGAACAAGCTTATCATGGGATGGTGGAATGGTGTTTTCTTTACCAAGGACCCAGATTTATAAACTAGTGAGTCATCCCAGAAAAAAAAAAGTGACCATAAATTTCATAATATTCACGATGGCCATGTTGTTTCCCAAAGCTATAAACATTTGTGTGTGCATAAATCTCTGCAGTTATATTATACCATAGCTATGAAAAAATTAACGTGCTAAAGATAGTGAATTCTTAAGTAATTTTGCTTGTTTTCTAAGAATTTGGAAAGACTTTAAAATGATTCTTTTAAAAAAATGTCCAAAGTGGTTTAATCTGGTGCCTTCCTTTTCTTTCTAATAATTTCCTTCGTGGAATTTCAAAATCCTTCCATTAACATGGAGCAGCACTTCGAAAAATAGCCTGGAGATCTTCAGGTTTGCTTTTAGATGACAGGATTATGCATCAATAAGCTGCTGAGTGATTGAATAAAGTCTCCACGAGCTAAAATGGAAGACTAAATGCAGCAATATGGATCTACTGTAAAGGTGAAATTCAAAGTTGCAAAAGGTAGAAACTGCCTCTTCTTGACAAGTGCTGTATGAATTTGAGTGGAGACACATTTAGGAATACTGCATAATCTGTGACTTCTCTCAGCTCTGTATTTTTACTCAGCGGTGATTGTGTTGCATTCTTGCCTGTGGGATAAATTAAGGCAACTTACGCAGCATCTTAACCTAGGAGGTAACCTACAGGTTATTTAGTTTAACCTTTCTTTTGAGTACAGTTATATCATCTGTAGGTGCAGTGCTTAAATGTTTATTTTAATAGCAGAACATTTCCTTCAAAAAGAACTCTACTTAGAAACACATTATGCTAAATAGAAAAGAGCTGAGTTACTCTGACTGGGAGCAGGAAGAATGAGGATAATATTCCTCTTCCCCACCACCTCCTCTGCAAAACCTCAGGTCCCCCAGTCCTGCAGAGCACAGAATGAACACCACTGTTCTCTGACATTCTGGAGTGATGCCTTGTAAACTCATCACTGATTGAGGCTACCCGCTCTGATCAGGGGCAACTCTAAAGTCCTTTTGCTACTTACCTCGTGTCAAAATATGCCTCCCTCACTTGTGCCCTCCACTGCTACTTAGACGCATCCTTACTTTTCCAACTAAAAGCTCAATTAGCTGTATTATATCTAATGTAAGGGTTTTTTTTTTTTTTCTTTCTCAACACTTCCAGGAAATACTGAAATCCCTAAATATGTAATAGTTATTTATTTTCTCAACACATGCTCGGTATGTATGCTTTGTATTTGTTGACCCACAAGAACCCAACAACTGGCACTATCACTATTAAGCCAGTTTTCAGGATTTAGAGAGGCTGGATGAATGTGGTTCTACACTTAGTAGGTGTGAAAGCTTGACATTAAATCATACGCTTTGGTTTTTTAAATCAGCTCTGTACTGTTCTATGGTTTACTTTTGGCAAATGTTTTATATGCACCTGAAAGAATGTGTATGCTGTCACTGTTGTTGCACAATAACCTATGCATGTTAATCATCAAGTTGACTATTTTCAAAGGATCTACTTTCTATCCCACTGGTCTGCATCCTCTTAGTTTTTGTGAAGGATAAGATAAAGCCTCCCATTATGACTGTATATTTGGTCATTATGTTTTCCTTTAGTTCTGTCAATTTTTTAATAGAACTTAAAGGTATGTTTTCAGGTACTTGGTGGGGTTTGAAGGTTGTGTTCATCAAAATCCTATACTTAAAAAATAATCCCCTAAAATATTATGGAATATTATGTCAGATTTCCAAGTCTTATCTTTGAATCTATGCAATTAAATGCATAACTGATTTTAAAATAATAAATAAGTCTTAAAAGGGGGAGACTTCAACTACTGTCTCACAATAACTGACAGAAGAAGCAGATCAGTAATGTAGAAAATAAATCCTTTGAGTCTAATGAGTCAGGTAGACCACTCTATCATTTAATTTGCTAATGTTCAATAGTACGTGAACTTCTGGAACTTGACACATTCAAAATTGGTGACTACTGTATTTTGTTTTGAATCTACTTTTCCCATATTTAATAACACTTTGCTACCAGAGTTTAAAAGTAGAGTTTCCATTATGTCAGCCTAACTCCTCCAAAAATCTTAGAAAAATCAACGATGCCAATCAGGAAGGGTATTCCTGATGTTACCAAGTACCTCTTGATTGATGAGAAGGTATGGATTTAGGTAAATATTGCAGAGAATTAAAGTATAATTAGAAGGATACATACGGTTGTTCTAATCTTAGCAGCAGCAAAATGTGATTAAAATTATTTAAGGGGTACCTGGGTGGCTCAGTTGGTTAAGTGACTGACTCAGTCATGATCTCAGGTCATGATCTCATGGGTCTTAAGATTTAGCTCCACTTGGCTTTAGGATCTGTGCTCAACAGGGAGCCTGCTTGAGGATTCTCTCCCTTTGCCCCTCATCCCACTTGTGTGCATGCACACACTCGCTCTCTCTAAAATAAATAAATAAATCTTTTAAAAATAATTTAATATTAGCCTTTCAATTTGGAAAGAGATTTTAGAGGAGAAGGTAAAAGAACCAGTTGACAGAAACAATATATCTCCAGACCTGTACAGCCTTATCTCTTGTAAGAAGACAGACAACATTCTTTTTTTTTTTTTTAAGATTTTATTTATTTGACAGAGAGAGAGATCACAAGTATGCAGAGAGGCAGGCAGAGAGAGAGGGGGAAGCAGGCTCCCCGCTGAGCAGAGAGCCCGATGTGGGGCTCGATCCCAGGACCCTGAGATCCTGACCTGAGCTGAAGGCAGAGGCTTTAACCCACCAACCCACCCAGGCACCCCTAAGAGACAACATTATTGTTTGGAATATTTTAAGACCACAAGCCCTCAGTGTATAATAGTCTAAGGTCTTAGAGCAATAGAGATGCTTTAAGTTGGCATCTTCTTGCTCTAATGACTGAGAATGTACCAGAATTTTCATTACAAACTCAACTCTTATGAGGGAAATGTTCTGATCCGTCACGTAAATAACATATATTTTGCCTCAAGCCTAAACAACAAAGTCCAGAATATTTAAAGATAAGATAAACTTTTTATCCTGTTCTTATCTTCAGTGTTATTCCTTCACTTTGGTGTTCTTTAAAGTAGCCATAAAGAGCATTTTCAGTTTCACTTCTGCTTTTTCTTCTCCAAAACTTATGAATTCCTTTAACGTTATTTGAACAGAGATCACTAGCTTTATAGTGAAGTTCTTTTACCACATTTTTTAAGGCCTGAAAATAATAGATTATGTAAAAGTGTAAGGTTTTATAGGGATATAGTTATGAGAAACAAGAAAACCTATAAAATTTTTGTTTTCTTTTCTTCAGATTTATTTATTGGGGGGTAGGGGCAGAAAGAGAGGGAGAGAGAGAATCTCAAGCCGACTCCAGACTGAACGCAAAGCCTGAGCTGAGGCTCAATCCCACAACCCTAAGATCATGACCTGAGCCAAAACCAAGAGTTGGATGCTTAATCAACTGAGCTACCCAGGCACCCCATCCATAATACTTTACAGCTACAGAACCACATGAGATCTGTTAAGGAAAATGTAGATGGAAAGAGGGCCAAGAACAGAGGCATGGACATTTCTATAGAAATATTTTGTGTGAGGGAGTAGTCACCAAATAAATCTCAGGGATAAAAATCATGACAACAGGAGAAATTCATGGGAGTGCAATGGTAGCTTAGAGTAGAAAACATTTTCATTAGAAGATGTGGTCAACTTTGTCAAGTACTGGTGAAAGATAAATAAGATGAGCACTGGAATGACATCTACATTTTGTGGATGATTCAGGGTACTGTTTATTTTTGTAAGAGCCATTTCAATTAAGTGGTGTAGGGGGAAAAGCACTATTAAAGTCAACCATAAGGGGAAGAGGAAGGAAACAGAAGGCCGAGAGAACTCATCTGAAGTGGTTTACCGTAAAGAAGAACACAATAAGTGGTAAATCAATAAAAAGCAAGAAGGGTGGCTCAGTGGTTTTTTTTTTTTTTTAAGGTAGGTAATATTAAGAAATGTTTATATGTCAGTGGATTTAAGCAGGTTAAAAGGAGAGAAATAAACGACAGGTGAGAAAGAGGAAACTGCAAGAAGAAAGTCCTAGAAAAGACGACAAGCAAAAAACCCCCAAGGAATGAGGGGAGAGGTGAGATTTGCATTTAAGCAGAAAAATTTCTTGCATCTTAACAGAAGGCACAGCAAAGTATGTTGTTGGAACTGCACTTAGGTTGCAGTTGTTGGTATTTAGAGATAAGATTGTTCTTATCCAACTGATTCTATTTTCTCTAAGAAGTATGTTGAGAAGTCATTAGCTGAGAATATAGTGTTTGATAGGAGGCTAGGTGTGAAATGGGCATGTTTGAGAGGGGAAAAATGAATTTACTAGCAATATTATTTTTTAATGTTTGTTGTATGCCAAACTGATATTCGGGTATAGGAGTATGTCCAATTGAAATTTATGTTCAGAAACTTACCTATTAACAATAGTTGTATGATTTTCCTTCCACAACGTTTTGCTCATCTGCAGGTATAGATAAGGACATAGTTGAATTTAACCTGGGATGGGATTTGCCAGTGAATAAGAAAGAATGATGCAAATGTGTTAAAAGTATTGGCAAGGGAGTATTTTTGATGATAGATAATGGCTTATAGGCTGTATAAAAAGACCCTAGAAGACTAAGGGATAGTGAAATAAATTCTGGTCATGATGAAGTTGGAGAAATGTTGGAGTGGAAAAATAATCCATGAGTTAAAGTGAGAGGAGATGGTAGTTTGGGAGTGAATTATCTGAAAACACTGGATGGCTGAGTTAGGAATAGATAAAAAATAATATTGGATCTAAGGAAAACAAGAAAATAAAAGACACCAATTTGGAGAGTTGATGTCTCCATGAATACGACAGTAGTGAAATTGAAAGTAATGAAGTTATTAGTCAATGAAGGAACATTCTCAAAGATTGACAGGATAGAAACAATGAATGGTAAAGAAAGGTGAAATCTAGTACCATGAAAGTCAAAGGAGATGAGTGGTTTTTTTTTTTTTTTTTGGAGCTGAGTGTTTTAAAGAAAGAAAAAATGATGCAGTTTGAAAGCATTTTTGGGAAACAAGAAGGAAATATATTTTGTATTAAAGTCTTGAGGCATATGCCATGTGTGAGAGGACACAGAAAGGAGCAAACATCGAAGGGATTTTAGAGAAAGAGGTCATACGGCACTTTGCTGATGATGAATTTTAATGGACACAAGGGAAATTTTGGAAAGGAAGTAAAAGTGAGAAATGGAATCTGATTATAGGATACACAGACAAATGTATGTGAATGGACTCTTTTTCCTGGGTATGGATCTGGGTGGTCTGGACTTTCATCAGGAATTGAGGTAAGCAAGGATGAGTATAACCATGGGACTGATCTTGGAAGTCAGAACAATCAGTAACTGAAAACCTCTTGGTGCCTATCTCAGCAGCGATAGAAATACGGCAGCTCAGAGCTCTTGATACCTGAAAAACTCCGAGAGGATGCTCATGTCCCTGAGAGTATTTCTGGCTTGTAGCTTTGTCTCACCTACAACTAGCATGGTTGTGACTTCTGCACCCGTTTACGACAGATTGGTTTTAAGCACCCCATTGCTTTTGCTTATGCTTCATCCTTGGCCTCATATTCTTTCCATCTCTAACTCTCTCTTTGGTGAACTCCTACTTACAAATGTAAACAACACCCTTTCTTGTGGTTTCTAATCAAGGCTTTCAAAACCTGTCTCCAGATCCACAGAGTTAACTGTTCCGTTACCTGTACACTGACAGTCTTTGTTTATGTTGTTCTTTCAACTTGTAATATATATGTATAATATACATGTATATAATGTGTATTTACATATAACTTTTACAATTTTTAAAATTATATATACATTACACATATCTTTGAATGACCTATTTCTGACCTTATAGCTTCCCCATTGTGTCTTCTTGACTCTCACTGTTAATTATGACCATCATATTGAATTCCATACCCATTCTTTCCTTGCTTTACTTTCTGTGTAGTTTCCTACATCTGTAATGATCCCTAAAATTTTTTTCTTAATTATGTTTAATTTTCTAATGTTACATGTGTATAAAGATTTTAGGTCCTATGTTTTTCTTTCAATATTATACTGCTAGAATCCATCCATTTTTGTTTTCATTAAAACTATATATGAATATACTGCTGTCAAAAAAATCTGATCTCTATTTTATAGATCTTGGGTTGTTTACTTTTTTTTCCTTGCATATATGCCATGGTAAATATGTGCCAGTATTTTTCTTGGATAGAAAGAAAAGGTAAAATTAATGGGACATAAAATATATGAATGCTCAACTAAATTTAAAAAAAAGTATACTGGACAGAAAAATGTCATGATCCAAATATTAAGATTACTACCATTGTGTTCCACAAGATTAAACAAAAACTTTTTGGGGTGTCTCAGTGGTTCAGTCAGTTAAGTGTCTGTCTTCAGGCTCAGGTCATGATCCTGGAGTTCCAGGATCGGGGGGAGCTTTGTTTTTCCCCTCTCTCTGCCCCTCCCCCCCACTCATGCTCTCTCTCTCTCAAATAAATAAAATCTTAAAAAAATAAATAAACAAGTACTTTTCACCTCCTTTCCTAAAGTTAAGCTCCTCTTTAAATCCGTGAAAGTTACTTGCCTAGAGAAAAAGTAGTGTGATGGGAAGATCAAAATCTCTGAGTCAGCTGAAGCTCATTTAGAATTCTGTTTCCTATGTAACTAGTGTGGCAGTAAATCTTACTGTGTGATGGCTCTGAGGAGAAATTGTGGCTTTAAATCTCACTTTGACCATTTCCTGACTGGTGACCATTAGCGCGCGTCTCAACTGCTGTTGACAGAGTTGCCCTCTCTGTAAAATGGAGATTAAATAAATAGGTTCGGTAATGAGAACAACAGAGATACTACAATGTTTGTGGGAATAAAACAGTTTCATAGACGGATTGAGATGAATATAAGAACAGGAGAAGAGGGAGGAGTGGAGATCTGGATAAGAAGGCTGCAGTTCCAGAGCCACAGAGATAGCCCCAAAGGCCTTCAGTCTGATGTACTGACCGGGACTAGATGGAAAAGTCAAAACTCACAAAAAAGTGTGAGACTCCATGGCATCAGCCCCAACAAGTGTGAAGAGGGAGCTCACAGAAATCTAAGAAAATTCTACTGGACAGGCTGGATATGAAAATTAGAGTAAATATATTCATTGCCATCAAGAAATTAACAACACAGAGAGGTTTGTTTGTTTGTTTGTTTAATTCTAAGGGAATTGTGCCTGGTATGTGCCCTTTTAAACAAAGCCAACCCAGGTGGTCCATAGTGCCTAAATTATAATACTTTGTGTAATACGAAGAGTAACATGTACATATAGTCCTGAATCTTAGAATAAATCATTATTTTACGGAGGAACAAAAAGAGGTCTGGAGCAGTGTGGTTTAAAACTGAAACTGTGGACACAAAATACGGAGACAAAATACTTAAAATCCCAGGTTTGACACTTAGTGAGCATGTAACCTTAGGCTGGCTAGCTAGCTAGCTATTTGTTTATTTAAAAGATTTATTTATTTTGAGAGAGAGCAAGAGCACAAGGGGGAGGAGGCACAGAGGGAGAGAGAATTCCAAGCTGACTCCCTACTGAGTGCAGAGCCCAATGCAGGGTTTGATCCCACAACCCCGAGATCATGACCTGAGATGAAACCAAGAGTCAGACACTTAACTGACTGAGCCCTCCAGGCACCCCACCATAGGCAATTTACTTAGACTATCTCTGTCTCTGTGACTGGAAGATGTTAATAGCAACTATCTCATAAGATTACGGTGCAAATTAAATTAAGGAATATGTTTAAAATCTTTAAGAGTCTCTGGCTCATAAAATTCAACAAATATCTTTTATTATCATAATTATTAATAATTTATAGGATGAACTGACTATTAAAGAAATAGGCACCATTCCCACAGTGTACGCAGACTACACAATGAAAGAATTATATTCAATAGGGATGACCCATTTTGAATGGTGATTATAGTCATTCATTCTGTCCAAGAGTCCTGAATGTAAAGATAAAAGAAAGACTTGGAAGCAGATGGGTCAGGAGGATAAATAATAAAAGTAGAGAAGGGTAATGGAGACAAAAAGATGAATATCTGAGTTTCCAGGGCAGAAGCATTCATGATTCATGGTGGGAGAAGTAACAAGATGAAGAGGTTTGCAAAGCTTCTCTTGCATCACTAATCGCGTCACTGATTGTTGAATGATAATGACTCCAATATCAGTGAGGTCTGGTTGTGTGATTGATGAGATAATTTCCAATTTTTACTTGCTTTCCCATCATCTGTATGGGAATTCCCAATTATTTATGATCATCTTAATGTTTCTCTATTCCTAAGCACATAAAGATCTATAATGACATTTAAAAAGAAAAACACTACATTATTCAAGGTACAATGGAATAATGTAGAAACAGACCAGATATATAGGTACAGTTATAGAAACAGATATATTTCATCTATCTTGTTCTTCTACCATTTTCTCTATATCACTACCACTCCCCACCCCAATACGCGCACCCAAGAGGCTTCTGGGGCTATTCCAAGCACAAAATTTGCTTGTGGGTACTCTGCCTACACTGAACATCCTCAGGATGTAAATACAATTGCTAAATAGACTGAGATGCCGATGGAACCAAAAAGGGCAAGCAGAGTTTTAGAATAAGAATAAAGATATTTCATAGTCACAAGATTTCTGTGACATTTTTATTACTACCAAGCCATCATTATTAATTTTATTCTCATTTGCCTGAGCTCTCCACCCTCCCAATCTCAGTTATTATAAAACATTATAACGATAAATTATAATAATATAGTGATAAACTTTGGTGATATAATTATAAAATTAACCAGTCTTTCCAAGAAAACATCTATATGGAAAAAAAAATTAGAGATGAAAGTAGGGAGCTTGAATATCAGACCTAGAATACACTGTAAAAAGGAAACAAAATGCCTGCTTTCTTAAACTGAGTTCTTTAAATAAATGAAGGTTTTATCAAAGAAGAAAGAGAAAAATACACCATAACATAATATACAGTTAATTAAGGTAATATTGTTCACAATTTAAAGTATTTAGTAGTCTTTAGACAATAATTTACTCCCACCATTAATACATTAGATTTAATATGCAACCTAACCATGGAAGATACATGATAATTTGCATAATTGAAAAGCTATGTTCAAATCATATTTAAGAATTTTCCTAAGTTGTCAGAACTGGAAATTCTTTCCTAACTGGACACTTAATACATTTTCTCTCATCTTTCTTATTTTAAATGTCAAGTTTAAGGAATAATTACTTGCTTTTATACTATTGGGAATAATTACTTGCTTTTTATAGTATTTTATACTTTTATGCTATATAAATTGCTATTTATAGCAATTATACTATAATTGCTATAAAAGCAATTACTTGCTTTTATACTATACTATGTATTAAAATTACATTTTTAATTAATCAAAATATCTTTTTCTTTTAAATATTTTATTTATTTATTTGACAGAGAGAGATCACAAGCAGGCAGAGAGAGAGGGGGAAGCAGGCTCCCTGCTGAGCAGAGAGCCCAACGCGGGGATCTATCCGAGGACCCTGAGATCATGACCTAAGCCAGGGCAGAGGCTTTAACCCACTGAGCCACCCAGGCGCCCCAATCAAAATATCTTTTTAAGGCAAGTATAAATAAAATTAAATGTCACTATTTCTCACTGTGGTGACGGAAAACTATTGGTACTTTGGGGAGCCTGGGTGGGTGTCTGTTAAGCGTCTTGATTTCAGCTCAGGTCATGATCTCAGGTTTGTGGGACAGAGCCCTGTGTGGAGCTCCATGTTCAGCAGGGAGTGTGGTTCTCTCTCTCTCTCTCCCCCAACCCCTGCTCCCGCTCTCTCACTCTCAATCTCTCTCTAAAACAAATAAATCTTAAAAAAAACAACTATTGGTACTTTTACAGAAGAAAATTATAGTATTAATATAGTTGGGTATTGTGGGTTAGGTTTCTTATTTAACGGCTAATAGTTTTTGTTTGACATTCTGGTGATAATTTATTAGTAACAACCAAATAAAGGATTCCTCATCATTATACCTGAGTAGAAGTGGTTTTTTACTGTGGCAACATATAAAAAACACAAATTTACCATTTTAAGAATTTTCAAGCAGACAGTTCAGTAGCATGAAGTGCATTCACATTGATGTACAACCAACAGATGCCGCCACCTATCTCCAGAACAGTTTCATCATCCTAACCTGGAACTCCACACCCATGAAGCACTCATTCCCCATTCCATCCTTTCTCTCGTGCCTGGAAGCCACTGAATGGACTTTCTGTCTCTATGAATTTGACTACTCGAGGCATCTCCTACAAGCAGAATCATACAATGCTTATGCTTCTGTGTCTGGCTTAGTTCACTTAGCCCCATGTCATCAAGAGGCATCCATGCTGGAGCACGGGCCAGCATTTCATTCCCTTGTAAGGCTGAATCATATTCTGTGATATGGATAGAACACATTTCGCTTATCTAGTCATCCATCAACAGGCACTTAGGCTGTCTCTACCTTTTGGCTATTGCAAATAATCTCTTCATGAACATTGGGGGGAAAGATCTGAGACTCTGTGTTCACTTCCTCTGAGTATATGCAGAAGTAAACTGCTGGATCATACAGTGATTTTATTTTAAGTTTTTGAGTAACCACCATCCTATTTTCCACAAAGGCTATACCATTTTACATTCCTAAAATTTCCCTAATTTTTCCATAATGATTAGTGATACTGAGCATCCTTTCATATGCTGATGAAATGTATATATCTATGTTGGACAGATGTCTATTCAGGTCTGCAGTCTTATTTTTAAACAGAACATATTTAGAACCTTTGATATAGAACTAACTGGCAGTGAAGTGACAGTCATTTCAAAGAAATTTGAAGTTAATGAAACCATTTACCTAAGAGACTAAATATTTTTAGATTTTCTAAAAATTATACTTTTCCCGTCATTTTTATTTATAGTTGAATTTGTAATAAGATATGGGATTAAGCTGATTTTGAGAAACATGTTATGGTATAGAAAATAATCAAGTTATATTGATAAGTGAAAAAATTCAAATTTAAAATGATAATATGGTATAAACCAAATTCTATAAAAAAAGCAATCACCAAAAAATGCAAAGTACCCATAAATTAAAAATAATAACAAAACAAGTTACAAATTATTTGGAACTAAAGAGTAGTGACTATGTCAGATATTAAAATCATAGGATATAAAGTTTAGGTAGAGGGTAATGTGTAGCTTTACATGCATTTTTTTCCTTAAAATGTTGTTTGAATTATGTTTCATTTATTAATTGTTAAGTAACAAAGTCCCTAAAATTCAATAACTTAGAAGTGCTCCAGCTTCAACTTAGGCTAGCTGAAGAGAGTGTTGTTCCTATCTCTTCAATAGAAAATGGCAGGTAATTTGCTTAATCAATACATTTCCTGAATCAATGATTTCATTACAGAGCTGAGGTCCTAAGGCTCCAAAATAACCCCAAATACAAGAAAAGCTGGTATCTTCAGGAAGACTCTAGATACAAAATACCTCTTACTTGGGGGTAGATAATGGAGCTGATAGAAGCTCATAAGAAGAAATCAGCTACAATTTGAAGATTAGTAATGAATTGCTAAAGGTTGAGACTAGCCAGCTTGAGTGTGGAACCCATGGAAGCCATGGCCACTGGGGGAACTGAAACCACAGATTATTCTCCACAGACCTCACCAGGGGTTCAGGAGAAAGACAGGTGCAGTACGGGCAAGCCTATGGGAGACAAACTGCAGCAACTGCAAGAAAAGTGCAAAGTCCTGCTCATACCCATAGTCACTACCTCTCTTACACAACAGAAGACTTTCCACAGCTTCAAGGAAGTACTCATACCCATAGTCACTACCTCTTTGGCCACTAGGAGGAGAGCAGCACTTCCTTAAAGCTAGCAAAAGCAATTAAAACCAAACACCACTATCACTGTACCCATCACCACTGGAAGAGGGGAAGGAAGCATGAACCCAGACCATTAGAGATTTCCTACCTATGAGGGACAGATAAGCACAGTGGGAAACCTTTATTCTCAAGACCCAGGGACACAACAGAACTGGAGAAAGAGGTACAACCAGAAAAAGAGAAAGGCTACCCTTGTCTTCACATCGCATTATCAACTATTGAATAACAACCGGCATTAGTCGACTGCAGGGGGAGGGGCAAGTAGACAGTGACCTTTTCTGAGGTTAAGGCATAAGGGGAGAACATAGATATAGTGGATCACAGGGGAAGAAATATTAAGAAAAACCTCCTGGCAAAGGAGTCCCACCCTGATCACTAGATAGTGCTAGGGGAATGGGAAGCTGGTGGAATACTGAGAGGAAGTAAAGCAATAACAAAACCCAAACCCAGTTCAACTCCTGATTGACTGAACAGAGCGCCAGCTTTAACAAAGCATATGAGAGCCACCATTAAACGAGGGGGAAAAATGTGTTCAAGAGATAAAGCCATCAGTGAACCTGGCTCAGAAGGTAACTTGCATATTGAAAATATCAGAAAACAATTTTAAAAACAGGTATAATTAAAATGAGAGAAGTTCTTATTTAAGAGGATAATACTGATGCACGGATAGAGAATTTCAGTAGAGAGCTAGAAACACATGAAACCACCAAGTGGAAACGCTTAAATGGACATAGTAACAGAGGAAAAGCATGCAATTAACTGGCTCATTAGTAGACTTAGGTCATCCAAGAAGGATTAGTATGTTAAAGTTAGGTCGATAGAAATTACATGAGTTAAAAAACAAAGAGAATAAAGAGGGTAAAAACAACATATGTGAACAGTATCAAAATGTCTAACATGCATTTTTGAAATCCCAGGAGAAAACAGAATAGAGCACAGAAAATATCTAAAGATATATTGTGTCGTAATTTCCACAAATTAATGAGAAACAGTGAGCCACATATACATGAACCTCAGAGAATATCTGGCAGGATAAACACAAAGCACAAAAAACATATCAACACATCATATTTAAACTGCTGAATATTAAAGATAAAAAATAAATTATAAAGGTAGCCACATACCAAAAAATGCACATTACCTACATAGAAATAAAAAGAAAATACAGCAGACTTTTCATCAGAAATTATGCAAATCAGGAGACAATAGAGCAATGAAAAAAAAAACAAATCTATATGGGCAGATTGATATTCTGAAAAACTATTAACAAAACCCCTTAAATTTGGAACACTATCTCTGCATATTTCCCTCCTCTTGAACATTCTGCTTACGCTATCCCTAACATCTGATCTCTCTCTCTCTTCAACTAAGCAAGGTTTTTAGGCTCCATTTGAGCTTTCCCTGCAATGCAGTTCCAGGATTGCCCCAACACAGAAAGTCTTCCTGGTATTAGGGTTTACTTCAATTGGTTTTCTTTTCTAAAGGCTAACAATCTTGTGTAGCCTATTATCCAAAGTATGAAAATAATTATTTTCTATTTTTCTTTCTAGCTTTCTACTTATTTATATCAGGAGAGTAATTCTGTTTTTGCTTTGTTTTGTTTTGTTTTTATATGGCTAAATTTAAATCCCCCATGATATACTAATTCATGGCAGAAGAGCTAACCTCTGATCTTTTTCTATTTTAACTACATTATCAAAATTATTGTAATAAATTTTAATTAAATTTCAATTTTACAAAAATTATCATTTTCTACTTATATCTCATTTTGTTCCTAATACAATGTGTGAGCAGTAGGTTTGAAGACATGAAACTTGATTGCAAGTATGTATATGGAACTCTTAGGTCATCATTTTCTTTTTTTTTTTTTTTTTAAGATTTTATATACTTATTTATTGAGAGAGAGAGGGAGAGAGTGAGTATTGCACACAAGTGGGGCAGGAGCAGAGGGAAGAGAGAGCATGGCAGGCCGACTCCGTGCTGAGTCCAGTGCTGGACACAGGGTTTGATCTCATGACCCTGAGATCACGACCTGGGCCAAAATCAGGAGTCAGATGCTTAAGTGCCCTTTTTTGTTCTTTTACAGTTAGGCAACCATAGCTTCCCTATATAGGCAAAGATTAGTGGTTTATTGGTCTAATGTATCTGAAAGGGCATACGACAGCATCATTGACATTTCATTGATCTGTGAATGCTTTAATCTTTTCTTACTTTCCTATCTTCACCATTTTATCCTATGGGAGGGCATTAGCCTCAGACACTCATCCTATTATCAGAGTTGTCATCACAAGTTGATGACAGTCAAATGTGATTTAGGAATTTATGGAACACAGTACATTGGCCAGTTTGGATATCTAGTTGACATCCATGGGGTGGCTTCTTAATAATTTATGTTCCACAATATTTGAAGATACTAAAAATTAGATTGATTTTTTTTTAAGATTTTATTTATTCATGAGAGACAAGAGAGACAGAGAGAGGCAGAGGGAGATGCAGGCTCCCTGCCAAGCAGGGAGCCCGATGCAGGCCTCGATCCCAGGACCCCAGGACCATGACCTGAGCTAAAGGCAGAAATTTAACCATCTGAGTCACCCAGGTGCCCAGTTAGATCGATTTCTGACAGTATGAAATCCTATAGTGGGAAGAACCTAATACTGGGTCATACCAGCTTACACTCATTCATTTGGATATCTTCATTTTTTTCTTTGTTGGTACATGTTAAATTAAACTTTCTGACGATAAGTACCCATCATCTGAAATATCAATATAATAATTCTATCATTACAATGTATTTATTTTTTGTTTATTGATTAGGAAAACACCTAGCATATTATCTGGCTTATAATGTGGCAATAAGTTAACTCAAGTCCTATCAAACCCTAAGTAGAAGTTTCTTATCGCCTTCATATAACTCATATTTGGGAATTATATATCCCATCTAAAGAAGTTTTAGTGATCAAAAATTCATATTCTTTAAAAACAAGCAAATAAAACCAAGAACTACTAGGTTACCTAGTGTGTCTAGATGCAGTACAGGACTGTACCCATGACGTGTTCTCTGTCCAATTTGATTTAAATAACTCAGGTGAAGAGGCTCCCCATGGAGACTCATCCACTTTTTAACAGATCCCACTACTACATAATTGTTCCTAAGGTTCTGTCTAGATTTCCCTTTGCTCAATTTTATCTCATCAGTCCTCATTAAAACCACAAGACACAAGCAATAATAAGAATGAGAAGGCAGCTTGATAGTTACTCATTTTAATTTTAGACATTTCCACATTGTCACAGCTTTCATTTTTTATTTAGAACAACCACTTGAAACAAAACTTCAAATATTTCACTAAATGAAAATATAAGGGTTTCCAGTGGTTAGCTGACCTCAATTTAGTTTTTTTCCCCCTCCTTCAACAAAAGGAATAGGCAGTCTGAAGTATAACTCTGATTGCCTGCAAATATTTTAAACGCTTGAACTCAGATGCAGAAGCATTGGTTTTCTTGGATCTGATAATCTACAAAAAAGTGCTTCTTTGTTTGTGATGTGGCAGAGAATATAGTTTAATTTTATAACCATCCTGTGTGAGCTGTATCAGTCATGCTACTTAGACCTATTTAATTGTGCATTTAGAAGGTGAATGTTATTGTTGTCTCTGTGGGATACAAAGCCCTTGATACATTACTTAGAAACATTGAGGTTTGTTTCTTGCAATGTGTTATATGTTGCCTTTAGACTATGCACAAGTCTCTTTAGTTTACACTGAGGTTGGCATATTAAATGATGGTTTTTATCATAGACCAGCCTACTGGAGAATGTTACATGAATCTATTGTCAACTACCAAATTGCTTAAAAAAAATATCTGCATAGATACAACTTGATTTTAATCTCCTTACAGGAAGAATAGGTATTACATAAAGAACCAAAGAAAAGAAAAAGGTTTGTAACTCTTCTCCGCCTTTCATTAAGGATTCAATCTTTTCTTTATAGAATGATTCTCACTGGAGCAATAAAACCATTTACACCTTTAAGGTTTTTTCCAACACTTCTCCTCCACAGAACCTCCTTCTATGCTTAATTGCCATGTACTTCAAGAACAACAAGCTTTCTCTGTTACATAGGAGGTTGCATAATGCAAATTAGTTAGTTAATTTCTGGTAATAAGCCTTATAATGACATTACAGTGACTTCTATGTGTCATAGTTTCCAGTTAAAAGGATGGGTGGAAACTCAGTTACCAATCGTTTTCAGAAAATCAGTTAGTCTCAGATATTCTTACCCTAATTTTCTTCAAGGAAATGACTACCTAATCTTTCCTCAAAGCCTGCTTTTGAGAATGTTTCTTCCACAAAGTCTTTCCCCAAAGTTACAGTTAACTTGCACTAATACTGAATCATTTCCCCTTCTGTACATGGTATATTTTGCTCCTATTACTGCAATCTTTTTGGGAGCAGGAACTCTAATTTTATGTTTCATTCATCTTATCTGCAGCCTAAACCCAGCATCCTCTGCATGGCAGATTCTCAAGAAAATGAATAAATTTAAACTTCATCTTGATAGTAATAGTAAAAATTCATATATCAAGAAAATCTCCAGGTAGTTCAAGTAATTTGGTTCCAATGAGACACTACTGAAATAAATATATTTCCTAATAAAACAAGATTTTATATCATTCCAGCCTTCTTGCCTCCTGGTAACACATTATAAAGAGTAAAATGAAGTAGTCCCCTGACCCCACGCCACAATTTGGGTTGGTCAGTTTCTCTGATGATTCCTGGATCTATTTTAGGATGCTCTGCCTACTGAGTGGTTAATTTGTTAATCTGTAAACTAAATGTTTTGTACTCTCTTCGGCAGCACATATACTAAAATTGCAAACTAAATGTGTTAATTTGGATGAGTTTTAGCTTATTGACTTTTTATGTAAATATTAATTAAGCATGGGGGCACCCGGGTGGCTCAGTTGGTTGAGCAACTGCCTTCAGCTCAGGTCATGATCCTTGAGTTCTAGGATCAAGTCCCACATCGGGCTCCCAGCTCTGCGGGGAGTCTGCTTCTTCCTCTAACCTTCTCTCCTCTCATGCTCTCTCTCACTTTCTCTGTCTCTCAAATAAATAAATAAAATCTTTAAAAAAATATTAATTAAGCATGGATTTTAATTGTATTTTAAAAATATTAATGAAGCATGATCACGAGTGCCTACTGGAGGGCAAGAGAGAAAACCCTGTGCAGGGTTCCACTCCAGCAGATATACTCAACTGAAATTAGATCCATGAAAAGGTTTCAGGGGAAGCCCAATCCCTGGGATTATGTTTAAAATTGTGTGAAACAGTTTTCTACAGATTACCCCAAAATTTTAAGAACTACTATAATAAACTCAAATACCCCATGGTATTTTCCTTATAGCTCATTACCATAGCCACCTGAAGATGATTTGATTATTTTCAATTTCCAAAGAATCTCATAATTAGATCTGTTAAAGAGGCAAGATCAAGGAAAATATTTTGTAGAGATATTTGATGTGTTGGGTTTAATTTATTATAAACAAGTTAACAGAGACTGGTTATATCTAGATCTACCTACATAAATATCCTATTGTTTCCATTAACATTTGTTAAAAAGATTACCCTATTCCTACAAAATCTTGACAGGTTTGTCCAAAGTCAATGAACATTCTATTCCATTTATCTATATGTTAGTTTCTATCTATATGTTAGTTTCTATCTAACATCACAGACTGTCTTGAATAGGGTAGCTTTATAGCAAGTCTTGAACGCCAACTTCTTTTTTTTCTTTTGCAAAATTATTTTGGCTATTTTACATACTCTGTATTTCCATATATAGTTTAGATTCAGCATGACACTTTCCACCAAAAGCTACTGGGATTTTACTGGGAAGGCATTAGATCTATACACCTGTTTGGAATTAATATATTAAAATTAGTATATCTCCCCATGTATTTAGATCCTTTATAATTTCTTGCAATAATTCTTCACAATTTTCTTTTACAAATCTTGCAATATATTTCATTTTTTGCAAGCTTATTTCATGACATCAGACAACACTGTAAATAATGCTACATTTTAAGATATATTTCCAGTTGTTTGTTGCTAATGGAAAGAAATATAATTGCTCTTTTTAATTGCTCTTTAAGATTTATTTATTTGAGAGAGAGAGAGAGAGAGAGGTGAGAGAGAGAGAGAGAGAGAGAGAAAATGAACACAAGTTAGGGGAGGAGCAGAGGGAGCAGGAAAGAGAAAATTTCAAGCAGACTCCCCCCTGAGCATGGAACCCAATGTGGGCTCAATCCCATGACCCTGAGACCATGATCTGAGCCAAAAATCAAGAGCGCCCAATAGACTGAGTCATCCAGGCTCCCCTGGAAAGATTTTCAATTGTAATTTTTATCATATCTAGATGACTATACAGATTACATGTTTATTCCTGAATGAGTTCATGTCTTTCAAAGATTCTGGCTTTTTCATTTGTTCTCAATTAATTGGCATGAAGTTGTTCAAAATATTTTCTTAATATTACACAAATGCCTGTGGGTTCTGTAATGATATTCCCATTCTCATTCTTTATATTGGTCATTTGTGTCTCTTCTCTTGTCTAACTAGAAAGTCATTAATTTTATTGATATTTTTAGCTAATCTTGTGATTTCATTGCCTTTCTTCATTGCTTCTTCATTTCTTTTTAAATTTCTACTTACTTTTTTTTATTTACCTTGATTTCATTGCTTTTCTTTTTCTACCTTTTAAAGATGGAAGATCAGTTCATTGATTTTAGCCCTTCCTGATTTTTCTAATATGAGCTTTTAAAGTTAAAATTTTCTCTCCAACAACTATTTTAGTTGAATCTCATAAATTTGATGTTTTGTTTTTATTTTCACTCAGTTCAAAATATTTTCAGACTTCCCTTTTAAATACTTCTTTGATTCATGGGTTATTTTGGAATATGTTTGAAAATTTCCCCAAATCTTTCTTATTGTTTCTAATTCATTTCCACTGTGATCATAGTTGATAATAGTGAGATCTCAGTAATTTCAAATATATAGAGATTTCTTTTATGGTCCAACTTGTGAATGTTCAAAGTGTCCTTAAAAAGTATTTATATTATGTTTTTATTGTGTGGAATCCTCTATAGATATCATTTAAGTAGGTTTGTTTAATATTAGTTTTTAAATCTGCTCTATCCTTACTGATTTTTATCTACTTTTCCTATCACAGAAAGAATAAAACTAGTTTCCAGTTTTAATTTTTTGATCATTTACAAATACTTTGCATGTTTTATTTTTATTTATTTATTTATCCATATATATTTATTTATTTATTAAGATTTTATTTATTTATTTGACAGAGAGAGAGAGAGGGAGAGAGATCACAAGTAGGCAGAGAGGCAGGCAGGGGCAGAGAGGGAAGCAGGCTCCCCGCTGAGCAGAGAGCCCGATGTGGGGCTGGATCCCAGGACCCTGAGATCATGACCTGAGCCAAAGGCAGAGGCTATAACCCACTGAGTCACCCAAGCGCCACTTTATTTATTTTTTTAAATATATTAGAGCTTTTATTCCACTGCCAAAATAAAGATTGCTTTTTTATGTGTCTATTTTTTATTAATTTTTTTAGTAACATATAATGTATTATTTTCCCCAGGGTACA
>CM052807.1:7039438-7060286 GCA_028533885.1 Nasua narica
CCACATCTTCTTTATCCCTTCATCTATTGATGGACATCTAGATTCTTTCCATAGTTTTGCTATTGTGGACATTGCTTCTATAAACATTCAGGTGCACATGCCCCTTCAGATCACTACATTTGTATCTTAAATACCCAGTAGTGTGATTGCTGGGTCGTAGGTAGCTCTATTTCCAACTTTTTGAGGAACCTCCATACTGTTTTCCAGAGTGGATGTATCAGCTTGCATTCCCACCAACAGTGTAGGAGGGTTCCCCTTTCTCCGCATCCTCGCCAACATCTGTCATTTCCTGGCTTGCTAATTTTAGCCATTCTAACTGGTGTGAGGTGGTATCTCACTGTGGTTTTGATTTGTATTTCTCTGTGGCCAAGTGATGTTGAGCACTTTTTCATCCATTTCATCCATTTGGATGTCCTCTTTGTAGAAATGTCTGTTCATATCTTCTGCCCATTTCTTGATCGGGTTATCTGTTCTTTGGGTGTTGAGTTTGAGAAGTTCTTTATAGATCTTGGATATCAGCCCTTTGTCTGTAGTGTCATTTGCAAATATCCCCTCCCATTCTGTGGGTTGCCTCTTGGTTTTGTTGATTGTTTCATTTGCTGTGCAGAAGCTTTTTATCTTGATGAAGTCCCAAAAGTTCATTATCACTTTAGTCCTCTTGCCTTTGGAGGCGTTTCTTGAAAGAAGGTGCTGTGGCTGATGTTGAAGAGGTTACTGCGTATGTTCTCCTCTAGGATTTTGATGGATTCCTGTCTCACATTTAGTTTTTTCATCCATTTAGAGTTTATCTTTGTGTATGGTGTAAGCGCATGGTTGAGTTTCATTCTTCTGTATAAAGCTGTCCAATTTTCCCATTACCATTTATTGAAGAAACTGTCTTTTTTTTTTTTTTTTTTTTTTTGCTGCTTTGTCAAAGCTTAGTTGACCATAGAGTTGGGGGTCCATATCTGGGCTTTCTATTCTCTTCCACTGATTTATGTGTCTGTTTTTGTGCCAGTACCATGCTGTTCCCTGGTTTTATTTATTTTTTTATGAGACATAAACATGGAATCAAATCTACAAATACCATGATTACTGCACAAAGATTTTTCAAGAAACTGAGACTAGAATAGTAGAAAATGTAGAATCCAAAATATTTTGAACATAGGCCACAGACAGAGTGAATTTTGTGGCTGAGAACAAATAAGAAGAGCAAATCAAGATAGATTAGGTAAATAAAATGATAAGAAAGAATATAATCTATTTTTATTTCTGCTGAGCCTAAATAAATAAATACTTAACAATTGTACAGTAGTTCAAGGACAGAGACGAAGCATTTAGAAATCATTAAAGCCATAATCTAAGAGACGAGAAAAATTTGTGAACTTATCTGTTTCTGTACAAGCATCTTTTGAAGTTTTCTCCACAAGATGCTCTCTGGGTTTTTCTCATTTTTAATGTACTAAGTTGCTAATATCTCTGCCAGAGACCTTAAAATCACTAAGCATGGCTTTAGAGAACACAGTTATCCTAAAACCTCATTCAAAGTCTGAGAGTCATGTTTTGGATACTGTCTGATCTCCTCAGTGCCTCATAGCACTCTAATTACCTGAATATTCTAGGCAAGAATGTTTAACCTACTGCAACGGTCACTTCTCTACTACCCACAGCATTTCCAAAGTTTCTAGAAGTATTCTCCCTATGCTTGCTTTTTTTTTTTTAACTAAATCAACACTAATCAATAAACACTGATTATAATTATATGGCATATTCCTTAAGCATATATAAATGATTCAGATTATCCTCTGTTTCCTATTTATAATTAGAAAATGGCTACTAGAAGAAACTCACTATGTATTCCCTCCAGGTACTGAGCATAGATTTTATCACTTATTGACACATACTTGATACTAAAAAAAAAATGCAATAATATCTGGCCATCTAGTATTTTACTACTATTTCATCTATATGATGAAATATATTTCATATATTTTATATTTTAAGTTATATCACCAAGAGCTATTATTGTTTGATTATTTGATTATACTCCCTCTTGCCTGAACTGGCGATTCTTTGTGCCCTTGGTAAAGTGTATGCTTCTGAAGAGATGCCTAATTTTCAGGTGCCACGGGTGTATGCATACTTTCTGTATGGAAAGTAGTCTTAACTAAACGTGTATAGGAGACACCAACAGAGAACAGAAGATCATTCATGAGCGTCTCTAGCAGAAGTCTAAAACCCACCTGACCAACGGGCATTCAGAAAATTCATAAAAATTAGTTTTTATTTCAGCAAATGATTTCTATATCTATATGCTGGTGATATGATCTCTTATCTATAGGACAAAAAAATTTATCCTTTTAAAGAAACAAGTCATTATTTTCAAATTTGTTATTAGCCATTCACATAATAAAAATAGATGGATTTGCATTTTAATTAGAGAAATGACCGACGGGCCCCAATATTTAATATTCTTAAAGCAAAAAGCTAACTGCACATTAAAATGAAGTATTACAGGAACCAGATTTATTTCAACAATATAAAACAAAAGAAAACAGCACATACCCAGTTGAGGAAAAATAGAATTAAAATAAGTGTAACAATTTCTAAAGGACCAATAATATAACTCTAGGCAGGTGAGAACCCATCCATGAAACTAAGGCAAAACAGATCTAAGTAAATGACAAGAAAAATCTCTGTGGTTGTTATTTTGGAATAAGAATATCAATTATGAATTCTTGGGATTTTTAAGGATCACCTAACTCAAGTGTGTACAAAAGGAAATAATGAATTCTTTTTTGTTGTGTCCATATTTGTGTAAGCACATACAAACTTTAACACTTCATTTTGATAACGTGGATTTTCAGGGGGACAAGTGAGGAATAACTAACATGGCCTTCTGTCCCCCCTTTAAGAATGAGGGTGTACTTCTTAGAGGTAAGTTGGCCCATCTCTTTAGAGTATTTTCAGGAAGAATGGAGCTATTGTGCATAAATGTAGAGCACCATATATGTGATTATTCAAAGGAGGCTACCCGGAGTTAGTGGCTCTAGAATAAGAAATTCTGGGGAAGACTTGTGTGAAATTTTTGAATGAGATCGCAAGAACTTGTTATATTGTGAACGTGCATGAAATATTAGAGTACAACAGGCAGACAAAGAGAGTCAGCTCTGGAACAATGAAGTTTACTCTTTATTAGGGGGGCTGGAGTCAAGTAGTTCTTCTCCCGTGCTATCATGGGGTGATAGACAATGTCCCTCAGACATTGAGGGGATTAAGAAACCATGGCAGGTTATAGGAATATAATTTTCGGTGTCAGGAAGGATGATTTCAAGCTATATGAACTAGATCAGAAGGAGAAGATCTGGTAACCAAATCGAAACCCAATACATCAATTTAGAGAATGGTGTCAAGGTCAGGAAGAGTTCCAAGCTGCTGCTGCTGCTGCTGACCGTGCTGCATTCCATTTAGTCGACTGCCTCTTCTATCTGGACAGAATTAGTTCTAGGAAGGAGGTACTTGGAAGGAGAAAGGACAGAGATGGGCAAACTAAGCTGAATAATTTTGTGTGTCATGGGGAGTGGGACATGGAGGGCTGGCGAGGGGTGAGAGTGCAGGTGGCCAAGGGGAGCATCTCAAGCTCACCTCTTTCCCCTCCCCTGTAGTTAGCCCATATGCTCTACCTGGAAGTGGGGTTAGAAGGCTTCCTTCTCCAAAATATCTCCTGTATTTTGATGCTCTGCCATGAGCCGAGGATAATAAACACATGGTGTCTATGCTTCCACTCCCTCTCCTTAGGCACATCCAGCTCCCCAGCTCCTCAGTCAGCCTCTGAGCAACCAGGACCGGCAAGCACGTGGTTGGCCCACAGCACACTTTGTTGAAGCCTAATTTCCATTACAGTGATAACTGGCAACCTTTCTATTTATCTGCGATTATAAACTTAACTGAACTATAACTGTGATTATACACCTTAACTGATCATTAACTTCACTGAGAAAGTTTTTGAAAATATCAGCACTCAGGAATGGCTCTAGAAATTCTGATTTAAGTGATTTGAGAAAGTCTAGGTTAGCTATTTTTAAAAGCTTTCCTGGCAGTCCTACCATGTAGCCAGATGCAACTATCCCTGGGAGGGAATGGATAGGTAGACCCCAACAGCACAAGGGAGAAGGAGCTGGTAAGATTCTTTTATCAATTTCATGACAAGAGCTGAGGTAAAGGCATGTTGAAAGAATAGCACAGGGTAGAAAAAGAGGATGGAGTGAATTTGAGACTATGGAGTTGCTCAGGACCCACTAGTCCAGATCACGAGGAACATTAGAAGTCTTTTTTTTTTTTTCTTCTCTACAGTCACACTGTTTTCTTTACAAGCTATGTTTTGCTTTTGAATGTGTATCAGAGGCAGATAACACAGAAATCACTTTTAGCAGTCACACCTTCTCTTTTATAGTTGGAATTCTTTCTAACATGTCTATAGAAACCTTAACAGATGAAATTAGGTGCCAGATCATTTCTCAAGAGCTACTGTTCCTTTTTTTTTTAAAGGAATGTATTTTTAAAAAAAGATTTTATTTATTTGACAGAGAGAGAGAGAGCACACACACAAGCAGGGGGAGGGGCAGAAGGAGAAGCAGGCTCCCTACTGAGCAGGGAGCCCCATGTGGGGCTCCATCCCAGGACCCTGGGATCATGACCTGAGCTGAAGGCAGATGTTTAACCAACTGGAGCCACCCAGGTGCCCCAAGAGTTACTATTCTGTTGATACTTGTTTTTTTAACATTTAGTATACTTAAGTTTGCTAGATAAAGTAAAACAAACAAAAAGCTTCTGAGTTTCAAATTATATCATAACAGTGTGCTATTTGGTAAGATGTTCATGATGTATTTTAAAATGATTCTACCTATTCCATAATTAAAGATAGCACTCCATATTGTGAAATGCAAAAATTTAAAATTTTAGAAACATTCCAAATGAAACAGGTTAAGGATTCTTTCTTTAAGCTTATTTATCTTGAAATAGTATTTACATTTCCTTTGGAACATGCACATTTCTATATCCACAAAAAGGGTTCTATTATGAGCAAAGAGACTGCCAATTTCGTTCTGACTCTTTACTCAAAGCTTGACCCACAAGTAGCAGCACTGGAATAACATGGGAGTCTGTTTGGAATACAAAATCTCAAAGCCCACCAGGTGATTTATAGGCTATGAAAATTTGAGAATCACTCAGATCCAGATGTGTTCCCTGATGTGCTATATTCTGTCACCAGTGGAAAGGAGTTCCTTAAGGAGGGTCATGGAGCAAACTGGAGGATCAAGAGCCAGGGAATTCACCTTTCCTTCTTGGTTCAAATTTTTAATTAATATGTGCTTTTTTGCAATGTATGTTGACTTCTCTTGATATAAGTCTTCATTAGTAAGTGAGAGAGTTGAACTACACCTTATAGTTCCACCATTCTACCGATCTTTGATAAACCAGCTTTAAGGAGGAGCAAGTACCAATATGTAAAGCTATGAGAGAACAAGAGAGAGGGTTTCCTATGTGCTTAGGATTTTGAACTTACAGGATTTTGTCCTTCCCATCACCAAATCAGCATGCCTTGCAACTAAAAAATAGAAGTTTTGTGATAATAAAAGAGGTACATAAGCCACACACTTATAAACCCCTACAATTTGGGCACAGACACTCAAACACTTTTTTCCAATGACAAAAGCAAATGAAGTCCAAGTAATAACCCATTTGTTCTTCCTGCACTATCAGAGAGCTACCATTTTTTTTTAAAGCATAGATTCAACATATGTACATGCATTTATTCATGTGCATTAAATGGTTGGCATCCCATCCAGTGTTCTCTTCTAAATCTAATGGACTGGTTTAAAAAAAAATAAGTTCAAGAAGAGTTATAGTAAAAATAATCCAGCAGTCCTTATGTTCAGGTTTTGATGACTTTTTTCCTTAGGAATCCTTGGGGATTAACTTTCGTTACAAAAAGCTTAACAGGGGTCATACTGAAATTCTTTCACTTTACAGCCCTTGCATTTTATCCTATGTGGGCATCCTTATCCAGGAGGAAGCTGTAATAAGGTTGCCCCAGTACATAGGAAATATAGTCTTCAGACTATAGGAATTTTCACAGACTTGAGAAGTGCAACAGACAGCCTCACTGCTGCCACCAGAAATGGATGGTACTATTCATGATCATTACGCCTCAGGGAAATAAAAATTTTCTCTTTAATAGAAATTAAGAAAAAAAATCCCATTTATGATTGTATCACAAAGAATAAAATATCAAGGAATAAATATAACCAAGGAGGTGAAAGACAATAATACTATAGTCTAAAAACTTCAAGACACTAGGGGTACCTGGGTGGCTCAATGGGTTAAAGCATCTGCCTTCGGCTCAGGTCATGGTCTCAGGATCCTGGGATGAAGACCTGCATCGGGCTCTCTGCTCAGCGGGGAGCCTGCTTCCCTTTCTCTATCTGCCTGCCTCTCTGTCTACTTGTAATCTCTCTCTCTCTCTCTCTGTGTCAAATAAATACATAAAATCTTAAAAAAAAACCCCTATAAGACAATGAGTAAAGAAATTGAAGAAGACACAAATAAATGGAAAAATGTTCTGTGGTCATAGACTAGAAGAATTAATATTGTTAAAATGTCTATACCACCCAAAGAAATCTACAGATTCAATGCAATTCCCATCAAATGCCAATGATATTTTTCACAGAGACAATAAATAATCCTTAAATTTGTATGTAATCACAAAAGACCCCCAATAGCCAAAGCAATCTTGAGAAAGAAAAACAAAGCTGAAGGCATCACACTTCCTGGTTTCAAACTATACTACAAAACTAAGTAATCATAACAGTATGGTACTAGCACAGAAACAGAGATATAGATCAATGGAACAGGATAGAGAGCCCAGAAATAAACTCACACTTACATGGCATATTAATCTATGATCAAGGAGGCCAGAATACACAATGGGGAAAAAGACTCTTCAATAAACGGTGTTGGGAAAACTGGACAGCTATGTGCAAAAGAATGAAAGTGGACCACTATCTTTTGCCATCTGCAAAAATAAATTTAACATGAATTAAAGACTTGAATGTAGAATCTGAAACCATAAAATTCTTACGAAAATACATAGATAGTAAACTCATTGGCACTGGTCTTCATTATATTCTTTCTGGACCAGTCTTCTCAGACAAGGGCAATAACAGCTAAAATAAACAAATGAGATTGCATCAAACTAAATAGCTTTCACTCAGAAAGGAAACCAATAAAATAAAAAGGCATAGGAATAGGTATTTGCAAATAGGAATAGATATTTATAAATCACATATCCAATAAGGGATTAATATTCAAAAAATATAAAGAACTTATATAACTTAATATCAATAAAACAAAACAATAGCCCAATTTAAAGAATGGGCAGAGAACTTGAATAGACATTTTTCTCAAGAAGATGGCCAACAAGCACAAGAAATGCTCAATATCACTAATCATCATGGAATGCAAATCAAAACCACAATGAGATTTTTACTTCACACCAGTCAGCTTGGCTATTACCAAAAAGACAAAAAATAACAACAATGGAAAGATGTGGAGAAAAGAGAACCATCATACACTGTTGATGGGAATGTAAACTGGTGTAGCCACTGGGTAAAACAATATGGATGTTTCTCAAAAATAAAAAGATTAAAAAAATATAGAACTACCATATGAACCAGCAATTCCACTTCTGGATATTTATCCAAAGTAAATGAAAACATCAATATGAGAGGACACATGCACCTTTATGTTCACTGATGCATTATTTACAATACCCAAAATATAGAAGCAACCTAAATGCTGTTTGATAGATGAACAGATAAAGAAGATGTGATACACAGACACAGATGAATATTCATTAATAAAAAAGAATGAAGTCTTACCATTTACAACAGCATGAATGGAGCTAAAGGGTATTATGCTATGTAAAATAAGTCAGAGAAAGACAAGTAACATGAATTTCCTTAGATGTGGAATCTAAAGAACAAATCAAACAAACAAAAACAACAGAAATAGACTCAAAGTAAAGAAATCGTTGGTTAACAGAGAGGGGAGCAGTCAGGGGGCAGGTGAGAAAGGAACAGGGGAATAAGAGGTACAAACTTCAAGTTATAAGATAAATATGTCTTGAGGTTATAATGTACAGCACAGGGAAAATAGTATACAACATTATAATAACTTTGATGGTGACATATGGTAACTAGACTTGTGGGGATCATTTCATAATGTATAAAATATTGAATCAATATGAAGTATACCTGAAACTAACAGAATATTGTATACAATATATGTCAATAAAAAAAGCGTGATAAGAATAGAAATGAGGAAAGGCAGTAGTCAATGAGGTGACTTAATTTTTAAAAACTGAACAAATTAGTTCATTATTGCCTTTGGTTCTAATAAAAAATTACTCTTTAAGAAACTTACAAGGCAAAACAGTTGTTCGGCCTATAGTTTGAATAGTGTGTACAAAGATGCAAATACCAGGATTACTTATAAAAGTAAAAATTTATACATATCCCATATGTTCAAGAGAATAATTTAAAACACACACACAAATGGAAATAATACACACTCAGTAAAAATAGTATTTTTAAAATTTAGAATTCAAAAATGTTGTTTTTAAAACAAACAAAAGTGCTATATAAAATATACCACTTCAACAATGGTTCTTTTCATTACTTATCTCCACCACAAACAACCACTATTTTTTATTTTTTCCCAAGATTTTTTTTTACTTATTTGACAGAGAGAGATACAGAGAGAGAGGGAACACAAGCAGGGGGAGTGGGAAAGGGAGCAGCAGAGTCCCTGCCGAGCAGGGAGCTTGAAGTGGGACTCGTTCCCACGACCTCAGGATCATGACCTGAGCCGAAGGCAGATGCGTAACCAACTGAGCCACTCAAGTGCCCCCATTATGGCATTTTTTAAAAACATATTTTAGCATTTGGGACTGGCGTATTAAAAAAAAATGCACAGAGGAAATGCAATTCAGTCAGCTTTTTACTATAGCTAAACAATTCCAGAGCCTATTACAATTGTCAAGTTCCCCAAATTTTAAAATCACTTAAAGAAGTATCAGCTTAAAAAAAAAAAAAAGAAGTATCAGCTTATATTCTAGAATTGACAACAGACTTAAGTTCATATAACTGAAAGAATTTAAAAGTTAAACCAAATGAAAGCTCTCAGGGAGTACCAGTGAATTTTCAATATTGAAAAAGAAACCTTGGGTACCTGGGTGCCTCAGTTGTTAAGGATCTGCCTTCGGCTCAGGTCATGATCCCAGGGTCCTGGGATTGAGCCCCACATGAGGCTCCCTGCTCAGCGGAAGGCCTGCTTCTCCCTCTCCCACTCCCCCTGTTTGTGTTCCCTCTCTCACTGTATCTCTCTCTGTCAAATAAATAAATAAGAATAAAATCTTTAAAAAATTTTTTATGGGGCTCCAAATAAAGAAAAATAATAAGCATTGATGGACTTATCACTGGATATTTTCTTATTGAAAAGTTAACAGAGCTAGAAAGGATTCATGACTTGATATCCTTCAGTCTCCTTGGCTTTTTGTTATCCTCTTACACCAAAACAGGAAGTTATAGGAGACAATTGAGCTAGGATACTAAATCCCTCGCAAGTTGTGCCCATAAAGTTCTCCTAAAAGAAATGTACCTAGCATGGCACGCAGTCCTTGTTTGATGCTTAGCTTGGATTCTACAAGAATCTGTCTTTTGTCTTTCATTACTTTAGAGCAACCTTTCATATATATTGGTATTCTTATCTGTTTAGACCAAAAGATTATATTTCTATTAAATTATTATAGAAGGATTTGGGGTTTTTAATGAAGTAAGTTCTTTTATGTTCCTTTTACTTCCTTGAAATACGGCAGTTGGTACCATTTGTACTCTCTGGGGTACACATTTGGGATGCTATTAAGTCCTGCAGTGGACCTCGTATCAGTATGAATTACAAATCTGAACATAAGTTATACTTCTCATTGGGAAGTTAAAAAATAAAAGTACAATAAATCTAATTAAACAACCAACTCAATAGCTCTGGACAAAGAGAAAGGTACAGAAGCCAAATTTCCTCCTTTCATTCGCCTGGTATTTGAGATCACCAACTCCATGTGGAGTTGGTGCAGTGATTTGATTTTGATGAGCTGGCTTCTCCGACACAGTGTGTGTTGAAGCTGGTAAAGCTAACACCTATCAGATGTTTAGACTCCAATGAGCAAGCACTCCTTAGCTTTTTATTTTTTTTAAGATTTTATGTATTTATTTGACAGAGAGAGAGAGAGAGATTAAAAGTAGGCAGAGAGGCAGGCGGAGAGAGAGGGGGAAGCGGGCTCCCTGCTGAGCAGAGAGCCTGATGCGGGGCTCGATTCCAGGACCCTGAGATTATGACCTGGGCCGAAGGCAGAGGCTAGAACCCACTGAGCCACCCAGGCGTCCCAGAGCTATCTGGTTTCATAACGGTTGTTTTCACATGAGATTTGTGCAAAGATTGTTTTTTGGGTTTTTTTTTCTTCCCACTCCTCCCATTTGGTAAAGTGAGAATTATCACTTTCTTCAATATATATATGTGATATATATATTAATATATGTAATATATGTACACTGTGTATATATACTATTCTTTATATGTAACATAAATATATTAATGTATATTAGTATATATTAACATATTGTTAGTATATGTTAATATTAATATATGTGTTATATATTACATCATAAAATATAGTATTTTTTTTCTTCTTCCTATGGTGAAATATCTTTCTCTAAACAAAATAATCATGATCCTTAGGATATCTTTTCTGTCTTCTTAGTGCTCAAAGTATAAACATTCTCACCTAACTTAAATCAAATGGTCAAAGACCTCCTGATTTTTGTCAGTCTTTTCCCAAGTATTACTACCTTTCTACCTTGCTTCCAAAATGCTGTGTGTGTGTGTGTGTGTGCAATGTGACCCCACATCATGCATGCATTAGCACAATCTCAAAAACAGTTGCTTTTGTATATATTGTTTTTGTCCATTTTATTATTACTCCCATTTTTGAGTCCTTGTCATTGGAACATCTTATCCCGTAATTCACATGATTATTCTTAATTCTACTCTTTTTCCTGTGCTTTTAGCCATTCAGTTGCCCTGAAACTATGGAATCAATATTCATTCACACTAAAATCTTAACTATTCATCTCTCTACCATTTTCTTTTTGCACCTTCTCCCATTGTTTTTTTTTTTTTAATTTTCTCTATTAACAATAAATCTTGTGCAAATTGTTGACTACAAAGCACATTTTCTGCTATCATTCTGCAAATTCCAGTACCTTATTTGGTCTGATTACTCCATACTCTAAGGACTTACTACCTCTGTTCAAAGACTAAAGTTGATCATTAGATTTAGCCACAAAGAGGTGGTTGTAAAGAAAGCCATTACGTCAGTGTACAGAGATAGAAACCATCAATGCTGCACTAAACTAACAGGGAAATAAAACTTAGAAAGTAGAAGGAGATCGAAATATATAGGAAAGAGGTCTGGGAACAGGAGTTTGTGTGTTTGTGTGTATGTGAGAGAGAGAGGACATGTGTCTATAAAGAAAAAACTCTTGAAATCTAGTCAGACAGGATATAATTTACAAGACAAGACTGAAACTATAAAACAGAGAGATTTCTACTTCCACCACAGATGCAAAAAAATAAATAAATAAATAAATAAATAAATAAATAAATAAATAAAGGAAAGAGTTCTGCTCCCACTCTTAAAAAGAGAAAAAGTGGAATAAACTATAAAATCTTAACTTTCAGAGAGCTTTGCTTACAGGGAAACTGTCACCAAGAAAATTGGCTTCTCCTTCCCCCATGAAGAGGGAGCACACACAGAATGTCTTAACTCTAGCAAAACATAGGAAGAAGACAGGGGCAGATGTGAAAGCTGGGGCATATACTACCAGTGGATTCCAAAGGATGAACATGGGTTAGTATGAGAAAACAGAACACCAGGGAATTTCAGACACAAATGTTATTTGTATCTACTTGCAGGCATATTTCCATGAACCTTAATACAGAGCTTACAGGAAAGATTACTAGGGACAAAGATTGGAGACAGCCTCCCTTATTGGTACGGAGGGGAAAGCCATGAAAATCTATTCTCCTGTAGACTTAAGTCTCTGAGAGAACTGCAGAAAACATAATAGTCCCAAGATTACAGATATACACCCATTCACAATAGATATAGGATATAAGGAATAAAATCTTCCATATCTGGGGAGGGTTTCGAAGGGAGTTTAGAGGCCTCCTACCTCCATTTAAGTGTCATGTAGGACCACAGCACAGGGAGAAAGAACAAAAATGCTAAAAAAATTTTACCCTCATGTCTCAGGCACACAAGTCCTCCCTAAGACTGAAGCTAGAGCAGGGAAGGAGAGCTCACCTCTTGCCCTCCAGCACCCAACCTGGGAAACAGTAGTAAGCAATAGCACTGTTCTGCGGGGATGGACAAGAACATGAAAATAACAGGTCTCCTCCAGGGTAAATGTAACAGGGTGGCTGAAATGTTAGAGCAGAGCACAAACATTAGACAATCCCTCTAGCATTTTAGCTCCTCACCCAGCCTGAGTCATCCTCACAGTAAGTTGACACCAGTGGTTCAATGACTATAACCACAGATCAATTTTAGATTAAGAAGAGGAATACACAATTCCAATGGAAATACTTTTTACTCTTAAATAGTTTCTCTTGTTCTACACAAGATGTCTGGCTTAAATAAAACATTATGACCCTCAACAGAGCAAAATTAAAATTACAAAGAAGGACGCCCGGGTGGTGCAGTTGGTTAAGCGACAGACTCTTGGTTTCAACTCATTTTGAGATATCAGGGTCATGAGATTGAACCCCGCATCAGGCTCTGCACTCAGTGCAGAGTCTGCTTAAGACCTTCTTTCCCTCACTCTTTTTAAGAGAGGTTTTAGGTTTACAGAAAAAAATTAACCAAGTATAGACTTCCCCTATACTGTCTAACTATCCTTCCCCACAAAACTGCCTCTATTATTAGCCCTTATTATTAACATCTTGCATCAGTTACCCTGGTAAATCTTTATACATACTTTAACATTTAATTTACATATATCTTTATATTTGAGTTGATATATTTATAGACAACATATAGTTGAGTCCAGTTTTTTTTAAATTTTTTAAAATCCACCCTCATAGTCTTTGTCTTTCAATTGGTACATTTAACCCATTCATATTTATAGTGATTATTGATATAATTGGATTGATGTCTATCATGTTACTTTTCCTATCCATTGACTTTGTTTCTCTAGTTTTAATTTAACATTTTATATGATTCCATTTTATTTTTTCTTAGCAAATCAATTATACATCTTTTAATTTTGTCCATCCATCACCCACTCACCTGTCTGAATCATTGCCCTAGAGTTTTTAATATACATTTATAACTAACCTAAATTCACTCAAAATAATACAATATTCCTTCATGGATAGTGCAGGTCCCTTTTAACAAATTATTCCTAATTCTTCACTATCTTTCTGTATTACATTGTTTTTATTCTTTTCAATTATCCATTAGCTATAAAGACTCAATACATTGTTGTCATGTTTTGAAGACACTTTTACCTGTAGGATCAATTAAGAATAGGAAAAATAGAGTATTTTATTTTAGTTCTACTTATTCCTTCTCTAACACTCTTCTTTTTTTTAATAAAGATTCAAGTTTCTGACCTGTATCATTTCCTCTCTTTCTGAAGAGTTTCTTTGGATAGTTTTTAAAAGGCTGATTTACTCAGTTTCTCTTGGAGAAAACCTTTATTTTTCCTTAATTTTTAAGGTTACTTTTACTGTGTACAGAATTTTAGATGGGTAAACAGTTATATACACTACACTTTCTTATTGCCTGCATGGTCTTTCAGGAGAAATCCATTATAATTTTTATCCTGTTAATTTGTAAGGTGTTTTTCTCCCTTGTTGTCTTTCAAAATTTTCTCTTAGTCTGTGATTTTCTAAAGTTTAATTATAATATGTCCAGATGTAGGTTTTTTTGCATTTATCCTGCTTGGTGTTCCCTTACTTCCCTGCATCTGTTGTTTGGTGTGTGATATTAATTTTGGAAAATTTTCAACATTACTTCAAATTTTTCTCAAGTTACTTTTTCTCTTCTTCTGGCAGTCCTATTACATGTATATCTTTGTAAATGTCCCACATTTCTTTGGATATTGCATTGCACATTTTTCATTTTTTTTCCCTCTTTGCCTCTCAGCTTGAGAAGTTTCTACTGCCATATCTTCATATTCATTGAGTTTCCCCTTGGTCATGGCCAGTCCACTGATGAGACCCTTGAAAGCATGTTTATTTTTGTTAATGTCCTTTATTTCTCACATTTCCTTTTGACTCAGAGTTTCCATATTTCTGCTTACATTACTCATCTGCCCTTACATGTTGTCTGCTTTTTTTTTAGAACCGTTGGTATATTAATCATATTTATTTAAAGTTACCATCTGATAATTCTAAAATTTCTGCCATCTCTTGAGTTTGATTCTCATGCTATTTTGTTTATTCAGATTGTGTTTGTTTTTCCTTTTTTCATGCCTTTTAATTTCTTGTTAAATGCATGGGTAATACATCAGGTAAAAGAAACAGATAAATAGGCCTTTCGTTTGTGGTTTTATGTTTATCTGGCTGGGAGTTATATGGCTGTGTTTACTCTTTGTTGCAGCTGAGTGTGTCAGAGAATAAAATTTCTTCTAGTGTTCTTGTTTTTGTCTCCTCTGTTATCCTTGGGTGTTTCTTGGTGACTCTTAGATAGTGTCGGAGGCTTACAGTCCTTTCCGCTATAATCCCCTACTATTACAGAGGAACCCTTTTGATGTGGGTGTAGGGTAAAGGTGGTCAGAAAGTGCTCTCTAATCCTATAATTAGATCTCAGTCTCTCCATCAGCCTGTCCTTTGGCAGTTCTTTTCAAAAACACTTCCCAGGTCCTCCCTCTCTTAGGTGAAGAGGGAAGTCTAGTGTGACCTGGAGCTGGGTATTTCCCTTCTTCCAGGTCAATTAGGCTCTGTTCAAATCCAAGTGTGTTAGGCTCTGGTAAAAGGATATCTTCCAGGGGCAGTCTTCTGTCAAGGAGAACAGAATGTTCCAGGCATATTTCAAAATGGTTTCTTTTTTCCCTTTTACTGATAGAAGTACAGGGGATTTTTCTTTGATCTTCCTCCTGAGAATCCGGTAGGGATCGTGATGGTAAAACTCAGGAAAGTATGAAGACTCCCCTAAGATTGCTCTCCTCTCCGGAGCTTTTAACTCTCAGACTCAGGCACACAGAGCCTCTGGAGGCTCATCAGCTATGGCTGTTTTGCTCTCACTGCTGATTCCAGCTGCCTCGGCTTGTGGGCTTCTGCTTCCATTAAGCTGTGGTGCCAGGGATCCACCTGTTTTTCCAGTTTGGTGAAAATGCTTTGTTTTGTGACCCTAATTCTCTAATGGATCTAAGAAGAGTTGTTGATTTTCAGGTTTTTTCCTTTACTACTTTCTTTTTGTGAAGATGGGACTAGCAACGTCCAAGTTCTTCATATTCTGGACCAGAAATCTCTGGTTCAGAATTGAAGTTTCTGAGCTAAGAAAAGGATATTATATGACAATAATCTTATTTTAGGAATGAAAAAACTATGATGCTGATTAAATAAATTCCCAAATTCACAATTGTAGTGAATTGCTGGACTGAATCTACAACTCATATCTCCTAGCTTGCAGCCTTGTGCTCTGTTCCTTATTCTTACCTTGTAAAGGCCCTTACAAGGGCCTGCACTCTTGCTGACTATTTCCCTTCAAATTCTCCCTCTTTCCTCCTTCTCATTAGCATTTAATATGATCAAGCCTCTTCCACATGGAAACAAATACTTCCCCATAGATGCTGTCCCACCCCTGCCTTTAAAAAATAAATTTTATTCAATATGGCATGAAGTTACACCAAGGTAGATGTATGTACAACACATGGGTTTGTGAAAAATGCTCCATTGGAAGTAAGAAGAAAATGTTAAAATTACACATATGGTTTATTTGATCTCATTCAATTTAGATATATTTTGATTATTACATACTATTTGTAGATAAATGAATATATATGGGGGACATACTCATAAAAAATTTACAGATAAGAGACACAAAACAAAGAATTTGGAAGCTGATATAAATGATTACCAAGTTCATGCTAACATCAAATTTTGTTTAAATATGTAATTATCTACATATCCCAAAGGACTTGTGTGATCATTTTCTCATTTAAATACGTACATCTGCAGACACATTACTGGTTTGGATGTGAATTGAGTGCATGGTGTCCATTATCAAACATACAACCTCAAGCACTTTTTTTGTGGTTCTAATTGCCATATTTGCAACTCTGACTTGCAAGTTTTCTGTGTCTTAATATTTTATAAATGTGTCAATTCCTAGGAGTTTCACTGATAATAAGATACTATGCAAGACAGAGACAGGAGGTAACAGTTCAATCACTGCATTGGTTCATCTAAGTACAGACACATTCTCACATTCTTACTGAATTTTTTCTTTTATATCACCATTAATATCCCAAAGCTGTCTCTGATGCTATTTGTGATAATGCAAATGTGCCTTCAAATTGTACAAATTAAAATGAAGTCAAAGACCAATAAAAGAACATGGCATCTGTATTTCTGACATAATGATAATATATGTTTGTAGTAGATCACATGCTATTGATTCTCTGATTTATTTGATTCCATGAGATCTAAAAATGAATATCATCAAAATATCTGTACCTGCATGAGAATACATTATTTTTAGAATTAACAAGGATCTTAAAATGAATCTTATTGAAGCTCTTTATTTTCAAGTAATGAAGTAAGCTCCACAAAGTTAAGTTATTGTCAAGACTTAACTTAATTCTAGGTAGAAGGAAAACCAGGAGAACCTAGGTGTGATAGTTAATATATATCAACTTGACTGGGCCACTGCATGCCTCGATATCTACTCAAGTATTATTCAGGTTGTTTTATGAGGGTGTTTTTTGATGAGCTTAACATATAAATTGGTAGACTGAATAAAACAGATTGCCTCCTCTAATGTTGGTTGGCCTCATCTAATCAGTTGAAAGTCTGAGTAGGACAAAGGCTGACCTCCTCTGAGTAAGACATTCATAGACGCATACAGATACAGATGCGTAGATATAGATATAGAGATAAATAGAGATGAAAATAGGTTATAGATGGATATAGAAATCTCTGTATCTGTTGGTTGTCTATCTATCATCTATCTATCATCTATCATCTATCAATCCATCCATCTATCCATCCTATTGGTTTCGTTTCTCTGGATAAACCTAAAGTACAAATATTATATTACATTATACAAAGGACTTTTCATACTCTCCCACTCTATGCTGTTCTTTGAAATTTAACATTGCTTGAAAGAGAAGTACGAGTCAGTAAGTCCTTCACTGCCCTGGAAGTCCATGAATTCTAGGGGACTGTTAGCAAGAATGGGAAGAGGTAGGGCATCATGATACAGGGGGTAAGATTTAGTGCACCTTTATGATTGGCCTCAAAGAATATGCAGAATCTTTTTGACTGAAAGAAGCCCTGAGTTGTGCTCTGAATCTTCCCGCTACCTGTCAGTATGCTAGCCATTTTGTGTTTTTGTATTCTCTGACAAATTTGGAGGACACAGAAATGCCATGAAGAATTTTTCTCAACAAAGTTATATTGATTTACTCTTAAAAATATTAATTAGAATTACCATGAATCAGGGCACCTGGCTTGCTCAGTCATTAAGCATCTGCCTTCAGCTCAGGTCATGATCCCAGGGTCCTAGGATAGAGCCCCACATTGGGCTCCCCGCTCAGTGGCAAGCCTGTTTCTCCCCACTCCCCCTGCTTGTGTTACCTCTCACTGTCTCTTTCTGTCAAATAAATTAATAAAATATTTAAAAAAAATAACCATGAATCTCCAAATTTAGACTCCTAGCTTTGGGGTATGTTTTATAATGTGCATAATTTGTTTACATATATACATCAAAATGGTTTTGGCAGGTCCTAAGTTGCTGATTTTCCATATATAGTTGAATGAATGGGAATACTATTATTTTCAAGACCTATGTAAGAATATATTAGTAATATTTCATGTTATGTAACCCAACCATAGCAATAGGATATGTGAGAATATATACACATAGTATAACCCATTTTAACGATAGCACAGAACACTTATTACTGCTTAGCAAATTAATTTAGAACTATTTTATGTAGTTTATGTTGTGAAGGACATACAGAAATTCAAATCCAAATCTGTGTATTAATGAGCTATGTTGCATTTAGACTCCAGTCTGTCTTTCTTTGATAACAATTTTCAAATAAAATCTATTATGACACTGACAAGTCTATGCATCTCAATGAAATAAATCAAAGTTCATTTCTTAAAAACCATGATCCTAGGATAAAATATTATTAAATACTTTATGATGTGTTCTATAAAAAGATTCTATAAAAAGAATAACAGAGGTCATCCGATTTCTCTATTGCTATTTTATGATGTTGGTCAAAGGGTACTTTATTTTCTCCGCATTGGAGATTTGTTGGTCTCAGTTCCATTTTAGTAATGCAGGAATTAAAATGAACCCAAGTCTGCTTTGACCCTTATTTGTATTCTAATGGCCATTGCAGAGATTGAAGTAGAAAACAGTGGGCAAACATATGGAATCTGAATTCTGCGGGAAAAGTACAGTTAGAGCTGATACACTAAGTCAAGAGAGTTCATTGGTTTACAAAAAATAAAGTCTTCCCATCTGTTCTACCAACAAAGGTAAACCAGAGGACTTACTCTTTTCTTCATATTTAACTAGTACAGTTGATTCTTGAACAACAGAAGTTGGAACTGTGTGGGACCAGTTATTCACGGATGTTTTTTGATAAATACAGTACTGTATATGTATTTTCTTTTCCTTATGATTTTTTTAATAACTTCAGTTTTCTGTTCTCTAGCCTACTTTATTATAAGTACAGTATATAATACATATAGCAAACAAAATATGTGTTAAACTACTATTTATGCTATTAGGAAGGCTTCTGGTCAACAACAGGTTACCAGTAATTAAGTTTTAGGGGAGGTAAAAGGTCTGGATTTTCCACTGCACAGTGGTTGGCGTTCCTAACCCCCACACTGCTCAAGGGCCAACTGTAATCCCTTATGAACACACTGCTCATTGAACTGCTCAGTTAACCGGAGGACTGAGTAAGAGTATTTATAAATTAATATCAAATAAGTACCTGAAGGTGGGGGATGAGAAGAAGGGGGAGAGATCTTAAGAGCTGAGCTCTTGTGAGGCAGCAATTTACTCTTCAGTAGGGCCAGGCTATTGCTCTGGTTTAAGTGCCAGTTCAAACTGTCACTAAAAAAAAGAAAAAAAAAAAAACAAGGTATAGTAACCATAGCAACTGACACACCACATGACATTGATATTTTCCCTCCTGAGAAGAAAAAAGCCCATTTTTAAAGCAACTGTCATACACACAAAAAATGCTTTCTGATAAACTTACTGAAGTTTTAAGCTGCTTCCCCAAGGACAAAAAAAAAAGAAAAGAAAAAAGAGACTTTTAACAAGTCCACATATTTGAAATTATGAGGAGTCAAACAAAAATTGCAAGAATTTATTATTTATAAATTAATCTGAGCTATTCAAAGTGTCAGAGTTGTCATTGTGCAGCCTCTCATGAAATGCGATAATTTCTTAGGTGATATTTATACTTATGTCAGGGAAGGAAGGATGGATGACTATTTCTTAATAAAGTAATCATTCTGGCCCATATTCTTCAATAAATGACTGACTGATTTACTTGAAAGTCTTCGAATTCTATGACTCTAAATTCTACCCTGAAAACTTACTTTTCTTTCTTTCTTTCTTTCTTTCTTTCTTTCTTTCTTTCTTTCTTTCTTTCTTTCTTTCTTTCTTTCTTTCTTTCTCTTTCTTTCTTTCTTTCTTTCTTTCTTTCTTTCTTTCTTTCTTTCTTTCTTTTTCTTTCTTTCTTTCTTTTCCCCTCTCTCTCTCTTTCTCTCCCTCTCCTCTCCTCTCCTCCCCTCTCCTTTTACTACCACTAAATAGCTCATTATAACACAAGTGTCACATTTATCAAAAGGTTACTCAAAAAAATGCAGTCTACTTTGAATTACTTGACAGAAGGATATCAATAATTCAAAATTACAGATAACTACTCCCCCCTGATCATTTATGTAACTCTTGTTGACTTCCATTGCCTAAAAAACATTTTTCAATACCTTATGACGACCTAAAGAAGGCCATGATATGGGAAGATAGTGGACTGGAGGTCAGAGGGAAGCATAAAAACCAACCAAAGAGAGCGAGAAGGGACAGCCAGTAAAACAGGAGGAAAACAAAAATTAAAATGATGTCTTGGAATCCAAGTGAAGAATGTTTCAGAAAGGTGGTGAGCTGTATCTAATGTTGCTGTAAAAACCCAAGTATTTTTCATTAACATTAGGGACAGAGAAGTCAATAGCTTCAGCGTTGTGGTGAGAGTAAAACCAGACCATAGGAGTTTAAAAGAAATAGGAGTAAAGGGTTAGAGAGAGAGTTTGTGTAGGTAACATTTGCAAGCTTTTCTGCAAAGGGGCTAAAAATAACTGTTGCTGGATTCAAGAGAGAGCTTTTATTTAAGATGGCTGAAAACAGCATGAGTGCATAGTAGAAAGAATGATAGAAGGGCTGGGGTCCAGCTACAAATGAAAATTTGATTTCAGAAATATGATGAAAAGTTCA
>CM052807.1:7060786-7080023 GCA_028533885.1 Nasua narica
AGCTCCAACAAAACCTCTATTCAAATAACACCCAAACTTGTATCTTCAAACTACAAAACTTCTAGAAGTAAACAAAATCCACTGGCTATTTCTTTCTAAATTTTAAATATTCTATAATTCTATAATTTTTAATACAAATAGTATATAATACTGTAAATGACTTCAAGGAACAAGTCTAAAGTTAAATTTGTTATCTCTCTTTCTCTCAAGACTCATCCTTCTTCTGTACTCTGCATACAGTGCAATGGTATCACAATCTATACATTCAACCAAGCCAAAACCACAGGATCAACTTTTATCATTCCTTCTCTGTCGGCCTTGATTAAAGAGAACAACAATCTCCAATGTGCCCATCTCTACAATGGTTTTCTTTTTTTTTTTCCCAAATACTTTTATTTTATTTTCTCAGTATTACAAGATTAATTGTTCATGCACCACACCCAGTGCTCCATGCAGTATGTGCCCTCCTCAATACTCACCACCAGGCTCGCCCAACTCCCCACTCCCTCCCTTCCAAAACCCTCAGTTTGTTGCTCAGAGTCCACAGTCTCTCATGTTTCATCTCCCCCTCCGATTTCCCCCCATTCACCCTTCAAATACAAACAGTCTGTTTCTTTTTTCTCAATCCCTAGTTGCAAAAATTTGTGTTTGATTGCTGGACTACTGCAATATATTCCTGAATATTTTTTTCAGTCCTTTTTTATACCCAACTTCTATTCAAACTTGTCTTTCTAAAAATAACATACATTTGGAAATTCTACCTGCTTAAAAATAATGATGATTTTCCACTATTTGCAGAATAATGTGCTTGATATTTCAGTCATTTCGTAGTTACAGCCCAGCTTTTATCCCAATCTCTTTTCCTGTATTTCCTGTGTCAAATGATAGTCTCCAGCCACTCAGGCATTTGTACCATTCCCCCAGCATGCCAAGCAGATTCAAGTATAAATAGGTGAAGATTCTTTCTTTTGGAATTCTGAATGATCTATGGTTCTTGACTTGGAATATACTCTTCAAAAGTTTTGAAGCCTTATTCTTTTGGATTTCAGACTACATTTCAGTGATTTACACTTAGATGTTGCTCAAATAGTTCTTCAAAATAATGAAAGGGATCATAGAAATGTTACATATTACTCTGTAATGGAAAAAAAAAGGGGGGGGGGAAGGAGAGGATAGAGGATAGAGCAAGGGGAGCATTTGCTATGAGACCAAACTATTTAAAAGGAGAATCCTTTATAAAATGAAAAATCCTTATGAAACACATTAGCACATTTATTTCTAAGATGCTGTGATCCACTTACGAGCATTTCTTTAGTTACATTTCTTCTCAGCCATCATCACTACAAGACCATGTTTTCCAACGTTTACTCCTGAAATTTTCAAATATTCTCATACAAGGTTATAAGATCTTCCAAAGAAAGCAATAGATCTATATTGTTGAGTTCTCAATTTAAGCCTCAGTGATGATGATGACAGTGCTTTTATAAAATTCAGAGGTATTGAGTTCTGCTTCTGATATCGCTGCTCTTAAATTTTATTGAGCCAGTTACTTCTAGAGTCTAAGGAGAGTGCTAGGCACTTTTAGATGCTGCATTAACACTCTGAGGCCACCTTACATGATAGCACCATAACGAACTATAAGCATTTATTGAGCTCGTAGACTACTTAGCCTATTCCCTCAGTATAGTTTCCTTCCCATGAAAGCCTGATGCAACTGCTTTTGTAGCCAACAATGCCATCTCACTCATTCCAATTCATGTAAGTAAACTGCAAAATAGACTACAATATACATAATAGATTTCCCTTAACTCCAATAAACATTAAAAATAATAGACTCACAACTCGTGCTCATTTAGATACAAGCTGCCTACTACTTTTATTCTATTCCAGTTCATTTTAATTATTTCCAGAACTACTCTCTTTGCGATATATTAGAAACAACTCCTGTAATTGCTGGGAGGAGGTGAAAAGAAATCGATGTTGTTACCTTTTATTTTGCCACATAGATATTACTTCATAATTAAGTACATCTTCATGAATCAGAATAACAGTTTTGTTTTAGGCTCAACATTAGATGTGACCATCTAAACTAAATCTTAGGTTGATCCCACAGTGTTATTGGATTCATGAAATTTTATCTGTTTAGCTGTTTATTTCTTCATTTACCATAACCTGAGGCATTCTCCTCCACTTCTCTCTGCCAGCCTTCCTAGGAGAAAAAGGCAGCCAGTATAACTAGAAAAGTGGGACAGAAACTGAAAGCCAATCTGCTTTTTACCTGTGTGCAGAGAGAAAATAAGAACAAGTGGTATTTTTGCCTTTGTTTTTGTTTCCATTCTAATATATTGCTAAATCACTCCCAAAATAGGTAGAGTAGTTCAAGAGGAGTAGGTGCTAGGCAAATGGTGCCCTAAACTGACTTCCTCCAGTGTCTATTTTTAACATCTTAATTTTAGTTTATTTTTTTCAGTGTTCCAAGATTCATTGTTTATGCACCACACCCAGTGCTCCATGCAATACGTGCCCTCCTTACTACCCACCACCTGGCTCACCCATCCCTCTACCACCTCCCTTCCAAAACCCTCAGTTTGTTTCTCAGAGTCCATAGTCTCTTATGTTTTGTCTCCCCCTCAGGTTTCCCCCAATTCACTTTTCCTTTCCTTCTCCTAATGTCCTCCATGTTATTCCTTATGCTCCGTGAGTAAGTGAAACCATATGATAACTGACTTTCTCTACTTGACTTACTTCACTCAGCGTAATCTCCTCCAGTCCCGTTCATGTTGATACAAAAGTTGGGTATTCATCCTCACTGATGGCTGAGTAATCTTCCATTGTGTATGTGGACCACATCTTTATCCATTCGTCTGTTGAAGGGCATCTCGGCTCCTTCCACAGTTTGGCGATTGTGGCCATTGCTGCCATGAACACTTGGGTACATGTGGCCCTTCCTTTCACTACATCTGTATATTTAGGGTAAATACCCAGTAGTGCAATTTCAGGGTCACAGGGTAGCTCTATTTTTAATTTTTTGAGGAATCTACACATTGTTTTCCAAAGTGGCTGCACCAACTTGCATTCCCACCAACAGCATAAGACGGTTCCCCTTTCTCCACATCCTCTCCAACACTTAAATATTCAAAAAGAAAAACAAAACTGGGGGCATCACGTTCCCTGATTTCAAGCTTTACTAAAAAGCTATTATCACCAAGATAGCATGGTACTGGCACAAAAACAGACACATATACCATTGGAACAGAGTAGAGAGTCCAGATATGGACCCTCAATTCTATGGCCAAATAATCTTTGACAAAGCAGGAAAAAATATGCAGTGGATAAAAGACAGTCTCTTCAATAAATGATGCAGGGAAGATTGAACAGCTCTGTATAAAAAAATGAAACTAGAGCATTCTCTCAAACCACAAAGATAACCTCCAGTGTCTTTATACCACAGTGCATGCAACTACTTTCCACTGCTAGGACTCATAATAAAATTATCTGAGATACTTCCCAGGTCGAGTTTTATACTAGAAGAATAAGTCCCTAATCACTGGAATTTTAGATATACTGTAGGACAGCAAAGAGATCATTAGGCACTCTAAAATATGTTGTTCCAAACTTTTAATGAAATATTACAAAATAAAATAAACACATGCACATTCCTTCTTAGTTTTTATGCTATGAATTCTATGTTGAATGTAATAATGTTGCTAACTCACTCTTTCCAACTTAAATATTTATGGAGTGCCCCACCCTTCCACAGTTTTCAAATTGATATTTTTTCCAGTCAATTTACGAATACAGAAAAACTCCAAGAAGAAACAAAAATCACTCAAGATACCACAACATAGCAATGGCACTAGTAATAACATCTCTTGCCTAGATGTAACTTAAACTATTTATTTACTTTCTCACTTAAGAAATATTTCAAAAATGTATGACATCAAAATACAGTCATGCAATACTACTATTTTGATAGTAATGATGTGAGAAAATAAAATGTATAGAAAACTGGGAGGAGTTGTTACTTTTTTTTTTAATTTTTTAAAGATTTTATTTATTTATTTGACAGAGGGGGAGAGATCACAAGTAGGCAGAGAGGCAGGCAGAGAGAGAGGGGGAAGCAGGCTCCCTGCTGAGCAGAGAGCCCGATGTGAGCTCTATCCCAGGACCCTGATACCATGACCTGAGCTGAAGGCAGAGGCTTTAACCCACTGAGCCACTCAGGTGCCCCAGGAGTTGTCACTTTAATATTGATCCCAGGATAAGCAAGTCAAATAGGGTTGATATTATGCATTTTTATTCTTCCTTTTCTTCCTTTTTTATTCTTCCTCCTCCTTCTTCTCTTCTCCTTCTTGCTCTTCCTTTTCTTTCTTTTTTTTTTTTGCTAAAGAATACAGTCCCATGAGATGTATATACCTGTGTAACCACCACCCTATTTACAGTGTCTTTTGTCCAATATGTTCTTGAAGTTAATCCACGCAGTGATTTATTTCTTCTTCCTCTGCTCAATGGTTTATTTGCTAAATATAACATAGTTTGAATTTTCTCACAGGAATGGTCCGTTGTTCAGAATTTTTTAATAAAGTTAAACATATGTCTACCCAATGACCATGGAATTCTCTTTCTCCACATTTACTTAAGAGAAATTAAAGCATATGTTCATAAACTAATTAGCCAGGGATATTCACAGCAGCTTTACTCATAACTGTATCAAAATAAATTACCGACTCTCACGTTGAAACAGTCTTTAGAAAACAAAATAAAAGCAATGAACTATAAAATAGAGGTTACGTAGATTTATTTGAGATAATTTTAAATCTTCTGAATTTTGATTAAGATATGTCTGAAATAATATCAACCAATATTTTCGTGATACTGTATCACTTTTATTACTATCTATCATGTTCTGTTCACCAAACAAAATAATTTACAAAACTTGCTGTCATTTTAAATAAAACTACAGCATAGTATTTAAGTATATGAATAGTATTTAAGAGAAATCCTTAAGAGTAGAATTTGCAGGAAAAGGTAAAACATGGGATGATAACCATTACCAAATTATTCTTGGAAAGTCTTCATCAAATTATCCCTGAAGTAGTAGACTACGAACATTACATCTCTTCCACCCTATGATATTCTGTATATTTTCTTTTTTTTTATGTTCAGTTAGCCAGCATATAGTACATTATTAGTTTTTGATGCAGTGTTCAATGATTCATTGGTTGCGTATAACACCCAGTTCTCATCACAACATACAATGGAATACTATGCAGCCATCAAGAGAAATGAAATCTTGCCATTTGCAGCGACGTGGATGGAACTAGAGGGTTGTATGCTAAGCAAAATAAGTCAGTCAGAGAAACAATTATCACATGATCTCTCTGATATGAAGAGTTTGAGAGGCAGGGCGGGGGGGGGGGTCATGGTGGGTGGAAGAGGGAAATGAAACAAGATGGGATGCGGAAGGAGACAAACCATAAGAGACTCCTAAACTCACGAAACAAACTGAGGGTTGCTGGGGTCTGGGAGGGTAGGGATGGGGTAGCTGGGTTATGGAGATTGGGGAGGGTATGTGCTATGGTAAGTGCTGTGAAATATGTAAGCCTGATGATTCACAGACATGTACCCTGGGGCAAATAATACATTATATGTTAATTAAAAAAAAGAAATCCTCATCTAAAATTCCACTTTTGCATAAGATATATGCTCATGTCATAACAACATATATCAACTAAAAGTCATGTTTGTAAGGACACTGGAGAGTTGTGGATATGAAGAAATGTAAAGAAACTAACTTAGGAAAGGGATAAGACTTTCCAAGATAAGCTCTATTTAAGTTTGAGATTTACTCTAAAACTTCAGCAATCAATACAGTGATATTGCTACAATGATAGACAGGGAGAATAATAGCACAGAAATAGATAACTCATAAATAGAACCAGAGATATACGTAACTCATTTTTTGCCAAAGCTACCCATACTATTTTATAAGTAAAGTTCTTTTCCATAAATGGTAGTAGAAAATTTAGGTATCTGTGTAAAAAAAAAAATCTACTTTTACTACTAAAAAGTTACTATTACTTCCTTTTTTTCACTAAAAAGTTAGAGATGAATTATAGATCTACATATGAAGGTTAATATTATAAATATCCATGAGGAAAACAAAGATTATTTCTTCGTGACCTTTGAGTTTGCAAAGATTTCTCAGGAAAGATTCAAAATACAATATGCATAAAAGAAAAAAATGCATATATACACATACGTATGTTTATACATGAAATGTATATATATACACATATACACATATATATCTGTATGTATGTGTGTATGTATACATATACATATATTTCATCAGAATTTAAAATTTCTGGTAATCTATAGCCAACATGACGAAAATGAAAAGGCAAGCAACAGACTGGGCATAAAATTTTTAATGCATATATATGCAGCAAAAGATTTCTGTTTAAGCTATTGAAAGCACTTGCAAATATCAGTAGGAAAAATGTAAACAAATCAGTAAAATTGGACAAAAGACTCAAATAAGCATTGCACAAATTATATGTCCAAATGACCAATAAAGCATATGGAAATATTATTTCATGGAAAGCAAAATAAAAGATGACCACACACCCACCAGAATTTACATTAAAAAGAAAGAAAAATGCCATGTTTTGGCAATGATGAAATTCAGTGTAACTTTCACAAATGCCTAGAAGACAGGTAAAGAGGAGTTCTGGGGTAGATAATTCATCAGTGGTTTCCAATAAAGTTAACCATTGGGGAGGGTATGTGCTATGGTAAGTGCTGACCTGTCAATTAACCATTAGTTTGACCTGTCAATTAACCATTAGTTTGATGTAGGTGTATGTCTAAGGAATATAGATACACACACACACACACACACGTTCTGTATACTCATAGCAGCCTTTAAAATAGCCACAAAATGAAGTAACCCATATTTCGATCAACAAAGTACTGGATGAATTCTGAATATTCAAAAAATAAACTACAAAGCAATAAAATAATAAACTACTGATACACACCTAACAACAGACAACTTATCACTCTATCTGTTCAGGGAATATATAGATACCTAGATTGAGTACAAAAACTGTTAAATCCCAGAGAAGTAAAAAAGAATAGACACAAAAAGAAAGATAATATATAGAAATATATTCTTCAAATAGAAAGATATATCTACCTAAATATATAAGTAATTTCATTAAATCTAAATTTATTATATAATCCTATTAAAGGCTACCATGGTTGGGACCTATTAAAAATAGCAGCAGCCTGACAATATCAACGATCGTAATATGTTGTATAAGAGACACCTCTTAAATATGGAGACAAAGTTTGGAAGTAAAGAAAAGAAACAGATATATAATTTGCAAATCACAAACTAACAACTAAGCAGCTGCTATAGTTGTGAAATATTAGGGGCAGCTGATTTCAGGACAAGGAAAATTTGTACAGGAAAAAATGTGAAGTGTAAAATCGATAAAGTGTTATTCTACCAAGAAAACATGATATAATCTCACCTCAAAATATGTATGTCATGAAAATTCACTTCCAATTGAGATGTCATAATCAGGACCAGAATTACCACCCTGCATCTAAAACGATCAATAAATAAACAAAATATAAAAAGTCACGTTTTTTTTTTCAAGACCCTGTGCATCCAACAATGAAGAAGTCTCTGAGACATGGGAAATAAATGAACTGAGCCCTACAAATGCACAAGCTGATTGCCTTGAAAGAGATGCCAGGCCACAGTGGAGGAGGGAGCAGCCTCATGAGAGCATAGCAGAGGTCGTGACGAGAGGAAACAAAGCTGGAAACCAGATCTACTCTGGTAAGGGAGATAATAAATAATGTCCTGTGAAAGACATCTCTCTCTAATCCCTGAAACCTGTGGATATTTTACTTTACCTTACAAGTCAAAGCAGATTTTGTAGATTTCAGTAAGGTAAAGACCTTGGGATAGGAGATTATCCTGAATTATTTGAGTGGGCCCAGTTCTTAACTGCAGACAGAGAGAGAGAGCAGCATGAGGTCTTGATCTGCTATTACTGAATTTGGAGATAGCAGAAGAGGGCCATGAGCAGATGCATATGGGCTGGAAAACACAAAGGAACTGATTTTCCCTGGAACCTCCATAAAGCAATGCAGCCCCATATACCTGACATTTTGATTTTAGACCAGTGGAACCTATGTAATACTTCTAACCTAAAGAAATGTAACTTAATAAATTTATGTTGTTTTATTGCACCTAAAACCATAAAATACCTAGGAATAAACCTAATCAAAGAGGCAAAGAATCTGTACTCAGAAAACTATAAAGTACTCATGAAAGAATTGAGGAAGACACAAAGAAATGGAAAAACGTTCCATGCTCATGGATTGGAAGAACAAATATTGTGAAGATGTCTATGCTACCTAAAGCAATCTACACATTTAATGGAATCCCTATCAAAATACTATTATTTTTTTCAAAGAAATGGAACAAATAATCCTAAAATTTATATGGAACCAGAAAAGACCCCAAATAGCCAGAGGAATGTTGAAAAAGAAAATCAAAGTTGGCGGCATCATAATTTCAGACTTCAAGCTCTATTACAAAGCTGTAATCATTAAGACAGTGTGGTACTGGCACGAAAACAGACGCATACAAATAAGTCAGTCAGAGAAAGACAATTATCACATGATCGCTCTGATATGAAGAATTTGAGAGGCAGGGTGGGCAGTAGTGGGGAGAGAAATGAAACAAGATGGGATGGGGAAGGAGACAAACCATAAGAGACTCCTAAACTCACGAAACAAACTAAGGGAGGCTGGGAGGTAGGCGGGGGTAGGGTTATGGACATTGGGGAAGGTATGTGCTATGGTAAGTGCTGTGAAATGTGTAAGCCTGATGATTCACAGACATGTACCCTGGGGCAAATAATATATTATATGTTAATAAATAAATATTTTTAAAAATATATTTTGAGAATAAAAATTAAAACACAAGATATCAGAATTTATGAGTGCTGTTAAAGGAATATTCATTAGAGAATTTTATAGGTAAAATGTCTTCATAGGAAAAAATGTTTTAAATTAAACTTTCAGCTTCAATTGTAAAAAAAAAAAAAAAAACACTACAAAAATGATGAGCATATAAAACCCAAAGTAGTGGGGCGCCTGGCTGGCTCAGTTGGTAAAGTGACTGCCTTCGGCTCGGGTCATGATCCCGGAGTCCTGGGATCGAGTCCCACATCGGGCTCCCGGCTCCATGGGGAGTCTGCTTCTCCCTCTGACCTTCTCTCTCTCTCTCTTTCTCTCTCTCTCAAATAAATAAATAAAAATTTAAAAAAAAAAAAAAACAAAGTAGTTAGAAGAAAAGAAATAACAAACTCCACAGTGCAAATCAATGAAAGAGAACACAGAAAAATAATAGATAAATCAATAAAACAAAAAATTGGTTCAGAGATAAATTTGATAAGCCTCTAGTCCAGGACCATGAACAAATTAAGAAAAGAAAGAAAAAATACCATTAGCAGAAATGACAGGTGTGAAATTTCTATGGAATCAAGAGATATGTAAATAATAAGGATAATAAAGAGACATTATGATCAAAGTTATGCCAAAAAATTACAGAACTTCAAGTTCTAAATTTCTTGAAAAATGCAAACTACCAAAATTCACTTAGGAAAGAAGTAACTTGGACTATTGGCACCTGGGTGGCTCAGTCAGTTAAGTGTCTGCCTTTGGCTCAGGTCATGATCCCAGGGTCCTATGATCAAACTCCACATAGGAGCAGGATCAAACTCCTGCTCAGTGGAGAGCCTGCTTCTCCCTCTCCCTCTGCCTGCTGCTCTGCCTACTTGTGTTCTCTATCTCTCAGTCAAATAAATAAATAAAATCTTGAGAGAAAGAAAGAAAGAGAGAGGGGGAGAGAAAGAAAGAAAGAAAGAAAAGAAAAGGAAGGAAGAAAAGAAGGAAAGAAAGAAAGGAAAGAAAGGAAGGAAGGAAGGAAGGAAGGAAGGAAGGAAGGAAGGAAGGAAGGAAGGAAAGAAAGAAAGAAAGAAAGAAAGAAAGAAAGAAAGAAAGAAAGAAAGATCGAACTTGGACCCCAGACTCAGTTTTCCTGATTCTACCAATCATTTAAGGATGAAATATTAAATTTCTTCACAAACTCTCCCAGAAAACTTAGAAGAGAGTATTTCCTTTGTTGCATTCTTTTTCTAAAAAAATATTTTTTTAATTTATTTATTTGCGAGAGGGAGACTAAGAGAGAGAGCACAAGCAGGACAGAGGGAGAGGGACAAACAAACTCCCCGCTGAGCAGGGAGCCTGATGCAGGACTTGATCCCAGGATCATGATCAGAAAGGAAGGCAGAAGTTTAACCAATTGAGCCACTCAAATGCTCCCCATATTGCACTCTATTGCTATCAGCACAACTTTAATATCTAAACGAATGAACGAACGAACGAAAGAAGAGAAAAGAAAAAAGAAAAGGAAAGGAAAGGAAGGGAAAGGAAAGGAAAGGAAAGGAAAGGAAAGGAAAGGAAGGAAGGAAGAAGTAAGAGAGAAAGAAAGGGACAAAAGAAAAAACTACGAACAAATTTCTCTCATTAAGTAGATGCAATTATTCTAATTATGATTTCAGCACATCTAATATAAAAATATTTTTAAAAGATAATTCATATGAAATAAAGTATGACACTAATTTTATCTTTTCCAAATCTATCAGAGAAAGAATGTATTAAATAGTTAACATTTCCTCCATGAATTGCACATGTCACAATTATTATAAACTAAATTTCTATACACACCTGGGTTTAGTGCTGCACTTTTCATTGTTTGAATTGGATTATTTAGCTATGTATAGATCAATACCATACTGTTTTAATTCTGTATTTATACTTTTATAAATGGTGGTATCATGAACACACTGGTCTTCTTTTTCAGAATTTTCCTCAATATTCTTGCTTTTTGCTTTTTATCATTTATCTATAAGAACTTAAAAATTATTTTGAAAAATATTTTGATTTTAGTTAATATTTGGGACTGCGAACTTCTCTTTTTTTGGGGGGGGGGATTTTATTTATTTATTTGACAGAGAGAGAAAGATAACAAGTAGGCAGAGAGGCAGACAGAGGGAGGGGGGAAGCAGTCTCCCCGCTGAGCAGAGAGCCCGATGCAAGGCTTGATCCCAGGACCCTGAGATCAGGACCTGAGCCAAAGGCAGAGGCTTCAACCCACTGAGCCACACAGGCGCCCCCTGGACTGTGAACTTCTTTGCATTTATGTATGTGTGCATATTAACTAATCTTCTCATTCTCCCCTTAGTTAAAGTATCTAAGGAACATCATGCTATCCTAGGAATATACATCATAAATGAGAGAAAAAGTTCTTTATGATTTATTACATTTCACTATATCTATGGGTCAGTTTGTATCAAACTACTTAAATGAAAATTCAGGTATATGTCTTTGAAATTCAAGATTAGATGTTTTTTCCAGATCTGTGCAGCTAATCCGTCTTCAATAATTCAAGTCATTTTGCCACTGAAATGAACCAGTGTGCAAATAATTGAGTCTACAGAGCTGTGCCCTCACTGGTTATAAATTTCCCCTATATAGTTAGGGGGTAATGGTTACCTCCATATTATTCTTTCCTGAGATATTTCTGAAATATTTCTGCCCAGGGATTATTTCACAGAAAATTCATGAATAAGTTTTTATTTTCACTGTTGCATTTTAATCCCAATTTTATTCAGGAGAATATCAAATGATTTACTGACAAAAGTGGCTTGATTGGACAGGTGTTTGGGGTCATTCTCTTCATGATGAGTTCGTGTTATCTCAGTAAGTATGCTCTCCATGAGCCTGAATTTCAGAGTTGCTCTTTCACCTCAAGGAAATAAATTACTTTGATCTAAATGATAACATTGTTTAACTTTAATTGATAGCTTTAGAATACTAAAAATCATAACATGATTGTGTTTTCCTTTTATGCTATTTCTTAAATCTTACAATAGGTATTATCAAAGCTTCGATGGACAATTTCAAGAGCACACATTGTGTTTTTACTTCTCTAATTGATTGCAACAAGGTTAAAACAAATACTCTGATTAAAATGACCAGATTTTAATGAGTAATTATCTATTAGGAGTTTCCCTCCATTGTTTAAATATAGGCAGAAACTTTGCATAGTGATGTGTAATAGCATTTTTGAAAATACAGTGGAGGGGTGCCCAGCTGGTGCAGTCTGGTAAGCTGCCTACTCTAGGTTTCTGCTCAGGTGGTGATCTCAGCGTCATGGGACTGAGCCCTGCATCGGTCTCCCTGTTGAGCACAGAGTCTGCTAACAGAGTCTGCACAGAGTCTCCCTCTACGCCTCCCCACAGTGGAAATTAGTTAAATCAAACTCTGTCATAGTAAATTTAATCAACTGTATCTTGTCACTTGAGCATTTAAAAATTTCCTTATAGCCATAAGGAACTGTAAGACTTTAAAAGAGGGATACTTATGCTTCTTATTTTTTTTAATTAATGAACTTTTGTTTTTAAAGCAGTTTTACATTCATAGCAAAACTGAGCAGATAGTACAGGACATTCCCACAAACCCCTCTGTCTCATGCATGCACAACCTCCCCGTTTTCCACGTTCCCACAGACTGGTTAATTTGTTACAACTGATGAACCTGTATCGACACCTCTTTATCACTGAAGCCTATAGTTCACATTGGGCTTCACTCCTGGTGTTGTATATTCTCTGGTTTTGGACAAATGTATAATGACATGTATCCATCATTACAGCATCATATGGAATAGTTTCACTGCTGGAAAAATCCTCTGGTCCACCTATTCATGCCTGCCTCTCTGAACCCCTGGAAACCACTAATCTTTTTCCTATTTCCATAGTTTTTGCCTTTTGCACAATGTTATATAGTAAAATCATACAGTATGTAGCCTTTTCACATTGGCTTTTTCCCTTAGGAATATGCATTTAAGTTTCCCCCATGTCTTTTCATAGCTTGACAGCTCTTCTTTTTAGCACTGAATAATATCACATTGTCTGGACGTGCCACAGTGCATTCATTCACTTACTGAAGGACTTCTCCATCACTTCTAAATTTGGTAACTATGAATGAAAGTGCTATATGCATTCATGAGCAGATTTTTGTGTGGACATCACACAGAGATGAAAAACTCTTTTTGGGAAAATGCCAAAGAGCACAATTATTGGACTGTATGGTAAGAGTATGTTTAGTTTTCTATGAAATGGCCAAACTGGTTTTCAGAGTGGTTGTACCACTTCTGCATTCCCACCAGCAATAAATGAAAGTTCCTGTTGTTCACCATCTTTGGCCACATGTATTGCCAGTGTTTGGACTGAGGCCATTCCCGTAGGTGTGTGGTACTATCCCATTCTGCTTTAATTTGCATTTCTATGATGGCAAATGATGTGGAGCATCTTTCTACGTGTTTATTTGCTGTCTATAAATTTTCTTTGGTGTCCGTTCAAATCATTTGCCCATTTTTTTTCTTTAATTGGGATGTTCATTTTCTTAATGTTGAGTTTTCAGAGTTCTTTGCAGATTCTGTATAGTAGTCTTTTGATGTGTCATTTGCAAATATTATTCTCCCAGTCTGTAGCTTATCTTCTCATTTTCTTGACATTATCTTTTATAGGTAAGACTTTAATTTTAATGAAGTAAAGATTATCCATTAATTAATTATTTCAAGGACTGTGCATTTGGTATTGTATCTAAAAGTCATCACCATCCCCAAGGTCATCTAGGTTTTCTCTTGTGTTATCTTTTAGGAATTTTATTGTTTCTGATTTTTACATTTAGGTCTATAATCCATTTTAAATTAATTTTCTGAAGGGTGTAAGATTATTTATTTACTTATTTATTTGCATATGGATGTCCAGTTGTTCCAGCGTCATTAATTTATTCTTTCTAAACTCTTGGAGAAAAAAAAGAATTTTTTTCAAGATTTTATTGATTTGAGTGAGACAGAGTGAGAGAAAGAGCATGAGCAGGGGAGGGGCAGAGGGAGAAGTGGGCTCCCCACTGATCAGGGAGCCCCACGCAGGACTCCATATCAGCTCTGGGATCATGATCTGAGCTGAAGGTAGATGCCCAACCGACTGAGCCACCCAGGCTCAGAATTTTTCTAAAAGTTTCAAATAGTATCACTTCTTTTTTCAGTGTTTCTTAATCTTCCGCTTCCAAATTAATTTCAGAGAAGCTTTTTATTAGCCTTAAGCTGTTGCCAAGCACATACCAGATGTTCAACTATTGTGTCAAATAGAATCTGGGTAGATTACAGAAGACAGACTTCTCCATAATGGTCCTCATTTTCAAGTTGATAAAATAAATACTATTAACAATGAGGAAATAAAATATTTCTCCTATAATTCAATCGAATGTAATAGGCATTCTTACCAGGAAAGACTGATATGGTTTGTTGACAAAGTAAGTTATCAAGGTACTGTAGTTGCAGGTGCTGAGGTTCACATGTGTGAGAGAAAGTAAGCACAGCAAGGCAATTCCCAGCAAGAGCAGAACTTTGCATGAAAGGCCTTATGGAAAAACCCAGAGTTGGTGGATAAAAACAGGAAGCACGGGATGCCTGGGTGGCTCAGTTGGTTAAGCAGCTGCCTTCGGCTCAGGTCATGATCCCAGGGTCCTGGGATCGAGTTCCGCATCAGGCTCCTTGCTCAGCAGGGAGCCTGCTCCTCTCTCTGTCTCTGCCTGCCTCTCTGCCTGCTTGTGTTCTCTCTCTGTTAAATAAATAAATAAAATCTTTAAAAAAAAAAAAACAGGAAGCACATTATATTTAGGTTGGAGGTGTGGATGTGTCGATGTAGCACGCAAAAGATGTAGTAGTCTTATTTTCTGGACTAAAAGTTGAAATACATCATTTGACAAGTGGTTTTTCTGTACATCGTTTTGTTTTCAAATAATTGTAGATTCAAAGGAAGTTGTGGAAAAGAGTACACCCAGGTCTCCTTTACCCTTCACCTATTGCCACCTAGTGCCATCCGTCTGTATAACCACAGTACAGAACTGAAGCCAGAAAGACTGGCATTGGAGCCACCCACAGACTTCATTCAGACATCACAGAGATTACATACACGTAAGATTGTGTGTTTCTGGTTCTTCGTAATTTTGTCACTTCGCCTATTCCCCATTTTGTGATATTATTATAGTTATTATAAATGTAAAAGTCTATATATCAATCTTTTTGACTATTTAGGATAAATACAAAGGTGTGGAAATCTTGAATCTGAAGTGTTGAAAATTACTGAGGCTTTTCATGCATATTACGGAATTCCTTTTCAAATTTTTTGAACCCATTTACACATTCAGTGGTACATTTGTGAGCTACCATCGTCCGTGCTTTCTCCAGCATACTACAGGAGTAAAATACTATCCTGGTATTTAATTTACCTTTCTCCTACTTAAGATTGTTACAGATGCATGTTTTTTGGATTTCCTGTTTTAGACAAGAAAAGGTAGATGCATTCCTCCCTATCCCTACCACTAAATCTGGATAGAAACCCTGGACATAATACATAAAACAAGCACAGAGAAACCCTCAACACTGGAGGAAAGAAAGCAGACTGGTTAGGGGGCTTGGGACTGGAGGAACAAGATGGCTGTGACTTCCCTGGGTTTTTCTTCCCATTCTGTTTGTCTCCCTAGACACTGCAGAGGCTATTAACAAGGAGTCACTGATGGGTAGGGAGAGAAAAAGAAAAGTCCCCCCAAATGCTTGTTTTCTCGGCCAGAAGTCTGGGAAAGGACGGGTAGCAGAGAGAAATCTTCCTGAAGGTCTACACCCTACTGTAGACAAACCTAGACAAACACCAGGTGGGAAAAAACCCATGCAGCCACCATCGCGTCCCCCCTCTGCACTGGTATGGCGTTGGTTTCAATGGAGTCTGACTTTCACCCCTGTCCAACATCAATGAACCAGTATTCCCTGCCCTCTCAATTCAAGAGTAGGGGGAGGAGAAAGCTGGAAAAGTGTTTCCAAACCTGAACAGGAAGTCTTGGGCAGGTCTCCAAGAAATTCACATGGGAAACCAAGATGGCGGAGAACTTAGCTGAAACACAAGGACTGCCCAAGGCTTCAAATGGGTTGCAAAACAAAGCAGGAAGAAGAATACTACAAGGGCTCTGGAAATTATCTCTCACTGAAATCATAACACACAAAAGGAGACCAGAAATACCAAAATTAATTCAAGTACCTCCCTCCCCCCAAGAAAAAGCACCACCCCCAGATGTCTGATGGGTTGGCCAAAATAATTCTACAAAGCTTCAAAAACAACATTTGTATGTTAAGTAATAAAACTTTCTAAAAGAAAAAACCATAGAGGTGAAAGGTCTGAAAATAAAGCATGTGGGAAGTTGAGAAGAAGAGAATAGAATTTGACACAGAGTAGACAGAGTTAAATCATAAAAAGGGTCATTACTAAAAGTTTAAACTGAAAATAAGCACCTAATGGTATACTGAATTGAGAATAAACAAAAATTATTTTAGGGGATTCAAAGGCACAATAATCTCACTGTATACTACTAATGAAAAATACTTTAAGGAAAAAGAGAAATGCAGAGAAATCTTTCAACCTTTAGTAACCATATTTTTAAAAAAGATATTTGGATCTGGGGCATGAAATGTGCCAGGAAAAACAAAACAAAACAAAACAAAACACCTCTGAAAAAACTCTGTATCACCTCCCAGCTCAATCACCCAAATAAAACTCTTAAGTCTCATCACTGGATCTAAATCACAAATGGTGACATGAGGGAATGAGGTTGTCCCTGTTTGGGGCATGCCCAAAGTCTTACTCTTTTCATTATAAAGCTTTCCCACTACTCTGCTTGCCTTTGAATCTCTGCCAAACATAAGTGATGATTGGCTGACTCCCTTGCTATTTCAAGCTCTGAAAAAATAAGCTTTGTTTGTTCCATTTGGGCAATCTTCATTTATTTCTGTATCACTATGGATATAAAGTTGAGAGTCCTCATAAAATATTTCAAGTTGTGAAAATTGATGAGCTCACTTATTGGGGAACCATGAATAGAGTTATGCTTAAATAAATTAAAACTATACTATGAAATATTATGCAGCCAATAAAAATTATATATGCATGTTCAATAATAGAAATTCTCTGATTTAAGGGAACTCATTAAGATGAGTTGATTTTAATTAGTTCTACTCATAAATAACTTTAGACAAAAAGTAGACTCAAGTAGTTATTTACTTAAAATCAGGGTTTTCCAAAGAAAGTAGCCTAAAAACATCTGCAATATAGTAAACATAATTAATAATTCAAAAATGACATTCTTAAATGTAAAAGACAATGTAAACCTTTTCTAAGTGATGAGATGGGTAGCAAAATAGTGCATTGCGACCTAACCACATTCGTCTCTACTGGTTTATAGTTTAATTAAATGTTGCTGATCTTCTTATGAGGATTTAAATTTGCGCATCTGTCTAAAGATTCTTCAGAATAATGTTTTTAATGACTTTTGTAACAGACTTGACGGAAAGGTATTTGCTTTCTTCAGTCCTAGAGAATGGCAATGTATCCTCATTTTGGGGGCGGGGCAGTTTGGAACACAGGCAACCACAGGCAACACAGCTTTACGGGCACACACGCCTTCTCTCACTGGTGTTCTGCATTACCTCTGCCTCTCTGCAAGAGGCTGCCCAGTTTTGTTTTGTTGTTTTTTTTTTAAGGATCATTTATTTATATGAGAGGGAGAAAATGAGAGAGCAAGCGAGTATGAGAGGGGAAAGGTGAGAGGGAGAAGCAGACTCCCCACCAAGCAGGGAGCCCGATGTGGGCCTCGATCCTGGGACTCTAGGACAATGACCTGAGCCGAAGGCAGTTGCCCAACCAACTGAGCCACCCAGGCTCCCCAGAGGCTGCTCAGTTTCATCTGCAGAAAGTCATTTATTTATTTCACTTTGGAGAATACTTTTATTGTTTAAGTTTACATGAAACTGGATTTAAGTTTTTTGGCTGAAATGATAAATCGTTAATTAAAAACACAATAGAGTTCACCTAGGGAAATTAAGTAAATACTGAAGGGGAAATATTTTTAAAAGATCCATGCTCATACCAAAAATACGAATAATTTTATTCAATACCTCGGTTTTTTTTAGTAATCAAATTGATTATTATGGCAAAGTAGATAAGGCATGATTATCCCTTTGCTCTGAAGGATGTACAACCTCTTAAGAAAAAAAAATACTGTTTGTTACTTTTTTGTTTCCTAATATTTCTAAGTCTGGGCAGGTTAGATTTGCAGATGCCTGATACTTCTGTGGTTCTACTAGTTCAGCCTTAAGATGAATATTGTTTTCTGTTTCAATATTTAATCCCACCTAAGCAACTCAGGTTTAATGAGCCCTTGACAAGAAAAATAACATTCTAACAAAACTGATAGATTGATTTGAAGAAAGTAGCCAAGGGGCGCTTGGGTGGCTCAGTCATCAAGCATCTGCCTTCGGTTCAGGTCATGGTCCCAGGGTCCTGGGATCCAGCCCCTCGTAGGACTCCATGCTCAGCAGGGAGCCTGCTTCTCCCTCTCCTACTCCCCCTGCTTGTGTTCCCTCTCTTACTGTCTCTGAGTCAAATAAATAAATGAAATCTTAAAAAATAAAAATAAAAATAAAGAAAAGAAAGTAGCTGAAGGTGGAAAGTCTACTACCATTAGTAACTTGACTAACTTAGCATTCGTAACTGATTGGTAACTATTAATATTTGTAGCTAGACAGTAACTACTCAGTAGAACAAATTATGATATACAATCTTATTTAAGTTTCAAATCATGTCTTTTCTCCATGTAACAATATTTTTATGCATATGGTGTTCTTCAAAGAGGATTACTTCTCAAACATTTCAAAGGAAGTTATTTTTAACAGTCCTTATCACTACCTTACCTATTAAAAATATTTACAGATATTATCACTATTAAAATTCAGAATATTCCGGTATTGTGAAATCATTTTCTATAAACATGTCTGTTTATACAGAGCAGAGGTTAACATAACCCAAAAGACATCATTAGGACTATTTCTTTATTGTTGGCTTCCATACAGCCATCATTGGCAACAAACCTAATTTCTGGAGTTCTGCTCAATTCTAACATAAAGAAAGGTAAGCAGGATACATAATGTAGAGGTGACAAACCTCTGTCTCAGGAATTCAAATGATTTCCC
>CM052807.1:7080523-7102913 GCA_028533885.1 Nasua narica
CCTGAGAATCAGGGTCAGTAGGGATGATTTCCTAATGCACTGGATAATAATTTTCATTTGGAATTAAGAGAGGTATGTTCTTGCCCTCCCTTATTTTTATGAACCTTAATGATTTGATATCACCTTTGGATGAGCTAAGTGTCCTTCTCTGTCCCCTTAGAAAACAGAAACAGCATAAGCATTCACTTGTAGTTAGATGACATGGTTATATTATCACAAATTAGGGGTAGCTTTAAGAGATAACTGGTACTTCTACATAATTACTGTTAGAAATAATTGCTTAAAATGAAGTATCCCAAGGTCACAATAATTTTTGGTAAGTGCCCTTCAGTTTAGAATTAACAACTCCACCGAATAAATCAATCCATTCAATTGCCTGGGAGTACTTTTTGTAACGTGTTTATTTTAAAGGATTAAACCTGTACAGTACATTATTGGAAGTTACATATTCTCCAGGTGCACCATTGGGAGTGTGAGATTAGTAGCAATTTAACATTTTTCAAGTTAATGTTATTGCAACTCTTCCCTAAGGGAAGAAAAAAACATGGAGGCCTTAATTGTCCTTTTGTCAGTTTGTTGGTGTGAACTTAGCATTTCGATCCCAGGAAATCTTGGCCCCATTCGCCCACACTGCCTCAGCAACTCCTCCAAGCTCAGATGAGTTGGTTGGGCATGTTTTTTTTACCCTTCCTTGGCTTTTTTTAAATGTCAAGTGTACATTCTCTTCGTTAGCAGCACAGAGTTTTATATTCCAACTACTGTACAATATTTTTCAGTAATGTTCATGGAAGACCACTTACTGAGTAATATATTTATTTAGATACTATAAATCTTAAAATTTGGTGAAATCAGGCTATTATAAATATGCTGCAAGTATACATTACTCAACAGAGGTTCAGCTTTACGATATCAGGCAAATTACAGTTCTTCCTCTACATGTCTTCTGAAGATGTTAGTTATAAGAGTATTCATTTTGGGGTTATACCTCACATCTCAGCTTTAGAAATAGTTTTAATCTCTCTGAACAACTACATATATTAAATTGTTGGCAGAACTATGCCATATAACCAACGGTACTTCCTTTTCTTTTTTTTTTTTTTTTTTTTGATTGCTAAAATCTCACAGCAAAGTTTATGATCCACAACTTTATGGGATATTTTGCCTAAACTTATCTCCAGCTTTATCTCTAAAAGTCTTTTTACTCACTCTAGAAATCTTGTTTTGTTTTGTTTTGTTTTTGGAGCACCCAGATGGCTCATTCAGTTAAGTATCTGACTTTTAATCTCAGCTCATTTGTTGATCTCAGGGTCATGAGTTCAGTCCTCACATGGGGTTCCACACTGGGCATAGAGCCTACTTTAAAAAAAGAAAAATCTTTTTGTTTCCTTGTATCACAAGAATTTGTGTGTACACAGTATGTGGTAGATAGGAAATTGTATGGCTCTGATCTCTGGGACAATTAGCTGGGGTTGGATAGTCGATCAACATACCCATGGATCCTCCATCATTCATGTAAAGACTGCTTTCTCCCCAGGACAGGCTTCTCAGAGTAAACTAACTAAAGAAAAGGAGGAAAGATTGAAGTTGTTTTATGGGTGGGTTGGTTCAGTATATGAAAATGACAGTATAAAAATGGACATTGGCTGCAATAAAGTCACATTTAAGGTGATCTTGAAAAATTAAGTAAAGGGAAAAACTTAAAAAATGGATGAAGTTTTTAGCAGTGTATAGGTCATTAGCCTTCTGTGGGAGAAGTGGCCTAAAGTTAGACTGTATATATTCCTGGCCACTGGCCAGTGGCCTAGCTAGCTGACCAGGGGCTCCTAGGAAAAGAACTAGAAGAACAGAATCAAGAAGGACCTAGTTAGAAGCATGTACGTAGAGATGTGGAATAGCTTAGAAATATATCCCATGTTAATGCCTACCCAAAAGCATACACTATGGAAGTGTCACTGAACAAGTAAGGAGGGAAAGCGCTTGGCTGCTTCACATTAGTCAGTCTTCATCGTTTATTACCGTGGAACTGGAACATGAGGAGAGTGGTCATGGCAGTAGACTTAGCAGACTTGGAAGCAGCTCATTGGCTCATCAACATAGATTCTTGCTTACCAAGACCAAACTACCACTGCCCTTTAACTTCCTACCTGCCAGACACAGATATCAAAGCTGAGCCCCAAATATAGCATTATTCCATGAGGAAACCAGTCAGTCACTTGGAAGCAAGTCTGTTTCAGTGGGCCCCCTTGCATCTGGGAGCAGCCAATGCTTCCTCGTTACAGTGATAGATAGATGGCTGTGTCTTCTTGGTAGAGGTTTGCCTTTCTTTCCAGCAAAGCCTCAGAGAGTTCTACCTTCCAGGGATATAAGGAATGACTTATCTACTGTTCTGGAATGCCACACAAGATAATATTGGGCCAGGAGACCCATTTAACACTGAAGGAGATGCACGAAGGGGCCCATGAATAGGGGCTTCACTAGTCATTTTGTATCCCTTCCTTGAAGGACCCCTCTTCATCTGGAGAGAAAGACACGCAGGGGGGCTGGCAACATATGTGGATCTCATCATCATAGTTCACTAAAATCATGCAAACCAAAGAGAAGCAGCCCTATACATACAGAAAAGAAGAGCAGAAAGGGAAATTTCATCTGTGAGTCTTAGCAACATATCTTAAGAGATAGACACAGATGGGTTATCATTAGTCATAAAGATGGGCATCCCTCATTAAACTGCTAAAGAGAATGAAAGTCTCCAGGGTTGAGAAGGTTCAAAGGCCTCCCTAACATGTACTTCCATACTGAGTGCTTTGTGCCTAATTGCATCATTCACATTACCAGGCAATAAAGGCGGAATGACTTAATATAAATCTGGGGTTCTGTGAAGGTGAAGATTCATTTAAGCACACAATGCATTCTTACTGTTCTTAAACACAGTTGTGTAACCTCTAGAGATCTGACTTAGTCTGATAAATACATCACATCAATAATGCAATGATGAGGCTGTTAATAGACTCTCTGTCACATTTCATTTTCACATTTCTGTTTCCTCGGAGCTGTTCTGGAATTTGATGGTAGTCCTCTCCATGGGGGATTGGTACGGATATTTTTATGTTCACAAAAATATATAATGGAGTATTATGGAAGTATTCTTTGACTGAATATGGAACCAAATCCTCTCAAGTTTAGAGGATCCATTCCAAAATCTTATTTCTTTGTCCATATCCTTAATAATAGTAGTAGAAATAATTTAAAAATAAGTATTATATGATGTAAAAAATGATTGCCTATAGTACAAATAAATGAGGAAGGAGTCAATAAAATACATTGAATACTTGCTATGTGCCAGGTATTGTGCTGGGTGCTTTTATTTGTTATCATATTTAAATTTTCACCCTAAGGACAGCATTTTTACCTATAGTCTTTATTTTATTTTATTTTTTAATCAACTATTGTCATTCAGATTTACATTAATTCCTGACACCTTATTCATCTTATAGCTGAAAGTTCGTATCCTCCAGTCCAAATTTTAGACACACAGAAAGAAGGAGACTGAATATTTGAGAAACTTCCTTGCCCCTGGTTTCATAGCTCAGTAGTAGGATTGTCCTTAGCTTAAATGTGAATTCATTATTTTCTGACTGCAATTACTGTATTCTCTCTACTGAATCCTCTTAACTAAAATATCTTTCAAGTTACCAACCTTCTGCCATTCTTACCTCACCCATCACAAGCACAACTTTTTCTGCCTGAAATATGGTAAAACCAATCTGAAACATTGTATTTCAACTCTGTATATGTATTTGCAACTGTAAAAACACTTTTGTTTTAATATAGTCACAGTGCCAGGGCACCTGAGTGCCTTAGTCTGTTGAACACGGACTCTTGATTTCTGCTCAGATTATGGCAGAAGGTTGGTAATTTTGAAACTGGGTGATGAGTTTATTGGTAATGGTATTTATTACTGTATTCTTTCCATTTTTGAATATATTTGAAATTTTCCATAATAAAAATGATAATTTTAAAAATAAAATATCTTTCAATATGACACATGTAAAAAAGTAAAACACAAAAGTGTCTTTCATAGTACTATATCAGAAGGAAGATAGTATATTATGGTGAGAAGGCCAAGGTTTTACCAGCTCTCCCAGACAGAAGCTGAGAAGTATCCTATGAAAAAGAACCTTCCTAACAGATATTTTAATGTAGTGGGAGCACAGAGAAGGCTATATTAGTGAAACGAAGATCCTTCCACTTCCAGTAAGTCACACAAAAAGGCAGTGTGAACTGCTATAGTGAGCCTCTGCCTAATATATCTCAGCAATTCTATAAATGAAAAGGGTTGATAAATGAGGACATCAGACTCAACATCAAGACTTGTTTTAGTACCAGCATAATATCCCTTTCTGTTCCTACTTTTTACCTTTATTTACACATTTTATTTGCTGTAAATTAGCTCCTTTCCTCTATTCTGATTCTCCTGTTATTGTTTCTATGCATATATTTTAGCCCTTCTATAAATTATGTATTTTATTAGAGTAATTTGAAAATGCTATTATGTTATATGCAGTCTTCTGAATCTTTATCACATTATATTGTTATGATATATTCATAGTTGTGCATGTCATTGGACTTAATTTATGTTCACTGGTGTATAATAATCCATTAGGTGAAGATGCTAAAGTTCATTCCTCTATTCTTTGTTGAAAGGCATTTGAGTTTTTCCAGGTTGTTTTAATTTTGAACAGTTCTTCTGTGAGCATTTCTTACACTGTTTTTCTGATCCATTTTTGTGACAGTTTCTTTAGGATATAAAGTTAGGAGTAGAATTATTGGGTAATAGAATATATGAATGTTCAACTTTGTAAGAGTGCGAGTTTTTAAAAAGTATTTTATCGTATGTATTCTGCTTAGAAGTATAATAGAAAACCTAAAATGATATCAGAACTCGTATCTTCTTGGAATTAGTGAATTTTGTGGAATACTTAACTATGTATGAGAAACTTGTTTTCAACATGGCCAGTTGTGTGTGCGTGCATGTGTGTATGTGTGTTTATGGATTGCTGGGCTTTGACCTTTTCTTTTCTTTACTTTTCTTTCTTTCTTTCTTTCTTTCTTTCTTTCTTTCTTTCTTTCTTTCTTTCTTTCTTTCTTTCTTTCTTTCACCTTTTATTGGCTACTACTTAGAGAATGGTTGCTTTCCAGTCTATCTTATAAAATTTTTCTGGAATAGAGATAAATTTGTTTCCATTATTCTACCAATAGTAAAATAATATTAAATAGATCATAGTCAGAACCATTATTTGAACCAGCCTTGCTTAATTTTTGGAGACAAAATTAGTGATAGACTTTATAAGTTGATGATATACAATCCCTTTCACATGTTGATAGTAAGTAATCATTTTTAAATTAGAATAATCTGTTCACAGGTAATTCCTCATATATCAGTGACATCAATAGACATCCAAAATATGAAATACTTTAAGTGACATCTGCTAATATCTATTAGTCCTACTGAAATCCGTATTTTTCTGTAATAATTGAAAACATTTTTCCAGTTTTGTGTAATTTAAAAAAATCTTTTGAACACATTTCCTACATCTTCATTTTCCATATCCAGTTAAGAGTAAGAAAAAAAAAGGTAAAGATGACCTTGCAGCATAAGATTAGAAAAATCCCTCTGATTGTGTAAGAATTTACAACACTAGTGGATCTTTAGCCATGGTCAGATTTTTATTTCATCATCCCACACTAAAACTACAACTGAGTTGTTGCTGGAGTGCCTCCTTCAATTCATTTGAAGTTTCAATTTCCAGATACTAGACTATCACAAGCTATTATATGATGACATCATTGCAGGAGGTAAAATACAGTCATAATGGAAGCATAATGTTTATATTAGGTGAGGAATAATAGCTAATATTTAACTAATACAATTGCTAGCACTTATGACATAGTTAGTGTATCCACAGTTTTTAAAGGGCTTTATATGGATTAAGTAGTTTTCACAGAACTCTGTTTATGGTTAGGGTGTACTGAGGCATCATTTACTCTGCATTTCTTCTACACCAGATTTGCTGAATTTCTTCAATTTGAAAATTTAAATCTTCTTCCTAATTGGGGACATTTTGGATCATTATTTCTTCTAATGTGCTTTTTGCTTCAGTATGTCCTCTTTCTGGAGCTTCAGTTATATGTATGTGCATCCTTTTAATATTGTCCCACAATTCCTTGAGACTCACTATTTTCTCAGTCTTTAAACTTTCTTTTTTTCATAATGAATAATTTCTATTGCTTTATAGTCAAGCTTTCTGTCATATTTATTCTGTTAAGTTCATCTAAGGATTTTTTTTCCATTATTGTGTTTAGCTCTAAAATTTATTTTATTATTTTTATAGTTTCTATTTTAATTCTGATGGTTATAATATCTTGTCTTAAGTATTTGACTTCTGATCCCAACACCTATTTCATGTTATTGTCATTCTCTATTGATTTTATTTTCTTTTGCAAATGGGTTTCATTATTCTGTTCTTTGTGTGTCAAGATATTTTTGGATAGTGTCCTAGATATTGTGATACCAGGTTATGAAGACTCAAGATTCCATTATGTTTCTCTGAAGAGTGTTGATTTATTCTTTTTAACATGCAATTAATTTGAATAGACTCAAAAAAATTTTTTTGTAAACATTGAGTCAGTTTTACATTTTTTAGTCTTAGTGTGAAAATAGCCTCTGTTTTTCTTCTCCCTCAATAATTTAATCCTGGTATGTGACTAAAGCTTAAGACAGCTTTGCTTTGAAGTTATTTTCTATAGAGGCAAGACTGTAGTACAAGTATCTTCATGAATATGTTGCTCAGGCATTCAGTTTCTAGAAAAGTCATGCTGTCCTTAACAAATAGCATGTTGTCAGTAGTAGGTTGTAAGTAAATAATGTCAACATAAACATCCACATAAAAATTCTCATCCATGTGGGAAAGGCAAGCTCATTAAACAACTATCTTTTCCCCCTAAGATTTATTTATTTGAGAGAGAGAGAAAGAGAGAGAGAGAGAGAGTAGGTTGTGAGAGGGACAGAGGGAGAGAATCCTCAAGCAGACTCCCCCCTGAGTGTGAAGCCCAACATGGGCCTCCATCCCAGGATTCTGAGATCATGACATGTGCCAAAATCAAGAGTCAGATGCTTAACTGACTGAGCCACCCAGGTACCTCAGAACAATTAGCTTTTGAAGAAGCTTGTCAAATTATTTGGGCTAGAAATTCTGAATTAATATGAGAAGATAAGATACAAGATACAAGCTTCTTAGCATTTTCTGTTTTGTCTGTAAAACAGTGTAAAACTATATGTGCCCACATAGTTACTTCTTAGTGCTAAAATCTTAATTCAGACCATTATTCCTACAGATAGTGCCTAGAAAAGCCACATAATTAAAAAAATTCTGATGACAATCATAAGAGAGCAACAAAGGTAACTAATATTAGAAAAGCCAATATACCAGAGAAACAAAGCATTTTGATGAAAACTGGCCCTGTATTGCTCTTCTCTTTGAGACATTTGTAGACCCATAAAAAGCATAGTTTTGAGAGGCTGAAAAACTCAAAATGCTGTGGCTAAGAGTTTCAGCAGTTTGAGCAGTCCTATTTGGCTGTGGAGATTAAAATTTGAGTTCAGGGCTAACAAGGTAGCCAGGATATAAAAGGAAAAGATCTCAGATTGAAAAGGATTACAGAGGTGGGATCCACAGGTAGTACCATTTTTACTTTCCACGTATTTGCATTTTTAAATTAGTATTTAAGTATAATAGCTGAGAAGGTAAGTACCCTTGTTACATTTACTACTGTTTAAGTAGTATTGAAATACCAAGTTATAATAATTTATTATTTCTCCTATTTTATCAGGTTTTAATTCATGTATTTTGGCTCTATATTGTGAGGTACATACACATTTAGATTGTTTTTCTGTATTACTGATATATTTCTCTGTCACTGAGAACTATCTCCATCTCTAGTAATATTCATATTTCTTAACATTTATTTCTTAATATAGCCACTCTAGCTTTTGATGGTTATTATTTGAGCAATATATCTTTTTCTATCCATTTACTCCAACCTGATCTGTATCTTTGAAGGTAATCTACATATTTTATACTCAGATTAGTGGATCTTCTTATTTTTTTTAAAAAATTTTATTCAGTTATTTGACAGAGAGAGATCACAAGCAGGCAGAAAGAAAGGAGAAAGCCGACTCTACGCTGAGCAGAGAGCCCAAAGCGGGGCTCGATCCCAGGGCCCTGAGACCATGACCTGAGCCAAAGGCAGAGGCTTTAATCCACTGGGGCACCCAGCCACCCCATGATTAGTGGATTTTATTTTTTAAGGTAGTCCTACATTCTCTTTGTATATCTTTCTTTCAGGTGTTTAGCCCATTTTTATTAAGTGATAATTGATGTGTTTAAATTTGCAGAGACCATTTAGCTATTTGTTTTCTGTGTATCGTGCATATTTTTGTTTGTCTTTTTTTCCCAAATAATTTATTTTTTCAGTGTTATAAGATTGTTTATGCACGATTGTTCATGCATCTCTATGTCTTTTTAATGGTTTCTATTGTGTTAAAATATTTTAGTATGTCCTTTTTACTCTTCTATTAATTTTTAATTATATAATTTTTAATTTCTGTTAGCGGTTACTCCTGAGATTGTGAGATACACCTTTAACTCATCACAGTTTACTTCAAATTAGTAGTGACTTGATTCTCTTAAAATATAGAATCACTGCATCAGTATATCTCTACTTTTGCCATCCCTCAGCTTTGTGCTATTATTGTCATATATACTACTTCTATATACTTTACAAAATCATTAATACAGCATTATAATTTTATTTTGAACTATCATATGATTTTTAAATGATTAAAACAGGATGCACATACACACACACACACACAGTCATTTTTATTTGACCTACTTGCCATTTCTTGTACTCTTTATTCTTTCCTACGGATCTATGTTACCAGTTGGACTTATTTCCTTTTAGATTGAAAGATTTCCTTTAGCATTTATTTTATGCAAATCTGCTAGCAGGGCGTTATCTGTTTTTGTATATCTAGGCATGTTTTCGATTTAAATTTTGAAGGATAATTTCATTGGTTATAGGATTTTTGGTTGACAGATTATTTTTTCTTTAAACATTTGAATATCTCATGCACCTGCTTTTGTCCTCTATTATTTCTGATGAAAAAAAATCTTGTTTCTCTAAAAGCTGTTTCTGTTTTTGGCTTTTATCAGGTTGACTACAATTGGTGTAGGTGTGGTTCTTTTTCCTTTTAAATTTCCCTTTCATTCTGGAATTCCATTTACACATATTTTAGAGAAAATGACATTGCCTCATTTGTTTTTGCAATTCTGCTCCCTTTTCTTTAATGCTGTTTTCTCTGTTCTTGGGACTATATAATTGCTAGGGTTATTTTAAAGTTTGCCATTTTTTCTTTTGCTATCTAAAAATCTATTGTTAAACTAATGTACAGCAATTTTTTATTTTAGTTACTTCATCATTCACCTCTAAAATTTTAAATATTTTGTAGTTATCACTATAATGCTCCGATTCTCAATTTACTAAATCAGTTAGACTGTTTTCATTTAATTCTTTGAACATATTTGCTTTACTTCTTTAACATTGTTATATTAGCCACTTTTTTTTTTTTTAAGAATTTATTTATTTATCTGACAGAGAGTGAGATCACAAGAAGGCAGAGAGGCAGGCAGAGAGAGAGGGGGAAGCAGGCTCCCTGCCGAGCAGAGAGCCTGATGCAGGGCTCGATCCCAGGACCCTGAGATCATGACCTGAGCCGAAGGGAGAGGCTTTAACCCACTGAGCCACCCAGGCGCCCCTAATAAATAGTATCATACATTATGCAAAATTTTATCTTGATATTTTTGGTTACTTTCCAGTTAAATTTCAGTTTTAAGAAGTATTAACTTATGGTAGTTTATTAGTGAAGTGTGGAATTATTCTCTGGGAACTTCTCCTGATAGGAATTTGTATGTGGCATGACGTCTCATAGACTGTGCATCTCTGTAGCTCAGCAATGGTTATAATCTGCTTCTCCTCAGAGTTACTGAAGACCTTAATTCACTGATTTAGGATGGAAGCAAACAAATGAAAATAAAAATAATGGCAAGTTCCCACCTTGTAGAAATGTTCTCATTCCCCATTTGCCATCTCAGTTTTCTTGTTAGTGAAGTTTCTTTCCAGTAGAAGGAAGAAAACATAATATCTTTACAAAAAAAAAAAAACTTTTCTGTAACTATTGTCTTTTTTTTTTGCTATGAAAGCCATTTGATTCAATGATCTACTATATTGAGTAGGGAAGTTATGAAACAGTTGTAACTCTCTCATAGAGTATGTTGGTCGTATTTTAAAATTTGAAATTCTAAGAATAATTTAGGAGGGCAAACACAAGTATGAAAGAAATATGTGATACGTCACGTACAGTGCAGCTATGAGAAAGAAGATGTGAAAATCTGTTTTCAGTGTGAAACAATTTGAATTTCGTTCTGACTTATATGTTTATGAACCATTATGTTCCCAATCTATCAAGAAAACACTCCCATACAGTAACTACCCCTTCCAAATACTTCACAGCACATCCCTAAAGATAAACTATGATACACTGTTTTTTGGTTTGTATCATCCTTGTTAATTTTGATTCAAGTTTGCTTTCCATGCTCTATGTATAGATTAAAGTTTGTCATGTATTTAGCTATCATTAACAATGCAGGGTAACCAGCAGAGGTTCACTAAATTAATAAGCCACTATTCACATCCTAAATTTATTTCCCTAGTGGGAGACATTACTTAATTTTCTTATTAAAGGAGCTCTATAGTTGTCTCAAATGTGTCTCTATCTGTGGAAATTTTATTATATCTTGTAACATTTCTTGGGAAGTTGAATTAGTTACTTTAGTATATCTATTTACATATAATGTAAATTTAAATAAAACACATTTGTAAATACATATTTACAAATACATTTCTACATGACATTTTCTACTTTTTGTATATGTGGAACTCTCTCAAAGTTTTTAGACTTTTCGTTATGAACTGAAGAATTCTAGCTCCTGTATAATGGCCATTACAAAATAAGATTTGAACTTTTCCAATAATATCCTACTTTAAACCTGTAATATTATGAACTACTTATTTATAAAATTCTAATGTATGTGTAAAAATCAAAAGCTTAGCTATTCTTCGTACATAGAGATGGGCACATAAACTATCACTTTATTTTGAAATATTTTGATTTTGTAAGATTTTAGAGAACAATGAGAGGACATCATTTCAGATAAATAGATGTTAGACATTTTCTAGAGAATAAATAAAGAATTTTTCTCAGAGAAAGAGGTATCATTAAAAAGTTTCAGTTTATACTTGATAGGCCTTCCATAAATGCCATAGAATTAAAAACATATAATAATGGCATATCATTAAAAAGGAAAAACACAGTAAGTAGGACTTCATTAAAATTAAAAATTCTCCACAAAGACCCTATTGAAAAACTTAGAAGATAAGCCACAGACTAGGAGAAAATACTTGTAAAACACATATCTGATAAAAGACTTGTATCTACACTATACAAAGGATACTTAGAACTGAACAATCAGACAACAAACTATCTAATTAAAAAGTGAGTGAAAGGGTGCCTGGGTGGCTCAGCGGGTTAAAGCCTCTGCCTTCGACTCAGGTCATGATCCCAGGGTCCTGGGATCCAACCCCAAGTTGGGCGCCCCGCTCAGTGCGGAGCCTGCTTCTCTCTCTCCCTCTGCCTGCTGCTCTACCTACTTGTGCTATCTCTCGGTCAAATTGAATAAAATCTTAAAGAAAAAAGAAAAATCTGAAGGGATACTTCACCAGAGAAGATATACAAGTGGCAATAGCATATGAAATTATGCTCAAAATCGTATGCCATTGATGAATTGCAAGTTAAACAACAAAATGATATTGCGATGTATCTATTAAAATAGCTAAAATCCAACAAAACACTGACAACACCAAGTACCGGGGAATGAAAAGAAATAGGAAATCTTATTCATTGCTAGAGGGAGTGCAAAATGGCACAGCCACTTTTAAAGAGTTTGGTAGTTTTTTACTAATCTAAACATAGTCTTCCCAAGATTCAGCAATTATACTCCTAGGTGATTACTCCAATGAGTTGATCATTTATATCCAGGCGAGAATCTGCACATGATTGTTTATAGCAGCTTTATTCATAATAACCAAACCTAGAAATAATCAGGATTTCCTTCAAAAGATGAATGAACTGTGGCACATGCAAAAAATGGAATATTATTCAGTGATTAAAAGAAACAAGCTATCAAGCCATGGAACGGTATGGGTGAAACTTAAATGCGTATTTCTCAGGGAAGAAGTAGTGTCGAAAGTCGGTATACTGTATGGTTTCATTTATGTGGCATTTTAAAGATTTTTTTTTTTTTATTTGAGAGCGAGAGACTGAGAATGAGAGGGGAGAAAGCCAGAGGGAGAAGCAGACTTCCTGCAGAGCCAGGAGTCCGATATGGGACTCGATCCCGGGATTCCGGGATCATGACCCGAGCCGAAGGCAGTTGCTCAACCAACTGAGCCACCCAGGCGCCCCTATGTGGCATTTTAGAACAGGCAAAACTACAGACAGTAAAAAAGTTTATCAACTTTAAGTGGTCCATGCAAATGGAGTAAAAGTTGAATAGGTGAATCAAGTGTTTTCTAAGAAGCGAAACTCTTTTCTATGATATGACAGTAGCAGATAAATAGCATTGCAATTGTCACAACCCACAGAGTATTTCCACACAAAAAGTCAACCTTAATGTATGCAAATTAAAAAAAAAGAATTTATGAGGTCAGGGCACCCAGAGAGAAACATAGATTCCTAAGAGAATCTAACTTTATTACAGATGTATGAAAATGCCTCATTAATAGGGATGGGAGGAGGTGCTGGCCTAGGTAACTAAGAAATGAGCTGGGTTATAAAATGAGTGGTAAAAGGAACTGTATGGAAGCATTGGTTTTTGGTTGATATGGTTTATGTAGGGGTACATGTGAATTATCCTAATGCTTTTATTTTTGTATACAAGAATCGAACAGTTAAATAAGTAGACTGCAGATGGTGGGAGACATGTCTTTGTTTGTTTGTTTTCTGTTGGAAATGGAATTTCCAGATAAGACAGAAGCTTGGAATGACCCATAGAAGTTGAATACAGCACTGTGAACTCAAGTTTAGCTTAACATAAAGGTGTTACCCATAGAAATATTTATAAATGTGTGCATATACATTGCCACATAAATTCCCATCCTCTTAGCTGACAGGGCCTAGAAGCAACATCCCAGTAGCCAGAAGGACATCTAGTGTACATATTTTGGTTTCTAATACCATTCTCCATTAAAAGGAATTAGGACTTTTTGGAAAAATGGCTGGTTCTAGGACTGGAGGAGGAAATACACAAGATGAATCTGGAGCATCTTGTAATGCCAGAAAGTAAAATGTTCATAATAAATGAATAGACAAACCCCATATTGATGGGACTATGTCAGAGAGTCCTAGGGACCAACTGTTAAGATCCCATTGCCCAAGGCTGAGATGGTTTGGTTAATAAAATAAATAAATTAGTGTTGGATTATAACCCAAAGTATAAAATAAATATTCATGAGTCCATACTGATATAAATAAATGAACAGGTACATGTGGAAAAAGAAGTCTCCTGTGCATTAGAATACCAAATAATTTGGTATTCTAATGCACACAGATGCACACAGACACTGCCCTTCAGGAGAGAGGGAGCATAACTCCCCACTTCTTTGGTGTGAGTTGTACATAGTGACTTCCTTCCAAAGAGAATAATATGGGAATGAGGAAAGAGAAATCTGATAAACCTACTTTAGTCAGATAATCAAGGTCAATTTCAATAGTAATAATTCATGTGTAGAGAATGCACCTCTGATAGGATGTGATAAAAATAGCCCTTTAGCTTTGTGTTCTTCCTCCACAAAATTCAGAAACAAAGTCTTATCATGAGATACAGCAACAGGAAAATTCCAAAGAGAGATATCCAACAAAATACTTGATCAGTACTCCTCAAAATTTTCAAGGTTATCAAAAACAGGAAATCCTGAGAAACTAACACAACGAACCAAGAAAACAGTGCCTAAGGGGAGATGGGAAATAAATGGTATCTAATGCCTTAGGTGTGCTCCTGGAACAGAAAAAGAGTATTAGGTAAAACAAACAAACAACCAAAAAACTAAGGAACTCTGAATATTCTATGGACTTTAATTAATAATAGCATGCCACTATTGTATTAAATGTACTAATGTACTTACTATTCTAAGATGTTAATAACAGAATCAACTAGGTAAAAGGCTTTATGGAAACTCTCTGTCCTATCTTATTTTTTCTGTAAATATAAAATTGTTTTTAAAAATGAAGTCTTTTTTTAGAAAGTATAATTTTATTTGAATTATCTTTTCCTGGTTAGATTTTTTGGGGGTTTAGAGCATTTTCCCCAGTACTTTGATATATAATTTATTATCTTCTGGTATCCAGTGCTTCTGAGAGGAAGGCAGTCTTAATTCATATCCTTATTTTCCTACATATAATACATATAATATGTCTTCTTCCTATCCTTATTTCCATTTTTAGGGTCTTTGCTTGTTTTCAGTTATTTGAGTATAATGTTATGAGATGTGATTTTAATGGTATCTATCTTTTGTTGGTTTGCTGAGCTTCTGAGATCTACAGGTTGATGTTCCAGCGATACATTCAGCCATTATTTTTTTAAAAATAATTTTGTAAGTCCCCTTGTCTTTCCGTTCTTCTAGGATTCAAATTAAATTATATTAGACCACTTAATGTTGTCTTATTGTATTACAGAATATAAAGCCTAAGTTTTATTTCTCCTGTGATTAGATTCATTTATCTTAATAAAGCTTATTGATTCCCCCTTCTTCTCCAATCTATTAATATCATCATATATATTTTTAAAGATTTTATTTATTTATTTGTTTGATTATATATTTTAGAGAGAGAGAGTGCATGCATGTGCATGTGAGCTAAGGTGAGGCAGAGGGGGCAGGAGAGGGACAAGTTGGCTCTGTGCTGAGCCCAGAGCCCAACTGGGTCTTGACCCAACATGAGGATCTGAGCCTAGAAGTCAGCAGCTCAACCGTTTGAGCCACCCAGGCACCCCTAAATACCCTGATTATATTTTTCACATCTATAATTCTTCATTTTTTAATGTTTTAAATGTTTGCATCTCTCTGTTGAGAAATATGTTCACTTATTCCGACTATGTCCTTATTTTTATAGTAGCTCTTTTGACTTTTAACTCTTATTTTTAACAGCACTGTCATCTTGGCATCTGTTTCTGTAGACTGCTTTTTTCCCTTAATCTTGAATGACATATTCCTTTTTTGTATCTAACTATTTCTGGTTGATAAGTTAGGTCTTTTAGAAGATAGGTGAAAAGTATGAATTCCATTTTTACCCTCTGAAGAATATTATTTTTCTTCTAGGAGATACTTAAGTTACTGGTTGATCATTTGTGGAAATTTTGATTTGTACTCTGTCAAAATCAGCTTAGCCTTCTTCCAAGGGCAGAGTTCTTACTCATAAGACATGGTCCTTTTAGGGTTTTAACTGAAAGTCCAAGGTATTTACTGAGCCCTTCTAAATAACTTAATTTTTTTCTCTTGAAGTAAGCAGTAGTTTTCATATTGATTCAGCTTTATCAATCTTCTGGCTACTGTGTACTGTGGAACAACTTGGATTACAACACACGGAAAATTCAAAAGTAACCAAGGATTTGAGGGGAGTTTATTTGCCAATTTTAGAGCTTTCTCTATGGGGCCTCTTTCTTTTGAAGACTTTCTCCTTCAGATTCCATGTGCTATAGTAGGGTAGTTCTGACCTCATTCTTTGATACCTCAATGCATGAAAAGACTCCAGCTCTTGGTTAAAGGTAACAACTTTGAGAAGTACAAACCAGAGAATAGCTTTGTTGAAAAGCTATAGAATATTCTCATTCTTTTCTTAGAAGGCCAATTCTTTCATTCTGCATGCTTTTGCCTACTTTTAATTTTATTACAACTTTTTGTATTTTTAATACTTCCATAATATTTTATAGTTGTTATCCATAGGATGTTTAGTTTGATATAAGGTCTCTATCATTTCTGAAACCATCTCTTCTTGCATTTTGTAGCATCATTTTTCCTATCTCCTTTTGTCTCTACCTACCCCCTCTCTCCCTATTTCTCTCTCTCTTTCTCCTGTTGCCTTCTCCATAATGTCCTCAACTTGGTCTTCTAGTCTACCTGTTACCCTCTCCACTGTAGGTTCAGCTTGTTTATCAATCCATTGAATTCTTTACTTTGTCATGTTCTTATTAATAAAACTTTTAATTATATTTTTCAACTGTAATTCTTAACTTTATGTTATCATTGTCTTCTATAATACTTCCATACTTTATTTTTCTTTCTTAAGCATATTACATATGTTTTTTTTTCCTACTGGGTATATTCTTACAACTGGTTGTAGCGGATCAGATTTTATATATATACCTCTCTCTATATAATTCTGAACTTACATTTTTGGAATTACATGCTTGCGCTCTCCATTCATATTATGTTTCCAGAGAAATTATTTTTGTCAAGTCCTTGTCCATATATTTGCCCAATCCATGGGTCACCACTAATCCAGACAAAGTCAAATGAAATTTTTTTCCTGTGTATTTTTGGAACAAAGAGTAGTGTAAATTTCAACCACGTCCTTGGGGTGCATACAGATGTTTTTCCCTCTGTTCATTTAAATATCAAAATCAGTTAAGTATTCCTGAAATATTTATACCCAAAGACAGATTTTTCTTTTTTCCCTAGTTCACTCATCTAAAATTATTGCTTTTCAGTTATTTTGATTTCATGTGTGGTAGTGATTTGCCTCTCACCCTGCTTGGAGTTCTAGGCTTTTTCTCCTATCTCACGTGCATGCATAGATTATTGGTTGCCTCTTTAAAAACAAAACAAAACAAAAAAACAGTGTCACTGCTTATGTTCCTCCCTGAATACATTCATTTTTTAGAATATCTGAACTCCAGTATCTCCCTCAATTTCTTACCAGACTAACAACATGTTTAATTAATTAGAAATATATATGTACTGTATGTGTGTGTATATATGAAATGCCTGTGTTCTGTACTAGAAACATTTTTTTAAGGTTTTATTTATTCATTTGAGAGAAAGACAGGGGCAGAGAGAGCACAAGCGGGGGGGGGGGGGGAGGCAGAGAGAGAGGGAGAAGCAGACTTCCTGCTGAGCTGGGAGCCCAATGTGGGACTTCATCCCAGGACCCTGGGATCATGACTGAGCCAAAGACAGATGCTTAATGATCTGAGCCACCCAGGTGCCACTGTACTAGGAACATTTCTGAAATAATTCCTGTCCCCCAAGTTTCCCAAACATGGAAGTCCTCAAAACTATAGATTTTAAAATAATCTGGTTTAATTTTTATAATTTTAGAGATACTGCCATAGCAGATGAAATGATAGTTTATTCTTAAAATAAAAAATTATTATATTTCTTTAACAAATTCATGCTAAGAACTTATTGCAAGGCACTATCTAGAGATTGAGGATACAGTAGCGATAAGATAAACACTGTATTTCATAAAGCTTACTGTCTAAAAGGTATTTGAATATAATTGTGATAAAGCTAGCAATGGTAAGGTACCGGAAAATGAAAGAACGGAAATGGATCAAGGAAATAGAGTGCCGTTTAAACTGAGATGTGAAGCCTGATGAGACTTTAGTCATTCAAACAGATGGAAGGTTATAATATGCAGAAGAAACAATGTGTAAAGCTGTTGAATTTGGTTAAAACTCTTATCTGGTACATGAGAATAGAAAGACTGAGAAGAGCCAGATCATTCATTTGTTGCTACTGTCAATTTTAATTATATTGAACTTTAACCCTCCTCCATATAGCCATTTATTTATTCATTCAGTCAGCTATTGATTTAGTAATTCAGTATTTACTGTGGCTGTAGGATCAGGTCCCACTCAGTAAATGAGGTGACAATGGTCAATAAGACAGAGTCTCTGCCATCAGAGAAAGGAGAATTGAGTGAAGGAAGGCAGACTCTGTACATGTAAACAAATAAGTAGGATACATTTCAGTGTAACTTTCCTTCTGGTCCCACTCATTTTGCCCATCACCATAATGCTGGGGAAACATTTTCAGAATAGATTTTGTGTAACTGGACTTATGTTGTAAATACAAGATTATGAGTCAAGTTGAGTGGTATCATCACAGTCGGCGTCGGTATATTCCAGCAGTTGCACCAGCGGTTTATGGCTGGCCTCGTTTCTGATTGATTCGTGCACATGCTCCACTGGTTAAACTTTTCAGCTACCACCCATGTTCTTGCTGCAAAGTGGATGTTGCACTATTTTAGTAGCTCGATTAAAAGCCAATTGCAGTAGGCCACAGGAGAAATAGTGAAGCTTGGGTTGGGATGTTTATTGTAGATGCATGAGAGGTGAGCAGATTTCAGCACTAATTAGGAGGGACAGTCTGTAAAACTTGATGACAAACTGCCTATCAAGCAGATGTGAAATATAGGTAAGATAAACTTGTTTAAGGATAACATCAGGCCATGATTTATACAGGTGGTTAGTGGTACCAGAGCCACAGTTGTTTGGGGGGAGAAGGTGGTGTTTGGAATATATTTTTTTAAGTGAGAGGGTCAGTTGGTTCAGCATCCAACTCTTGGTTTGGGCTCTGGTCTTGATCTCATGGGTTGTGAGATCGAGCCCCACATGGGGCTTTGCACTCAGCGGGGAGTCTGCTTGAAGAGTCTCTCCCTCTGCTCCTCCCTCCACTTGCTCTCTTTCTCTCTCTCTCTCTCTCTCTCAAATTAAAAAAAAAAAAAAAACTTTAAATAAATCAATAATTCACTCAGATTTATAGAGGGGTCTGAATTTGAGATTATTAAATAAAATAGTAAAAAATCAAAGCTCTGAGAGAGGATGAAATTTCCCAGGGAGGGTATATGAAATAAGAAAAGAAGGATGCCAGGAAGAAGCCCTAAACAAATCATATTTAAAAGTTAGGTAAAACGTTAAGTAAAAAGTTGGTAAAAGAAGGCAAAGCTGAGTCCTTCTCAACTGCTCACCCAGAGCAGTTGAGAAGGAAAGGAATGAAGAAAGTAATGGTGTCATAAAGCCAAGGAAATAGAATTTTTTAGAAATAAAGAAGCATCACCTGTTGAACTTGAAGATATTCCAAAAGACATTGGATTTTTTTTTTTCATTCTTCCTACAAAACAACAAAAACCAAACATACAGGCATCCTTTGGGTTCTGATAATAACAGATTATCTGTTCATGTCTTCACTTTTCTAAGCAAGAATGAAAGTAAGCACGTGCTTTGTATATAATGTAATAAATCAATATCACTGAAGAATAGCTATCATTAAAAACTATGGAATAGCAGGTACCGGGTGGCTCAGTCAGTGAAGCATCTACCTTTGGCTCAGGTCATGGGGCTTGGGCCCTTCTTCTCCCTGTCTCCCCTGCTCCTGCTTTCTCCCTCTCCCTCTCTCTCTCATAAAAATAAATAAAGAAAATATTTTTAAAAATAACTATGGAATATCAGCTAAGATATTCAGCAGAGTTGTCCAGCACAACTGTATCATTTTTCTTTTTTTTTTAAGTATTAGTCCATAAAGGACTAAATAATCCCTAATACATTTTTCATTTTGTTATAATCTTATTTTTCATAATTATCTGTTATAACACTTCACAGATGTTAGGCATAACATCCAACAAATGCCTTGATCTAATCTATCGGGGAAATGTACATTTAGAATCAACTGATTTTAAATGAGTATAGTTAGTATGTTTATTATCTGTGCTCTCAGAGGGAAGAAATGTGGTTTTAAGTGAGGACAGGAGACTCAGTCACAGTATTCAGAATTGTAAGGTGCCTGAAAGCAGACTGCCTTATTCCACAAACTAGCATTAATTACTAATCTTGATACATGATCAGAATGCAAATAAACTTCTTATTGAAAATATATACGTTGGGAGGTGTCTGGGTGGCTCAGTGGGTTAAAGCCACTGCCTTCAGCTCAGGTCATGATCTCAGAGTCCTGGGATCGAGCCCCGCATCGGGTCTCTACTCAGCGGGGAACCTGCTTCCCCCTCTCTCTCTGCCTACTTGTGATCTCTCTCTCTCTCTTTCTCTCTCTCTGTCAAATAAATAAATAGATAGATAGATAGATAAATAAATATTAAAAAAAAGAAAATGTATATGTTGGTATATAAAATGGGAAAATACAGTCCTCCCCAATGGAACTACTATTTCTAGCTTTGTTAAACTATATTAATAAAAAGCCTATTTTATCTCAAACTAATAAATAATCATATATGCTGGTTGCTTTATTGTTTGACAACATGAGACTTTAAATTAATTGAATGTAATAATTATTCTGGCAAATACCCTATTACAGCTATAGCTTCATTTGTTATTGCAATAGCATTAAATAAGTTATTCTTTGGAAATGGCAATTCATTTTAGCTACATTTGTTACATGGGAGGCCTTTCATGCTAATAAATTTAAATTACAGGTTTCTAATATTTGTCAGTGATCCATAGGATGTCCATAATATAATAATTTGTAATTTGGGGGAAACACAAATGTGAGCAGAATGTGCTGATGTTATTGAATTGGGGAGCAAGTCACCGGGGCAAGTGGTCCTACAACACTGACATTTCAGAATTACTTAACTTTTTGCTCAATTATCAATGAATGCAAAGCAGTTACTTTAGAGAAATACACTGTTAGATTTCATAATGAGATTATAACTTAGGAAGGGTTATATAAATTGGGGGTCTGTGAAGCTCTCTAGCTTTCCTCTTACAGAGGTCAAATATGGCCTATTATGAAAATTAATCATATTTAGGAAAAATTCAGGAAGAAAAAGAAAGGAGAAAATGCAAACCAAAATGATCCATTTGATAGGAAAAAAATAGTATGAAAGCAAGATATGTTTTTAGCCGAAGTTAATGAAGGCACTTGTTTTTTTTTTAAGCACGACTCTTGCTAATAAAAATCACCAGCTTCTCTGAATGAACTGAAGTGATAATGCCAACGTTGCTAACACCTTTTTTTTCTCTTTTTTTTTAAACCTACAACACTCACAGCATGGAACACTGGAACTCTTTGTGATGATAGCTCGTGGTTTGTAAGAAAAGTAAAGAGAAATTTATTTAAGATTGTGAAAATACAATTTTTATGTGGGGAGTACCCTCTTATTATTGTCTGGTTAAATACCTAGTATTTTCTTACATCCTTTTTTAATGTCTAGTTATTTGCCTTATTTTTAATGTGTATAGGAATTCAGGTATTATTAAACTTACAACATTCATTTTATTAAAAATAAAGCATTTGCAGTATTGCTGAAAATAAAAAAAAAATCTCAATTTTCTTTTTTCTTCCTTCATTAGTTGCTTTTCAAATTTCACTCATTTTACCTTTCCCCTGTTTCCCTCCTGGGGGAATAAGAATGCCAGTATGTGTTCTAGCCTAGAGCACAATAATGATAATAAGTGGGATGAAATGCTAACTCAGGTTGAGACCAAGAAATGTAAAGCAGCATTCTTTATAAAATCAGGTAACTACAAATGCTTAGAATAGACATCAGGGAAAAGCTGTCTCAGCAAGGATGGATGGCTTGAGCTTTTTGTTAACTTCTGTGTGAATGGACACTTCTCAGTGACTGACCAAGGTTTAAACCCCAAGTAGATCAGGATGTCAGAATGGCTGGAAGAAACTGCCCCTTGGTGTATCCAAGGAAGAGCTAAAATTTCACATTGAGTGAGTGACTAAGAGGAAAACAATTAAAAGATGGCCTACCCAGCACTATTTTTGTTTTGGATATTGTGTAGCTAAGTGTGCGAACTGGGTGTGGTGGGTTACCAACATTTTACATCATCCCTAGTACTTGGAAAGAGAAAAGAACAGAAGCTTTCATCACAGGGGGCAAACGATGAAATGCATGTTTGCATTTTTTTTTTTTTATGCCTCAGCATGTAGAGTCCTCAGTTCATTGTCAGATCCTCAGAGACCACAGAGGTCATATGGGCAGAGGGAGAGAGCACTGCTGCTGTTGGCTTATTTCTTTGTTAGAGATTTAGATTTCACAGTAAGAGTAACCTCCTTTATCTAGTGCAGTTTCTGACCTCTACAGACCATGCAGCATTGGGTCAGTGGACAGCACATGGGGTCACCAGAGCCAAGAGCATCTTCTTTGCAGCAGTCTTGGAATTAAACATTTAGGTGAATCTGAGAAATTCAA
>CM052807.1:7103413-7131356 GCA_028533885.1 Nasua narica
GCCACCGATGCTGCCACCTAAGCACTTGCAGGGGAAGGGTTGGAAAATGAAGTCAGGTACCCTTTGTGGGGAGATGGATTTAACACCAACCACAAAACCCGAGTTCGGGGCCAGGGATCTAACTTTTTATTATGCTCCTTATGCTCACTTGCCTTGTCCATCAGAACAGAATCATCTCTGGAGGTGTCTGGGTGGCTCAGTCAGTTAAGCACCTGCCTTTGGCTCAGATCATAATCCCAAGGTCCTGAGATTGAGTCTTTCATGGGTCTCTTTGCTCAGCAGGGAGCCTGCTTCTCCCTCTTCCTGCTGCTCCCCTGCTCTCATTCTTTCTCTCTCTGACAAATTAATTAACTAATTAATTAACTTTTAAAAAAGGAACACAATCAGTCTCTCCTCTTGTCCCTGTGCATCAAGAGATCAGAAAAGTGGGGTCAACAACCATTGGATTATTTCCTGTGAAGAGTCAGAATCAACTACCTTACCTGACGTGCAGTGACACAATGAATAGAGTCGACCATACTTTAAACTGGAATGTCCTATGGAACAACACAATCCATATGAGAGTTTTAAGTTGCCAATAAGGTAAATGGAAGATATTGAAAAGGCAAAGGGAAGACACTAAATGTGTTTGAGCAGGGGAGTTCCTAATTAGAATGTTGCAATAGGAAGATTAACCCAGCACCACAGTTTGTTGCCGGAACACATATGTTCAAGAGGAGGCAGACTGTGAGCCAGTGTGAACTCCCCCAGGAAGGACTGCCAACAGGATTTAGCTAGTCACAGTGGGAGTAAAAGGAGCTAAGGGGACACATGTGATTTTCCTTCCCCTTTTGCTGAGGAAGGCCTTCTTTGCCCAGTATCTCAATCAGCCACTGAGAGCAACAACATCCCTCTGCTACTCTCGGGTTTGCAATCCACTCTCCTACAAACTCATAACCATAGACCCATCTGGCCATGTGTATCTTCCCATTCCTGAACCAGGTCACAACCATGAAGATTACTGTCATGAAAAATTTATAATCTCCACCTTCAACTGGATGTCTTGCCCAGTACCATTTAAAATAATTTGTTTTACCTTTATCCTCCCTCTCTCACACTCTGCACTGACCATTTCAAATGTCCGTGACTCTCTTCTACACCATATACCCAAGAGAAAATCTGTCAAAGTTCCATTTGTCTTCCTGTACCCTATATACAATTGAATTGTTATTATAACAGCCTCTTTCTTCTTGTAACTAAGAAATAAGACAATTCTCTTTCCTTCTTCCAAATAAATATTTGGAATAAGACTAGCCTTTGGCTAAGGATATGAGTAAATCTCTTCATATGTTCCCAATATGCAGTCAATAGTTTCCATTAAGAAAAATATGGCTTAGTAAAGGGGATTATTTTTTCTCCTGGTCCAATTATAAGTTGCAGGGGCAGAGAGGAGGAGAGGAAAGAACACTCCAGGCTGAAAGATACATCATTGCCATACCTGCATACAACACATATTTAATAGAAATGCTCCAGGCAGAAAGAATGGGTACCAGCTAGAAATCCAGATCTACATAAGGAAATGAAGAGCATGAAAATGTTAACTACATGGGTAAATACCATAATGGTAGTTCTGTCGGTATATTAAAATGTTTAATCTCTTTAAATAATTTGTGGCTTTTTTATAAAGACTGTATAAAGCAAAATGATAACAATTTGGATATATAGAAAAATAAAAATGATTAACCAAAGTAGCACAAGGGGTGCCTGGGTGGTTCAGTCAGTTGCGCATCCAACTCTTGGTTTCAGCTCAGAACAAGATCTCAGAGTTATGAGATCAAGCTCAGCGCTGGACTCCATGCTCACCAGGGGAGTCTGCCCAAGGCTTTCTCCCTGTTCTCCCTCAGCCCTTCCCACTCCATTCCTCTCTCTCTAAAATAAATAAATAAATCTTAAAAAATAGAACAAAGGCCAGTCAGTGGATGGAGGAGGAATAAAGTACAACCCTGTTACAAAATTTTTATATGTAAGGTGGTATAAAATCACCTAATAGTAGACAAATTTAAGTTGCATACGAAAAGCTCAAAAGCAACCACTAAAGTAACTCAGAAAAGGTAAAACTTATTAGCCAAAATAGGAGATAAATGAAATTTCAAAAAGTACTCAATTAACTCAAAGAAAAGAAGAAGGGGGAAACATGAAGCAAAGAACAGACAATACAAATGGAAAATCAAGATACCATACCAGATTAAAGCCAACAATACCAATAATCATATTAAGTGAGAACGGTCATAACACTTAAGTTAAATGGCAATTACTGTCAAACTGGATAACAAAGTAAGACCTAATAGAACACTGCCTACAGAAAACCATTTTAAACACCAAGACACAAATATCATAAAAGTAAAAAGAATCTAAAATCAAATATCATGTTAATATCATTTTTTTCAAAGCCGGAATGCATTATTAATATCAGATGAAGTATATTTCAGAGCAAAGAATATTAATGTGAATAAAGAGGACTATATCAAAATGAGGAAGGAATCAACTCATCAAGATGACAAAACAATTCTAAATGCTTCTGCACATAATAATGGAGGTACAAAACACATGAAACAAAAATGGATAGACAGCAAAGACAATTAAACACATCCGTATTATGTAGGACATTTTAATTCCACTACCTCATGACTGATAAAATGAGTACATGGAAAATCAAGAAGGATATAGGAGATGGAATCGTGCTGTCACCCAACTTGACCTAACTGAGCGTTCATAAAACACCTCAGTCAACAGTGGAATTAGCTTTTTCCAAGATATTTGCCAGAAGATAACTATATTCTGAGTAATAAGACAAATTAAAAAATTGAAGAAGATAGGAAGCATAGTCTCTTGCCAAAGTTGAATTAAACTAAACATAAATAAGAAATATATCTGGAAAATCAATAACCATTTGAAATATAAATTACACATTTCTCAATAAACCATGAGCCAAAGAAGACATAAATAAAGAGAATGGGAAATTATTCTTGTAGAATGAAAATGTAAATACATATATCAAAATTTGTGGGATGTAGCTAAAACAGAAATTGGTATCACCAAAGACCTATGTCAGAAAAGAAGTATTTCAGGGGCCTGGGTGGCTCAGTCAGTTAAGCATCTGTCACTTGATTTTGGTTCAGGTCATGATCTCAGGGTCATGAGATCCAGCCCCACAAGGGGCTTTGAATTCAGCAGAGTCTGCTTGAGATTCTCTCTCTCCCTCCCCCCCCCCACTCCATGCTCTCTCTCTGAAAAACAAACAATTTTTTTTCAAATCAATTATCTAAACTTCTCCCACTAAAAAAAAAAGGAAAGGATTAAACACGATAAAGCAGAATAATAGAAATAATGATCAGAAGAAAAATTAATGCAATAGAGAAAAGAAATTAAAGAAAAATCAGTGAAACTAGAAGTTTGCTTATCAGGAAGACAAAATTGATAAATCTCTAAGCAGATTGATCATGAAATTAAAGAAGACACACATATCATGAGTGAAATATATAACATCACTCCACATTCTATACACTTAAAAGTATAATACAAAATATACCCATTAACTTTATGGCATTAAGATTTCGTAACTTAGATGACATGGACAAGATCCTTAAAAGATACAAATGACCAATGTTCACTCAAGGAAAACAAGCAAACAAAAACTGAATAGCTTTATATCTATTAAAGAAACAAGATTTGTAGCTAAAAGCTTTCTGATAAAAGTATACTAGAACCAGAAGTCTTCAAGGTGAACTTAGCTACATTTGAAGAAATAATACTAGCTGTACTCAAAGTATTCTATAAAATTGAAGAGGAGGGCACGTTACTCAACACATTCAATGACATCGAAATTAGAATAGTTAAATCAGTCAAAAACATTAAAAAAGAGGAAAATATAAACCAATAACCCTATGGGCCATACCACACACACACACACACACACACACACACACACACACATGCAGTCTTGACAAAATTTTAAGAAACTGAATCCAAAAATATGTAAAAATGATAATATCTAATAAGTAGAGTTTAGCTAATGAATGTAAGGTTGGGTTAACATTATGAAATCAACCAATGTGATTTATCTATAGTCACACTAAAAAAGGAAAAATAATCTGATTATCTCAATAGATGCAAAAAAATAAAAGGTCTTTAACAAGATCTCAAATCAGAAACTAAAACTTAAGAAAAATTTTTCAACCTGAAAAAGGACCACAAGGAAAAAATCTTTAGCTAAAGTCCTATTTAATTTTTTTTCTTTTTATTAACCTATAATGCATTATTTGTTTCAGGGGTACATCAGTGATACATCAGTCTTGTGACTGTGTATCTTGTGACTGTAAGACTGTGATACATCGGTCTTACACAATTTACAGCATTCACTATAGCAGATAGTGTCCTCCCTAATGTCCATCGCCCAGCCACCCCATCCCTCCCTCCCCCTCCACTCTCACAACCCTCAGTTTGCTTCCTGAAATTAAGAGCCTCCTATGGTTTGTCTCCCTCTCTGGTTTTACGTTGTTTCATTTTTCCCTCCCTTCCCCTATGATCCTCTGTCTTGTTTCTCAAATTCCTCATATCAGTGAAATCATATGATAATTGTCTTTCTGTGATTGTAAAGTCCTATTTAATTTTAAAAAGCCCCTAACATGGATAAGGTAAGGATGTCTGTCCTCACCATTGCTATTAAACAGTGTTCTGGAAGTTTTAGCTAGTGCAGTAAAGTGATAGAAATAAGTGTCCATAAAAGAACTCTCTTTAGTCACAGACAAAATAATTGCTTCTGTAGAAAATCTTGTGGAATCCACAAAAAATGTACTAGAACTAAAGAGTGAATTTCACAAGTTTGCAGAATATGAAATCAATACATAAAATCAGTTATCTTTAAAAATCTTTTTATTTTTATATTATTATTATTTTTATTAAGTAATTTTTCCACCCAATGCAGGGCTCAAACTCATGATGCCTAGATCAAGAGTCACATGCTCCACCACCTGAGCCAGTCAGGTGTCCCTAGTTGTCTTTCTATATAGTGACAATAGACAGAAATTAAAACTGAAACAGTATAATTTTCAACAGCATCAAAATATAAAGTACTCATGGGTAAATCTGATTCATAAGACCTATATGCTATGAAACGATATTGCTGCAAAAATTATAGAACAGATAAATAGATATGCCATGCTTATTTATTGAATAGCTCAATAATATAAAGATGTCATTTCTCCACAAATGCATCTATTTATTCAATCTCAATACAAACTTTATATAGTGCTTGGTAGAAACTGAAGATCTTAAAATTTATATGGAAATGCACGGAAACTAAAAAGAATCCAAATGACTTTGGAAAAAAAAGTACAGTTTGAGGACTCACCTAGCTGAACTTGAGATTTATAGAACTATAGCAATCAAAACAATATGGCATTGGCGTGAAGGTAGAAAAACACATATATGGGACATAATAGGAAATGAAGAAAGACATGTACTTATAAGGTCAGTTGATCTTTTGCCAAATTACAAAGGTCACCTAGGTACTTCTGCGAGAAGTACAAACATATGCCTTTACATAGACTGAGACATGAATGTTTATTGTAGCTTCATTTGTAAATGGTGATCTACTGGGAACAACCTAATGACAAGCTAAGGGTTTTCCATGACAGTAGCTGGTGTTGTACCATCTCTTTCCCCTTCACTATTTCACTACCAGGACACTCATTATTGCAGCTACCTGGAGTGTTCGCTGCTGAAGACTCACAGCTGAATCCAAATTCTGTAAATCCCCTCGGCTTAGCCCTTAGCTAGCTGCCTTTCCCTAGGAACAGCCGAATTTAGTAATAGGTTGATAAAGGACTGCAAAGGCTCAGAACCTCTGCCTCAAATTAGGACCAACCCACAAACCCTCTGAACTCCAGGGATCGCTGGGATCAGCTGAAGCTTTTGTTGAAAATGCAGCCTATTCTCAATCTAACCTTCTTCCTTCTTTCCTTCACATTCTGTCCCTCAGAGGATTCTTCGACATAAACCTCCTACATGCAAATATAGCTCCAAATCTTAATACGTGACATTTTTAGTCACCAGGACATATGAAGAGTTACTGGAGAATTGCACACGGGTTTTTTACTATCTCAGCTCAAGGGGGTACATGTGTCATTGTTTCCCACAGCCCTCTGGCCAAGACTGGTCCCCCAGCCCTGCCTAACAGCAAGTAAGATGGGGAATGTGAGAAAGAGATGAAACGCTCAGTAAGCCTCTAAGTGACGCCTGTATCCAGTGACAGTGTCATGTTCCCTACTGAATCTGTATCATTTAGTCAAATGCCTGGTACTGGTCAGCAAGGTATATATATTGCATATATATTTGAATATGTGATGAAAAATGATCTATATATCATAATAAATGCAGGATAAGAACCATTTACTAATTCAGTTCAATGGAAAAGTTTTCCAAAATATGATGTTTTACATGTATGTAATTAGGAAAAAATGACATGGAAAGGATTGATTTTAAGAAAAATACAAAAAATCTTAATTTTAAGTTGGCAGAACTGAGGCACTGGCAGGCTATCTTTGGAGATATCCTCTATTATGTGCTGAGAGACAAATCAGAATTTGAGGTTAAGTCATCCAAAGGTGATAATTGGAACTACAGTGGGTGTATACAACTGCTGAAGTTACAAAACTTGCAAAAGCTGCTGGTGCAGATACACTGTCAAGTGAAACGGCTGCTTGCACTTGCTGCTAGCACTGCAATGCACTAACTATACACAGAGGAAATGTAATTTGCCTTTATTAAAAATGATGAAGTACCCCTGAGGATAGGTTCATCAGATAACACAATATTTATGGGAAAAAATGATTTATCTTTAACATTCCCTGATTAACACCACTTGACTGGGATCACTCCCTCACTCAGCATTTTGAGTACTTACTCTTTATATCAAAGTTAATTTGTGCTTGTTTACGTATATATATTGCTTGGTAAAGTATTTTAAAACCATGCCTGTATGTGCTATCTACCCAAAACTCATTTTCGGTTTCTAAGAGTTTTTTTTCTCCCCTTTCCTTTTTCTTTCTTTTTTTGCTTTCGTTCCAATTCAAATCTTGTAGTGGGCTTCCCATGTGCAAGACACCATTCTAAGTACTTGGCAAATATTATCTCATTTAATTATTAATTGAGTCTCCATATTTATTTTTAACAAGAATTATTACAGAGGCAGTGTGCTTTTCTCGGCGCATCATGTCAGGATGTACATGATGTTGACATGTGTTATCAGTGGTGAACTAAACCTTGATCATCTCATTAAGGTGGCTTTGACTGGGTTTTTCCACTGAAAATGTGCCATTTTCCCCCATTTTAATGAATAAATGATTCAAGACTATGCAAGTATCCTGTCTCTCAAACTTTTGCTCACTAATTTTGCTTCAAATGGTGGATCTGACCTGAAACAACTATTATTCTAGGATTGTAACCGTGATTTCTTTTTTTCTATTTTTTCTGCACGTAGTTGGAATCCTTTATAAGGAAGAGCTATGCTTTTTATCCATTTATTTACATGAATAAGGGATTGTAGATATTTTATTTATGGGTTAAAATCTATTACTATATTTTGCAGCCCCAAATTTTCCAGTTTTGGGCATTCAGAGTTCTTTCAGGCTCACTCCTGTCATTCAGCATGCTCTACCCTTTTTTTAAGCATGGGCACCATGGTTTCTAGCAACACAAGATACCCCAGGCTCATCTGCCAATTTTTCCTGGCTCAGATCTGGAATACACCACTCCTTCAAGTTTTGTTTTGTTTTTGTTTGTTTTGTTGTTGTTGTTGTTTTTAATTAGCAGTTGGGACTTAGAAACCAAGCTCCAACAGGATGATATGCTCATTGATATTGAGGTGTCATTGCTTCTAGGCTTTCTTTATTGGTAGAACTTGGAAATATTTCTCTGCATACCTACCTATATTTGCATATACATTGATAGTTATTTTTTATACATGCATGTATGTGCCTACATGTCTGCCTGCTTTTCTGTTTATCTATTGCCTATCTTCCCATTTAAAAAAGTGAGTTAATTCTAATGTCTCCAATTCAAATTTAACATAAAGACTTCATTGTAGCCTTTTTTGTTTTGTTCTTAGAGGGAACTTCCTTCTCCAACAGCAGGAATTCTGGCTCTATTTTCCACAGTATATTTACTTAATTGTTTAACCCCAATGTTCCCCTAACAGGTCTTAGAATTACTAACTTAACTCCTGTGGGAAACTATTTTCTAACTTAGAGGATCTGTTTACAGTACTTTTTGTCTTAAGCCTCCTAATACCCAATCAATATGGTTTCCAAAGTTACATTGGTTCTTTTCCTTCTTTTTTCTACGTTCTCCTTTAGTGTATTATCACTGTTCATTTGTAACACAATTAGTTCATCTGGTATAGCTTGTATTCTGTTTTGGGTTTTCCTTAAATTCTACTTGATTTTTAAAAATTTACATACAGTAAAACTCAGTCTTTGTGATATATAGTTCTCTTGGTTTCACCAAATACATAGGGCTGCATATCCACTATCACAGGTGGGATTTAAAACAGTTCAACCAACCCAGTAAATTCTCTTGTTGCTGTCCCTTTGCAGAGAACTTCCCTCTCCTTTCCAACCCTGGGAAGCTACTGATTTCATGCTGTTGTCCTTCCCATGGTTTTCCTCTTTCCAAACTGTCATGTAAGTGGAATCATTCAATACATAAATCATTATAGCTGGCTTCTTTAAGTTAGCAATGTGCATTTAAGATTATGTTTTTATGTGAATTAGTAGTTTGTTTTTATTATTTAGTAGGATCTCATTCTTTGTATGTACCATAGTTTATCCATTCACTAGTTGAAGGTTATCTTGGTTGTTCCCAGTTTGGGTGATGATGAAGAAAGCTGTTATAAACATGGAGATAGGGACATTTTGCAGGCCCACACATTTTCATTTCTCTTGCAAAATGTGTAGGAGGGGAAAGGCTTAGTCTTATAGCAATTGTATGTGTGGGTGTTTTTGTTTTTTGTTTGTTGTTTGTTTGTTTACTTTTTAAGAAACTCAAACTATTTTTCACAGTGCCTGTAGCAATTTCATTTCCCCCAGAAATGTATGGGACTCCCAGCTGATTTGGACCAGTTGACTTGGTATAATTTAGTATTACTTATAAGGCTTACTAGTTTTAATTTCAATTTAATTTCTGAATCTTTGATTATTGTCTAAAAAATGGGGAAGGATACTTCAAATAATATCCAGCAAATTTTCAAGATAATAAAATCATACAGTGAGTTTGCTTTGAGAATAATAAATATGCCCTCAGTAGTTTCCTAGACTAAAGAAGATTAAAGATCAAGAACAAACTGACTACATAGAATAGGCTATCTCTAATTTTCCACTTTGGCATGGTAAGAACAATTTTGAAAACATGGAGGAAATAGAATCAAGTAAGGTATGACTAGTGTTGGTTTATTAGAAGTGTTTTTTTCTTAATAGATAGAAAGAGAAATATTTAATAATTGAAAAAGAATCCTTTTTTTAAAGAATCCTTAATAGATTTCTTAAAGTCTAATTCTGTTGTTTTTTCTATTACATCTTCCAATTATCTTTTCTTTTCTTGTAGTCTCACCAAACCTAGGAATACAGAGCAAGAGATGCAACTGCCACCTGTTTATAAAATTGCCTAAAAATAGATCTGAGACATATTTGCTCACAATCTCTCATTAGTCTTTATGTGGTAAGTTTATTTCTAAATATGCTCTTCTTTCTGATCTTTCTGAGCCCTGGGCACATTTGTTCTTAGGACATGGTGTCAGATCTAGTTCTTCAGCTCAACTTTGCTTATTCAATAATCTTCTCAATCCCTTACCCATCACAGTTATACACCCCTAATATTTCTATGTTTGTCAAAACAGTATTTTTTTGCTGATGGCAAAGGGCCTACTAAATATTCAAGGCACCTGTGTGTTCCTTTCTCTTTTGTTTTGTCTTATCTTGGTTGGCAAGGGTACAGTTTAGTCAGACTCTATAATGCACAGCTGTAGGGAGAGAAAGGAGCCTAAGGTTCTCTGGGCATGTGCAAAGGCTCATAGGTATAGACAGGTATTAGTCATGGCCTGAGCCCTCCTCTAGGTCAGAGCATACGACCGGAAAGAATAATACCATAGTCATGCTAATTATAAAGTCTGACTAATTGGTCTATTTTGAGGATATTTAATAAGTACAACCTTCATTAATGTTTTTATGGCCGGCAATTAAATGAAATGTGAAAACTTAAATCCATGTGCCTTGTGTAATCTGTCAGAAACAGATGGCTAAGCAGTCACTCTTATCACGCTCAGTACCTAATCTCGGTGATGGCCTCTGCATAAAGACAGGGATTGCTGGGAAGTCAACCCCATGAGAACTCCTCTCCACAGGTACAGCTAAGACAATCCCTGGTGAATGAATAATTCTGTTGAGAAAATGTGCTGACCCAAATATTCAATATTTGCATAGTAGGAAACTGAGTATCGGAGAGGTTAATTGATACCCAAAGCTACACAGTTAAAAAGAGATAGAACTGGAATTGGAATTAATAGCTCCTTTTAGACTGAGTATGCCTGCCTGTCCAGGCCAACCTGGGTGCAAACTATGCAGTAATATGAACTATTGCTTGTGATGACAAATTTCCCACTCTTTGGTTTTATTCAATTCTGGCAGCATCCTAGCTGTATTCCAGCTGCGAAGTGAGTCACTCAGTGAATATCTGAGGTTTAATGCTTTAATGTGGAACACAATGTTTGTTTTGAAAGTCACTCCTGAAATAATGACCCACGTGTGCTAGCACAATCAAATTCTAAAACTTGAGCATCTGAAAATCTGAAATCTGCTTAATTAACATGTGTTTCTCTGATGTACAAGAATTGAGAAAATTCCATTATATCTGAGTCAATCAGCACTTTGAACAGTAGCAATTATTGGAATAAGAACATGAAGAATGAGGTATTCTTGGACTCAAAGATATGAGCCTATCAGAGCTCTGACTCTTCATAAGTAAGAGAAATTTTAAAAGCTCATGATGTTTATGCATATGCTTCAAATAACTTATAAGTAAATTATTTTAAAATCTTACTAAAGTTTTCTTCAAAACCCTGTGCCATACAATTGTGCTATTTTTGTAGAATAGGACTTGAGATGCTATTTAAGAGTTTCAGGGAAGGCAGAGCTTCTGTCACTTTGCTTGAGATGAAAATAGGAGACATATCAAGTTATGGCATTCGGAAATGCTCCTTCTTCTGGAATGAACAGCTATCATGCTTAGTTTCTTTTTTTTTTTAATTGATAAATTTGATGAGATTTAGAGACTGTAATAGTGAAGGAATGACTGTCAAGCATGCAATTATGTACAGAAGCATGTTCTGAAATAATTCAATCTGAAACAAAGAGTCCTGCAACAATTCTCCCCTTGAATCTTTACTGAAGATATAGATAATTGTCTGAGGTTTTGTTTCTCCTCACCTGCCTCTCATAACATAGCAGGCTGTCTCATCACAATTGCATTTCACAAGAAGGGTGTAAATATACTTGAGTTACCAATTGTAAAACACTTTAAAGTCAGAGGTGTTATACTCGATGATAGTGAGAAAGTAGAAGGAAAATAGGTGACGACTTGCTAAAAAATCTGTCATTGTCCATTTCTGGATAACTTCAGGGTAGCTCATGATAAAGCCTTCACCCAAAGGCATACTGGATCTATTTGCACAAAGTAGCATGCTGAGTATCACAAGAAACACCTTTTATATCACTCTTTCAAGTGGCAACAGTTACACAGAGGGATATAAAGCAAGCTACACTGCTATGCTGACATACCTAAAATGAAGAAAAAATGATACAGGGCAAAATAAACTTTCTATGATTACAAAACAAAACAAAACAAAACAAAAAAAAAGAACACACCAATTTTATGTCCCTACAAGTACTGCAAATTCAGTGAGTCCTAAGGTAGCTTTTACTCCTTGAGTGTTCTTATTTTGAATAATGGCTTTACTATCCTTTCAGCTTTCCAAGTTGGAATGAAGGACTACAGCATGACTTTTAAATTTCTCTCACTGTCACATTACCAGTTTCATAAAAGACAACTTCTAGAGTATTTTACAGTTTCTTACCTGAAACTGGCATCTTTGCTTCAGGGTTAGCTAACTCCCTAACTTTATAACTTATCCTCATAACTGTCATCAATTTTCCCACACATGCATACACCCATCATACACATGCTATTCCTAATTTTGTCATTCATACAAAAACTCTATTGATCTTTTGTCAATGGGATGAAACCCAGGAACCCCAGCATTTCAGCTCAACCTATTCAATCTTGCTCATTTGCCTCTAAAGCTTGATTTTGTACTTTCTCCAAGACTGGGCTAAACCCTGTGATGAAGAAATTTGTATTTCCCAAACATGTCATGCTTCACTGGCATTATTGTCTCTGAACTGGTTGTGTGTGTGTGTGTGTGTGTGTGTCCTTTTTGGTTTTTGGGGTTTCTTTCTGACTATAAAGTAATTATTTCCTATTTTCTCAATGGAAAAACAAACACACACAAAAAAAGACTTCTCATCTCAGTTGGGTTAGGGCAGTATCTTTTGGTGCAAGTTTTACAAGACTAGGGTGTTTCCCTCCTCTTTTTAAAATTCATCTTCCTCTGCACAGAGGATCACGTGGGGAAGGATGAAAAACTGAATGGGAAGAAATTAGAGAGGGAGACAGACCATGAGAGACTTAACCAGAGAGAACAAACTGAGGGTTGCTGGAGGGGAGGTAGGTGGGGGTATGGGGTAACTGGGTGATGGGCCTTAAGGAGGGCCCATGATGTAATGAGCTCTAAGTGTTATATGCAACTGAGGAATAACTAAACTCTACATCTGAAACTAATGGTTTTCTGCATGTTGGCTAATTGAATTTAAATAAAAAAAAATGCATCTTCCTGGGGTGCCTGGGTAGCCTCAGTCAGTTCAGCATCTGCCTTTGGTTCAGATCATGAACTCAGGGTCCAGGGAACCAGCCCCTCACTGGTCTCCTTGCTCAGTGGGGGAGTCTGTTTCTCTCTCTCTGCTGCCCCTCCCCCTGCTCCTGTTTGCATGTGTGCACTCTCTCTCTCATTCTCTCTCAATAAAATCTTAAAAAAAAAAAGAAAGAAAATGCATCTTCCTGTCATTGTGTTTACCACACTACCCTGTATTGCAGTTAGTCATTTACACACCTCTTACTCACATAATGTAACACACAAATGCACTTGCCTGGCTTACCACTGTGAGCTCTTTAAGGGAAGGGTAGTTCATTTCATTCCCCTACATCCAGAGCCTGGCAGGGGACCTAACACATAATTCAATCTCAATAAATATTTAAGGAACAAAGGAAGAGAAGAAAATATTTCAAATAAGGGAGTAGGAAAATGAAGGAAGTGAATGAAGAAAGGCATGAAGGAGGATGGGAAATGTTCGTTTGTTTTCCATGATGAGGTGACTTGAAATTCAAAATGCATTTTTCCTAAGAAACGCAAGTACCATGGTAAGCTTAACACTGGAATTAGACCCCAATGTTTAGTTCATGATATTTAAAACTTGGTTCACAAAATGTTTCTTATTTTTTTAAAAAATATTGCTTACATCCAATGTTTTGGTTAGGTTTATATGATTGGCCATGTGAGAAAACAAGTCTTGAAAAATTGATTTTTAAAAGCATTATATACAACTTAAGCAAATATGTTAGCGTGAAATGTATTATTAACAAGATGATATTTTGGAGAACACCTTGTTTGTAATTTGCATTCAGTAATGGAACCTACAAAAGCAGCTCTTCCTCATACAACTACATGTGAAGATCAAGATTGAGATTCACCACTAGTTTTAAACTTCAGATTGGTAAAATGCTATAAGGAGCCTTGAGAGAAATGATTAGCATGGTATATACAAAGATGTCTCATTTTCACTAGGGAACATAGTCCCTATTTATTGTAACATTTAATCATGTATTTTCTTGTTACATTTGGAAATAAACTTTGCCAACATGACAGAGTGATAAACCAATCACTTAGAGTTATCTTCTAAGGCTTTGAGGCTTTAAGACAGAATGTACTTCTCAAATCCAGAGAAGATAAAATATATAGAAAAAAGTATTGCAATTGTTTGGATCACATTTCCTTTCCCTTATTACTGGTGACAGTGGTGCCCTGATAGAGAATTCTATTTAAAATATACAGAATATAGAGTTAAAGGACCTTAATACTGATGCTTACTATGGGGATCTGAACTTGAGTGGCTATGTCACTTCTGGGTCCTGGGATAGCTTTAGACAGATACTCTAGCATGCAAAATGAGGATTAAAAAAAATTAATATACATCTCTCACAATGGGTGATAGAGCTTGAATCTTTCCCAGCTAGCTCCAAAATTAATTCTGGATAAAGACTGTATAAAAATGAGAAAAAAATCCTTCTCTCATGTGACAGGTGACAGTCCTTCAGTTTTTGCTGCCTGACATCACTTTCACCACCAAGAAACAGAATGTAGCTAGCTTACCACAACATTCTTCACATTCACACAAGAGAAACATAGTGAGAGGAAGCTTCCTATGAAAGCTCCACATATATTAACTATGGTCTTTTCCCTCATGTTCATTATAAAAAGAGTAGAGAATACAAAAATCATATACATACATACCAATGTCAGGAAAAAAAAAATAAAAGGAAAACAATCTTCAGACAACGGGTAGCAAGTACTGTGGTGTATCACTCAGGAATCTAGGGGATTCCCAGAGGACAATTCTTGACATCTCACTGTCCAGTTATTATGGTAAAGGGAGCAGTGCAGTGGTCATGACCTGAAAAAGGCTGGGTGACCAGAGGCTCATCTCTGCAGCCAAGCCACACAGACCAGCAGAGGTGGTAACAGCAGGGGAAGGGATTTTATTTTACTTATTTTGACAAAGAGAGAGAGAGAGAGAGAGAGAGAGAGAGAGAGAGAGAGCAAGCGAGCATGAGTGGGGGAGGGGGCAGAGGAAGAGGGAAAATTTTAAGCAGGCTCCACACCCTGAGTGGAGCCCAACATGGGGCTCAATCTCAAAACCCTAAGATCATGACCTGAGCTGAAATCAAGAGTCGAATGCTTCACTGATGAGCCACCCAGAGACCCTGGAATTTTAGAGTGTAGAGTGAGGGAAGAGATAACAGGTATCGGATTGTAAGCTCCATGTGGTAAGGGCTATATACTTCATCTACCTCACCTTTTTCTTTCATAAATTGCCTATGAAGGCAGATCACTCACAATCCCAGAGCAGCTGTTCTCAGACTGAGTGAATATACAAAGCAAGCAGAATCAACCAGTACAAGAGGTCAACTGTAGCAGATGCTGTGATGAACCTCCAAGACACAACCCCTCTTCAGGACTGAGAAACTCCTTTTATCAGCTACCAAGACTGTTTATAGCCTGATGACCAGGCTTGGTTCCCTGGCCAGGAATTTCCCTCAACTCAAGGAAGCTACCTCACACAGCCTCTGCACCTTCTCTGGAAACAACCCACATGCAAAGAAGGGCTGGTGAATATGGAGGCTCACAGTCCAAGGCCACTCACCTCCATTTTAGACACATCAGAAGGCATACACCAGCATCACAGATTGTCTGAGAGCCTTGAGGTGACTCCATGAAAGTTCTACCTCTCCCTCTGCCCATGCTGATTTCTTCTTTCTCTAATAAGCCTCTTGTACTTACGTACAAGTCTGTTTCATGGTGGAACCTGACCTATGAAGCAAAATGGTGATTACTAACTGGCACTTGCATGGTGATGGATGAAACATTGTGCATATTCTTTCTTTTTTTAATAGTATAAGAGCCTGTATTGACTACAGTGCATGCTAATGTGAGAAGAAATAATCATTTAAAAACACCCGAGACCCTCACAAAGCAAAGGTTGAGAAATAAATTAAGACTCCTGTTGAATTGAGTTGTGCCTGGGATGAAGAATAGACCTCATCCACTTCGTCCTTGGGTTCTTGGTGTTTCCCCTGGATGTAGTCAAAGATGTCTTTCTCACTATCCATTGGCAGAGGCTCTCCAGCAACTCCAGAGACTCCCCAGAGACAGACTGTGTATTCATCATTGTGAAGCCCTTTCTTCAGGGCATCAGCTCTCATATTCTTATTGAAGATACCACTCCCAGTGAAAAGGAGAGCACCACAGTAATATTGATCCTTGGGTATCAATCTTATATCAATTCTCCTTTGTGGATACTCCTTACCATCATTTTTACTGGGAACCTGGCAAACACCCATGAACTTTGTTTCACCTTTTGACAGAGCATTTGTAATAAAATGCACCTTCTGTAACTGCTCCACAACATGATGTAACAGCTTTGGCTGTTTGGTGGATTCAGAAGTAAAGATGGATGGATCAGAAGAAGACCCATGTCACCTCTGCACCTCTGCGGAAACTGCCACAGACTGTAGCAAGAAATTCAGAATCCAGTTTTTAAAATTCAATTAGCACAATGACTTCCATTTGTCACATTTCTCCAGGATGAGTTCTTTTCTCAATTCCTAAAAAATATTTCAGCCCAATTCACTGATGATGATTGAACTTATCTTCATGTTTTCCTGAGATCTTTTAATGTTTTAATTCCTGCATCTACAAACTTCTTTGCAGCAGATGGACCAATGCCACTAACTCGAGAAAGGAAATTGATAGAGGACCTCGTATCATCCTGCTGAATCTTTCCCAGCTTACACAATTTTCCAGTCGCTAAAAATTCATCAATCCTTTCAGCAATTTTTTGTTCCTACTCCAGGCAATTTCTTAGCTTCTGCTCCACTTTTTATTTTGTATGGGTACTTTGCTAACACAGATGCTGTTTTTCTGTAAGCATTGTCCTTGTGGATGGCCCAGTTCACATTCTTCTGGAAGTCAGTGAGTTCTGTGAGCATGCTGGTGATTTCCCCATTAAGTGTTTCCTGCGGTGCCTTCCATTTGTTCATGCTAGCATTGTTCAGGGACTGAAGAGTACTCAGAGTCAGGGTCTGGCCCCCTCTCCAAGCTTTAAGGATGGGCTGGCTTTTGGGGATGGGGGCAGACCAACCCCAGCAAAACCAGCATGACCCACTGAACAATGGCTGTCTTTTAAAACACTGTACATACTCTTATTTCTGATCAAAATAGGTAAGATGTATTAATGAGAGGACATGTGACTACAAATTTCTGCCTTTTATAATAAGGTCCAAAGGTCCAACCTTCTCTTTTTGTGATAATTAAGGCCTAGAAATAAAAATAACATATATATTTTTAACTTCACCAACTAAATTATAGAAAAATTAGAACTTTTTTTTTTTTGTGGTCATTTGTAAACTCTTAATACTGTTTCCGTGAGTAGAAGTTCTCAAATCTAACTCTGCAGCAGAATCACAGACCAGTTTTTTAGTTTGTTTTTTTTTTTTTTTTTTTTTTGCTGTAATAAAGATTTCCGGGTCCATCCCAAATACAATGAGTTGGAATATGCCATGAAAGTTTCCACTGGAATCTGTATTTTTAAAAGTTGCACAAATAATTCTGATGATCAGATAAGTTTGGGAAATGTGGTACAGAGAATCTATATATAGAGAGAGATGTACTAGTTTTCTAGGGCTGCCTTAACAAAGTAACACCTTGTAAGTGGCTTCATCATCAGAAACATCATCTTGCAGTCATGGAACCTACAAGTTTGAGATTAAGATGCCAGCAAGGTTGGATCCTCCTGAGGGTGGTGAGGAAGAATCTCTTCCATACCTTTCCTCTAAGCTTCTAGAGGTTTGCAGTGCTCTCCCCTGCATGTATGTCTGTGTCCCAAATTCCTTTTTTATAAGGATTAGAAGCCAATTTTAGTCTAGTATGACTTCATCTTAACTAGTTAGATCTTCAACGACCCCATTTCCAAAGAAGGTCACATCCTGAGGTTTATATGAACTTGGGGTAAACAAAATTCAATTCATTACAGGAGTCTAAATTTACAACTACTCCTGTATAATTTGATAGGAAAAAAACAAAACAAAGCAACAACAACAATAAGAACAAACCAAGTAAGCCCGCTAAGGTTAAGGCAAGGAGAACTGGATTGGTGGAGAAAAGGATTTCCTCTGCTATACTTGGTCTCTGAGGTCAAGCTTCAAGTATACAGCCTTATGCTGTATACATGGGAGGGCTTGGATCCAACCCGGATTTTGGTGAATTTAGTTCCTCTCTTCCACATCTCAGTGGGACACTTCACCCCTTTTATTATTGTATCCATTGTGATCACCAGCACCATCAAAGAGGGCCTCACCACAAATTCTGGTAAATCAGACTTCCAGAAGCAAAGATGAAGTCTCTTTGATTATTCACATCATGCTTGATATTTCAATATTTTTTTATTATTTTTTTCTTCAGCTTCCCCCAATTAACCTAAGCTAACATTTATTGATATCAGCCAGTGGTTAAAAAGGAACTGTACCAATTGGTACAGGAATATGATATATCTAATCTTAATCTAATTTCAGTGATTTTATTAACTAAAGCAAATGTTTAGGACTAAGGAATCTCTCGGCAGTTGCAGACCTGAAATAAGTGTTTATTAAGGCGACACACCATTGCCTTAAATAGCTCTTGGATTTTTTCTCCTAGTTTTCTAGACTGTTTTTCTGAATGTCACATAAGATAAGATAAATTTTCATTGCTTCCTAGACACTGTCTAATAAAAGGGGATGGTATCATTTCGGGGAGGATAATCAATACACTGACATTTTCCAAGAGCGATGTTTTATAGAAATTTAAGACCTAAATAAACAAAACTGTCACATGCAGTAGCACCTCTATAATTTAAGAATACTTTTTCTGAAGAATCCCCAAGAGTTAATTTTAATTAGTGGCATACTAGAAAGCTAAACTCTATCAAAGACCTTTCAAGACTTCTCTGGAAGGAAATCGTTGGTTTATTTTCTCAATCCTTGAAGGCAAGTATCCAAATTGTGTTTAAAAAAAAAAAAAGACAAGGTTAAACTAAAGGAGAATTTTAAAAAATCGAGTCGTGTTTGTTCTATTAATAGTCAGTTCTGTATGGAGTTTTTGCATTCTCGTGCGTGCACGCAGAAGTCAGATTGACAAAGATCACTGCACACTTCTTAGGAAAGAGATTTTCAACACTTTATTTCAACATTGCAATATATCTTTCCATCCTGTCGATACAAGGAGAAGCAGTCCCTTTGGGGATTGGTCTGTTGGGTCCTCAACCCCAACAGTTCGGCTTGCCTACACACTGTTGGTGCAGACCTTGTTCTGTTATCTAAGTGTACAGAATTCGTGCACAGCGGTGAGAGGAAAGAAGCTAAACCTGACTAGCTTTCCTCAGCATCAGAGGTCCCTCGACTCCCGCGTCCTCTGAGCGGAACTGGGAGGCTGGCGGGCACAACACTCAGAAGCCGATACTCTAATCGTTGAGCTTCTGATTTTTATCACCATCCCCATCCCTCTTCACACATTCCTACCCTTTTCCCGTAAAAACAGCAGTGGCTGGAATCACGGGGCAAAGTAACACAACTGAAGAATGTTTCTTCTCCGTCCTCCTCTATCTGGCGACGCCCTTGCTTTGTGTGTGTAGAGCAGTCAAATGGACTCCGCTCACCTGTCTGGCGGGTGGGAGACAGTGACAGTGTCTGTCATTGCATCGTATGCTCTTTGAGCTTTTGTTTCACGTTTACAAATTTCTTCAGGGACGTGAATACCCCGGGGAGTCAGAGGAACTGACATTTCCATTTACCGAGTCTGTTGGCTTTTAAATGTTTCCACCTGATGCCTTCAGAAACCCTTCCAGAAGCGCTCTTTATCCATTTTAGCAAATCTGGTTATGGTTATTTGGTGTGGATGCAGGCAGGCTATGCAGACATCTGAAGAAGAACACGATGAACTGTTGATTCTTAGGAAAATGCAGAAGTGGGAAACAAGCTAAGGCGTACTGAGGGAAAACTGCCAAAATCGAAGAACTGTATAAGCCTTTAAGCCTTAATCTGGTAGCCAATAATATGAGGGTGGTAGCTGACAGAGCAATTTTTCTTGCAGGAAATAACACAGCTTCCTTTCGGTGTATTCCGGTAATTATTCGACCCTCCTTCCCAAGCCAGGCAGAGCCCTCCGATCTCCAGAAACCTTGCTCCTTCACCATGCTTACCTTCTCAGAGCTCTCAGAGCACAGGATAGCAAGGGCTCCACTTCCAAGTCCATGAGTCTTCTGGCTCGAGTGCACCTGCCTTGGCAGATTAATCAGCAGCAGCAAAGGCTTCTTCCTAGGTCTGGCTTGAGGATCCCCTGTGACTTTGAGAAGCATACATTTCCATTGAAAAATGAGGTGGAGAATGACAAACAAGTATCTTTAAACAAGGTCGTCACAGCGTTGCTGGTAATTGGGTCATCCTAAAAGGCAGTGAGTGTAGAACTGGATCAGAGGGAAAGTGGGAAGGAACTCAGTAAGTAAAAGAGTAAATTGACAGGAGCAGCTACCCCAACTTTCCAGAGTACTTAGATAGAAGTATTCTTTTCCTTCGATGAATAGCAAGGCAAATTAATGCTATATTTAAAAAATAATACACAATAGTAGTCTATAAGAATGTAACTAACAAAATATTATTCCATACTTTTATAGATGTAAATTTATCTTTATTTTCTGCATTAACTTTTTTTGTATGTGTGTGTGACCAATGTACTCTCCATGCCCAGTAAGTCTTGAATATCTAATTGTCATTTTTTATTGGCATGTTGAGCTGAAGAAGACAGTTTGGAAACAAAGACACAGCTTGTATCTTGAGCAAATCTCAGATCCCGTTAGTAAATACAAATGGAAAGAAATCCAGAAGTTGGGTTTATGTCTCTCAATCTCTCTCTCTTTTTGAGGGAAGGCTGTTTTTTTTTTCCCCTTTCTCCAGATTTATTGGGATATAACTGACATCTAACATTGTATAAATTGAAGGTGTACAAAGTACTGATTTAATATATTTATATACTGCAAAATGATTATCAAGGTAGTATTAGCTAACACCTCCACCACATAACATAAATACCTTTTGTATATGTACATGTGTGTAGTGAGAATATTTAAGATCTACTCTCTTAGAAAATATTTAGTAAAACATTATTAACTACAATCACCACACTATATGTTAGGTCACCAGAATTATTCATCTTATAACTGCAAATTTGTACCCTTTGACCAACATATCCCCAATATCAGCCCCTCTGGTCCTTGTAACAGTCCATGAATTTGGCTTTTTAAAATTCCATATAAGTGAGAACATTTGCTATTTGTCTTTCCTTGTCTGGCTTACTTAACTTAGAATAATGTCTTCAAGGTCCACCTATGCTGTTGCAAATGACAAGATTTCCTCCTTACTCATGGCTGAATAATACTCCACTGCATACCTACACCACAATTTCTTCATCCCTTCATCCATTAATAGACACTTACGTTGTTTCCATATCTTATTTATTGTGGATAATGCTGTAATGGACACGAGACTCCAAATATCTCTTTGAGATCCTGTTTTTGTTTCCTTTGGATAGTAATCTAGACGTAGGCTTGCTGGATCATATGATCTCTATTTTTATTTTTTTGGAGTAATGTTCACCTTGTTTTCCATAGTGATTGCACCAATTCACATTCCTACCAATAGCGCATAAGAGTTCTCTTTACATCCTCGAGAACTCTTATTATCTCTTGTCTTATTGATGACAGCTGATCTAACAAGGGTGAGATGGCTTGATTTTGCATTTCCTTGATGATTAGTGCTGTTGAACACCTTTCCATGTACCTGCTGGCCATTTATATGTCTTCTTTGGAAAAATGAATTTCAGATTCCCTGTCCATTTGTTAATCAGACTTTTTTTGTACTGAGTTGTATGAATTCTTGATATATTTTGGATATTAACCACTTGATCAGATAGATTGGTTTGCAAATATTTTCTCTCATCCTGTAGGCTGCCTTTTCATTTTGTTGATTGTTTATTTTGCTGTACAAAATCTTTTAAATTTGATATAGTCTCACTTATTAATTTTTGCTTTTGTGGCTTATGGTTTTGGTGGCATATCCAACAAATTGTTGCCAAGACCAATCTCAAGAAGCATTTTCCTCTGTTTTCTTCTAAGAGTTTTACAGATTCAGGTCTTATATTTAAGTCTTTAATCTATTTCATGTTAACTTGTGAGTGGTGTGAGATTAAATTGAAAACAAAAACATTAAAAGAGTCCATCAATATGGAAAATAATAGCAATGATCATATCCTGCTAGTACGAAAATGAGGTATTAAAAAGCAAAAATTGAAATAATACAGTATTCTTGCAGACATAAACAAGCAGTCAGCACAAAAAGGGAGTTCATAAATAGTTCTATGACATATGCTAATTTTTATAATAAAGATAATATTAAAAGCCATTAAGCAATTTTAAATAACTCAATAAATGTTTTAGGATATTGTCTTTCCATTGGAGAAAAATAGAATGCTGATTTCATATATATGCATATTTTACATATCTGACATGTAAATATACACATATCAAAGTAAAGTCCTAATGGGTTAAAGAACTAGAAAAGTAGATTAACCTACAAAGTAATATCTTATGACCTCCAGAAGCAAGTCAGATAGTCCAGGAATCATGAAGGGAAAGACAGTCAGATATGACTATAAAGAATTTAAGAGACTCATGTCCAACACAGTATAACATTAAAATCTCCAAAACTCAACAGCATCATGTAAGAAAAACTTGCAATACATAAAAGATAAAAGACTAAGGTCTTTAAAGTTAATATCTCCAACATCAATCTCAATATGATTGATAAACCATGCTATAAGAAATTTTGCAAAGATTATAAAGTAGAAAATAATATTAGAATACAGTGAGTAAATAAATATATGAAAGGGTGACCAATCTCACTAATACTCATGGGAAGATGATATTTTTCACCATGAGACAGTCAAGAACAAAGAGGTATGTTTCCAAGGAAGGGATATGGATACATGTTCTTAGATGTTGTTGGTGAGAAAAGTTTACTTTGTCGGGACTGGCAATATCGGAAAATTTTTAAAGTGCATTACCTATCACTCACCAACCCCATACAACAACGGTCACTGCAATGTTTAAAAATGATAGTGTTAACATTTCTATGTTCATCAGCAACAGAGAAGTTATATACCTCCTGGAGCATCCACACCACACCATAATCATTAGAACGAACGAAGTAGACCCCCCCCTACACTGATATGTTGGGTACCCTATAGAAGGCAAGGATGGAAAGCAGTTTGTCTACCTGTGTCATGTATAAGCATATATAAATATGTAGTCAGGGGAATGGGAAGATAGCTACCAAATGACTGACAGTGTTTAAGTCAGAGGAATTAAGAGGAGTGAGAATGTGAAGTGAATTGTGTAGGACTTGGGCAGTTTTATACCTATCGGGATCTAAGAATATCAACTGTATTTGACCAACTGATCATCTGGATTTTAGTTTGGGACAAAGAAGCTCAACTGTAGTAGACTGAAGAATAAGTGAGAAGTAAAGGAGTAAATGGATGGAAACATTCTTTCAAGAAGTCTATCTTTAAAGATAGTGATGGCTAAAATAGCCCAGTGACTAGTAGATAATATGATTTTTTAAAATTTTTTATTAACATATAATGTATTATTTGCCCGAGGGTACATGTCTGTGAATCATCAGGCTTACACATCAATAATATGATTTTTAAAGCAAATAGTTAATATATTTGATGCAGGCTTGTTTAGGTTGTGTTTACACAGCTGAAGATGTAGGTACTCAACAAATGTTTACTACTATGACATGCTCTGATTTAAACAAACCAAAGTTCTTTTCTATTATTAAAAAGTGAAAACAGCACAGTAAACTCAGCTGCAGAAGATTCAGAAGATGTTGAGATGTTTCTTATTCTCACAGCCCCCAGAACAACAGAGCCACACACAAAGTAACCCTTTTTAATGCCTGACTTTTAAATGTCTCATTTTTCTGACAGGCACTATCAATCTTTGCTTTTAACTCTGATGCTGGCTTCAATATCTCTATTTCAAAGGAGATTAAGCATTTTCACAGCAGTGATTCTCCAGAAAGAGTGGAAAGGATGACACTAAATAAAGGATATTACTCTATTGAATGAACGGTTCCCTGAGTGTTTGAGATGCACAGGCTGAACGTTGTGCTATGTTTATGAAATTCTCCCTCGATCCCTAATTATTCTCTTCTCTGTTCACAGATGTTTCTTGCTATTTGATGTGAGCTTGGAGAAGGAAAGGGATCATTTATAGAGTAATGAGATTACTTCACATCAAACTTATTTGGAAGAAGAGCAGTTTAGTTCATGCTAAAGTATTTTTGTTTGCTTTTTTGTTTGTTTGTTCTTGTTGCTTGCAGAAATGATCTTTACTTCTGAAGACCAACAGATAAGCCCATGTCTGCAAATAAATGAATAAAATTGGAACCCTAACGTCAGAAGTAGAGGGATGTGAATAAGCCAAGGGTTTCTATTTTGATTTGTGGATTTAATATGACTAGTTTGGGTATGTGTTTTCCAATCTACAATGCATTATGTATGACTTGAATAGTTGTTAGGAGCAAGCATTGTTCAGAAGCAATGACTGGTAACAATGCAACAGACTGAGCATAATTAGTTACAAGTTCTCTTTGTATGTATTGGGTTTTAGCCTTGCCACATGAAACTGTTCAGATGTTAACCACAGATTTATAGACGATGCACTATAGAGAACAGTTTGGCTACATTTTTCCCCCTGCTATTCTCCGTAGCATATTTTTACAAATGTGCATGGGTTTAGCTTTTACTATTTGCAGGCTGGGAAAGTCAGAGCTCCACACTCAAAAGTGAAGATGGAAATGTTGATTTTTTTTTTTCCTCTCTCGGGAGTAACCCTCTGGCCTCCAGGCAGTTCTTTCAAAAATAGCTTGTCTGCCTTGTGCCATTATTATCACAGATACAATTCCCATCCTGACTGTCCAAAACTGAAATCAGTCTTCTGTATTCAAGAGCAGTTCATGTGTGCAGGAGATGCTTTTATATAAGTCACTGTGGTATATGTCAGCTTAGTTTTTGGTGTTTCCATAAAGTTTCTACTCTGGGCTCCTAATGTATAGTATGGAAAAAGCAGGTAATAAAACATAAATGAAGCCCACACACTTTATAAAATGGCACAATAGGGTAAACTAAAAAAAAAAAAAAAATATATATATATATATATATATAATGTCTTAATATTGTATTGTTTCTACAAACCTATAGCTGTAAATTCCCCCAATGCAATACTGACTCTAAAATATAAATAGGAAATGATGTCTACTTTCATTTTTAACAAATCTATATAATAAATATGAAAATAATTATTAATTAAAATATATTATGTAATTAAATTCTGTTTAAATCAAATTTATATTATAAATATATATAACTATATATAATATTAATTGTATTTACAGACATTTATATTATGTTAATATAATTAAAATTATATGTAACGATACAGTCCATTATTATAGATATGATGGCTTGTGTCATAGCACTTATTACTCAATAAAATTACATCAGAAAGCTAACAAAACAAACTGTTTGGATTTTTTCCCCTAAGTTTCAGATTTTAACTACAGATAGACCTCCAACAACCATTCAAGCAGCAAGGTTACAGTATCTGTGTGCCTTGTGATGAACAGAATAGCTGTGGTTATAGAACCTTTATCTTTTCTTATAACTAACTAGATGTTTTCTAAGCTAGTAGTTTTATCCACACTTAGTGGGTAAAACTTTACCCACACTAAATATCACTGCTAGCAGGGAAATAAAGCCAATGACACTAGGGAAAGTCAAGGATGTCAATAAAAGTCTCTAGTTGAATTTTAGATTACCAGAGTGTTGCATATCCTGGTGGCATCATTCCTTCACCTCAAGCTCTTTCTTAGATTGGGCAGCATTTGTGACCACAAGGAGGACTTCTACCACTGCCATTCATCCATTTATCTACTCATGATGTGACTTTCATTGAATATATGCAAGCTATGTCCTAGCTGTGCAAAAGTTCAAAGGACACTGCAAAAAGAAAGCACAGACAATAGTAGCATACAACAGACAGAAGGCTGGGTTATCCTCAGGGAAGAGCACACCTTTTCAATCCACCAATCACCCCTTTGACAATTCTTTCAATGTCTTACAATGTTTTCCAAGCAAGAGGACCAGAGTTACAGTTTTTTTACTGCCTCAGTCTATTTTGGGCTTTAATCTTCCATTTTTGTGTTTATGTTATTCATTCTAATTTATTATATCTATAGTTTGATTCTCCCCTTTGTTATTTATTAACATCTCAAATAGTTTTTAATTCCTACTTTGTGCCTTGTCTAAGATCAAAAGTACAAATACAGGACGCCTTGGTGGCTCAGTCGGTTAAGTGCCTGCCTTTGGCTCAGATCATGATCTCAAGGTCCTGGGATTGAGCCCCACATCAGGCTCCCTGCTCAACGGGGAATCTGCTTCTTCCTCTGCTTCTCTCCCCTGCTCAAATTCTCTCTTTCTCTCAAATAAATAAATAAAATATTTTGAAAAAAGAGTACAGACACAGTGGATAGAGATACAATCAATCCATCATTCGAGGAGTTCTCAATTTAGTAGAGAAGGCATATGTGAAGAAAACACTTAAAAAAATGGGGCACCTGGGTGGCTCAGTGGGATAAAGCCTCTGCCTCCGGCTCAGGTCATGATCTCAAGGTCCTCAGATCGAGCCCCGCATCAGGTTCTCTGCTCAGCGGGGAGCCTGCTTCCCCCTCTCTCTCTGCCTGCCTCTTTGCCTACTTGTGATATCTCCGTCAAATAAATAAATAAAATCTTAAAAAAAAAACGCTCAAAAAATTTATAACAGCACCATAAATGCAATGAAAGAAAGTCACAAACAGGATTATAGATCAGTGGTAACCTGTTCGAGGGGAGCAAGTCACCTTTAAGTTGGGATACAAAGGATGTGCAAGAAAGGAGAACAGAACAGTAGGATCAAGGAAACACCATCTTCTGAGAGCCTGGGTTGGGAGGCAGAATGTCCCATTGAGAGATCGGGAAGGTTAGCAAATTTAGAGCCCTAGTAGTAAAGAAACTGTAGGCAAGAGGGAGGGTAGGTAGGGCCTTCTAAGTCAGGGTATGAATTTGGTTTTGCCTTTGTTTTCCTTTCTAGGAGTGATGAGAAACTTAGTAAGCAGGGATGCATTTGTGAGTCCTTAACTTTACTCTCAACCAACCTCAGTGGTGAGTCTATCACTTAGTCAATTTGATTCATATTCTGTGACTGGATTTCATAAGACCATTTCTACTTTCTTTTGGATTTTTAGTGAGTTACAAGTCATTCACTGCCTTAGGTCTACTGACACTTTACTCTTGGCTTCCCAGCATTTTTTTTAATTCATTTTGCTACCGCTTTAATTTTTTAAATATTTCTTTTTAAGAACTTAATCTCATTGAAGATGTCATAGATGAATTTTTCCATATATCACTTCACACGCTTGATAGGACTTATTTTTTATTTTATAATCAGAACAGATTCCATTTTAAATCAGTATTTCCTTTTTAAAGACTCTTTCTGATGCTATTCCAGAGATTTAAACTACAGAAGAAACCATGAATTTTTTTAATCATAAATTTGAAAACATCTGGTTCCCTAAAAGTTTGGATATCAGCTCTACGAAGGTAAGGTAATAATTCATCAGCAATTTCCCTTATTTCTTTTTTTTTTCTCCCCAAATTTGTTTATTTTAATTTTTCAGTGTTACAAGATTGATTGTTCATGCACCACACACAGTGCTCCATGCAGTACGTGCCCCTCTCGATACCCACCACCAGGCTCACCCCCCCCCCCCCCCC
>CM052807.1:7131856-7157280 GCA_028533885.1 Nasua narica
GGTTCTTCTCTCTTCTCTTGTTGATTTGTTCTATCACATGGATTGATTTGCGAATGTTGAACCACCCTTGCATCCCAGGGATAAATCCCACCTGGTCATGATGAATAATCTTTTTAATATGCTGTTGGATCCTATTAGCTAGGATCTTGTTGAGAATCTTGGCATCCATATTCATGAGGGATATTGGTTTGAAATTCTCCTTTTTGATGGGGTCTTTACCTGGTTTGGGGATCAGGGTAACGCTGGCTTCATAGAAAGAGTCTGGAAGTTTTCCTTCTGTTTCTATTTTTTGAAACAGTTTCAGGAGAATAGGTATTATTTCTTCCTTGAATGTTTGGTAGAATTCCCCAGGGAATCCGTCAGGCCCTGGACTCTTGTTTTTAGCAATTTCCCTTATTTCTTTTCTGAAAATCAGTCGGACAAGTGTTTGGCTAGGGCAATTGTCTTTAAAGCAGATTCAATTGCAAGAAAGATTATGGGAATCTCCTCCCAATTTTCAGAGAAGATTCAACTTAATAAACAAGAAATTTTATTCAGTTTTAGATTTCTTTTTTTTTTTTAAAGACTTTACTTATTTATTTGACAGAGATCACAAGTAGGCAGAGAGGCAGGCAGAGAGAGAGGAGGAAGCAGGCTCCCTGCTGAGCAGAGAGCCCGATGCGGGACTCGATCCCAGGACCCTGACATCATGACCTGAGCCGAAGGCAGAGGCTTTAACCCACTGAGCCACCCAGGCGCCCCATCAGTTTTAGATTTCTGTCTTTAATTTTTTTTATACTTTAAGGCCTGTTCCTGTTCATTTGTTAGCAAGCAAGATAGACATAGATGTAGAACACCAAACATGGATATTCTTCATGAGGAAGTTTTTTTTGTTGTTTTTTGTTATCTAGCACCTTTGTTTTTGGTGACAGAGTAATAAGTGTGGTCTCATAAAATGAGTTTTAGGAAGCATTTCCACCTGTCAATTTTTTAGAAATGTTTATTCATATTTGCTGTTAGTTCTTTTTTGAATGTCTGGTGAAATCAGCAGATGGGCCATCCATATCTGGAGTTTTCTTTGCTGCAAGGTATTTGCCTATGAACTCATATTTTTTAATAAATATAGGAGTGTCCAGGATATCTGTCTCTTCCCAAGTGAGTTTTGGTACTTTGTGTCTTTCAAGCAATTTGGCCATATTGTCTAAGTTTTTTGAACTTGGCAACACAAAGTTGGACACACTACTTACTTATCTTTTTGATATTTGTAAAATCTATAGCACTGTCAATTCCCTCATTATTGATATTAGTACTTTGTGTCTTCCCTTTTTCTCCCTGACTTGAAACTTGTTGATTCTGCTGATCTCCTCAAAAAACAAAAACAAAAACAAAAACAAAACAGCTTTTGTTTTCACTAATTTCCTCTAATGGTTTTCTCTTCTTTATTTATTTATGGTCTTATAACCATTACTTCCTTTTATTTATTTGGGGTTTAATTTGCTCTTTTCTAGTTTCTTACAGTGGAAGCTGAGATCATTCATTTGAGTCGAATTCTTTCTAATATAACTATTTCAGTGCTGTATGTTTTCTTCTAAGTACCATTTAACTGCAATTCATAAATTTTGATAAGTGGTACTTCGTTTGATTTCAGCTCAAAATAGTTTTTCATTTTCCTTTTCTTATTTTACCTAGGAATTATTTAGAAATGTGGTATTTAGCTTCCATGTATTTGAAGACTTTCCTATTTAAGCCCAACATGATAAAATAAACTACTTTGCAAGATTTAAATTATTTTGAATTTCTTAAGCCATGCTCTATGTATCAGAATGCATCTATTTGGTTAAATTATCTGGGTATACTTTCGAAAAATGCATATTGTGCTGTTGTCAGGAGAGTGTTCAAAATACCATTTAGGTCAAGTTAGTGTTGGTCCAATTAATTACTGATTTTGTCTTCTTGTTTTATTAGTCACTGAAGGAGAGGCACTGAACTCTTCAAATATCATTGTGAATCTCTCTAGTTCTTCTATTTGCTTCTGATGGTTCTTACTTCATGCTTCATGTATTCTGAGACTGTCATTAGAAGTTAGATATTTAGGATTCTCGTGTCCATCTGGCGAACTGACTTATAAAAAATCTACTTTTCTTTGCTCTGAAATTTACTTAGTCTGATATTAATGTAGTGTCTGAAATATCTTGTGATTATACAGTTCACATTTTTTTACATTATTTTACTTTTTATATGTTCGTGTCTTCATAACAAAAGATTTCTTATAGCAGCACATATTTGAGTCTCAATTTTTCATCCATCTGAAAATCTCTTTTAATCAAGTGTCTCTACCATTTGCAAGCAGTAAGTTTTAATTTAAATCTATCATCTTACCCTGTTGGCTACTTGTCCTGTCCTTTGTTCTCCTCCATTTTTTTTCTCCTACTTTTGAATTGAATATCTGTCATGATACTATTTTATTTCCTCTCTCAGCATCTTAGATAAAGGATCTGGTTGCCTGTGGTTAGCAGCCACTCTACAGATTACAGCATACATTCTTAATTTGCCATAATTCCCCTTTAATTAATACTATACCACTTCACATAGAGCATAAGAACCTTTCAACAGGGGTGCTGGATGGCACAGTCAGGCATCTGCCTCTTGGCTTTGGCTCAGTTGTGACCTCAGGGTCATGAGATCAAGCCCCATGTCCAGGCTCCATGCTCAGCACAGAGTCTATTTAGGCTCCTTCTCCCTCTGTCCCACCCTCTGCTCACTCTCTCCAAAATAAAGAAATCTTTAAGGGAAAAAAAAAAAGGAAAGAACCTTGCAACAGCACTGGCTCAATGTTTCCATCCTTGACTCTATGATATTATCATCTTAAAATTTACTTCTACATATCTTATAAACCACATGCATTTAAAAATCAATATTTAGGGATGGCTGGGTGGCTCAGTCAGTTAAGCATCTGCCTTCAGCTTAGGTCATGATCCCAGGGTCCTGGGATCAAGTCCCACATCCAGCTCCTTGCTCAGCAGGGAATCCACTTCTCCCCCTGCCTGCAGCACCCCCTGCACGTGCTCTCTATTTCTCTCTATCTCTCTCTCTGATAAATAAGTAAATAAAATCTTTTTTAAAAATCAATTTTTAAAGGGACTTTAAAAATAATTACTTTTTAGAATATATACCCATAGAGTTACAAATTGTTGTGCAATCTGTTCCTTGTGTAAATCTCTACTCCCATGCGGTGTCACTTCCCTTCCACTTGTAGGACTATGACATTTCCTTCACACAGGTCTGCTCGGGACAGGGTCTTTTATCTTTTACATGTTAAAACATCTCTATTTGCCCTTTTTGCTGAAAGATATTTTTGTTGGGTATAGATTAATAAGTTGACAGGATCCATACCCCCTTCATTTCTTTAAAGATATGGCTTCAATGTATTCAAGACTGCATGTTTTTGGATGAGAAGTCATCTGTCATTTTTATGTCTGTCCCTCTGTATGGTATGTGTCTTTTCTCCCCAGCTGCCTTTGAAATTTTCTCTTAACTCTTGCATTATGGACTGAATGTCTGTGTCTCTCCAAGATTCATATGTTCAGGTCCTAACCCTCTGATGTGATGTCATTTTGATGTGGGGCCTTTGTGAGGTACGTAGTTTTAGATGGAATCATGAGAGTGGGGTCCCCATAACGGGAACAGCATCCTTATAAGAAGAGGAAAAGAGACCAGAACTCACTCTTGCTCTCAATCATATGAGGACACAGTGAGTAGGTGGACAGACAGAGGGCTTCACCAGGAGGCACCTGGATTTTGGACTTCCAGCCTCCAGAACTCTGAGAAATAAATGTCTGTTTTGTGCCCCACAGAATGTGGTATTTTGTTATAGCAGCCCCAAAAGTCTAAGGCAACTTGTTATAAGCAACATGACAGAATGGTTCTTAGTACAGATTTCTTTATGTTCCTCATGCCTCAAATTCATTGAATTTCTTGAAAATTAGGTTTATAGTTTATATAAAATTTAGAAAATTACTGGCCATTATTTATTTAAACATGTTTTTCCCCTACCCTTTTCATCTCCTTCAGCAATCACAATTACACATTTAATCCTATCTTACTACTGGTACAATACTCTTGTGACTACTCTAACCAACACCCCTTGAATTACAACATTTTTCATGCTGACTTACAAAACATGACCTATTCCTGGCCATACATGGGCCCTACTAATAATTCTCCTTTTCTGATAGTCCTGTCCTTGGCCTCAGATGTCCTGGCCTTCAGATGCATGAATAGATTGGTACTCAGCTGAAGAATATCTCTTCAGATCCTTGGGGCTTCCTCTCACTCTGTGCATCTCCCTCTTCTCTGGTGTTCTACCCTATAACTCTACCTCCCTTTGCCTCTCCTGACTCCCCACACTCCACTTGCTCAACCCAGGGGAACCTTCAGCCTCTGTCTATAGCCGAAAACCTCTCCCCAGGCAGTAAGTTTGGATAATCATTGGGCTCAAAGGCTTACTTTGTTTAGTTCTCATTTCTCCATAATCATAATGTCAAAACAATGTGTAGCTTAATGAGGAATAAATTGGAGGGCAGATAATTATCTGTGTAATTTTTCTCGAAAAACATTGAGTTCTAGGTGCTCCTTCCTTCAAATAATCTTGAGAACTACTGAAACATATCACCCTGAATGACTACATTCTGGACTGTTCCCTACCCTTCTTAGTGATGTTTTGTTTAGGTTATACTCAATATGGAGATAAGTTTAACATATAATTCAATTCAACAAACAAACAACAGCTACGTGTTAAGAGAACAGAAATTAACAAGTAATTAAAAAGCTTGCATTTAAGAAGCAAAGACAGATACTGAAGAAAATAATTATAGTATAATATATTTTCTTGAAGAAGAGGGATAAATGAATGGTGTCATAGGACCAGAGAGGTGAGGAGATATCTAAATTATGTTGTAAATAAGAAGTAGAAAAGAGTCTGATGAAGAGGGGCTGAGATGCTAGAGATCTGGATAGCAGACATCTCGATGAGAATATAGGATTCTCCAAAACCTTACACCGTAAGACAACATGGTATTATAGCAGGTGGGCATGTCAGAGGACACAGGACAGGTTAAGAAGTAGCATTAGATTTCCTGGGGAGATTGGTAAGGGCCTTGGCAATTCTGCTATATCACGGAAGCAAATAATTTAAAACGTTAGCATGTATGGTTAAGAAACTGACCTTTTAAGGAAAGTTCCCAAGATCAAAGTTATATATAAACTGGCACTTTCTGTTGAATAATACTGCATAGCTAAATTGGTTAACTGGATCAAAAACTAATGATGAACTATCTGTTGGCTAATTGAACATAATAATAAAAAATAATAAATAAATAAATTGGTTAACTGGAATGCAGAGAGTAAAAGCTGTTTCTTTGTGGATTATAGAAAAGAAATAGCTTTAAGAGATCTTCAATTTGAACAGGAAGCACTGAATGGTAAATTGATTATGTAATACTACTTTTTTTTAAGATAAGAGATGAGAATGTAAAAATAAATAAATAAATAACATATTTACCACTATGTAGTCACAGTCTTGATTCTCCAAAACATATAAAATAAAATATGTGGAAAGACTTCAAACTGGGATAAAATACAAACAAATGCTACTGTTCTAATTTGTCTCAAACCTAAGAATAACAATGATCATGTGGTTAATTATTAAATCAATTACAATAAAACATGGGTTGCAAAGGCTAAAATATGTGATTAATATGTGATTCATGAAACTTAGAAGTAGATAGGTCACATAGAAAACTTACAGAAAAAAATGTAGTGTTTTCAAGGACATAAAGGAAATATACAAAACTGCTAAAAATAATTTTAATGAGAAGCTCACAGTCCTCAGAAAACTGTGACCAGAAATAAGTACTCATGTTATCCCAGCCTTTTATCTGTACAGATTTTTATGATATCAGTCTTAGTTTATAAGATCTATTTGACAAAGTAAACCTATATTACATATCATCATAGGCACATACTTTATGCTTACTTGATATAATTAAATATAAAAATACAATTTTTTTCTCTGAATACTTCTGTACATAAAAATTGCATAAAATATAATTGAAGTATTCAAAATAGTCTGCATCATAAAGGAGTTTATAATATTCTTGAAAACACAAGAAATCTGTATTTTTAAGAGTGTAACAAAATATGAATATCACATAAGAAAATGATTTTATTGGAGAAAACTATCAGAAGGAAGTAGATAAGGGTTTTATTAAAATGACTAGAGAGTATGAAAGAACCAGAACAAAATAAAGACCTTAGAAAGATTAGGATAGAATATCCTAGGACCCAAGTTTATAGATATAGCCTAGGGAGCTAAGACCACAGTCATTTGTATGCACCAGGGGGAAGATTTTCTTACTTTTACAATTTTTTTATTTATTGGCATCACCGGAGCTCCTATTCTCATTGGCTACTGCATAGATGGCGGATATCAGCCCAGAAAGATAAGTTCAGTGTGGCCAGCATGAATGGCGGGCTTCAGGAAAGAGATAGGACTGCACACTCCAACCTTACTCCTGATAACTACGATAACTTTCTATAAATTAAATCATTTATTTTGTTTTATTATTTTTAAATCATTTTTTAAAAATTCTACATTACTAGTGCTAACTATATTCCAACTTTTAAAAAAAATCTGCACTACTAATATTTGCTATTTAAAGGAATTCTAGGGGTGCCTGGGTGGCTCAGTGGGTTGAAGCCTCTACCTTCGGCTCAGGTCCTGGGATCAAGCCCTGCATCGGGCTCTCTGCTTGGCGAGTAGCCTGCTTCCCCCCCTTCTCTCTGCCTGTCTCTCAGCCTACTTGTGATCTTTCTCTCTCTGTTAAGTAAATAAATAAAATCTTTAAAAAAATAAATAAAAATTTAAAAAGGAATTCTATGATATAGCCTGCCAAAACATGAAAAATAACATTGTAAATGGTGATTCGTGTTAATAAAGTCTTATTAATTGAGTCGGCAGAAAGGGAAATGCATCATCTCTTATAAGTAATGTTGCTGTTATGTATGTCCCTACTTGTGAATTACCTGGAGAAAAAGATAAAATAAAGGTACAGTGAACTAAGCTTATCTTAAAATATTTATCTAAAATCTCTCATTCTAGGGGCACCTGGGTGGCTCAGTTATTAAGCGTCTGCCTTCGGCTCAGGTCATGATCCCAGGATTGTAAGATCAACCCCCACATTGGGTTCCCTGCTCAGTGGGAAGCTTGCTTCTCCCTCTCCCACTCCCCCTGCTTGTGTTCCCTCTCTCGCTGTGTTTCTGTCAAATAAATAAATAAAATCTTTAACAAAACAAAACAAAACAAAACACTCTCATTCTATACTTCCCATTGTTAGGATACAAAACATACTGTTTCACAAAAATAAAATTAGAAAGTCAAGAATTGAACAATTCCAGCGAGAGTTTTATCTTTGATGAGCCTTGGAGTACTTATTTGAAATGAAAACGTATTTGAAATGTAGAATACATACATATACATGTCTGTGTGTGTACAAACATAAATATATATCATATACATATTTCTGAAGTATTCAGGATGATCCTAGATATCTTGCAATCTTACACATAGCAAACCAGTGCTGGCAGTGCCTGTAATAAGCTTATATCAAAGTAAACAGATGCACATGGAACCATAATTCTGTTCTACAAAGTAGGTGGCTACTGCTCAGGGAACTTGAAAGAAAAGATGCGAAAACTTCCTTCATTTGGAGCTGCTGCTATGTTTTCTTGAAATTAAAAATGCATGAAATGCACACTATCATGTCATATAACATCTCATAATAAATAAAGAGCAACACACACAGTATAGGAAAACCATTGGCTTCTTTGTCATTGGTTGTTGCCTTCAGCAGTGATAATTTCTTGCACTGCTTTTTCAAAATGTTTTTCCATTTGCAGAATTCAATATTCCTGCAAAGCTGAGCCACAGTCACACATAAATGCTTGATCTATTCTCTACAGTACACCAATAGACCCTCTACCCTGGGACCTGAACATCCCTGTGGCGTATGATAACCGAAGGCAGGTCATTCATGTGTGGAATTGAGGGAGATTGATGATGGCAAATACGCCATTGAATTTAAAACGAAAACACTCACATTGCGCTTTTTAGGATTTAATTGCGCTTAAGATGATGCTATCAATTGTATTTTTAGGTACTGTCCTCTAGCATGGCACAAGATATATTGGTTTTAATATCAGTAATAGTTTGAAGTTAAGTAATCACCCTCTACTTTGCCCTCGCCCAAGGTGTTCATGGAATTCCAACGCACATTTGCGCAGTTAGCCTCACAGTGACCCTATAAGAAGAGAGCTATGGACATCCAGAAAAAGGCCATAAAACGCAGGGAGATGCAGGTTATGAAAAGCTGATAATATTTTTCTTTGGCTTCGGAAGCTCTGAGAGTGAAATGTGGCTCAGTAAGACTGATGGCTGCCATCATAAAATTTGTTAGGATTGGAGCATAAGCATATTCATGGATTCCATCTTCATTAAGATATTTTCCTTTGATCAATGAATAAAAAGCAATTTTAAATGCCCAATCAGTATGCTTAGAGCATTATCGAAGATACAGAAAAGCATTTCAACTTATCCTCTATTCTCAGGAAGGGCATGATATATTTTCATACATAATTTAGGAAATGGCACTCACAAGTGCTGACAAGGACATAGAGAAAATTGTGTGTCCTGCTGGTGGGAACATAAACTGGTGCAGCCAAAGGTCTCTTGAAAAATTAAAAGTAGAACTAACACACGATCCAGCCATCCTACTTCTGCATATACATTCAAAGGAAACAAAAACAGGGTATCAAAGAGATATCTACACTCATGTTTGCTACAGATTTTTCACAATAGCCAAGATAAAGAAACAACCCAAGTGCCTATTAACAAATGAGTGAATAACATACTCAGAATATCATTTGGTATAGCCAATGCAACATTATCCACAAAAAACAAGATAATCCTGCCATTCATGATGACACGGATGGGTGTTCAGTACATGAGGCTAAGTAAAATATGTCAGACAGAGAAAGACAGACTGCTTGGTATCATCTGAAAAAAGCCAAACCTGTAGAAACAGAGAGTAGAATGGTGATTGCCAGGGACTGGAGAAAGATGTTGGTTAAATGGAACAAACTTCCAGTTTTAAGGTGACTAAGTTCTGAAGATCTAAGGTACAGCACAGTGACTTTACTAGCAATACTGTATCACACACTTGGAAGTTTCTAAAAGGGTAGATCTTAAATGTTATCATCACATAAGTGATAATTACGTGAGGTAATGCAGATGTTGGCTAATGCTATGGCGGTTAATCGTTTGTCAATGTAGAAGTCGTACAATCTTAAACTTACACAATGTTATACATCAACTATAACTCACTAGCGCAGGAAAAAATATAAAGAAACAGACAAAAAATTCCCTGTGTCAGGATCTAGTTCCTATTGTTTCCTTAGTTTATATATGTGTGATTTCTCACCCTTTTTAAGTTAGGCAAATGTTTATCTATACAATTCTTATCAGTGACAGTTTGACATGGAAGCAAATCCACTATGAATGACACAGAATGTTAGATTTAGTACAGGGAGTCAGTCTTATAAAAATCTGGGAACTGTTCAAGATATAAGTGGGAAGCTGATTTCTCTGTATTTGTAGTTGGCACAGGTCTGCTGAAAGACAGCAGGGCCAGTGGTCTGAAAGAAAAACTGGACATGCATTTGTGGACGGCAAGCACAATATTACATTGATGAACCGGATCGCCTGAGAACAAGTGAAACCCACAAAGACAAACCAAAACCCACGGCTGTCTCCCACCACATCCAAAATGAAAAGATGCACAAGTCCAGCAAAGAAGCTATCTAGGAACCTGTCCTGGGACTCAGGGAAGCTGCGGGAGATGACACGCAGGTGTCAGAGGCCTGGCAGGCCTGGCAGCTGCCCCCACCTCACAGGAGCCCCAAGATACGAGTCATAGCATTCATGAATTTCACAGCGCCCTCTAGACCCTCCAGGGTGCTGCCCCACTTTCATCTTCCCAATCGCATACTAATTTTTCTTGTGGCCAAATCTCTATCAGAAACTTAGAGGGAAAGAAATTCTGAAAAAAACCCATAATTTTGGCTAAGGTAAACTGACCCAATACAATGCTACTGGAGTTCGTCCTCTGTCAAAATGCCATCCACATACCCTTCATTTTACTAAAATTTCCTAATAAAGGTAATAGAAAAGTCCCAATTCTACTGAACAGGAAGGAATCAACTAATCAACTACTCTTCCGATAAATGAAAACATGCTAATCCCCTCTTCAGAATGATTTGATCCTTCTCTAAGTGATTTGTCTTGTATCTAAGTGACATTTTCCTTTTGATATCCTACAACACAAATCACAAGATGTAAGGCTACCTAATAGTAACACACCTTATGTTAATGGACAGGGGCATGGGACATTGGGAAATACAAAGAAAAAAACTAGATTTTATACACACACACACACACACACACACACACACACACAAATGTTAAATATCAACCTAAGAAGGCAAATAGAATTATTATAGTCTTCATTTCTGCAACTGATCACAAGGTCGCAACTGGCGTTCGAAACTCACCCACTGTTCATTCACATTCCTTGTGCTTTTAGGAAGCAGACAGGATGTCAGGGCTCCTTGCCTGGTAAGGTATTCCAAACCCTCACTTCTGAAATCTTTCTTCCTTTTACTTTTCCATTAACTTTTATCAAAGAGTATGGGGGTACTAATCTGTGCCCAAGGGGATCTTCTGCACTAGATACTACTCTTTCTCACCCCCACTGTGTGCCAGCAATCCAATTTCTTCCTTGTACGTAGGATCAATTACCCCAGCCCTTAAAATAATCCTCTTCTTTCCCTGTGGTTTCACTGGCATGAGGAGACCAATGTATCCAGGTTGCACATTCTACAACCCACTGGTTTCATTTACTAGGACTATCACTAATACTAAGGCTATTACTATGTCTCTTGGTAGTCATCTTTCTCCCTTGAGAACCAAGACTTTTAGACCATAATTGCACAGGTTTGTGGAGACAGTAAGGAAGAAATTGTTAGTAGATTACTTAGACTAATAGAGGAAACACTTCCATTTCCAACTCCTGATTCTCCAGACCCATGAACTTGTTACACCCCTGAAGATATTGCCAATGAGAAAGCACAATAGCTGGATCTTAAAACTATCATCATACAATTCCATCAGCGCAGTCATTTCAAAGTGATGAAGAACCTAGTGAGACCAGTAAATTCCACAAGTACAAGCTCATTGCCAGACTTAATTTTCTTTAAAAGAACTTTCTTTTTCTTAGTCAATACTACAAGGAATATTATGATAGTGAATAATATACACGTTTATGAATGATGGTTAAGAGAAATATTATTGACAAGATAAGCAAATTTATATATATGGAGTATAAGAAAGTTCCAATGAGAATACAGTGTTCCCTTCCATGATAGGAATGGTGCAAATAATGTCAATTGGTGACTAGCTGATCTCCCTGGAAAATGGTGCTATATCAGGGCACAGGATGGATCTATGTTGTCATCAGCTTGGTCCATCAGCATTAGCTGAGGTCAAATCAGCCTTCCGAGTGGAAATCGATATTGTGGAGTCCATGAATAACTTCCATTTATGCCACCGTGGTTAATTTGTTCATTAGCTTATTGACCAGGAACAATGGTGGCTTGGGAAAGAATATGACATAAACAGAATTGTTTACCTTGTCTACCTCATTATTAAAATTCTACTCTTCTGAAAACTCACAGAAGACATTCACATGGAACACATGCAGTGACTTTTCGGAGAAATCCATCTAACACTTCTTCCCAAGGTCTCCTTGTTATTGATTTTCCAACTGTGTTTCTTCTAATCCTTGACTATCCAGCCAAATCATTAGCTACTGTCTGGATTGTTGTAGCTCCACTCCTCTTATTTCAGATAAAATAAAATGAATTTCAAATGGTAGTTTGTTTGTTTGTTTTAATTGTGTTATGTTAGTCACCATACAGTACATCATTAGATTTTGATGTAGTGTTCCATGATCCACTATTTGTGTATTATACCAAGTGCTCCATGCAATCCATGCCCTCCTTGATACCCATCACCGGGTAGTATTTGAAATTCAGCTGACTGAGAGAATGTTTCTTCGACACTCTTCATGGTCACTCCAGACTGACATTTACTTTCTACTACTTTCAGAGAGTGCCACTATCACATGCAGATACAACAGTAAAACAAGCCCTTATGATTCCTTCCTCCGTTATTTGATTATAGAAAACTCCCATGAGGACATAGGTGAAGATTAAGAGGACATGATGTAGTGGATGTAAGGGCTATGGGCATCTGAGCCACTTGCTAATGAAACTTACCTATGCTTTCAGGACCCATTAGCACTTGACTACATATATACTACTTCGATTTCATGGTCAGATGCTGACATACATACCGAGATTGACAATGATGGATTAGACTCCTTATAGTAGGTGCTTTGTATGATTTCCCTACGCTCCCTGAAATTCTTTTCCTGCCAGGTTTCACCTGGCTGATTTTGAGCTCTATAGATATTGGAAGTCATAAAGACTACAGAACCTAATTCATTTTGCATTAGTGGAGAGCAAATATGAAGGCTTGCCGTTCCTTCCTCCTCCCCGCCAATACACATACACACCAAACCTCCAATGGAAAATTCAGGGAAGATATTACTCTGGAGTGTCACCAAATCAATTAAAAGTTCAAACTCTTTCCAGAAGGATAATGTTATCTACATATTTTATAATAATTTGGTTTTAATCTAGAGGTAAATACCTTAGTTAGATGCTGAGGGATAGACACAAAGGGTTGATGAGGTTGAATTACTCTGCCATTTCATTTAGAGTGCACTGATTAATAACACTGACTTCTACCACATTCTTCTTTCTTAATGTTTGATTTTTATACCTGAGAACTCCAAATTCACAGCCTCCCCATGGCTACACCTCTTAGGAGAATGTTTCCTGCTTCTACTCTAGTTTTTTTCTGTGTCTGTTCTGAATTGTAGTTTCATGTCTATGGTTCCTGTTTCTGTATATTTTTAATTACCACAGTCTAATTTGCTGTTTTTTGGAAATGTTTCAGAATAGCTGTTTCACTGATTAACTTTTTCTTTCTTTGTATACATATTTTTACTATATCCCTTTTTTTATACATTGTTCTTAGCACGGTCATGAGGTTTGTTACAACTATCAACATAATTTATAATGTTACAATATCGCAATACAGTCCACATTCTTAAACCAGATGTTTACCCATACTTTTTGTAACATGGAGCTGAAAGGTCATTTGGAGTTGGGCTATAGCACTTGTAAACTATGTATTCAAAATTATCCTGATGCATATGAACTGGTACACTTGAAAGGCGTACTACCTCCAGAATCTGAAAGTCTCTTCACATATAATAAAAGTATGTAAAATCCAGATTCCAGTTACAGCCTTTGACTCTTCTTCAAACACATTTTAATTCCTTATCTTTTCTGATACTCCTCTGTTCAGATTCATGCACTACATTAAAATATTAAAGTGTTTCTCTTTACAGATATATGTAGTCTATAAATATGTATATATTTTATTCCCAGATCCCTGTCAAATTTAATCTGCTTATTTTCAAGTCTAATACTAAGAAATCCACTTGCTCTGGCAGAACCTGTCACCACATCCACACCATCTATAATTTCTCAAATTTAGTATATCCCTTTTATCTCCTGTATTTTAAATCCTTTGAGAAAACTCTGGGAAATAAGGGCTGTATGACCAAACACAAAATAAAATTTCAGGGTTGGGAGGAAAGAAAATGTCAGTTCTAGCTAAACAATCAGTGATAAGAATTAACAATGTGCTTGGCTTATAGTTCATTTATGCCATGTGAAGTCTGTGTAAGAAACACGGACTCATAAAAATTCAATCATCTGTGTGAACCCTTGAACATTTAGTCAAAGCTTGTGTTTTAAAAAGAATTGGACATTCCTATGCTGGTATTGCATAGACTCGCTTCCCATACTTCCCACTCCATTATTCCCAAATAATGATCAAGTTTTCTTTTTAGCACTAATATAAAAAATGGACCCAAACGATTGCAAACAGTCCTATCAAGCCGTGATTCTGTGGCACCAGCACCTCACATACCTAAATTCATTTTAGTTCCTAAGCCTTGTTTCTCATTGCAATATTTACAATCTGTCATTAAAACAGAAAGGAAGGCATACTTCTTCATGCATGGTGTGAATTTCCAAAACTGAAGAACTGCTATGGCTTCATATGGAGATTACAGGCTGTGCATTCTTGTAAGTGATTACTAGCTTCCACTGAGCCATCAGATAGTAGATCTTAAAAGAGCAAGCAAGTTATGTTAGAAGCTAGCAAGTCAGTCTATCAGAATAACCAGCTATTAGAACTTTAGCCTTTTCTCAGATGCCCTCTTTTGCCAGAATTGGGTATGACTGCAGGGACTGTCACCGTTGCAGTGTAAGGGAGGGGAACCTACCACTCTCTTCTCCTCCACGGTACTGTAGCTTGAATTAACTTCTCTGAACCACTCTTAACACACAGGCACAGAATTAGCAAACATATTCATAAATTTATAATCAACAAAGATATACTCTGCATTATCAAATTGGTTACTATTACATGGGTTAGAGTGGGAGGTAATTATTTCTTTCTTTTTCATATCCAAAAATATGCTAGGATTAATAATACTCTTCTTTAAACTTTACTTTTGATAGTTTACACAGAGGGCCTCTAGGTTCCAATGACAAAATGTAACATGCTTAGTGTGTGATGGCTTTATTGATGTCACACAATTTTACAGATTTATCTATATTAGTCATAAGATGGCATAAAGATGTTTGCTACACCCGAGACAATGTGTGGTAACCACTAGGGTTCTTAACGGATATACTATATCCATGGTTGGCCTGCACTACCCGCTCATTTGGGGTTGGGGGCAGACATATAATTTGCTTTGGCCAGTGGAATATGATATCTAAAATGCAGAAATAAGAAAATTTTTTTAGATTATAAGAGTTCATACTAATACACCATGTATATAGATTCTCTGCTGGAGACTAATTTGCTGAGGGTGAAGCTACATGTTTAAATGTAAGGAAAACTTTAAGAATCTACATGATTCTATAAATAAAGATTAAGAGTCATAAATAATATTGTATATTTACCATATTCGGGCACAATACTAAACCTTCTATTTATAGAAGCTCCTTTTAGCTACACAGCAGTTATTATAGTCTCAGTTTTGTCTGAGGAAATTTGAACACACATATATTAAGGAATTTGGCCAGGGAACATACCTAGTAAGTATAAATCAAGCACCAAGAAATATAAAACGCCATAACATTAATAGGAACACATGCTACAATTTAGTAGATACCAACTTTATACTATGTGCTGCTCTGTATACTACCTGATTTAATCCTCCCAATACATGTCTAAAGTAGGGGTAATAATCACCTTTTGCAATGGAGAAACTAAGGCATAGAAAGTTAACTAACTTGCCCACATCATACACCTGATAAAGGGCAGATCAAAGATTAAAATTCAGGGGGCACCTGGGTGGCTCAGTGGATTAAAGCCTCTGCCTTCAGCTTGGGTCATGATCTCAGGGTCCTAGGATAGAACCCCACATCGGGCTCTCTGCTCCACGGGGAGCCTGCTTCCCCTTCTCTCTTTGCTTGCCTCTCTGCCTACTTGTGATCTCTCTCTCTCTCTCTATGTGTCAAATAAATAAATAAAATTTTAAAAAATATATTAAAACTCAGGTCTGGCTATAAGGCCCATGCACTTTGCACAATAGTATGCTGTATTTTGCACAAACACTTGTCTTCACCTTATCTATGAGAGGAAGGACAATAAGTTGTATAACAATTTTAATAATATCAACAAAAATGAAAGCAAGCTTTTCTAAACATCTGTCCCTAAAATCAGAAAAGCAAGCATTGCTAACCATCCAGTCCCTAAAACTGGAATACACAATGAAATACATAGGTGCTAATATTTATTCACTTGATAAGGCAAGAAATAAGACAATATGACAGCAAAAACTTAAGACAGCAATGTTGAGTTACTTTAATAATTTCTCTTTGTCACCAATTATTACAACACTTGTACTTGCTCATATCCACACATATCCAACTCTCCCAAACAAATTTATAATATATTTAATTAATTGCTGCTAATAATAGCCTTCTTTCTAGAACTGGGGAATATAAGAGTTTTGGTGTCTTATAGAATAATTTATTTGTGTCAAAAAGATTTTATTTAAAAATTACTATATAATTTATTCAAGTTGTACATTCAAAAACCTTCTTTAAAGTTCTTATTTGTGGTTGTAAATCTTGCTGTTATATTTGTGCATCAGCAAATTCTACCACTTTAAGAGGCCACGGATTAAATTTGGTCCCATTTAAAAGCTTAATTAAATGCCATTAACAATTAAATCTCATTTATAAATTTAATATAGTCCCTTTCATTTTAAAGTACTTCAAAGGTCTGAGCAATAAAACTTTCCAAGTACTCAAGTAATACTTTTAGCTCTATAAGATTAAACTTGTAAGTATGGACAACCAATTATAATAAATGTTATAATAAATGTTCAACAATATATTTCAACTTAATAAGATCTTTAAAGTTACAAATCTAGATCAATTATTTTCTAACAAATTTAAATTGAACTTGCCATATAACTCTTGCATGCTGGACTGTCCTAAACCTTACAAGTAAATGAAGTATCAAGTAAACACTTGGTTTTATATTAAAATATGCATTTTACAATATGGCTTTAGTTCCAAATATTTCCAAACTGAATTATAAATCTTCCTGGGGTCAAAATCTTTATGACAAAAATTTTTCTCACCTAGTGGAGGTTACTTATTACACAAAATTTTGATAAGGACTCTGGGGTGAATTCCTTAATCTAACTTAGTGAGACATGCTAAGCTGCCACTGCAGGGTATTACAAGGACTCCATAACTCAAAAAAGAAATTACACTTGGAGATTCTGAAGCACATATTCCAGTTCCCTGGTCTGATCAGGGACATTTACAAACAGCCCAGGATATGAGAGGACTTTCATTTACTAGAACTCCCTTGGCAATCAAATGACTTAAATACTTAATAATATCTGAAATTTATGGGATCCTACATGTGTTCCATATTCTTTATGGCAGATAGGAGAATGCGACTTTTATAGGCATTAAGTGACATCTAAATGGATTCTGAAAAGCCCCCAAAACCACGTGGATTTTTATAAGTTTTATGGTTATATATCTAAGCAAATTCTCTAACTCTCGCAAGTCAGTACTTACAGACAATGTCACAAGAGAGCATTAACGGCTATCACCTAAGAGGTAAAAAGCTGGAAAGCCTGCCGCACACAACATAACAAGGAAAAGCCAGATAAAAAAAGCATACGTGTTCTTGAAATTATCAAAGATTATCAGAGGGCAACCAAATATGCTGAAATCTAGGAAAAAGCAGATGTTTGCAAGGGGAGATAGAATGCAGGCAGTGACTCAGTTCTCGCAGCTTGGGAGAAAAGCGCAGCTGCTGTAGGAAGTGTTAAGGAGAACTCAGGTAAAATTGTTAACGCATTGTTAAAGGTCAGGAAAAATACAAAATACATGGAACGGCAGACACAAGGGGAATTTACATCAACTTACAGGTTTCTCTCCTTCACAGAACACAACTAGAGCTGCTGAGGAAAAGTGGGTGTATAAAATCAACACAAAAGAAATCTTCACTTTGTGCAAGTTTCAAAGAAGAGGGCAAACACCACTGTGGAAACAGCTCATAGCAACAACCATTTTTGTTGCCCTACAAAATACAAATCTTCATCTACTCAGGAAGGGGTAGAAAATCCCAGGGCCCATAGAGCAAAGTAAGACCTTTAGAGGCTAGGGGGAAGGGATGAGAAAACAGACACTCTATTCTTCTTTTTTTTTTTTTAAGATTTTATTCATTTATTTATTTGAGAGAGGGAGAGCGAGAGAGAGAGCACGAGAGGGGAGAAGGTCCGAGGAAGAAGCAGACTCCCCACGGAGCTGGGAGCCCGATGTGGGACTCGATCCCGGAACTCTGGGATCATGATCATGACCTGAGTCGAAGGCAGTCGCTTAACCACCTGAGCCACCCAGGCGCCCACAGACACTCTATTCTTGAAGGTGATCAGACAATCTTCCTTCTCTCAGACTTCCACAAGTCCCCAAAGGTTGAGAGTGACAAAACTGTTGAAAATATCAGGAAAATCTAAACAGCATTGAAGAACTACAAAAAATATCAAATGGCCTAAAATACATGTAATTGGAATCCAAGAGGAATAAGAATGAAGAGAGAGAGAAGAAATATCTGAAGGGATAACAATCAAGAATCTTCAGAAACTACTAAAGACATAAAAACTCAGCCCCCAAAATTCAAAGAATTATGTCAGGGTTCTCTCTCTCTCTCTCTCTCTCTCTCTCAAACACACACACACACACACACCTGGACACCTTGTATTCCAACTACTGAAAAGAAAAATTAAAAAGAAAATCTTGAGCACCGTCCAAAAAAAAAAGAAAAAAGACAAAATACATACAGAGGAACAACAGCATTTAAAAATAATTACAGCCAATTTCTTGTTAGAAGTGATAGGAACCAGAAGGCAAGTGCTGAAAGATAACTGTCAATCCAGAAGTATTGTATTTAGGAAAAATGTCTTTAAAAAATAACAGAGAAATTGAAGCAATTTTCTGCAAATAAAAACTAATACAATTCATTAACAGGGGTGCCTGGGTGGCTCAGTTAGTTAAGTGGCCAACTCTTGGTTTAGGCTCAGGTCATGATCTCAAGGTCATGAGAATGAACCCTGCATTGGGTTCCGTGTTCAGCACAGGGTCTGCTTCAGATTCTCTCTCCATCTCCCTCCTCTCTTTGCCCCTCCCCCTGCTTGCATGTGCATATGTGCTCTCTCTCTCTCTCTAAAATAAACAAATAAAATCTTTAAAAAAGAAAGAATTCATTAATAGTAGAACTGCCTACAAGAAATGTTAAGAGATGTTCTTATGGCAATAAGAATATATCAAAAAGGTATTTGGATCTCCATGAAGAAATGGCTACCCAGGAAATGGTTAACATGAAGGTACACGTAGTAGACTTTTTACTTACTGTAATTCTTTAAAAAAAGAAAACTGTCTTGTCTAAAGCAAAAACCATAGCAATATACCAATGCACTGCTGATTAATGGCATATGGGAAATAAAATGAATGGTGACGGTATCAGAAAAGATGTACGGGAAGAACTGAGATTAGTTACAAGGGTTTTAAACTGCACGGGAAGCGATATAATACCATATAAAGTCAAACGGTGATTAATTAAAGATGTATGCTGCAAATCATACAAAAAACCATGAGTGGATTTTGGGCGGTGATGGTCTCCATTTTAATTGTCATTATGATCACAGAGTTTTGCATTTGTTAAAAAAATGTAATGGTGTATACATCATAATGTAAACAGTATACATCACTGTATATAAGTAACATTTTAAAAAAGTGAAATTAGGAGACATTTCTGATTCTTACTCTCACAAAGATATCATGGGGCTCAAGATCCTGGGGAGGGCACAGAACTACTTTGATAACTTTTACAGACCTTCTCTATGAAAGATTTCAGAAATTAGAACATTCAGGAATTTGGAGTCCAGTATCCCAAACTTCCTGTTAGATATCTAAGCTCCAAATACAGAGGGAGTTGATGTAGGACATTGGACGATGTACTAAATCTCAAAAGACAAAGGTAAAATAATTTTTGTTTTTAAAGATTGTATTTACCTATCTGAGAGAAAGAGAACATGAGAGAGAGAGAGAGGGGGTACAAGCAAGTGGAGGGGCAGAAGGAAAGAGAGAAGCAGACTCCCTGCTGAGCAGAGAGCCAGATGGGGGGCTCCATCCCAGGCCCTGAGACGATGACTTGAGCCGAAGCCAGATGCTTAACGGACTGAGCCACCCAGGTGCCCCAGATCAAGCAATGTCTAAGGCTTAGGTGAAAATGTTTCTATTATTAATATAATGTTAATAGGTTTATGATCGTGCAAAGGCATGCTTGTAATAAAAATGTGCTACTAGGCTATCAAATGTTCTCATGACAAGAAGGATCCTTTCATTTTCTCCATTCTGTTTCTCCAAATCCATTTTAGACATTGCCATAAGCCTGCTCTTAAAGAAGTCTTACAAGAATGTGGAAAATCTGAAAGCAGGGAGAGGTAGGCTACAGACAAGAAGCTAATGCAAAGGGATGGTTCTTAATTGTACTTTGACTCCTCTTAGAAGCAATATGTTTTATTGAACAGCTGCTGTGGGAACTCTGGTGTTTAATTTCCTGACATTTCTGAGAATCAAATCTAACAGGTATGGTTCGATTAACATAGTATAGTAAGGATGCTGTATTTTGGTCTCTTCTGACATGTAAGAGAGGCCAAACTGATACTAAAATCTGAGCAAGTCTTTTGTTAAAACAAATATTCTAAGCCAATCTTCCTGTCAGAGGAACAAATCCCAGTAGAGATCACTATTTAAACTTCTTTCTGCTTCCTTGGGTTAGATGCTGGGCCTCACCCTGGCTAGGGTCTGAACCTGTAGGAGAGGAGGGAGGTTTGTTTTTTCATTATTGTATCCCCAATACCTAACAGTGTATATGGCACAAACTATACATTGAATATATTTTTGTAAATGAGTAGACGAATAAATAGATGGATGAATAAAAGCTACTCTGAATAAGGAATATGGGAGACATATTTAGAGGTGGGTGCCAAGGATGTGGTTATGTCTGCCACATCCTTCGTGGTTGAGTAGAAGTCTTCAGTGGCCTCAGGAAAACCTGCAGGACCCGGAGGGAGCAGTTCTAAATGGTTTAACAGGATTAATTACCCTTTGAATGCATGTCTCTGGTTTCTAACATTCATATGGCAAGTATTAAAAAATTTTTTGAATAACACACTAAGCCCTAAATGGAAATGTCTAAACATCTCTTGGTTCTCTCTCAAAAGGGTTGGGGGAGAAAGCGATCTTGACTTCTGAATCAGAGACACCTAAATTCTAATCCTAATATCACTACTTCTAGCCATAAGACTGTGAGGAAGTTATTTACCCTTTTTGTCCCTTAGTCCTATTCATCTATAAAATGGAGCTAATAAAATCTCAATGACTAAAATGATGAGAGATTATTTAGAGTACCTAGAATAGAATCTAGCTAATTTAGATTTGAACATGCCATAATGTATTTTCATCTTTCCAGAAGTTAGTTCAGGATTTGTGCTTCAAACATTCTTCTTGGACATAAGGAGTAAATCTATTTATCTCCCTTAACACTTTGCACCCTGCAGCTGAGAGTGGTCATGACCTGGTGGTTCTACTCAGGTACAGAAAAATACATAATGACTCTGGTCAGAGAAAAAAGGACAGAGAAAACAAGAACATTCTTTTGCTCCCTCTGTAGGCAATCAGCTTGTCATTGGATGCCTAGGGTCTGATTATCCTTCTTTACATCCTTAGAATGAATAGCTACAAAATGTAAGTGGCTATGTAATTATCAACTTTTTAAAGTCTCTTCAATGATAATGGTCTCAAGGGCTTAAGATCTCAATGAATCCTAGCATGTTTCTTTTGCAGAATTTTCCCTTTCTTGTTTTGAAAACATTTATCCAGGAGAAGAATGGATCCATTTTCAAATTTCCTTTAAGAGTGTGTTCATCATGCCTGTTCTATCCACACAACACATATATGGGCCATGTTTTTATACATTTTTTCAAAAGCAGCTCTACATAAAGGATGCTTATTTAACCTCATTTTTGTTTCTTTTTTTTTAAAGATTTATTTATTTGACAGAGAGATAAAGAGAGAGTACAAGGAGGCAGAGCTGTAGACAGAGGCAGAGGGAGAAGCAGGCTCCCTGCTGAGCAGACAGCCTGACACGGGGCTCAATCCAAGAACCCTGAGATCATAACCTGAGCTGAAGGCAGAGGCTTTAATCCACTGAGCCACCCACCCAGGCACCCCATGATTAATGGATCTTATATTTTAAGCTAGTCTCACATTCTTTCTGTATATCTTCCTTTTGAGTGTTTAGATGAGGATCTAGATAAATGGTCCAACAGAACGCTTGGTGATGAGTTTCTCAGTGCTATCCAATATGGCAGCCACTAACTACATGTGACTGTTGATCACCAGGAATATGGCCAGTGTGACTGAAAAACTGAATTTTTATTTTTAGTTTATTAATTTAAATTTTAAAAAATTAATTTAAATTAAAATAGTCACATGTGGCTAGTGATTTCATATTAGCATAGTACTAGATTACCCTTTATTTCTTTTTTTTAATATTTGATTTATTTGTCAGAGAGAGAGAGAGAGAGCTCACACAAGCAGGGGAAGCAATAGGCAGAGGGAGAAGCCAACTCCCCAATGAGCAGGGAGCCTGATGCAGGACTTGATCCCAGGACCTCAGGATCATGACCTGAGCCAAAGGCAGACACCCAACTGACTGAGCCACCCAGGGGCCCCTAACCTTTATTTCAGTCTTATAGGAAAACAAATGAGCATCCCAAGAATGAGCCTTTTTATTTACTCAAATATAGAAAACTAGAAAAGAGATAATAACATAACCACTTTTTATACCCATGGAGAAAACAAGCCCATTGTTAATAAAAACACATATTGAATGAACACTTACTCCTCACATGTTTTGTGTCAGGTATTGCAAAGGAATTTACAGGGAACAAACATAAATATAAGAAAGACATAAACCCTGCTCTAAGAAGCATACAGACTGGTAAAGAACGACACAAATTCCTATTATGCAGAGTAATCAATATTGCAGCAAAACCAGATGTTCACTGCTATTAGAATACGGATATAGAAAACACAGCTCTGGGCGCCTGGGTGGCTCAGTGGGTTGAGCGACTGCCTTTGGCTCAGGTCATGGTCCTAGAGTCCTGGGATCGAGTCCTGCATCGGGCTCCCTGCTCTGAGAGGAGCCTGCTTCTCCCTCTGACCTCTCCCCTTTCATTCTCTCTCTATCTCTGTCTCAATTAAATAAAATAAATCTTTAAAAAAAAGAAAGAAAGAAAACACAGCTCTGCCTAAAATTGGTACGAAGTGGTACAAGGTGAGGAATATTCAGGACAGCATAAGGTGCCTGGCTATACCATCTTCTAAAACACGTTATTACTGCATTTTGCAATGAGTTTCACCATTCAACAACTACATATATACTTTGTGAATGAAGAAAGTTGGTATTATTTTAAAATTAGTTAAAAATTTTCATTCCACGTTTATATATTTCTGCTACTTGTTCCCACCAGTAAGACAATAACTTATTCTTATTAAATATATAAACATTTTACACAAGTTACAGTAAAAGACAAGCATTTAAATATATTTGATCTTGTCAAACTGCAGAAATTTATAACCATTCAAGCACACACACACACACATATACATAATACATATTTATATATATATGTATACACATATATTTATATTTTATAGCTTTACTGAGATATACTTAATGATTCTTAAAATCAACCCATTGTCAGAGTGCAATGCAATGGGTTTTCTTTTTTTATTTTAGAAAATATAGAGAGCTGTGAAATCATTACTGCAATCCAGATTTAGAGCTTTTCCGTAATCCAAACATTTCCCCTGAACCAATCTGCAGGCTCCCTCCTCAGCCCCACCGCCCTAGATTAGACAATCATTGATCTGGCCTCTATACATTTGTCTTCTGGGGATGTTTTATATCAATGAAACTTTAGGACTCAAGAATTCTACCATCCTATCTCAATGAAAACACCACCTTAGTTACCTGAGAAAATTCAAAATCACAAACAATCCTTATGAGGTCATAGAAAAACAACGCAATAACTTGGGGAAAGAGTCTTGAATTAGGAGCAGGGTTGCTGGGCCTTGCCCCGCATGCTTGGGGGAGGGCAGTGAGGTCAGCTCTAGAGCTTTTCTTCTGTATCTGGGAGTGTGTGACTAATTGCTGAAGATAGACAGCTCCTGTTCAGTGTGTTCCGCCAGTCTTCTCAAACAAACACCTCTGTATTTGAGATGTGTCCTTCCTCTCTGTTGGTAACCTTAGTAATCCCACCATGCTGGGTCAATAAGTAGGAACCAGGAGAAAAAAAAGTAGGAAACAATAATTTCCTGGAGGTTGGGCAGTTTCCTCAGAATGTATTTACTTGATGCTGGAAGAGTGCTTCCTTTGATAGAGTCTTTTTAAAAAGCATTGATTACTCACACTCCCACACATGAATGCACAGACATAAAAAGTCAAGTGCCACTTATGTAAGAATAGGGACTTAAAGTTCACTTGGGATTAATTTTTCTTCTCTTTTCTTCCTCCCTTCCCTGCTAAATAAAAGCATGTGAGATATGTCAAACCAGTGTGTCCTACTGTGAGTTTCTTTGCATTATTTTTAAAAATCTTTTTGGGAATGAGGAGAGTGTCATGATGAGTGATTTGTGATTTAGTTCCATTCTGATTAAGAGGATTTTAGCTGCAATTTCTGCCATTATGAATTAAATGTCACAGTTCATTAGAGTAGAGCCAATTCGGTCCATTCCAACTTTATATCCATGTTTCTGTTATTAAATCCTTTCCTCAGGATGTATTAACTTGGCATCAAGATGATCCAAGTGTATCTTTTTTCAATTAAAGAAGAAAATATTGGAGCATAACTTTTTCAGTTGCATTCATGTCCAAGAGACAGGTGTGAGCTAGAGAAGCAAAGTGATATCTTGGTCTAATTCTAATGATTTTAGAAATAACTTGAAACAGAAGATGTTAGGAATAAGCCAGCTTTTGCTTATATCCATTAGTGTAGGACATGTAAACTAATTTTCCGTACCCCCTAAATGGTTGCTAATCTTATGGGGCTCTCATATATCCCCAAATTAAAATGTAAATATAAGTCCTAGAAAATCATTTTTAGGTATTTGATAATATGGTTCGGTGATTATTTATATTGCACATTTTCTCATGTACTTTTAAAATTTTATGTATAGGAAGAAAAGTTTCAACATTTTTACCTGGCTGGCTCTTACAAGGCACCTAATTTATTTCTTTTTTTTCTTTTTTTTTTTTTTCCTCCCCAAATATGTTTATTTTAATTTTTCAGTGTTACAAGATTGATTGTTCATGCACCACACCCAGTGCTCCATGCAGTACGTGCCCTTCTCGATACCCACCACCAGGCTCACCCACCCCCCACCCCCTCCCCTCCAAAACCCTCAGTTTGTTGCTCAGAGTCCACAGTCTCTCCTGGTTCATCACCCCCTCCGATTTC
>CM052807.1:7157780-7233728 GCA_028533885.1 Nasua narica
CTCCCCAAATATGTTTATTTTAATTTTTCAGTGTTACAAGATTGATTGTTCATGCACCACACCCAGTGCTCCATGCAGTACGTGCCCTTCTCGATACCCACCACCAGGCTCACCCACCCCCCACCCCCTCCCCTCCAAAACCCTCAGTTTGTTGCTCAGAGTCCACAGTCTCTCCTGGTTCATCACCCCCTCCGATTTCCCCCCATTCACCCTTCCCTTCCTTCTCACGATGCCCTCCATGACTTTATATTAGCTGAATAAATTAGAAACTATTAAGGATATAACAAACTTCCCACCTATAATTTGAAGCCATTTCTTAAAATAATTTAAAGTAATTATTCTTCACATATTATAAATTCTTATGTTAAATGATCACAATAGATAATGTATTACTAACTTCAGATTCGCCTTTCAGACAAAACAGGAAGTCATACGAATACATGGGAATATAAAATATTGAACAACCTGGGATTAAAAAATATGTAATCATCTGATTGTAGAACATAATTACTATATCCATAGATATATTACTTAGGAAAAGTTGACAACCTACTGATTCCTGTAACTCAGTTCTTCCATTTCCAGAAACTCTTTCAAAGAATTTTCTGTATGTACTTTCTTCATCTCATCTCATTTTCTCTCCTAAACTCTCTTCAATCAGACTTTTATCTCAAATGCTTCTCTAGCTCACAAAAGCCTTATCTCCTGGTAATTCCAATAGGTGATTCTCAATCCCCATTTTATTGCTACTGTATTTCTCACAAATGATCATGCCCTTGTGACCTGAGATACTTGTGTTACTTGGTTTCTGGACCAACACTCTCTTATTTTTTTTCTAATAGTGGACATTTCTTTTGTACATCTATTTCTGATCTACATATTTTAGTACGCCAGAGGGCTCCATTCTCAACCCTGTTTCTCTTACAGTTTATGTCACTATCCAGATAAGCTAACAAGTACCACTACCTCAGACATCATCTACACCATCTACAATATTGCATATTGTTTTGGGTTGAATTTTAACCCTCCCCAAATTCATATTTTGAAGTACATCATGTCAGATCAAATCTATATGCATGTGCTAGAGATCCCATAACAAAGGATCACACACAGCAGCTTAAACAACAGAAAATACTGTCTCACAGTTCTGGAGGTCAGACTGTGGCTTTATCTGGAAATAACTTTCTATACCCCGTACAAGTGAGTTGCTAATTTCATGCAGACATGTATCATTTTTAAATGTGTTGGTTAAACTTTGTACCATCATTGTAGTTATAGTTAGTTAAGTCACAATAAGATCATACTGAAGTAGGCTGGGCACCTAATCCAATGACTGGCGTCCCTATAAAAAGGGGAAATTCGGAGCACCTGGGTGGCTCAGTCCATTAAGCAGCTGACTCTTGGTTTCAGTTCAGGTCATAATCTCAGGGTCCTGGGATTGAGCCCCACATTGCGGGGGTTGGGGGGAGGGGGTTTCCATGATCAGTGGGAAGTCCGCTTGAGGATTCTTTCTTCCTCTGTCCCTCCCCCAACTCACTTGCTCTCTTTCTCTTTCTCTCAAATAAATAAACCTTAAAAAGGGGGTGGGGGGAGATGGCATTCAAACCCAGACAAGAACACAAGGAGAATAAAGATGAAAGCAGAGATCCAGCTGATGTCTTTAGAAGTCAAAGAATGTCAAAGATTGCCAGCAAATCACCAGAAGGTAGTGGAAAAGCATGAATCAAGTTCTTTCTTATAAAACTCTTGAAAGGAACCATCCCTGTCCATGAAGACTTAATTTCAGACTCTGGCTCTCCAGAATGGTGAAACAAATTATTTCTGTTTAAACCCCTTGGTTTCTGATACTCTTATTACAGCTGCCCTGGCCAACAAATGTAGAATTGATCTGAAATCATATGAAAAATTCGTATCTCCAGCTTAATTACTGTCCTGAAATTTACATGCAATTACCTCCTTGGCCTTCTCACTGGTGCCTTACACTGATCTCTTCCTTCTTCCATCTGCACCCTAATCTTGCTCTTTCCGTTATTCACATCTGAGTAAATGACATTGATCTGGTGAGGTAAAAAATCTTGAAATCATACTTTGAGTACTCACATCCAAAGACATCACGAAGCCTCGCTGGCTGTAACCCCAAAAGATGTCTCTACTTCAACCGTGTCCCACACCGCACCACCAATGATTCCACACCGTCCTCATGCACATGCCGCTTCGCCCACCTGGATTACCAGAGAAATGAATGAGTGAAACACTTTTTTAGACGTTATACTTTTTTCCACTGCTTACCTCCTATGATTAATTTTCCATACAATGATTAGTGTTATCTTTTAACACTTTATTTATTTTTTAAAAAGACTTTATTTGGGGTGCCTGTGGTTAAGTTAAAGCCTCTGCCTTCGGCTCAGGTCATGGTCTCAGGGCCCTGGGATCGAGCCCCGCATCGGGCTCTCTGCTCAGCGGGGAGCTTGCTTCCCCCTCTCTCTCTGCCTGCCTCTCTGCCTGCTTGTGATCTCTCTCTCTCTGTCAAATAAATAAATAAAATCTTAAAAAAAAAAAAGGCTTTATTTACTTATTTGAGAGAGAGCGAATGAGAGAGAGAAAGAGAGCATGAACAGGGAGAGAGGGAGAGGGAGGGGGAGAAAGAGACTCCCCACTGAGCAGGGAGCCCAATTGGGGCTCCATCCCAGGACCCCAAGATCATGACCTGAGCCAAAGCCAGATGCTCAACCAACTGAATCACCCAGGCGTCCTATCTTTTAGAACTTTAAATGAGACTTTTCTCCCTTAATGTGCACCACACCTAACAATGGTTTCCCAAATAAGCCCTGCAGTAAAGCTCGTAACACCCTCAAACAGTTGTTCTCAATTGGGGGGGGGGGTGCAGGGGGGTGCCATTTTGACTCTCATACCTGCCTCCTAGGGGTATTTCACAATGCCTAGAGACATTTGTGGGTGTAACAACATGAGAAGGGGAGCTACTAGAATCTAATGAGTAGAGATGAGGGAGGCTGATAAGGATCCAAAATGCACAGGATACCCCAGGAATGTGAATAGTGCTGGAACTGGGAAATTCTGAGCCATACAACCTTTCTAACTCACAGCCTATCGATTGTCCCTTGTTCATTTTCTCTAGCCACATTTTCAGTCACTCTCACTTATGCCAAACACATTCCTGCCACAGGGCTTTTGCACTTGCTGTTTCTTCTGCTATAAGACTCTCATCCTAGATATCATGGTGTTCCCCCTCTTACTTCATTCAGTTTTCTGTCAAAACTACCTCTCCAGAAAGGTACCCACATAAAATAACACCTCCCTATCACATACCCTGCTTTACTTCTATGCCTATCAATATATATTTTCCTTTTATTTGAGTATTTAATTATCTTAACCAGCAATACCACCACACCCACAAATAAAAATATAAGCTCCATAAGTAATAGCAGGAATTTTCTGTTTTGCTTACCTCTATACCCTTCAGACCTAGAACACTCAAATAAAAACAAAAACAAACACTTTGAGAAATGAATGAATGAACATGTTAGTTGGCAAGACTAGAAGTCATGCCTGTGGTATGAGCTCCTTTTGTCAATATATAAATCCCAGCACAACAGAACTTGGTGAGTCATTGACAAGATCTCCACCCTTACCTATCCTTAAAATGCGGTCTCAGACAATTACACACTTAAAGGTCATTTGGACTAATCTTATCACAGTCACACCAGAAGCTGAGGTCTCCCAGAAAAGCCCTTTTCGCTCAAACTCTAACCTATATAGAACTATGTTCAAACCCTCTGTTGGCCCATCTTCCATTCCACCACAGCTTCTGACACCCTGCCACTGCACCTTCTGGATCTCATGGCCACAGAGTAGCAAATACCTTCTTCTCTGAATGTCCCTTCACATTCTCCAGTAATTCACTTCCCTATGATACTTCCTTGCAGTGAGTATGTTCTTTTCCATACACCTTCTTACTTCAGACCTCAAGGGAATCGGATGCCCTCCTTCCTCTTCCCAAAAAAGCCAGCTTTGAATCGTATGTCATTTAATTATACCACACATTGTGTCACGGTGTTACAACAGTCTTCCAAGGCCTGAGAAAAATCCCTTCTCCTTTAAAGGATTTACTTCCTGGTGTTTGTCATTCTTTTTGTGAAATTCCTCCTTTCATAATTCTTGGTACTTTCAATCCTGATACAGACTATCCTTCCAGTAACTTAGTCTTTCCACTCGTACACGTACTTTCCTTCAGTAATCTTCTTCTCTATCCCAATCAGAGCACTCATTGTCATGGTCTTAGGTAGACTTTGTAATTGTGAACATATGCAATCTTTTTCACAGCTTCACTTTCAAGCATTTCACTCTCTAAACATCCACTTTCGTTCCTACTCCAACTTAATCCTTCCAGGGACTAGCAAGGAGACTTGCAGTTATTCTTGACTTTTCTATGATATGCTACAGTTATATTCAAAATCCAACCCACTGCTCATCACCTTCAACTATAAAGAATTGCTACTGTTTTTATACTTTTTATAAACATCATTAAAAATGAAATCATTTAATTTGCACTGACATAATCCAATTTTTAATGTTAATGAGAGGAAAATATTGTGTCATTTTTTAACAAGAAAGTAGTAGATATGTTCTTTGGGTCGGATGCATATAAATAAAGATGTAGGGATAAGAATGTACAGGGTAAATACATAGAGTAGATCCTTGAGTCAGGAATAGACTGAGTCTTGCTGAATAAAAGGATATGTTCAGGTTAGTGGCAGAAGTTAAAAAGAGAAATATATGACATGTTCAGAAACTGGGTAACTTTGAATATAACACAAAGTGATAGAATTCATTTCTGAAGCAGGAGATCACTTATGAAGTTGACTTTCATTGCGAAACAAGGCCTGATCAAGGTGTTATCCGAGTTTGTTCATTTTAGTTTAGTGCCTGAAAAACATTTCTTTAAAGTTAATTTAATAGAATTCTGCTGACAGTCACAATCCTACATGACAAAGTTTTCATTAACTAATGGATATAAATGGCAAGAAGATATAAATAATATTCTGAGAGTTTTGCTGGGGGACAACTGGTTATTTGCAAAGAAAAAAAATCATATTATCGATCTCTCCTAGTCAATAGAGTAAAACAAATGGTGACCTTTTCTTCATTTAATAGCTCAAAATTATTGGTTGTATACTAAAAGAAACTGACTGGGAACTGGCTTTATATTAATCTTATTTATAGTCTGTATTTTAGAGCTTCAAAACAATCATTAAAGGGTCAAAACATATTTGAAAACCACGGGTAATTTCAAAAGCAGATGAGATGCTTAGAATTCCTTTCTTTATGTGTCTATACCTGAATACTGGTAATTAATCTACATCTTTGGTCTTGCTTGTTTTAATGGGACTCATCAGAATGAGAAAGTATTACAATGTAAGAATCTAATGAATATAATGATTTTATGCTCTATATCTATGTAATCACTTCTTCAAATTATTTTTATTTTTATTTTAAGATTTTGTTTATTTATTTGTCAGAGAGAGAACACAGGCAGTCAGAGCGGCAGGCAAAGGCAGAGGGAGAAGCAGGCTCCCGGCCAAGGAAGGAGCCCGATGTGGGACTCAATCCCCAGGACACTGGGATCATGACCTGAGCTGAAGGCAGCTGCCTAACTGACTGAGCCACCCAGGCATCCCAACAAATTATTTTTAAATGCACAGTTCAACAAATTATCACTAAACAAATACAACTGAAACCAACATTCACATTAAGATATGGAAGCCCAAAAGGCTCTTTCCTACCCCTTCCCAACTACTTAATATTCCCTGTCACTTAAAGGTAACCACAGTAATCACTTCTTAAATCTTCTTTATAGTCCTACCACATAAACCAAGATGCCAAAACACTATACTTTTGCTTGTTAAAAACTTCACGGAAGGGGCACCTGGGTGGCTCAGTTGGTTAAGGCCTCTGCCTTCGGCTCAGGTCATGCTCTCAGTGTCCTGGGATGGAGCCCCACTTCGGGCCCTCTGCTCAGCGGGGAGCCTGCTTCCCCCCTCTCTCTCTGCCTGCCTCTCTACCTACTTGGGATCTCTCTCTGTGTCAAATAAATGGCTGAAATCTTAAAAAAAAAACAAAACTTCACAGAAATTGAATTATATGGAATGTAATCTTTAATATGGCTTTATATTATGTTTCTGAAAACTATTCTTGCTGTTGGGAAGTGTGTTTATTTTTAATTGTTAAGTAATATTCTATTGTACGATTAGAACATGATTGTTTAAAAATTTTTTACTGATAATATACACAGAGATTCATATCAATCAGTACTGGCTGGGTCGTGCCAAGGAAACGAAATTCTCAAGTCTCCGTGGTCTAAATCAACAGGATTGCTTCTCGCTCATGCTTCATGTCCATTGCAGACTCGCAGCTAATTTGCCACCTGAATCATCAACCTTCTTTCAAGACCCAGTGTGACAAAGCAGCTACTATCTGGAGGGTTCCTTGATGCAGCATTGGTGAGGAGTGGGGGAAAAATTGGCAAAGACACATTTTCTCTTAGAGCTTCTACATAGAAATGACGCATGCCAGTTCTAAATACATTTCATCAACAACAACAAAAAAATGTTACATGGCCTTGCATGACTTCAAAAGGCAAAGAAAGTAAAATCTTCCTGAAAAGAAGTGAACTGGATATTGAAGAATAATAAAGTCTACCAGAGACTGTTTTTTGATTTCTTGCAAATTGATTTCTGCAAATACTTGGTTTGTTCAACCTCACATAATTAGAACATATTCACACTCACACTAATTAAAACAATCCAAAAGTTTCACGCAGCTCCTTCTTTGAACTCAAAGTTAACTTGAGTTCTGAATAATATAAACTAATTCCTATGTCAGGTTAGGATGTGATTCTGCTTGACCCCAAGTACTAAAAGAAGACTGTCCACCCAACAGCAGGAGAGACATAAATTCTTTTCAAGTGCACATGGAGCGTTCTCCTGTGATGGATCATATGATAGGTCACAAAATAAGTCCTAGCAAATTTAAGAAGACTGAAATCATATATAGGATTTTTTCCAACTACAATGATAGGAAATCGGAAATTAAGAATGGAAAGAAAACTGGGAAACACACAAATATGTACAAATTGAACAATATATTCCCTAAAAAACAGTGTGTAAAAGAAACCAAAAAGGAAACCAAAAAATATGTTGAAAAAAATACAAACAGAAACACAATGTACCAAAAATTATGAGATTAAGCAGAAGCAGTTCTAAAAGGAAAGTATATAATCTACATTAACAAAAAAGATACCAGATAAACACCTAAGTCCAAAGTTAATGGAAGAAATGGAAAGAAAATAACAAAGAGTAGAAATAAGTGAAATAGAGATCCCAAAAACAATAGGAAAAAAAATCAATACAGACAAGAGCTATTTTTTTAAAGATTAGGAAAAATGCTGACAAAACTTTAGCTAGACTAAGAAAAAAGGGAAGATTCAAATTCATAAAACAAAAAAAATGAAAGATGTGACATTACACCTGGTGCCACAGAAATATAAAGCATAGCAAGATATTATTATGAACAATTATATGCCAACAAATTGAAAGAAAAATAGAAGGAACGGATACATTTCCAGAGATATATCCCACCAAGACCAAAACAAGAAAATAAAGTAAGATGAAATCAGAGAGGGAGATGAACCATAGGAAACAAACTGAGGGTTGCTGGAGGGGAGAGGAATGGGGAGATAACTAGGTGATGGGCATTAAGGAGGGTATGTGATGTAAATGAGCAGTGGGTGTTCTATGCAACTGATGAATCACTAAATACTACCTCTGAAACTAATAATATAATATATGTTAATTAATTGAATTTAAATAAAATTATTAAAAAAACAAAGAAAATCTCAACAGACCAATAATGGGAAAGAAGACTGAATCAGCAAAATTCTTCCCAAAAAAGAAAAGCCCAGGACCTAATGGTTTCCCTGGTGAATTCTACTAAACATTCGAAGATGTATGACTGCTAATCTTACTCAAACTAGTCTTTATCTTATACCACAGAGCAAAACAAACAAAAACAAAAACCAAAAAATAAAAAAGGGAACACTCCAAAACTCATTTTGTGAGGTGAGCATTACCCTGATACAAAAACCACATGGGGGGTGCCTGGGTGGCTCAGTTGGTTGAGCAACTGCCTTCGGCTCAGGTCATGATCCTTGAGTTCCGGGATCGTGTCCCACATCGGGCTCCTGGCTCTACGGGGAGTCTGCTTCTTCCTCTAACCTTCTCTCCTCTCATGCTCTCTCTCACTTTCTCTGTCTCTCAAGTGAATAAATAAAATTTTTAAAAGAAAAAAAAAAACACATGGGGACACTACTAGAGAAGAAAAATATAGACCGCCATCCCTGATGAATATAAATGCAAAAATTTTCAATAAAATCTTAGCAAAATGAATTCAACAGCACTTCAAAAGGATCATATACCACATCCAGTGAGATCCATCCCTGGGATGCAAGCATGGTTGAAAATACACATGCCAATAAACAGGATATACCATACTAATATAATGAAAGATAAAACCACATGATCATATCAACAGATTCAGAAAAAGCACTTAATCAAATATAACATCCTTTCTTGAAAAAAATGCTCAATAAATTGGATATAGGAAGAATATGTCAACATAAAAAACAATTAAATATTTAGAAATAAGTCTAAGTAGGTAAAAGATAACAAAACAATGACTTTCACAAAAGAAGTTGAAGAAAACCCAAATAAATGGAAAGACGTCTATGTTTATGGATTGGACCAAAGAGGAGATTACCCTTATGTGTTCTAGATAGGAGTTCTATAGTTTGGGATCTTATTTTCATGTCAATTCCTTTTGAGTTGACTTTTGTGTATGGTGTAACGTAAGATCTATTTTCATTCTTTTGCATGTGGAAATCCAATTTTCCCAACACCGTTTATTGAAGCTACTATCCTTTCTGCATTGAGTATATTGGATCTATTGTCAAATAGTAGTTGAACATAAATGTATGGGTTTATTTCTGGGCTCTTGATTTTTCCTCCTTCGTTCATGTCTATATTTATGGCAGCACCATGCTTTTTTAATTACTAAAAATTAATATTAAAATGTCAGTACTACCCAAAGTCATTTGTGGATTCAATTCAATCTTAATTAATTAATGTCTAATGACATCCTTCAATGAAATAGGAAAAAAATCCTAAAATGTGTATATAACCACAGAAGATGTTGAATATGAAAGCAATCCTAAGAAAGAAGGACAAAGCTGGAGGCATCACACTTTCTGATTTCAAACTATACTACTATTCTGATCCCTGGTTTTAGATCTCTACTTTATGACTCTCAAATTCCTCCCTCTTGGAGGTCTTTATTTTTGTTTTAATTTGGTCTTTGACATCATCTGAATAGAGCACTGTAGAATATGCTTTAGCTGTTTTCTCAGTCAACTTCTTTTCTACCTTCCTGTACCTCCTAGTTTGGACGATCTAAAAGGTTTCAAATTTCAAATAGTTACTTCTCTTTAGGCCACAAATTCCATTAGCAATATGATTATCTCAAAAACTCAGTTTTCTATATTTGATTGGTGTCTACTCTACAATGTCGTAGCTAGATATACACTGTTTTGGGGCATACTTCTGAGATATGCCATAATTCTGTTTCTCACCCCATGTCTATTTTTGACATTCGATCTCTCAATAACTCTATGTAAGACAGTCTACTGGACTCCAAAGGGAGGAACATCTTAATCTCTGCTTTCTAAGCTATTCTGTGAATTTGAAAGCTACATCCTTAGTGTTTCATTGTTTTATTAATTTAATCAATGGTTAGGACCCTTGGTTTGATTTGACTCTTATGAATAGAATACATTTTAATAAAGGTTAAGTTAAAACATCTTTGAATTTCTGGCATAAAACCAACTTGCTCAGATATTCTTATAACAGTTAACAACAGTAGTTTAAAGTAGTGGCCATTTATTCAGGTTACAAATTTGCTGTGTTGTTCTCATCTAGGACCAGTCTGGCTTATTTCAGCTAGCCTCTTACATGTCTACAGGTAGTTTTCAGTTTAGCGAGGGGGTGTAGGTTCCTGAATAGCCTTCCATATCTGGCAGTTAGCCAGCTGTCAAATGGGGCAAGAGATGTGATTTGGCCATATGCAACTCATCATCTTCCAGATACACTTAGTTTTGTTCACATAGCAATAATACTGCAGAAATAATAAGCTCCAATGCTCAAGAGGTTTTTAAGCTTCTGTTTTTATCATATTTGTCAATGTCTCAATGGCCAAAACAAGTTTTATGATCAACAAGGGATGGAAAAATAGCTTCTACCTCCTAATGGGACTTACCGCCATGCTCTGTGGCCATTTTTGCACACTGCCATATTATTGGATTTATACCGCCAGACTTAATTTGCTAATATTTGCTTAGGGTTTTTGAGTGTTAATATAGGAGATAGGCTTATATTACACTTCACAAATTGTGGAATGTTTCTGATTTTCTGCTCTCTAAAATAGTTTGCATAATATTAGCATTATTTCTTCCTTAAACATTTGAATTTATTCACAATTAATTTTGGTTATTAGTTGCATGGTATATCTTCTTCCATTTTTAATATTCAACTTTATGTATTCTTTACTTCTAGACAAATAACTGGCAAATATCACAAACCTGACTAAAAAATTTATTCTGATGGTTTATCATTATCATTCATATGGGACATGTATTCCCGTTATTTTTTTATACAGCTACTGGCATCTTTCTCTTTTCTTGTTTGATCTTGGTTTATCCTCATTGGTTCAATGTCATTGTTCTGCTTCTGGTCCCCTGTCTGAGCATATTTAATTCCCATTTTCCCTACTTGGAATTTATGCACTTTAACTTAATTATGCATTTTAGTATTTACCTAGAAGATTACAACATGCATTTGTCACTTATTAGAGCCTAAATTTAATCTGCAATTTGTTATTCTCAATGCGAGAGGTTAGAATACTGACTTTGTTTACTACGCATTCCCCACTTTCTGATTCTATAATTTTTTAGTATTATGCTACAAATACCAAAAGAAATTAGTACTTTTTAAGATTTATTTTTATTTATTTATTTATTCATTTGTTTGTTTAGTTATTTTAGAGGGGGAAAGAGATAGAATCTCAAGCAGACTCCCTGCTGAGCACAGAGCCCTACCTGGGGCTTGATCTCACAACACTGAGCCAAAACCCAGAGTCAGACACTCAACTGACTGAGTTTCCTACACACCCCAGAAATTACTAGTATTTTTAAGTCATATTCACTTAGATCTATGCACGTATATATACCATTTCTGTTGCTCTTTATTCCTTTTGGCATATCTGAAATACTATAGAGGTCCTTATTCTCTATAGATCCCCTTCCATATTACCTTTAATCTATCTTCCTCTGGCTGTTTTTAAGATATTTTCCTTATCTTTAGCTTTGGGCATTACACTAGGATATAATAAAATATATATTATATATAATAGTATGATATATAAAATAATATATAATAAAATAATATATATTATAGATGTAGCTTAATAAAGTTGAAAACTTTATTCTTACTCCTTCCTTTCATCCTTTGGTAACTCTCCTAGAAGACACAGGGCATATTAAATTTGTAACGTTGTCTCTCATCTGTTTTGGAAAGGTGATAAGTCTTTATCTTAGTAAGTATTGCTTTTATCCCATTTCTTCAACTTTTTCTATAATTCAAGTTATACAAATTTTAGAGCTTTTGACTATCCTTTTTATCTCCAACTCTATCACATTTTCCAAATTTTTGTCTTGCCTTTTCTTTTTTTTCTTCTGATCCATGTTTTTTTATTTTCTCTTTGACTTTTTCTAATCTATTTATACTTATCCACTGAGACTACTTTATTCTATTTTTCATTACCATAGTTATACTTTTGTGAGTTTTTTTTATACTATTTACTCTTCCTCTGAAGAAAAATTGTTCTGTCTTTTATCCTTTTGAATACTGTAAGGACAATAATTTAAAGTCTGAGTCTGAAATTTCAGTATCAAGAACTCTGAAAGGGGGTGCCTGGGGGCTAAGTGGGTTAAAGCCTCTGCCTTCGACTCAGGTCATGGTCTCAGGGTCCTAAGATAGAGGCCCACATCGGGCTCTCTGCTCGGCAGGGAACCTGCTTCCCCCCATCTCTCTCTGCCTCCCTCTCTGCCTGTGATCTCTCTCTGTCAAATACCTAAGTAAAATCTATTAAAAAAACGAACTCTGGGGGCGCCTGGGTGGCTCAGTGGGTTAAAGCCTCTGCCTTCGGCTCAGGTCATGATCTCAGGGTCCTGGGATGGAGTCCCGCATCAGGCTCTCTGCTCAGCGGGGAGCCTGCTTCCTCCTTTCTCTCTGCCTGCCTCTCTGCCTCCTTGTGATCTCTCTCCCTCTGTGTTAAATAAATAAATAAATAAATAAAATCTTTAAAAAAAAAGAACTCTGAAAGGGCTCCTTATCTATTATTTTTGTTATTTTTTTGCTTATGTTGTCTGTCCCCTTAGGTGCCTAATTATATTATAAAACTGTCAGGGGTGCCTGAGTGGCTCAGTTGGTTGAGCATCTGACTAATAATCTTGGCTCAGGTCATGATCTCGAGGTCAACACATCAGGCTCTGCGTTGGGCATGGAGCCTGCTCAAGATTCTCTCTCTCTCTGCCCCTCTTCTCTCAAAGAAAAATTGTCATGTATTCTATTTTAAAACTGCACTTTGCAATTACTTGGGAGCTGGGATGATATTTTTCTTACCCAAAGAGTACATATGTTGGATTCTCTCAGGTAGCTGGGAGTGAAAGAAACTAGATCCTTCAAGTTGTAGTTTAGAGAATGAAATGATTCACAGCAAAGCTACACTGACTACAATGTGCTGCATTTTAAAATGTAACTCGTAATCAGTCATCTAGGTATTGTTTAACCCTCTATAAGAGACTGAGTGCTTGGGATTATCCAATAACTCATCCTCATCCCCAAACAGAAGTAGGATTAATGACTACACTTCTTGGTTCTTCACTCTGGTTCCAGTTTTCTGTTTCTCTTAAAAATATGGTTCTTTAAACAAAACATAACAAAGCAAAAAACATTCACTGTGGGAGTTGAGCAGGGATGCCTCTACTAGATTGCATTCTCCCTGCCAGAGATATTTGCTGTTCCATTGGTTCCCTGTGAGGTTCATTTAACACTCTGTAGCAAATCTCTTTATGTCCAGAAAAAAAGATATGCACAGCCCTAGGCATATTCCTTCAACAGAAAGATTCATAATAGTTTAGGATTTGCAACTTAATGGAGTAAAACTTCTCCCACAATACCCTTAACTGAGAACCAAGTCTACATCAAAATGGTTTTCTAAAGGGGTTCTTCATATGTTAACAAGCTTCATTACTTCAGAAATTTGATTTAGGAAACTCAGAGAAGAAAACAAAACAAAACAAAACAAATCACAAGCTACCCTTAGTCTCTACTTCTCACTAAAATGAAGAGCAATGTTTGACTGAGAGAATGTCCTTGTTACCAAAGACCCATTCATTATTGAGTATCTGTTTCAGAGAATGATAAGCACTTCAGGACCCAGGAGAGCAACAGTCCTAACAGCTTGGTCCATTTGGCGTCTTTTATCAACTGGCACAAAGCATATTCTCAACAAAATTCAATGGCTGGGAGGAATATTTTACTGCTATCTTCTATTTATTCATCAGGCAGTAGAACAGGCTACCCAACTCAGACAGAAGGGTGGCCATCTGATTTTTAAAGGCCTCCAAGAAAGGCACGCCACTGCCACCCCCCAGAAGCCTTTTCTGTGTCTCCTGGAGTCGAGCTGGGCCCCTGAAAGCAGTTTGCTCACCAGCTGCTACTGCTTTCCACTACTCTGGCCAGAAATGCACTGGCTATCTTCCATGTCAGTAGGTTCTCTCCTTAATCATTTCTAGAACCGCAGAGGAGGTGTTGGAAATCTTCTCTAAGCTCTGCTGCAATAACTAAAAGTATCCGCTTGCACGGCACTGAAGAGGTTAAAAGACAAACCATCCAATAAGTGACCCTTACATACATTTCACCTGATGAATCTGGACAAATCTTCTCACAATGAATATAAGGAAATGAAAATACAATTCTCATTTAATTTCTACCAGGATGATAGGTTACATAAATGAGATTATTTCTGCTTTCAGATACACTTTCTATGATTCTTTTCCTCATCATCTTCTTTCTTTTTTTTTTAAAGATTTATTTATTTATTTATTTGAGAGAGAGAGAGAGAGAGAGAGCACTAGAGGGGAGAAGGTCAGAGGGAGAAGCAGACTCCCCACGGAGCTGAGAGTCTGATGTGGGACTCGATCCCGGGACTCCGGGATCATGACCTGAGCCGAAGGTAGTCGCTCAACCAACTGAGCCACCCAGGTGCCCCATCATCTTCTTCCTTAAATGGGAAGATACTATGACTTTACAACTGGTATGTTAAGTGCATAACCTTTGGAAAATGATGAAGGCGATTTTATGACTTATTCTTCCCAATAAAACTTTTACATTTAGACTGTGGCAACAATTTATTTTGCTTTGGAATGCAAGACTGAAAAAACTCTTAGTTTTTCTGTTTAGTACTAAATAGATACCATATGGTAATTCTATGTTACAAAATATAGCTTGATTTACTAATTAAAATAAGATCAATCGCGAACATTAATAAACACTTTATCATCAAAGTAAAGATTTCTTCCTCTCTTGTTCCAAAACCACCTTCAGATCAAGACGAGAGAGACCCCTGCCCTAGATCCCATGTTTCACAAAAAATACTAAAACATTTATCTAAGAATATATGGGTGCCTCTGTCACTCGGGAGTCTGGCACTCAAGGCTGGGAAGCATCATCCATAACCCTTGTGATTAGGGGTTCTTCATCAATACCATCTAGGGTACAGTAAACACATATTCAACTCTCTTATCTATGTTCTTGAAACAAAACTGTGAATATCGTGAAAATTTAAGGGTTGTGTCATTGCTGAAGTCAGAGACAGATACTATATGAGATTGCTGGAATAAGTGGCCAGTAGAAATGCTAGAGTAAATGAACTGGTATAGATTGGATCATCTTGCTGGAAGCATGGCATATACCAGTGCTCCTTACTAGAAAATACTATTGGTTTATTGGCCAGGTTTCTATTAGTAGCATGTCTGTCAGAAAATTTATTTGGGTAGCCTGTCTTCTCTACCTCCCAGCCCACCCCAGCCCTGACAATAGGAGAAAAATGGATTGCAGGTCAACCACCTAACCTGTTTTTCCCAATAAGAGAAAAGGCAATCAATTTGTCAAGTCCTTCTGAAGAAAGTATTAACATAAAAGATTTTGCATACTGAGATCTTATTTTCCGGTAGCACTAAATGTCCATGTTCTGACTTTTATGTTTCAGTTGATGGTTCTGGAAGTATTCATGAATTAAACTGTCACTTACAACAGTTAAGAATATTTTGCAGTACTACACAGTTCAGAATAATCTAAAATATCTTGATAGATAAAAAGATATATAGATAAATGATAGATATAGATGGACCTATACTTGTGAAAGGTGATAACAATCTTTCACAATATTGTACATGCCTACGTATAACTTTAAGAGAGAAGAAAAACTGGTAATTTATATGATATGTGAAAATATTATATTTCCCATTATGATTGGAATTTGTTACATTAGATCCATCACAAGTATTTCTGTGTGACATGTGTTATCATAATAGCATCCTGATAAAAATATTGCTTTGTTACTTTTATTGCCTCTGCAATCAGCCAAGTGAAGTTTCCCTGAATTAAAGTAATAATTTAAAAAAATCTATTTACAGTAATTCGAGAAAGGTAGTCTAATTTGCCAATACTGTCAATAGATTAGTTTATGTGAAAATGTTAAATACTGTAACTTGCTAATTTTCTGAAATGAAAACAGTAAAAATACATAATATGGAAAAATACATAATAATTTGTAGTTCTTTCTACTTTCTTTTTTTTTTTTTTAAGAGAGAAAGGTGGGGTTTGCAGAGAGAGAATCTTAACCAGGCTCCACTCCCAGCAAAGAGCCCAATGTGGGGCTCAATTTCACAACCCTGAGATCATGACCTAAGCTGAAATCAAGAGTCAGATGCTCAACTGACTGAGCCACCCAGCCACCCAGATCATTTTATTTTTTGATTACACATCCTAACATTGCTGGCCCAGCCCTGCACAGCCAATCCTGGACATTGGTAGCTAATTCTATCATCTTTGATATTTTGACACTTAAAAGAAAATAATGTTGTGGGTTTAAATGTATTTGTTTTATACTGTCACTCTAAAGGGTTTGTCAAAGTAGGACAAGAGAACATCATTTCACAGTTAACTAGATGTGTTAACTTTTAAAGACTCAGAACTATCACAGGTGGGCTTCATTTGTATTCTTACCTTGGTCCTATAAATGTTAGGGGGGAGGTCTTTCCTCTCCAGGCTGAGGTGGTCCTTGCTGGGTGCCTGCCTTTGAAAAATGAGCCTATCTGTCTTTAGTTCCTTTCCTGAGAAAAGCCTCCTTCCCAGTGAGAAAACTACCTTTATCAGCCTTTGCTTGGGCTCCAGGTAGGAAGAGAGTGAGAGAAGCTGGTTTTTATTTGACCTAGTGGCTTTCTATTCTCAGAGTCAGACATATTTTTCTCTCATGGGGTGTTCCTGCCTATGACTCTCACACAGTCGCAAGATGGTCTCCCAACCCGCCTACTCTCTACCAAGGTTCTCCAGAGAACCCTCCACAGAAGACCCTGTTGTTGAAATCCCTTTACTTCTCACAGTACTTAAGTGGACTTTTCAAATGTCTGTCTCTCCCTACACTATGGTCCACCCTTACCTCTGACACGTTCTGGAGTGCAAGCCAATTCCAGAGCAGCATTGCTTGCTGATGGTGGTCGCACCACCAAAGCACACCCATTTCTTGCCCTCACACCTCAGACCATGGTGGCATCTTCCTGAAGCCTTTTCTATCTTGTTTGAGGAACTCAGCAGTTCCTTTCCCATGGGAGGAAAGGCAATGTTGCTTATAATGCTACTTCAAAAACAAAAAACAAAACAAAGGGGCGCCTGGGTGGCTCAGTGGGTTAAAGCCTCTGCCTTTGGCTCAGGTCATGATCTCAGGGTCCTGAGATCGAGCCCCGCATCGGGCTCTCTGCTCAACAGGGAGCCTGCTTCCCCCTCTCTCTCTGCCTGCCTCTCTGCCTACTTGTGATCTCTCTCTCTCTGTTAAATAAATAAATAAAATCTTCAAAAAAATAGATAAAAAAAAACTCTACAAAATCTCTCCCCTTTCCATATTCCTTTCTGTATCTTTGATCTGGCTGAAGTATTTATGTCACACTCATTTTGGTAGCTATACTTATGCATTGATAATATCATATTATGGAGACACGATGGGATTTTAAAATTCTGTCACATCTGTGAATGTTATTATATTCATGTGATATTTTATTATTCTAATGCTAATGTAAAATATAGAGTCATAAAATGATAATGCTAGAGAAGTCCTTTGAAAATAATTAGGTTTCTTAGCTAGCAGTGCACATCAGCAGAACCCGACGACATGGAAAATAATATGACTAGGCTTCACCACTAGAGACCGTGACCCTAAAGTTCAAAAAGGGGAAAAACTCGTCTCTTGTGTGAAAGGTGCGCAGTTGATTTTGATGCCATCTCCGTTAAAGAACTGCCAGTTGAGTTTCACCTCCTTTTACAAAGGGACAAATAGAAGATCAGAAGGAGAAAGAACTGAATCAGCAACTAGAAAAGGTGGGGACTAGGAGCCTCTAACTTCTTGTTCCATGCTCTTCTCCTGTGCCAAACGGTGATCTGCTATGACCGCAGCCTCTCTGATGGTAAGTACTTTTTGTTCACCAGTGTAATTATTTCTCATCAGTCAGGGATTCCACAAGCAGCAAAATACCCCCAAAAGAGTGTTAGAGGAAATCAGTATATTAGGAGGGCAGGACAGAAATTCACTAAGTTATTCTAAGATAGAAAACAAGCATGTCCTAAAGAAATATAGGTAATTCTTCCGGTCTCTAAAAAAGTCATTTGGTGCTATAGGCTGTCAGCATTTGCATCATTACCACATGAGTAATTCTCCTAGTTGATGGCTCACAAAAGAAATTAACTGTTACATTCTACTAGTAAACTACTACCTGAATGCTAATCTGGAGAATTTAACTTGCAATTAGGTTGCCTTCATCTTTTTTTTTGGTCTCATAATAGTAATATTGCCAGTAAAGGCAAAGTCTTCAGAGTGATGAATGTGCATTATTGATAAGACGTAAAAAAGGACCAGTATTGGAGTAAACATTAATATTCTTCAAATAAATAGATCCTTAAAATTGAACTATGTACCTTCTCTTTTCAGAGTATTCCCTCAGCAAATGCACAAGGTTTTTGAGATAATTATCAGGACTATCCTTAATGTCTTACAGGAAAGCCTATGCATTGGAACAGATATTAGTATCAGGCAGTCTAAGATCACAGAAAACAGCATAAGTTGTTTGATAAAGGTTTTTTTGTTTTTGCTTTTGTTTTTAAGATTTTATTTATTTGACAGAGGGAGAGGGAGAGAGAGCACACAAGCAAGGGGGAGCAGCAGGCAGAGGGAGAGGGAGAAGCAGACTCCCCAGCTGAGCAGGGAGCCTGACGTGGGGCTCCATCCCTGGACCCTGGGATCATGACCTAAGCCAAAGGCAGACGCTTAACCGACTGAGCTACCTATGATACCCCAGTAAAGTTGTTTTTAAAGAAGCTGACAGATTTCACATATAGGTGGACTTAATAATAAAAATGATCAAATTTCAAATTAGTGTATACTTAAATATTAACATTAACTTTCCGATTTTAGCAAATAAACAACAATTAAGATAATTTATCCCAAATTTCTTTGGTCTTCACAAATTAGTGTTCATTCAATTTAGACAGGTATTTCTTTGACTGTGGAATTTCCAAGTTAGAACAAAAACTAGAGTTCATCTCTCCAACCTCCTTTCCAATGCTATCATTTGATATATATATGTTCCCCAAACACTCTGATATTCTGCAAAAGCATGCATGAAAAGAGTGTTGAGGGCCGCCTGGGTGGCTCATTGGCTTAAAGCCTCTGCCTTCGGCTCAGGTCATAATCTCAGGGTCCTGAGATCGAGCCCCATATCGGGCTCTCTGCTCAGCAGGGAGCCTGCTTCCCCCTCTCTCTCTGCCTGCCTCTCTGCCTAGTTGTGATCTCTCTCCTGTCAAATAAATAAAATATTAAAAAAAAAAGAAAAGAGTGTTGAGGGAAGACCAGTTAGATCAGACTGCCCAAACCCTAAGAAAGGCTGAATCTGCTGAGTTATGGAGTCAAGAGAAAAATGGACACAGACCCAAGCACTGAGCTCTGCAAAAACTGACCACAAAGCTAAAGACAGCCAAGGAGAAGATCAAGAGGAAAATGAATGACTTGTACAACACTGAATTCTGTAGCTGACGTGTCCATGGCCTCAGTTTACTTTGCATTATTTGGAGGCAAACACCACTCACATCCTTGGAAAAATCACACATGGATCAATGCAACTTCCACATTATGAGGACAGCATCCTCCCCACATGCAAGGTTGAAGTTACCATTTGCCATCCTATTTTGCAATCCAGAAATGTCTTATGGTGAAAAGAGATTGCATAGAGTCCTATATCATCTACGTCTCTGCCTATACATTTCACAACTTTTTAAGTCAGTTAATGCCAATAATGATCAGTTCTAGTTCTTGGAATATTCTTCCCTTTTTGAGCCAAAATGTTGCCATGCAATTGCTGGTTTTAAGTACATCTTCTGCAGTAGGATAAACTGTTGTTCATTTGAGAAAGGCTTTCAATTGTTTGAGTAGAACTTGTTTCTCATATGTATTAACTTCTGTGTGTGTGTGTGTGTGTGGCTTCTGAATGTGTTTAACAGAGTATAAATCAAAAATAAAATTACTATCTGGCCTGTTATAATTTATACAAATCTGCAATTAGAATAACTTCTTCCTTTTAAGTCTAGACTAATATTTTTTTCATACATCTCTCGTATACAATGTAAAGACCATTCCTAATCTGTTGCTTAGGACTTCTAAAAGGAATGCCAAGAATGCCAAATGATTTTTTTTTAAGATTTTTATTTATTTGTCAGAGAAAGAGAACACAAGCAAGGGGAGCAGCAAGCAAGCTGCCAAGCTCTTGCCAAGCAAGGAGCCCAAGGCAGGACTCAATCCCAGGACCCTGGGGTCATGACCCGAGCTGAAGGCAGATGCTTAACTGAGCCACCCAGGCATCCCAAGGAATTCCTAATGATCGAGATATGTTACATATCACTCTCTTTACCACCCGTCTCTTCAGGCTGCTTGTCTGAGATATTTGTCCTCCCAGGTGGGAGCTTTATCACTCCAGCAAGCATTTCAGGCTTTCTCATTCCTGAGCTTTATCAAAAGATTATCAGCATTCAAGTCATCTCATTTTCCTTCATGTATCTGATCTCTTCTGCCACAAAAACACCCACTTTCTCAGTTTCAACTGAAGAAAATAGTCTGCATCATTCATCCACCAATAGGTATTTACTGAGCACCTATTATGTACCAGAAACCATTCGAGGCACTGGAGATAAAGAACCAAAGGAAATGGAAGAAAAACAACAACAACAAAAACGTCCTCACAGAGCTCATAGTCCAGGAAAGGACAACGTATGGCACATTTCATCAAGCAGAAGAGATACACTGATTGTGAGACACATTGCTCTCTTATGTATTTTATGTGCAATTAATTGTAAGATTCCGTTGATTGCAAGTCACATCTGATTTCGGACATGTTCAAGTGTGGAGAAACAAGCCTTGGAATGAATAAAACACATTGTAGGGGGGGGGGAAATGGCCAAGGGCTTCAAGGTGCTTGCAGTTTTAATTAAGATGATCATTCCTAAAGCCCAAATGCCTTCTGCAATGTTCACCTACCTACTAGACTTGGCATCCTTAAGGTCATGAGGGTCTTTAACCTCAGTATGTCCAAAACCTGCTCTCCATGAAATATCTGACATCCATGAATGCTTTTCTCTGGATCATATAGGACTCTTTTCTCTCTCTTGGTTAATCAGCAAGACCTGTCAATACAACCTCTAAGATGGTTCCAGTATCTCCTTTTTTCCCAGCCAGTGCCCTGGTTTACGTCTTCTATATCATATAATCTGAATCATATTACACTAACTAGTCTCCTCGATACAATGTCTCTCTCATCTCTAATATACATTTCATAATACTATGTTCATCTCTTGGGGTACCTGGGTTGCTTAGTTGGTTAACCATCTGATTTCAGCTCAGATCATGGTCTTGGGATTGAGTTCCACCCTAGGCTCTGCACTTAGCGTGGAGCCTCCTTAAGATTCTCTCTCTCCTTCTCCTTCTACCCCTGCCCACTGTGTTTCTCTCTCTAAAAATATTATTATATAATATATATAATACTATATTCGTCTCTATAAATATTTGTCTTGCAGGTACAACCAAGTCATCCTTATTATTAAAAAAACAAAAACAAAAACAAAACTCCATAGGCTATAACTTGGTAAATGAAAAAGTTCTATTACTTTAGCAAGGCATTATTACTACTCATGACAAGATTTTAGCTTTTTCTTCTAGTTTTACCTTTTATTCCCTTTCAGTCTCTATAGCATGCTTTGGCTGCACCAAATTATTTGCTTTTGCTCAAAAATGTTATTTATTTATGAACCTTTGCGCTTCTGTCCATACTGGTGTCCTTGACTTCAATTAATTCCTTGTTACCCACCTTCCTGGGTGTTTTCATTGCTAGTTCTCTCTCCAACTTACCAACTAAACTGAAATCACCTGCTTTTCATCTACTCCTGGTGTTTTTGTAAATGTTTACTACAATTTATCATACTTTCCTGTCTCCCTCACTCTACTGCAAACTCCTTGAAAGTGTTATTTAACTTGCTTTAGAACCAAAACTTCTGATTCTGAATTTTTGTTTTATTACCCAAAAATTATGTGGCTTAAAGCTCCTTAATCTCTCTAAATCACAGTTTCTATATCCAGAAGTGGTGGAGAATTTTAACAAGAAATTTACAACACTGTCTCTTTAACCCATGGACATCTGACATGCAGGGAGAGAGTGCAGGTAAAGACTTGAGTATATTTTGTGAAGTAACATTTATGTTGAATCAAGGATACTTTACCAAATAATAATAAAAGAAATAATAATATAAAAATGAAAGTTAAAAAAACAACTTATAAAAGACAAAAATAATGCAATTAATTCAATTTCTGATTAATAAGGAAAATATACTATGCCAATTTTAATTAGGAAAAAAGGAAAATTAAAAGATTAAGTTATAGGAAATGAAAAACATAAAAGAAGCTATAAATAATATACTACCTGATGATCACTAGACAATTCATAACCAAGTCAAAAACAATTATCAAACTATTTTCCAATATAACATTTACATATTTTTGTTTTCAATATCCCTACTGATATATTGTGATGCTTGCATTTTTTTTACAGTTTTTATTGTATGAACTAGCCCTTCACAGACTATTTTTCTGCTCATTGCCACTGTCCCAGAATCAGATTATAAATATTCGCTTTGTCCTCAAGGTACTAAAAAGGCATACTGACCACAAGAGAGGATAACTGAGACAACATGTTAACTCAGCTGTAGTCCCTAAAAATAAATCTGAAATGCAGTTTATCAGTTCTCCCACATTTCATGATAATTTTGAGCAATAGTTATTTTTTAATTTAATCAACACATGCATGACTTTAAATAAACAGAAAGTCTTACAAGCAGTTTAATACCCCAGAAGAAGGAACTTTGTTATTTCTGTTTTAAGTTTTTAGGGGTGATAACCATACATCTATAAGTAATATGCCTATATGAACTCTTTGTATTGTATCAGTTAGTAATTATACTTGGTTGCTAAGAACAAAACTCCAAAATAACAGTAGCTTAAACAAATTAGGAACATGTATGCACACTCAGGGGCTGAACTCTGTCCCTACCTCCCCAAAGTGTATCTTTTGAAGCCTTAACCCTCAGTACCTTAGAATGTGACTATATTTGGAGACAGGGAATTTAAAAGGCAATCCCATTAAAAGAGGCTGTTGGGATGGGCCCTAATTCAATGTGAGTAATGTCCTTATAAGAATGATTATGAAAGAGATGGCTGGGTGGCTCAGTCGGTTAAGCAGCTGCCTTCAGCTCTGGTCATGATCCCAGGGTCCTGGGATAGAGTCCTGCATCAGTCTCCTTGCTCAGTGGGGAGCCTGCTGTTCCCCACTGCTTGTGCTCTCTCTCTCTCTATCAAATAAATAAATAAAATCTTTAAAAAAAATATATGACATTCAGAGAGACACCAGGAACGTGCACATACACAAAGGGAAGATTCTGCGAAGGGGTAGCAAGATGGTCTTCTGAAAGCCATGGAGAGAGGCCTAGAGAGAAGCCAAACCTGCCAACACCTTGATCTTGGTTGAACTTCCAGCCTCCAGAACTATGAGAGAATAAATGTTGTTTAGGCTACCTGGTCTGTGGTATTTTGTTATGGTAGCTGTCTTCATCCATTATGGCTGCTATACCAAAAATACCACAGACTGGGGGAGCTTAAGCAGCAGATGTTTATTTCACACAGTCCTGGAGGCTTCCAAGTCCAAGATCATAGTGCTGCTAAATTTGGTGGTTGGTGAGAACCCTCTTCCTGGTTTGCTGGTGAATACCTTGTTGCATCCTCATAATCCTCACATAGCACAGACAGAAAGAGAGAGAGAGAATGGAAACACTAACTGACCCAATTATGAAGGCCCCATACTCATGACCTAATTACCTCCCCAAAGACCTCATCTCCTAATACCATCATATTGGGTGTTAGGTTTCAACATATAAATTTTGGGGTGGCACATTCGGTCCATAGTAGCAGGCCTAGAACTAATATACCCATAACCACATATTCTCCCCACACATCCCAACATGACTTGGATTCTGCAAGCTGGTACGATAGTTTGGCCCTGGTATGATGGGAGACCAGGCTCTTTCAAATTTTATGCTCTACCACCCCTAGTTATTGACTTTCATATTAAAGCTTAATTCATGAACTCAAGGTGGCTCCTCAAGGTGAGCTGTAGCCAGAAAGCAACATTTCGGGGGGGGGGGGGGGCGAGGCTTAGTAACTTTAAAATTATTATAAAATCTTCCTACGGATGTTTTTCTAGTTAGAAAGCTAATTATTTCCCTCACGTGCATTCACTCTGTTCAAGTTGTAGTATAAAATGATTTGGAAAGAGGAACAGTTTAGTATATCGTATCTAGACATGCAATAAATATTAAATAATTAGGATATTTATTCCCATCATTTTGCAAGTGATAAAATGTAGCTATAAGTTTTGAGAATAGGCCTAGGGACAGTGTTTTTCAACTGCAGAAGTAGTCACTTGGCATCTTCTTCAAAACTGATGCTGCTAACACTCAAAACTTCCTGCAAAATTCTTTAAAGAGGCCTCTCTTCCATTTTCAGACCTAACCAAAGCGCTTGCAATGCCCTCAGTCCAATTTTTCCCTTCTCCTCTGTGGTATCCTCAGATCCTTCAACAAGCCATTTTTCACTAGGACATCCAAGAGCTATTCTGGTACAAATATTTCAAAAAGCTTGGGCTTTTTCTATCCTTAACTTGGAATTACAAAAGTCTGGTTGGCCCACATTACTATGTTAGTCTCTCATCAATACAGTTGACTCCCACAATAATATCTGAAATATTCCCTAATGATAAAAAGAGAACGAACTGATAAAAGAAAAAAACATAAGGTTTTCTGCAAGAAGGTAGAAGTACATGTGTCTGATTTACTGTGTACCACATGGGTTAGACTATTAAAACAGATATCCCCTTAGCCTTCAGAAAATTGGTTTAAATATTCCATATAATAGAATTGCAGAAGTGCACAATATCTCAATATTTCCCCCAACTAGCACAATATATTATTTAAATTCTTAGAATAACTATTAGAAATGTTAATTTTTAATCTCCAAATAATTTTAAGTCATAGTTACAGAGACTGTCAAAGATTTTTTAAATTTTTTTACTATTTAATGCTTACCATTCTGAATATATTTTTGTCCCTCTCCTTTATAATGATTGAAAGGGGGCAGAGAAAGGGGGCAGTAGGAAAGGCACATTTTGAAACTTGCCTGTAGGGCACAAAACTAATGATCCAAGATCTTTTTTCATATTTTTATTAATTTTGTCTAAGTGATATTTCTTCATGAACAATAATAAACATAACTAACAGTTTTGTTTCTTTTTCTACTTTTTATATTTGAAATGTATTTGGGGTTTTTTTCCCCCACCATAAAAAGAACTTAACATTTCTAACATTTTAGATTAAGGGAAATTATTCAGTAGATTTAAACTGAAACTTCAAACTGGCCAACAAGACAATACCCATTATGCATATGTATTTTTGTGTATATAAACTGCATGACAGTTTGGATAATGAAAATTAAAAAAAAAGACTTATGATTAAATATAATTTGTACTGAAGGGCTTGCTTGAAATAAAAAAAAAAAAAGAGACCTCAAATATATTTGAAATTTTATCTTCCTTCCTAGATACATTCTTGCTTTCTTTTTCTAATGGACATCCTTTCCCTAATAGACAGATACACCTATCTGGTTTCATTACCATGCTGGGATTTCCAGAGTGATGATATATTTGAACTCAATCTCCCTATCTGTAAATACCATCTAAAGATGTAGACAAGATGTTCAGCTATAAGTGTAGTTATTACATTTTATACCGGCTGGACTTAGAAGTAGCAGGCTACTTCTTTTATATCCACATTTAACCTCCTGACATTCCTAGAAGATTGGCCATCTATTATAATTTCACTATTAAAAGTAAATGTATATTAGCAACATTAATTAAATTATTTAATTGAACTAAGTGAAAATAAACTGTTGAAAATATTACATATTATTATCTCAGAGAAAAATTACTTTTCAGATTAAAAATGCATCGATTAAAATAAAATAAACAAAGGCTACTTCACATATGATAGGGAGTATCAGTATCATTTCCTTGTTTAAAATAAACAGAACTCCATCCCTGAGGTATTTCAGCTTTCACATTATAATTATTCATAAATTCATATATTGTTTGACTTAATAAATATCTGATGTGAACTGGTCACTTGCAGCCATGTTGCTAGGTGCTGGGAAGACAATGATGAGCAAGACTGTTTTCATGGAGCTTACAATATACTGCATGAGCTAACTATGGATCCAGCAATCAGAGGTGATAAGCAGTAGGTAAGATATGTGCTGTGATGGAAGGGAATCTGATGCTTTGAGATTAAAGAATAAAAGAAACTAAGCTAGACCAGAGAACAAACAAGGCTTGTCCAGGGGGAAAAAAAAAGACCTCAAACTGAGCTCTGATGTATGTCAAGTAGCGGAAGAGAACTCTTAGGGAGAACGTTCCAGGTAGAGGTGGAGCAGGAGTAAAGAGCCCAGGAGGGAGCACAGCGAATGTGAGAAATTTCTGAAAGCAGTCCAGCACAGCTGGGCACAGAACCACAGAAAGAATGGGAGCACAATAGGGGAGGAGCAGAGCCATATAGAGCCCTGTAAGCACTATGATGATGTTGTTCCACTCTTAGAGCAAAGAGAAGCCATTGGACAGCTGCAGTAAGATCTTGTCTTAAAAAAAAAAAAAAAGCATAGTAGGCAAACTTTTGTTTACTCTAGCAAGAAATGATGACAGCTTTAGAGATGGTGATGACTGTGGACATGAGAAAAAGGGATGGAGTCAAAAGACAGAAAAGGTCACACTGAGAGGATCTGATAGGTTGTGTGAGGGATGGGATCAGGGAGGAGGAGAAGGTCAAGTGTGAATTCTAAATCCATGCTTGCACAACTCAGTGAGTGGGGACGCCATTCCCTAAGGTAAAGAATGTTGAAAGAGGGTCAGGCTTTTGAGGACAGATCATGAGTTAGAAATATTAAGTTTCAAGGACTTTAAGCATCTGTATTGTTAAAGTCCATTAAGGAGACGGAAACATACCTGTAGTTTGAACGGGGAGAATTAACAAAGAATGTTAAACTAGGTATAAAATTATTAACAAATGAAAGAGTAAAGAAAGAAAAAGTTAAGACATTCCAGAGGTGTAAACTGCAGGAACAGGTGCCATCTCTCCAGCTGAGCAAAGGCACGGAACACCGGGAAAAACCTAAGATCTTAGGGGAGGGTCTCAGAAAAGCAGAAAGTCATCTCTGAGAAGGAGGCACCCCACCTGGCCTAGAGTGTGTCTGAAATCAATGGCTGGGCTCCCACAGGCCCGGGACACACAACTGCAAGAACTAGGCACTGGCAGCCCTTCTCGTGTCTCTGAGTTGAAGTTCTTCCTACAAGTGTTGCAAAATATGCAAAGGGTTGCAGCTTCAGCTGCAGGAAAGAACCTCTGTTGGTAGAAGGAGAAGCAACAACACTGCCAGTAACCTCAAGCAAAAGTCAGTCCATCAGAACCAAACACACACAAAGATAGAAAAACAACTGAGACTCTTCCGCCAACCTTTAGTCAACCCCTACCCCCCTATTTGCAGAGGCTATGAGGAATCCAGTTGGCCAAGACATGTGGTTTTAGAGCCCCAGTCAAAGAATCATGAAAAAGGAGAACACAAAAGGGTGTTTAGAGCTGAGAGGCAGAAACATAATACTTGACAAAACATCTAGGTGGAGATGACACGCAGCTCACTGGATATATGATCCTGAAACTCAAGTGATATCTTAGGTTTTATATATGTGTCCTCAACATATTGAAATCATGACAACTCAGGTTAAGATGACCCAGGGAGAGAGAAAAGAATGACTAGGGCTGTGTGTTGAGGAAATTGATGCCTGAAAAGCTGAATAAAATGGTCCAATGGACATTGGGAAGGAGTGACCACAAGCAGTTGGAGAACTTAAAGCAGGGGAATATTGTATCAAATTTTTAAAATATGGAAATACTATTTAAGGAGATAGGGAGTGTTCAACTTGTTACATTCTGCTGAAGAGTCAAGTTAAATGAGGAAGGGAAAACAAGCTTTGGATCACTTTTTTAATCTAGCAGCTGCCAAGGAACAACCGGACATGAGGATATGCATGAGTGCCTGGGGTTTATTTTTTGGGATTTTTGTTGTTGTTGTTGTTGTTTGTATTGGCGCGTGAGTGTTAGCATGTCTGTTTGCATGTTTTTATTCTTGTACTGCAGCAAACTGCACTATTTGGCTGAATATCTAGTATTTTCTAGAGAGTACTGTCTACCACTCAGAGTCCAAGGTGCCCTAGGACCAGCCTATACTATGCACTCCTTTGTATACCTTGGGTTTCTGGAGCAAGAGCCATTGGTTGGTTGGTTGGTTGGTTGGTTTTTTGTTTGTTTTTACCTTGAGCTCAATTTGGGCAAAGGCCATCTAGCCCAGATCTAGTTGTGAGAACATCTACTTTGCCATGGTTTGGAAGGCTGGTGCATGCCAGTGAAATGGAGGTGCCTGGTGCATTGCAGAGACTGAGTGAGCGTTTCTCCAGGGCATGCAGGATGGAGTCCCACCAATCCCCTGCGGGCCCTAGATCTGTGTGTCCCTAGGCCATGGCCCAACTGCGGTGCTCTTCTTCCTTAGCTAATGGAAGCTCTAGGCGGGAGGCGGGGGGGAACCGGTCTTGGGTTGATGTGGGCACAGAAGCAAATGGTCTTTAGGGGGCACAGTACTTACATCCGCAGGAAGAGAACACAGAGGATGGCTGCAGATGGACAGTGGAAGGCGGCCTAGGCTGATCAGGTGATAGCAGGCAGGCTCTCGTTCACCTCTTCTTTGGGCCTTATTTCAGACTGCAACTGGGCATTTTGGATGTTGCAGGCGTTGGGCTTTGGCAGACAAGGTCTTTGGGCCCTCGGGTTCTGGAAGGCCCCAGTTCCGTTGCCTGCCATGCGCAGTTCCCTCTCCAGTCTGCCCTCCTCAGCACTGCATTTGCTACCCCGCGTCTTCTGACACCTGGCCGGGCCTCCGAGGTCAGGAGCCCCGCACTGTGACTCAGTGACTGGCTGCGGCGTGGTCAAGGAGCCCAGGAGCACTGGGGATTGCCTGATACGTGGTGCGTGCGAGCCGAACTCTGCGGCCAGAAGCCCTCCCTTCTCCGGCACCACGCGCTTCTCACCCCAGTCTTCCCTGGTGCCACGGACCGTTCCCAAGATCTCGCGAGATTAGGCTTCCTCTGGACCACGTGGTCTCCGCACTTCAGCCGCAGACCCACCTTCCTGTTTCGCTGAGGCGGTCGGGTGCTCCGCCCGTCCCAGCCGGCCCTCTCCTGGCTCGTCCTTCACGTCTTCAAAAAGCGCTCTTTTGGAGGTGTCGAGAGCCGAGCTGAGCAAAGTGAATTGGGAGGTGAGTACACGGAGGAAGCATGAGGAGACAAAACTTGTACTGACTGCTGTTGTGAATGGAAAGGAGAGAGTGGGAGCTAATGGAAGTACGGAATCGAGGGGTTTCTTGGTTTGGTTTTCAAAATGTGACAAAGTTGAGCAAATGTATCCGCTCAAGGAAATTATCCACATGAGAAGCAGTTACGTATGGAACGGGAAGACGAGATAGTTGAGGAGATAGGTGGCTCTGGAAACGTAAGGTACAATAGGAAGGAGGGATATTAAAACAAAACACATGCTCATCTATTGTTATTAAATTGCTTTTCTAAATAAGTTAAGAGAAGAAACGAGAAGAAATATGCATTAATACTGCATTGTAAAATTACCTAATTACCTTTACCTGTAGTCTCTGATTTTTTTCCACTTTAATTAGAATTACTATCTGGAGTCACCTGCTTTCAGCCTAAAAACTTTAGTGTGTTTTTGTTTGTTTGTTTTGTTTTTGTTTTGTTTTGTTTTTTAAGATTTTACTTATTTATTTGAGACAGAGAGGGAGAGAGAGAGAGTGCACAGGAGCGGCGGGAAGGGGCAGAGGGAGAGAGAGAAGCATACTCCCAGGTTAATAGGGAGCCCAACTCCGGGCTCCATTCCAGGACCCTGAGATCATGACTTGCACGGAGGGCAGACCCTTAACCAACAGAGCCACCCAGGCGCCCCTAAAACTTTAGTATTTTTTATAAGGGATATGTGCTAGCAACGAATTCTGAGTTTTTGTTTATTTGGGAAAGTCTTTATTTTGTATTTATTTTTGAAAAATAGCTTTGATGGATAAGGATTCTTGCTTGACAGGTGTTTTCTTTGAGTCCTTTAAATGGGTTATACAGCAGCTTTCTGGGCTCCATTGTGTCTGATGAGAAGTCGATGTTGAAATTATTTTGAACCTTATTAAATGACTTCATGTAAGCTTTCATGTTAATTTTAAAATTGATCTTGAAAATGGGAAACATTGTCTCTCTTTTGAAATTTTATGCAACCTGGAAGTCACAGGCTGCAGATGGAGCAAAGGGGTGGTTATAAAATAAATGTTACAGAGATGAAAACTATAGCACAAGGAATACAGTCAATAATATTGTAATGTCTGGAGAAAAATGGTTCTATACTATTTCTGGTGAGCACTGCCTGGTGTATAGAATTGTAAAATCATTATGTCGTACACCTGAAACTAATATAACATGTGTATCAATTATACTTAATATGTCTACTTCTTTTATTAGCCAACAAAATTAGCTTTCTAGATACACCTTTGAAAGTCATGTTTTTCCTTGAGAAACAGAAAAACTCTCACAAAACAACTGAAAGTATTGTATGAAATTTCTGAAAACAGTTCAGTAATATGGATCCATACGCATTTGCCAATACCGTGTTTTCTAAAATTTGTTTTGTGGAAGATTTCTCCTATAAGAGGCTCATTGACAAAATTACTGGTCAAGTAAGTTTGGGAAAATCTACCTCCTCAATCTCCTTATAAATTTTTCCATATTTAAAGATTCTGAAAAGTATTACACTAATTATTTTATTTAATTTTGTCTTAAAAATTTAAAAACCTCTTATGGGCAACCCTTTACTTACTCATGGAGTATATTAGCTTCCTTTGAGCCAATATTCTGTGGACCACACTTTGGAAACTGTGGCCTGAAGGAAGAGTCCGTTAATAAGCTGTACATTGAGTAACCTAACACCAACTGAAAAATAGTTTAAGATTCTTTCAATGTGCCTGCTTTCACAAATGTTTCTTACTAGATTATATGCAAAACTTTCTCTAAATCACTCCTCAACTTCATTTCTACTCTAGTAATTCAGTTATAATGATAGATAAACACGAATCTGTTCAAAGATTAGATAGATTGTTCTTTTGGTGTGAGTCCCAGATATACTTCTTGTCATCTCATCCTCCTCTATCTCCACTCTCCTCTTTTGCCTTAATGATTTTTGAGTAAAACAAGGTAAATGTATATAATGCTTCTTGTAAATAAAACTGTTGCCTTCTGTTTTGTCGGTTACCTTATCCTGGGCATGTATTTCACAAGGAGTAATTATTCTCCCATATAAAAAATCACCCTCCCTCCTCCATGCACATAAAGGCAATAGATTTTGCTTATACAGAGTCACAAGATCACCCTTTCCTTTATATCCTGAAGTCCCATTGATCAGTGACAGTTCTCTGCCATCGTATTCGGTCCTCTTGTACAAAAGCTCATCATAGTGGTTTGTTCTAGCCATTTCATTATGTTTAACTCATTGTCTTCTAAAATCACCAATTATTTCTTAACAGTAACACTAATAACAGAAAATTGATGTTTTCACCTTTACCTCGAATTGCAGTATGCTGTAGAGATGCATGAAATTTGCCATATTCCAAAAACAATGTTGCCTTCTTATTGGCAAAATACAATTACACAACTAATTGGCTGTTATGTTGTAGTGTAATACCAGCTTGGCCCACACCTCTTCTCCTGCTGGCAGTGCAGGGGTTGGTCTACTTCCGTACACCCTTCCAGTATGTTTTATTATTTAAGCCAAGAGAATGGTCACTCAGTGGATGTTCTTGGCAAGTCCACGGCACAGATGCTGGGCTCTCACGTTTATCTTTTTTCCAACAGGAGCCATATGGAAATCAGTGCCTAATTTCTTGGCTGGAAGCCAGTCAAGCTTTTTATGACGCCTACTTGCTAGATTTTATAGCAGCCACAAGTTTACTTTTGTGCTAAGTTGCGTTGTTAAATAGCTGATGATCACTTCTGATTATTCTTGATGGTGGGATTTTTACAGAGTGATTTTAGTTAAAAAGATTTCATTCATAGATGAAGAACAATCTCAGTTCTTTATTTTATACTCTAGCCTATAATTTATAGTATATATTATACCCCTAAATTTTTGCCACCCTGAAGAAGTAATAAATATAAAATAGAAAACTAGAATTTAAAAATTTTTGGAAATTTTCTGTGTAATATAATACAATGAATATTTGGAATTAACTTCCCTAATCTTTTTGTTGTAAACATTAGACATGGTCTTTGACATGAAATCTTCCAGACCAATTAAAAAATATATCAAAAATGTCCAATTGTCATAACTGATCCTGGTATTAAAGTAAATGAATAAGTAAAATCGTAAATAGTGACTCGGATAAAAAAGCAACTAATTGGAGGTTTTACCTTTTGGGCTGTGAAAAGGGATGCCAGTGAAGGAAAGAGGTTAAAATGGATTCAGGGGAAGGAGGAAGCGAAGTTGAGGAGTCTCAGATCATATTGTTATGATAGGCTGCCCAGGCTTGAAAGGGGCCTGTGTGCCATCCTGAGGGGTTTGAACTTCATGGTGCTCTTGTAAGCAGCACGAACCACTGAGAGCTGTGGCAAGCAAGGTCACGTATGTGTTTTAAAAGTATGAGGGACAGGTTGGTTTTAGGGTGATAAAAGCAAGAGGTACTCCAGCTGAGAAATAATTTCAGCAGTCCAAGATAGAGCTAATAAGGCTTTCAGTTAAGACAACAGTAATGGAAGGGGTGATAATTAGCAGGGTTTCCAAAAATATTCAGGAAAAAATAATGCATGTCACCAAAGACAGGGTGCTGAATGCATTTCACAAAACTTTTCCCCTCCCAACTCCATGCTAAAACAATGTGACTAATAAAACAAGCCTAACGTTGGACTCAGGAATAAAAGAGAGTGCTTCCGAGGCCTTGTATTATCTAGAGGAGAGAGCACAGAAAGCTTTCTGTTGTCTGGAAGCCTGTCGGACAACAGCAGAACTGCCCAGACAGCTGGCACCTGTGTGTTCAGAGGAAGACCGCATTGCCAGTCCCCTGAAAGAAGCCTGTCTTCGTCCCCTCTCCGCACCCCTTTCCCCTTTACGTTTGCACCTGGAAGGCCTGAGACTGAGGAGCCAAAACAGGAGGGGAGATTTCAATTTGGCAACCTTCCGTGCTGGGTTACCAGAAGTAATATTAATCCTTGCGGCGATACCAGGGTCTCAGATGATACAATCAACTTTGCTTCCTCAATAATTCTTGAATCAAATTGAAAATAAAAGTGGGCATATAAATCCTTCAAAAATTAACTAAAAACCTAAACCAAATCAAAATATACAGTATAGAAGTAAAACTGTGTTAAGAGGGACTTTAGAGACAGACATTGTTTTATTATAAAAAAAAGAAAAACTGACAATAGTATAAATATATAACATGAAAACAGTGTTAAATAAAGATAAAAGAAAGGGAAAATTAATAAAGTATTATTCAGATGAACTAAGGAGATAAAGTAGTAAAATAATAAAATCAAATTTAGGTCTTTGAGAACAAAGTGGAAAAACACTTGACAAACCTGATAAAACAAGACCAAAAAAGAAACAAAAATAAACAGGAAATGGAATATAAATTGACATATAATCTCAGATATAGGAAGTGTTAAAAGTGACAGCAAAGAATATTACATGCAGAATTGACCTAAGAAGAGTGAGAAAATCAGACAAACTATAGTAGAAATTAGGAAGATTAAGAAAAATCCAATGAAAATAATAAGATACAATAGTCAGAGTTTTTTAGCTAATTTCTATTTTAACTTAATATATATATGTGTTTTAAACACACAAAGGATATTTTCCCAGCTTGTTTTTAAGTCCATCATATATACCTAAATTGTAGCTATGTTAAAGTTACACAAAAATATTTCATTTTATTGGTAGACATTAAGATGAAACTTCTAAATAAAATTTGAACAAATTAAATTCAATAAATATACCAATATGCCATGACTAAGTAGGGTATTCTAGAAATGAAAGCTGTTTCAACACTAAGAAACAGTTTGTTGTGTTTGTTAATGCATTATAATTTATTATTATAATAAAAAGTTAACATACAATTTCAAAATACTTAGAAATTTTAAAACTTAGTTGCCATTATTAATATGTTTTAAAGTAAAATAGGAAGAGACCTACCAATTGAAGAGATTGTTGCTTTTTTTTCCAAACATACATGAAATACCATTAAAATTTCAAATAGTTGACTGTGTCTGTTCAAATCAGTAATGAGGTAGAAGCCTATGAATGATTGCAGACATAAAAAACTCAAAATACGTAATTAAAAACTAACAAGCAGTCACCTGTTAGAATTAGTCAGAGACTTAGATAAATCACCTATACTTACATAATAAATATGTAAAAGTCTAAACTTTGTATAATAACAATAAATACTTTGAAATGCAAATGGAAACGATATCTTAGCTTAATAACCTCAAAACTAAAAAATCAAAATAAATAAAAGTGTAGGGTTTAATAAGAAGATAATCACCAAACTTTATTGAAGAATAAAGAAAAAAGTGTAAGATTTAATCAAAATAAATTACAGTATAGGATTTAATAAGCTAATCACCAAACTTTATTGAAGAGTAAAAAAAAGGGGGGGGCTGAAAGATTAGAAAGAAATATCATTCCGAAAAGAGCTAAAATTTAAAATGCCAGTCTTACACAAATTGATAATTTCAGTCAGAATTCTAAATTGTAACTTAACTGAAATGACCTTATAGTCCACAGGAGAGAATATAAGTGAGAATTTCACAGACTAATTTGGAAAAATGAATGGTAGCAAATAGAGACTCTTGACAAATAATGAAATTTATTGATTTCACTCGGGTTTTGTAGTTATAGCCACAGAAGCCAATTCTGACAAATATAAGTAGGAAATTAATACATTAATTATTTTGGGTAGTACATACCATCTCAGAATCAGTTTGGAGGCTTAGCAGTTAGGGTCCTCTCCCAAGACCATATGCCGAGAGGTCACATGAAAAAAATATAGAAACAATCACAACTCAGCCAACATAGAATAGGGAGACAAAGATTTGTGTCTAAGCTCTGCATAGACCTGGATTGGGATACCAAAAGGAAATTTAATAGGAATGACCCATAAATAGATAAGCCCTCAAGAGGTACGGAAGCCTCTAAATCATTTTAGTTCCTAAATGGAATGAAGTTGATAGAGGATAGCTAATGTCACCAAATACATGCCAGTATTGTAATGTGTGGTTCTCTATGGAGAAACATCACAGGACCCAAAACACTTCTTCATTTACTCATGTGCTATGTTTAATGCCCATTCAAAACTAATAATTCATGTGAGAAGACAATACAGTATGACTGAAAAACAAGAGAAACTAACACAATAAAATCAAGCCAGGGATCAAACAGTACGTATGAATCACAATTAGAGTTTTAAAAGTTCTATTTATGCTATTCAAGCCACCGAAAAGTATAAAGGGACAGACTTAAAGCATCCAGGGATATGAAGTCACAAGCCATTCCAAGAGTGACATAAACAGGGATAACTAGTTTTTCAAATGAAACCTATGAATATCAGTAATTACATTAACTGTAAATGAAGAGACTGCTCTAATTAAAAGATGAAGATTGACAGGCTGGATAAAAACCCAAAACTTAGAGTGTGTTTCTTGAAAGAAAATCCTATAAAATAAAAACAGAAATAAAATAGAAAATACAGAAAAATGGTATTCTGCAAACATTAACCAAAGACACTGGTTTAACTACATTAATACCAGATGAAGAAAATTCAAGGAAGAAAATCATTACTTGAGCTAGAGGAACATTTCATAGTGATGAAAATTGAATTTTGCCATTACATGAAAGTTCTAGCTTTTTATATCCCTAAAAATATGGCATAAAACAAAAAGCAAAGACTGATAACTAAATAAATGCATTAATTCATAATAATAATGAGTTTTAGTACATCTCTCCTTACAGACAAAATGAAGCAATAATATAGAAGCTTAAAGAACACACTACTACAAATATGTAGACCATCCGACATCTGCAGAATATGCATTTTAGGGGTGCCTGGGTGGTTCAGTGGGTTAAAGCCTCTGCCTTTGGCTCAGATCATGATCTCAGGATCCTGGGATTGAGCCCTACATCGGGCTCTATGCTTAGCAGGGAACCTGCTCTCCCCCCCCTCCCCCGCCTGCCTATCTGCCTACTTGTGATCTCTCTCTCTCTGTCAAATAAATAAATAAAATCTTAAAAAAAAGAATATTTGTTCTATTCAAGTGCACATAAAGCATTTGTTTTTAATTGATCATATGCTGCATCACAAAGCAAATCTCAAATTTTCAAATGAATTAAAATACTTATAGTATGTTTCTAATAGTGTAAATAAGCTAGAATTAAACCACAGATTACTAAAAAAACTCTGGAAATTCAAAAACAAAATTATATATCTAAACTCTTCATGATTCAAGGAAAAAATAAAATCAAAATATTAAAATATTTCTAAATAAATGATAATATGCTTGATATTTAAAGCTAATCATTAATGTGACTTAAGTTTTGTTATAAGGGAAGTTTATAATCTTAAATGTATAAAGAAAAAAGCTGAAATTATCCAAAAAAATCTCTTTAAGAATGTAGAAGTAGGCAACAAATTAAAATAAATTATTCAGGGAGCACCGAGTGACTCAGTGGGTTAAAACGTCTGCCTTCGGATCAGGTCATGCTCTCAGGGTCCTGTGATCGAGCCCCACATTGGGCTCTCTGCTCAGCGGGGAGCCTGCTTCCCACCCCCCTCTGCCTGCCTTTGTACCTATTTGTGATCCCTCTCTCTGTCAAATAAATAAACAAAATCTTAAAAAAAAATAAATAAAATAAATTATTCAGGTAATAAAGTAATAGAAAAATTAGAGATGAATAAAATATAAATATACTCAAAAGGATTAGCAAAATTAAAAATGCCTTATGGAAAGTCTGACAAAATTGATAATTCTCTGAATAAGATAAAAAATGAGAAGTTACAAAAAAAGGGAATAAAAAAGGCGATCTACTACATCATAGAGAAATTAAAACAATTTAAGTGGTTATGAGGAACAAATTATGCCAATAAATTTGAAAACTAAATAAAATAGTAAAATGCCTAGAAAAGTCAACTTACTAAAACTCAAAAAAGAAGTAATAGAAAATCTGGACATTGTTATAAACACTAAGTAAATTCAGTCTCCAATAAAAAAAAAAATCTTTCCATTAAGAAAGCTGCTAGGGGGGCGCCTGGGTGGCTCAGTTGGTTAAGCAACTGCCTTCGGCTCAGGTCATGGTCCCGGAGTCCCGGGATCGAGTCCCATGTCGGACTCCCGGCTCTGCGGGAAGTCTGCTTCTCCTTCTGACCTTCTCCCCTCTCATTCTCACTCTCTCTCTCCCTAATAAATAAATAAAATCTTAAATAAATAAATAAATAAAATAAAAGAAAGCTGCTAGGTAGAAGGCTTCAATCAGTAAAAAAAAAAAAAAAAATTCATCAGTAAAATCTTAAGGAAAAATATTGTGGCAACTTTACAAAGTCTAGAAAACATAAAATGGTGGGACCCCTGGGTGTCTCAGTCGATTAAGTATCTGCTTTTAGCTCAGGTCATGATCCCAGGGTCCTGGGATGAAGCCCTGTATCAGGCACCCTGCTCAGAAGAGAAGTCAGCCTCTCCCTCTCCATCCTCTTCCCCTGCTCATTGTCTCCCTTTCTCTCAAATAAATAAAATATTTAAAAAAGAATATGAAATGGTAACAAAAATGATAAAAGTGTAATAAAGAAAAAATTATAGACCAATCCCAATAATGAATTTGATTTAAATATTCTAAAAATAGTATTACCAAATTAAAACAAGAAATATGTAATCAACAAACAGATTCATCAGAGAAGTGGAATTTTATCCAATATCCTAAGCTCACCATAATTCCCAAGATTGACAAATTAAAGAGGAAAAATCAAATAATAATCTCGACTGGTGAAAAAGCATTTTTTTAAATTCAACATCAATTCTATTTTTAAAAAAAATTATCAAGGTACAATTAGGAATTAATTTCCTTATTCAGATAAAGAGGATCTAGAAAAACACTTTAAGGTAGCAATCTTCTGGAGGTATTCTCTAATTGCTACTTTTCAACATTGATTGGCCTTCTAGTTACTGTAATAAGTCAAGACAGAAAAAGTTCTAGAGATCTTAAAGTATATTAAAATATTCATATTTGCAAGTATATATGATTATATGAGGAAAATAATATATCCCTTACTAAAAATAAGCTAGTTCAGCAATATAAAATCATTTGCATTTTATATTTCATAAATAGAATATGAATATATATAAGATATAACATAATCGGAGCCAAAAAACGTAAGATAAAATACAACAAAATATGTAGAAGACTTTGACACAGAAACTTACATAGCATTATTGAGAAAAATCAAAGAAGACTTAAATCATCAAGGAACTGACCAGTTTTGTATATTGGAAAATTCAATAATGCAAAACATGCCCATTTTCCCCAAATTAGTATGTATCTATTGGATGTGATCTCAGTCAAAACTCCAGTGTCCGTGTATGTGTTTAAAGTTTCACATTTATTCTAAGAAATATAAAAGTCTAGTGGTGCTTAAGACAGTTTCGTAGATGAAGAAAAATGTAGGAGGGAATACATAAACATATGTACTTTTGTTTTAAACTAGTTAAGAAAATATGGTATTAAAATATATATTCTGTGTGTGTTATATGTTAGATATGTATATCTACCTTATATAAAGCAGTCTTGAGGACATTATATATGCCAGATTATTTTTGGACACTAAAAAATCATATTACAGAACTATAAACAATTTAGTGTTGGACAGAAATAGGATAATTAACCCAATGGAACCGAATGAACTGTATGATATAGACAAACATGTTTGTGTGTTCAATATGTATATGTGTGGTAATTTAAAATGCGATACCTGTAGCATTTTCAAATCAATGATAGGGCATATCATTGAATTAATGGTGTTAGCACAAATGACTATTCTTTTAGAAAAATAAAATGGAGTTTTATTATTTCAGAATTCCCAAAAAATATTCTAATTACTGTATGGATCTAAACCTGAAGATGAACTTACACACTTTAAAAAATCTCAACACTATTAAAATTGTATGGACAAAATTATGTTTACAAACTTGGGATAGGAAAAATAAAACAAAACAAAAAACTTGGATAGGAAAACTCATACAAGTTATAAAGGAAATATTTTAATATGATCAGGTAATTCATAGAAAATTAAGTATAGCATAACTAAGCAATGTACAATAAATAATAGCATGTGCTTAAAGAGGAAATTAAACAAAAATAGCATAAATAAACAGTAAACAATGAATAACATCAATAAAAATAAATAGCACATTCTCAAGCTTTCTTGTAATCAAGGAGATACAAATCAAAACCATGAGATGAAACTTATCCTATCATATTTCAAAATTTCTGATATTCAGTAACATCAAGTATAGATGAGAATAAACCTAAACTGATTATTTCCTATATTAGTATAAATTGAGGATTATCTATTGAATTTTAAATCTGCTAATTCTATAATCCAACAATTCCACTTTGAGGTATCTGAAATAGAAAAATTGTATGTTAGTGCACAGGCCCAGTGAAGGAAATACATTGTACATTGTAACAGTGAAAGCAAGGCAGTTTATTTAAATGGCTCTCAATAATAAGCTATGGAACACCCATACTGTAGATTATTATGTAACTCTAAGAGTTCTGATTCCTTCAGCATCTGGTGTCCATCAAGTAGGTCTTACTTTGAGATGCCTCCTGAGATACCCAGCCCCAGGGTAAAAAATGCAGCTCTAGGTTGTACTCTAAGGTGAAAGAAGTGCACCAGAGAAGAGCCTTGGAGGGATTCTTAGCCCCCAACAGCCCTAGGATTCCGACCCTGGCCCCATTGCCTTAAGCCATTAGCAAGTAGGTGCTCATACTCTTCAGCTGCCTTTCCTGACCTGAAATAGTCTGGGAATTGAAACCTCACTCTTTTGAGTACTTATCATTGAATTCCTGCCCAGAAATCTGTCACTATTTTGTTAGAACATGAATACTATTTAGCAATTCGTATTTTTATTTCTTTCAGGCTCGTTTGGTTGTCTCTAGCAAGAAAATTAGCTATTATTGCCTAATAATCTGTTACCAAGAAACTGGAAAAGCCTTCAATCTTTATGATTTCTGCATAGGCAGTCATGTCCTTTCTTTTCATCCCTGAAACTGTTTATTTGGATCTTTTTCTTTTTTCCTTATCAATCTCAGCAGATACTTGTCTATTCTGTTAGTCTTTATAAAATACCAATTATTTACTCTCTTGATTAATGCTGTTTACGGTTGGTTTTATATTCTTTAATTTTTGTTCTTATTTTCCCCTCATTTCACTTTCTTTGTATTTCTATTGAAATACTAACATTATAACTAATTCATTTTCAGCCTTCATTCCTTTCCATGTAGACATTTAGAACCCTGAATGTCCTTTGAAATCCTGTTTTGACTTTGTTTTTGTAAGTTCAATCTGGACTATTTTTATTATTATTAAAGTTGGAAGTATTTTAAAATTTATTTTATGATTATTTACTCATAAATTACATATTTATATGGTCTTAAAATTCTCAACTGTATTTTTAAGTGTTACTTTGTTATTGATTATCAATTTAGTTTTAGTGTAGTCATATACCTATTCTTTTGAGATTTATTGACTTACTCTGTGTCCATGTAAATGGTCATTTGAAAAATGTCCACCTTTGCTTGGGGGAGTATGTATAATTAGATATAGGGTTATAAATATATACATGAGGTCAATCAGGCTAATAATAAATCTAATAATAAATCAGATCTTCTGTACTATCCTTGTTTCTTTGTTTGCTTAACCTACTGATAATTTTTCAAAGATGTTGAAATATCTCACTATGATGATGGTTTTGTCCATTTCTTCTTGCAGTTGTATCAGTTTCTGCTGTATGTTTTTAGAATATCTTAGGATCATGAAACTTAAAATGGTTGGCGTGAGCTTTTGCCCTTAATAATGGGTTTTATGTTTAAATTTCTTTTGTTTCAAAGGAGGATAATTAGACACTTCCTTTGGATTGATATTGTTCTATGTTTGTGTCCTTTTACATTTAATATTTATGTTTCTTTATATTTTAGTTTTATCTCTTGCAAACAACGTATTGTTGAGTTTTGTTATTACATTTCAGTGCTTTCGTTTTGTTTATTTTTCTTCCCCATGCTGTTGTTTTGTTTGCTCTCTGGCCCTGGGAGAGTGCTCTTGCTTTCTACCAGCTCTGCAATACAGTAGTGCATATGTTTTATCAAGGTTCCCCTTGCATATTGCAGCAGAGTCTTCCACCTGCTCTTGGAATTTTTTCTTTTTTCCTAAATCACATGTGCCTCCCTGGGAGGGATGCTTTCTACCCACCACCTCTCATTCCCTTCAACTGAGGTTATCCAGGGCTGGTCGCCTGGTCTCAGATGTCTGTTCTTACATATTAGAAGGACATTATTATATTGCCTACCTATACGATGCAAAGTGTTGGATGCTATTAAGAAATGATTCTTGACCTTAGATATCAGCCTGAAATTTTCTTGTGCTATCCATATAATGTGCGACTGTCTCTAATTAGCGTGTATGCTTTGACATTAGCAAGTTTTTAGTTATTGCAATTGTTTTATGTTAGTGAGATGATTTCTTATTTATGCCTTTGAATGAACTCATCTTTATTCTGTTGTGTAGTATAATAGTCCATAAGAATTAAATCATACACATATTCAATATTATATACAATATCTAAACTGTATTTTTCTTTAAAATAGTATGTGTATAAAACTACACTTATACACACGCACACATATATATAGGGAGGTATAGTTGATGTATATATATATTCAATTTCCTCCCATCTTCCAGCTTTTAGAAAAAGCATGCAAGCAAATGAACTTACAGAGAGATGCTAACATAACATTTATTGCTAATCATATTTATTTATTTGTTTGTTTTTAAGATTTTATTTATTTATTTATTTGACAGAGAGAGAGAGAGACAGCGACAGCGAGAGAGGGAACACAGGCAGGGGCAGAGGGAGAAGGAGAAGTAGGCTCCCCGCAGAGCAGGGAGCCCAATGCGGGGCTCGATCCCAGGACCCTGAGATCATGACCTGAGCTGAAGGCAGACACCCAACGACTGAGCCACCCCGGTGCCCCACTAATCATATTTTAGATTTCAAAGAGTAGCAGTCTCATCAGAGAAGATGCCCACTGTTGTTTGAATTGAGCTAAGCTAGATTTTCCAAAAATGAAACAGTGAAGGAAGTTAGTTCAAGCAGTTACATACAAGCAGAGTGTAAGATTAGAAAGAAATCATTTATGCATGAAGAAATGCAGGACTTCCATTTTGCTTCTCTTCCAGGTATATTGCAAAGGTACCTAGGTGTACAGTTCTTTATTCCTAGAATTCAAAACGTTTTCCAGTATGCATAGATATATGTATCTTTTATTTCCCCCCATTGGTTTTGCCAAACTCAATAAAATGTTTTATTTGTATATTAACTTTTTTCAACGTAGGAAATTTTCTTTTAATTATTTATTTGGTTATCGATTTCATGTCAACCGTTTCTGAATATCTTTCATTCCAAATGTTCCTCAGATACCTCTATAATTTGCAGATTGAATATTTTCTGTCATAGTATTTTGTCTCCAGTCTTTCTTCTCCCCACACCCCTGCCAACATTCCTGTTGATATTCTTGTTACTCTTTCCATATCACAATTTTGCTTATCCATGGTACCAGTTGAATTGTTGATTATACCGAAGGTAATTTTGGGTCCCTCCATTGCATGTCCCACAATCACATTTTATGTCATATATGACAAGGAAAGATCTTGAACCAGGGAGATGCCCCCTGAGAAGCAGCAGCATCTGGGGAAAACACTGCAAGAAGCTAAGAAACTCCATCTTATTGCCAGTGGGTTCTCACTATTTATGTCCAGAGGAACCAAGAGACCCAAGGCATGGGGCCAAAATCCCTCCTCCTTTTCTTGGCTAAAATGTGGTGTTAGTTTTTCTCTTCTCTCTCCTCCACTGTATATAAAGTGCATTGGGAGATATTCTCTATATTACTCAAGGATCCTAAACTTTGCTGAGAAATAACATCCCTTCCTTGGTGGAAGAAGTGAGTACATTTTATGAAGATAGAGGTATTTATTTTCATGGCATATTAGGAAGAAATTATGGGTTAAAGGCAACCAAAAGCATTGCGCTCTGGGAAATATTTGTTCAGTAACCAATAAGTGTCCTCTTCCTCTGCTTTTATTCACAGTTGTTTCTCATTTTGAAAATCCCTCTACTCACTGTTGTTCCAGTGACCCCAAGGAAATCCTGTCACTCACACTTGATCAATGAGAGCAGCCTAGCCCCTAGGCCACAGCGATTGCTTCAGAGATTATAAATCATGAAAATTTTGCTGATTTCTCTGAAATAGTTCAAGTAACATTTCTATCCAGACTTGAGGCTGAGAAGTGTAACTAAACAGTACTGCCACCATCTTGCTGATACATGGAATTTGAAACCAGCAAAGAAACCAAGCTCTGAATGTCTGTGTGAGCCATGAATCCAACTGTACTTAATCTACCCCACTCTAAGTCTACCCAATATGCAAAACAACCATAAAGACCTCTTTCTTTGGTGGGTCTTTGCTATATTTACTCTCTTTTATGTAAAGAATCTGAACTCACATAGCTTAGACTATGGCAAGATAAATATAAACAAATATATTAAGAAAAATACAAATTTTCCAGACTGACCATGATCCCATGGTTCTGGGATGGAGCCCGGTGGGAGCCTCCTTCTCCCTCTCCTTATGCCACTCCCTCTGCTTGTGCTCTTTCTCACTCACATTCCCTCTCTCGAATAAATAAATAAAATCTTTAAAAAAATAAATAACAAGAATCTGGCAAGAACAGAGCTCAGGAGGGCATTCATGCTTAATTAGTAGACAAGTATTAAGTAGGCTTGGGGAGAAAGTAGCCATAGACTAAAGCCAGGAGACCTACCAGGAAATGTCCTTTGGATACGAGGAAGATCTGCCCAAAATATCCATCATTGTATTAAAACTAATTAGATGGCAAAGCTATTTATTTTTTTAAAAAATTATTTATTTATTTATTTGACAGAAAGAGAGAGAGAGATCACAAGTAGGCAGAGAGGCAAGCAGAGAGAGAGGAAGAAACAGGCTCCCCACTGAGTGGAGAGCCCGATGTGGGGCTCGATCCCAGGACCCCGAGACCATGACCTGAGCCGAAGGCAGAGGCTTTAACCCACTGAGCCACCCAGGTGCCCCCAAAGCTATTTCTCATCCTCTACCAGTTTGCCATATGGATCACTTCTAAAAACTGCATGCCTTCTTGATGAGGATGTTAGATTTTTAAGACCATAATATGTGGAATATGCATGTTCATCCTTTTTGATCTTTACTCCTTTTCCTGTCTCTTAGAGGCTTGCATATATCAGATTTCTGTCAAGTTTCCAAAATCAGACTGATTATTATTTTGTTTCACTGTGGTAGGATTATTAACAATATAACAAACTTACAGTATGTAGTTTTCTTCTTTAGTTTAAATAATAGGAAAAAAATACACAGATAAACAAAGGGGGAAAGTGTTTATACCCATTAGTTTTGGCTGCTGTAATGAAATACCATAGACTGGGTAGCTTCAACAGCAGAAATTTATTTCTCATGGTTCTAGAGGCTGGAAATCCAAGATCAAGGTGCTGACCTACTTGGTTTCTGGTGAGTGCTCTCTTCCAGGCTTACAGATATCTACCTTCTAGCTATGTTCTCATATGGTAAAGAGCAGGAGAGAGAGCAAGGTCTCTGGTGTATCTTCTGATAAGGGCACTAATCCCATCATAAGGACCCCACCTTCATTACCTCATCTAACTAATTAACTCTCAAAGGTCACATCTCCAAATGTCATCCCTCTGGAGGTTAGAACTTCAACATATGAATTTTGGGGTTACACAAACATTTGGTCCATAACAGTGCTTAAATAATGTTTGTAGAAAAATCCACACTTATTTAAATGTTGAGTAGTGGGCACCTGGGTGGCTCAGTCAGTTGAGTGTCTGACTCTTGGTTTCAGCTCAGGTCATGATTGCAGGGTCATGAGACTGAGCCCCGTGTCAGATTCTCCACACAGTGTGGAGTCTTCTTGAGATTCTCCCTCTCCCTCTTGCCCTCCTCTCACTCTTGCATTCCCTCTTTAAATAAATAAATAAATACATACATACATAGAGGCAGGGATTCATAGCTATTTTTGCTTAACCTACTCTGTCCTCTTGAACATCATGACATAGTTCTCCAAATCACTAGATATTTGAGTGATATTTGTCTAAGTATCTTTTGTCTAAATATCTTTAGGTACAGAGGGCATATGCTCCAAGCATGGATAAGGAAACTCTAGAGATTATTTTTCTTCAAAACTTCTAAATATTTATCCCATGATTGGCTACCATAACATTAATAACTTCAAAAAACTAGAAATTTAAGGGATATGATACCCCTGTGTTTCCTTTAGACATTTCTTATATTTTGGTTTCTGAAGAAGTGTTTGAAGTCTAGGATGAGAAGAGAGAGTTTTAGGGTTTTATCAGCTTTTAAAATATGCCCTTTCTAGCTCAAAAAAGTGCAAATGTTTTATGATCTACATGTGCTAACTCACCTCATTCACTTGAACAAGCAACCTTAACTGCTTCACAGAGCTAGTTAAGAGCACATTATAGTAAAAAAAAAAAAAAAAAAAAGCACATTATAGTCCTGGAAGTCAATAATGAGGCAAGGGGAAAAGAGGGACAGTTCTCATGATATCTCTTTAACTCCATTTCTTTTCAAGTAATTTATCATTTGTTAGCATGTAGACATCTAATTTTCATTAAATGCAATAGAATGAAGAAGAAAACACATAATGTTTTCCTTTCGTAGTAGCATACGTAAAAGACCTTAAGATAACAAATTTACTTTCATATAAATACTGAAATTTTTAAATTTTTGCTTCAACAGGCATTGAGAGAGTACCTGTTCCTTTTAGATCTTCTGGCACTTAAAATGTGTGAAATAGTATGAAGTATATTTTTCTTCTTGTTTTTAAAATGTATGATGTTCAGAAAGTATATTTCCTAATCAACATATGGACTACATTTTTTCTGATTAAGACTAATAGAATTTTCCAGGCTCCAGTCATGACTGTTGAATCGAGTACTGGGAAAACCCTGAGAAATTCAGATTTTAAATAAGGCTGCTTCTGCTTAATGCATTCTTTGATTACAAAATTGAATTTTATAAAAATTATTTTAGTCCTACATATTTGTACTTTAATAAGTTCAAAAGGAAAAGGCAAATGAAGACATTTTGAAAGAAAAGAATGCAAAATATGGTATATATTTAGGAATTTGTATTAATTCATTACATTTATATAAAAATGTACTATAAATATGAAAATTGATTCTCACATCAATCCTCAAGTTATGGAAATATTTTAAATTAGGCTTAAAGTAAATTCCACTCTAAAATACAGAAATAAATGTCATATGGTATTATATCTAAAGATGTTCCCCAAATATCTCATTTGGAGCTATATGTCCTGGCTGGTTTCAGGAATTTCAGCATAATATAGTTTCAGAATCATGGATTTTTAATCAAAAGGTTGATAGTCATGAACATACCATCAGATGAAATTTACTGAAAATGCCATGACTGAAATCTATCAATGCTCAAGAAAAATGTATTGAAAGATTCTTAAGGTGATTTGATAAATGTCAACTCCTATTTGGATAAAAATAAATATTATTCTAGGGCAGGACTTAGTTAGTCCTTGATAACATTCTTGTAAAATATTATTCATAGAAGATTGAATCCTTATAACATCAACAAATACCAGTTTAAAACTGTAAAGTTAATATATTCTGTGAATTCCTACCTACTAGAACAAACACCAGATTCTTTAATGGAATATTTACATTAGTCTTGCCATAGTTTTGAGTTTAGTTTTGCCTTTGCCTTTCTTAGTATAAGCAATCATGCCATTGATAAATATTATGATACACTCTCTAACATATGTAAGAATGTTTCCTTGTCTATCAGTAAGAATCTTTATCAAGATAGTGAAAGACAAATCATATTGTCTTTAATGTACTCCTAGCATATCTGTATGAGAAGGTCAGTTAACTTTTGAAATATAGCCTGCTGGGTTAAATTAGTGTGTTTTTGTGTGTACATCTACATCTATATACATGTGTACTTGTAAACATGAAAATGTGTGTATATGTTGGTATACATGTGTATATATATGTGTGTGTGTGTATACCCACACACATAGATAGATAGATAGATAGATAGATAGATAGATATATCTCAACCCATGTGTGTGTGTTTGCACTTAAATGAGGTTGTATAATATGGACACACACGCATATTGCACCACTTCTGGTCCTCTGGAAATCTATGCCAAGATGGGAGTTAGTGTAAGGAATTCATTGGAATACCTTTGTGAAGAGTAAAGGAGAGAAGGAGCAGAAGTCGTCAAGGGGGAACCTTCCAGTGACCATGCTGGTCTGACATCTGTGACAGAAGAGAGGGAAGGACAGAGGATGGAGTAAGAACAGCCTCAGACTGTAACACAACGCTGAGAAATTCTTCCCAAGCTGACAGTAAGCTCCAGAAAAAGGTTGCCCGTTAGAAGAGTTCCTGCATGGCTGTCTCCAGTACTCCCACCAAGCATAGTCATTGGCTAGGGATGGCCTGGGGAGACTGAGGCCTAGGCCCCGAACCCCACAGGGTGGATCCTGAAGGTGCAGCAGCAGGAAGCTATCAGCTAACTACTCTTGGTGCAGCAGATCCTCTCTTGAAGGGAGAACTGAGTAGCGCAAGCCCAAGGCTGCCGAACACATACATATGTAAATATGTATTTTAGACAGGTCATCCCTCAGTCTTTCTGACCCTAAGACTGATTATATGCAATCTTCTCAAGTTTTTATTTTTTCCCCAAGATTCTATAATGATTACATGTATTTTTAAAGAGTGAAGGGAGAAAGTTACATGTAGACAAACATTTTTCACATTCTTTAGCAATTTTATAAAATAGGGGTTATTTTATTTAAAATGCTGTCATATTTCCAAGTTGGCTGATAGTTCCATCGTTACTTTTGCCAAACAGATGATTTATTCTTGGAATTCTATTCTGGATTGTTGAATATCACTTATGGCCCATTAATCACTAGAACCCCAAATATCAGAGTTCTGTCAATGTCTGTGGTCAGAAATACTTGGACCTGAGTTACAGATTTCAAAAGTCCAAGTGGCTTATTTGTTTGATTTAAAGCCCTTTTCCAACTTCGAGGGTCCAAAGAGAGAGAAAGGGTGGGGTGCAGATCCAGCAGATAAATTTGACTGGTGTCAGAAGGGAAAGATGCAAATTACCTTACAGTAGCTCGAGATGAGGGGTCAGAAGGAAGCAGAACAGATATAGCTCTTGTTATAGACTGTATGTTAGTGCCTCCCCCTACACACCAAATTTATATGTTGAAGCACTAACCCCCAAAGTGATAGTATTTGGAAGTAAGTCCTTCAGGGAATGCTTAGGTTTAGATGAAGTCATGAGAGTAAGGCTCTCATATAAGAGTCTTTATATGATGAAGAAACCAGAGCTGGCTTTTTATCTGCCATATGAGGACACACCAAGAAAGCAACTGTCTACATGCCAAGAAAAGAGTTCTTACCAGAACTCAACCATGCTGGCACCTTGATCTTGGACTTCCCAGCCTCCAGAACTGTCAGGAATAAAGTTTTATTGTTAAAGCCACCCAGTCTGGTATTTTGTTGTGGCAGCCCAAGCTGACTAAGCCATATGTCAGAGAAGTGGAGGAGATAAAGATGAATCAACCATTTCTATTTGAGGGCAACTCACATCATCCCCTGCTAAATGGGGATACAGAAGATTCCTGAGTCTGATGTGGTGTCAGAGGGAGAAAAAGCCCAGAGAAGAGCAATGGGATAGAAAGCTAGAATTCCCTGGGCCAGTAACTTTGTCACAATCTACAGAAATGGAAGAGCAACAATGAAGCGAGTGGGCACAGATTATTGAAATTCACTGGAGGCAAGGAATTCAGGGACTGCATTGATCAGCGGTGCTGAGCCATGACTATGTATGTTTGAAAACACTTCCCCTTCTCACCCACTGTACTGGCAAACGGAAAGACCGCATTGTGAGCCAGGGCTCCTGGGAGTGTACGAGGAGGAGGAAACAAGTGAGTCTGGGGTGTTCTAGCGCAGTTTCTGTTGTTCACACTCTCCATTGTTCTTCCCCTGGCTCGTGCCACACCTGTTTAAAGTTCAAACTTTACAGAGCCTTTCATTGAGATTCTTTGTCCTGACAAAGTAAGCTGCTCAGATTTCTCCTTAAATATTACCAAACTCCCTGAAGTAAAAGAGAAATCATTGTTAGGTGTTGTTAAAGCAATGAGGACCTTTCAACTTATAATAATTTTATTTTGCAAATCCTTTATAGGCTTTAAATGTACTTCTTTATATATTTAAATCTAAATATAGTGATCGAAAAAAATTAAAAGGTGATGATATTTGGGGCTATGAAACCACTTTTTACTTCTGAATGGCAGAGCGGCAAAAACACAAATATGAAAGGACTGTCTATTAAATGCTTTATTATATATATATAATATATATCTATCACAATTGTTAAAATTTATGTTTTCTTCTGTAGATCAGTGCGTCAGTTGATGTTATTTCATCTTAAACAGAGAGGAGCATTTCTAAAACTTCATAAACAGTGTTTCAAGAGCTTCAGAAAATAACGATAATAATTCTCAGCCCGGTCTTGTGGAACTAAGAAATCTAGATCATTCAGATAAAGTTCAGATAAGCATCTGAATGTCAAGTGCTTATCCCACTGAACCTGTTGCAGTTTAGCAATCTCTTCTACATGTGTGATGTGATGTGATGTGTGCCTACAGTGAGTTTCTTTGAGCACTGAATAATTTCCTTGCTTTCTGGTCCTCAGTGCTGATCAGTTCTTTCTTTTCTGGTTTGTTCATACAGAGAATTCTTTAACATAAAGTAAGCCTGAAACATCTAGAAAAAACAACAACAGCACGGAATTACACAGTTTTAAAAAAAGTCCAAGGATTTTTATTACTGCACTTTCTATACATGAACCCATATATGGTTCCAAGGAATGGTTGATATATTTAACTATGCGAGTTAGTTCATTTTAATTAAAGCAAATGTAGACTTTTGATCTACGGAATAAACAATCTAACAATAGGAAAAATGCAATCTGTCGAGGCATATTTGAGTTATTTTGCAGTAATTGGCTTGGCAGCAGCTTCAGTCACAGATTTCTGTTTCACAGATTGTCCCCAAGTGAATAAAGGTTTGCTTTGAAATGGAATTAATATTACGTTCAGCTGCAAGACATTCTCAGGTTGTCAAAGGAATTTGAAGGAGGTAGCTGCAAAAAGTGAACAAAATAAAAGCGACACTGAAAAGTATTAAGTCAAATTAATGCACACAGAGTAAACTGGACTGATAGAAAATGTCAGTGTCATAAACTAGATATTACCTTCAGTTCAATATCCTATGAACATTAAAATTATGAATATGGCTACATAATTCACAGGGTTGTATGTTTATTGGCGATGATTGCCTTGTTTTATCATTTAAGCTTGAAGGAAGGAGTGTGAGGAATGTCACAGCTCTTCTGTAACGAGATGGAGCAGAACTGAAGGCAGAACGGGCACGTGGGGAGTCAGGCCCACTGAGTTCAGGACACACCATCAGCCATCCTTCTTCCTTCACTGTAATAATCATCTACTTGCTGCAAGTCTTCAGATAAATATTGAATTTTATTGGTGAAGGATATAAATACTAGTTACATGTATTCAAATACTACTGCTCTAATTACAATGTATTTCCACATTTTCCTTATCCTGACCATTCTATCTTAGTAGGGGACGTGGGTCTATACAGAACTCCAAAGAATAAATAGAAACATGGTGGCTGTTATTCATCCTTGGAGATGTCCTACAACCCACTATATTTAAAACACCAAGGCCCATGATGTATACCTACAATTGAATATAAGTAATAGGAATTGCACAATCTAGTGGAATCTTAAATACCTTTTTTCCCATTCTGATTAGGAAATTTGTAAATACAGTTGTATTTATTATCCTTAAGAGTTCACTGTGGTAGTTAATATTAAAGTTAAAAAATATAAGTTTTAATTTACAAATAAGAACATAACGGTATATTAAAGAATAAGCTCATGTTTTTCCCCCTAGCCTGTTCTACTGCCATTAGAGACTTTCTTCTCAAACTTACAGTGTATCTTAAAAAGGTGTAATCATTTCACGAATCAGCAGAAATTTGGTACTTTTGCAGAGTAGACTTTGTATTGGGAAATTATTCTGTGTTCAGATATCTACATTATTTCCTATTCACAATTAACCCTGCCTTTTGGTGACATATTTATCCCTCTCATCATGTCACACCAGCTTCAACCTGCCACACCTAGAGAATTTGATAACACAAAGAAGTTTTGGAAGGATATTTTGAAAGGAAAGAAAAGGGGGAAGATTGGAAATGTGTCTTTCTGTATATCCTAAATCTGGCTGGAAGACCAGCTTTTGAACAAGCTGTTATTTTCCACATGGGAGTAGCATTGCTACAGTAAAATGCCAGATTTCATCCATCATAATGTCATGGCTCATATTAAAATGTCTTCAGGGACCGAAGGGAGGGATGTGCAAAAGACATCAAATCAATTTTCAGGCAATTGCTATGGTTTTCAGGAACTAAGCCCTATGTGATAGTGTTATGGCTGCACAAAGGGAGGTTATAAATAAGGTCCATACATCAAGGGAGGAAGTAATTTAGAAAAAGAAAGCTGATTTGACTTTTGTGTGAATCTAAACATATGGTTAGGGCACAGCTGGGTTATCATTCTATACATTCTTCCAAGAGAAAAGAACCAAATCAACACTTTAGAGAAATTAGGCCATCACCAGAGTCTTGAAACTGACAGCTCTGAAACCATCTATCCCTCTTGATCAGTTGATAAGGACCCACAGTTATTGTGCATTTAAGTTATTTAATTACAAGAAAATCTAGTCAAGCATCATTATTTGATGACCTTGTTAGCCAAGAACTAACCTCTATATGGAAGAGTCTTTTCTTCAGAGGGTGGGGAGGAGGGATTGGCTCAATTAAGAGGCCTGCAATGCAGATAGCCCTTCATAAATGAAATTCTTCCTTCTTGATTGAGCAGCTCATTGTTAAATTTATAAGATGTAAAGCACTGTAGCCTATATTTGGTAATACTGCCTTTACTCTGTAAATAGTCTGTCTTCCAGGAACTTAATCATCACTAAATAAGCCTTGCATGGAAAAATTGAAAAGGGTGGTATTTCCATGCATTATTATAACTGAAAACAAAGAAGTGAATAATGTTATGTGATCTTCCTGGGAGAATAAAAATTAAAATTTAAGTATTTGTCATAGTCTCAACTTCTATTGAGACTTTAATTGTGACAGTACAGAAGATATCTTTCTGATAAACTGGAATCACAGTAAATCATCATATACAACAAAAACACTTTCATCAGTGTTCCCAATGCATAATTTTTGTCATCTAATTTGAGGAAGTGTAGCTTTGTAGAAGTACTAATCTTCAAATGCTAAAATTGTTACATATTGGAAGAAGCTGTGTTTTGGTTTTTGGATCATCACAGGTAGTAAGTACACACTCCTACCCTAATGAAGGACATGCCATGGTGATATTGATGACATATTAGTGGGTATGTAACACTACATGCAATTATGGAAGATAGAGTATAAAAACACAGTATACTTTTAAAAACTGTAATATGTGCAGAGATGATTAATAAGGAGCCTAATTTGGGGAGTGACAAATTGCACAAAGAATAAGAAAATAAACTGCCTTAAAATTTTGCAATAAGTAGCTCAGTTGGAAATAGTCCTAATATTTAGCTGTCCTAGGGAGAGTAGTGGGGAGAAAGATGTTTTCTTTGAATTTTCAGTTATGCTTTGTTTACATCTAAATCGGGAATTTCATAGACTCTTACAGGTCAAAATCAGTCAAGAAAGTCCAAATAGTTTTAAGTCAGTGTAGATTTCTCATTTAACTAGATATAAACAAGGTTCTAATACTTAACAAAAAAAAAATGAATGTTTGATGCATCATTAACGTTAAAGTAGTTTTTGCTGTTTAATTATATAGTCATTTGATTCTCAATGTTAGTAGACTGATGCAGTGTAATTTAATCTTATGTTCAACAGAATAGGTTTGTTCAAAGTGTTTTTATATGTATATATATGTATATGCATGTATAAATGTTTATTAGCAATACAACACATTGAGTTGGCTAAGCTTAAGCTAGTCATTGATTTAGGTCAGAAGAGGAATGGTGGAAGAACAAAACTATTTTGCAGAAGTTCTTGATAAAATTCTCTGACCAGAGTGAAAGTAGATCAATCAAAGACCTGATTATTGGCGTATAATTTTATTAGAATAATCATTCTAAGCTTTCCAGACACACCAGGAATCTTGTAGGTTACTGGAACTACCACCATCTTACATACTCATTTTAATTTTTTAAAACATTGAAGGAAGCATTAAGCCAAGAATCATTAGAGTAATGCATTTTCTTTCTAAAAATTATGAAACTTCATGAGAGTTGAGAGCATTGTTTCTGTTTTTATATCATTACTTTGTCATTTTTAATTAACAATGTATACATATAATAATACATCTACTTCTAAATTGTAGGATTCATTCATTTAGCCAACAGTTGTTGAGCGTTTGCTATGCAAAGTATTGTAACAAATGCTGTGGCTACAGATAAGAATGATGAGTACTCTTACTATCATTGCTGAAATCTATTGAGTATATCAAGTACTTTACATGTCAAATTAGTGTGGGATGATAACTACTATTATCCTCGTTTTACAGACGGAGAAAGGTAGCCTTTAAGAGCTTGGAATGACCTTGCTAAGGTGACAAAGATGTTAGTTTGGAAGGTAAATTCAGGACTTCCTGACTGAATGTTTGACCGTCCCAGGCCTCGAGGAGCCATATGTCATGAGCTAAGGGTTATGAAAACAACATATCATTCAAATTAGAGCATCTTGGAAGACATAGGGAACAACAACAAAAAATCATATTAAGGTGGGTCATGAACTTTTGAGGGAGTTTTCACAACATTGCTGCTGACCTCTGAGAAAACTGCAGATTCTTCTAGGCTTCTATTTTTTTTTTTTCTTTCACCTGATCTGTAGGAATGTTTCTTTTATCTCTTCATTGTTGAGAAGAATGTTGGATGGGTGGCTAAAATCCCTCAAGTGCCTTTCTTTATGATAAATAAGGAACAGCTGTAATTCCTGGCATAAGAATTATCCTCCTATCATTGCCCTATTTCAGCCTCAGGAGTCTGCAACATCTTTACTCCCGTCCAACATTATGTTAAAGACACTTACTTTTGTAGAACCATGCTGGGTCATGGACAGATTAAACACATGACTTCTCCTCGGCACTGTAAAGTAACACCTCCTAATTACACCCACACACGGTTTGCTGCCTATGATTTGTTTTAATAAGCATGGGTTCTATTGATCAGTACTATGACCAGTAGAATAAGGAACTTTGAACTGGGAATCATAACCAAAGGAAACTATAACAGTTGCCCAAACCATGGACTGAATCAAACATTATATTACTCTTTCATATATAAAATTAAATGTAAGTACATAGTTGGTTTATTTTAATGATTTTGGAATGAGAGAATGCAGCTAAGCAGTTAAGGCAGAGAATCTGAGGTCAATTGTCTGGTTTGAATTTTGGCTTCATTGTTGGTTAGCAATGCATTTTTGACAAGTTGATTATTCATCTAAGCCACAAATTTCTCAGTATGCAAAGTAGGAAAAAGAATAGTGTCTCCCTCACAGCTGCTATGAGGATTAAATGAAATAATGTACATAAGCCCTTTAGATAAGTGTCCTGGATTCAGTTGACACTAAAAAATAGGGGGGAAGTAGCTAGCTATTGTGGAGCAGGAGTTTAGGATAAAAGTTTTAGTATCTACACTTGTCCAACTGTTTATACTTAGAGTGGAGGGCTGCAAAGCTGAGAATCCAGAAACATTCTATGGGCAGCAGAAGGAACGGGAAGAGTGGGGCTAGGCTGCCATGTTCTATTGTTTGTGCCAGTTAGGAATTTCAAAAGTAAATGTTTTCTCTGAAAATTGTCTCTTTATTTTCTTTTTGTTTTATCTCTGCTTGTTTTTTCTTTGTTGAAGTTCCCTTCTCTTGCCCCATTCTCTCATCTTTTATTTGTCTTTTCTGTACCTTTCCATCACTTGCATCTTCTTTCTGTTCTTCTCTATCCTTTTTTTTTGCGTCCTCTTTTCTCCTATTTCTTACTGTAATTATCTTCTTTCCCTGTATCCTCATTCTCTATTTTTTTCTTATCAACTTGTTACTTTTCTTGTTTTTCTTCCTTTTTTGTCTTCTCTCCATTCTTACTTTATTCTATTTTAATATTGTTCTTTAATCCTTTTATTAATTCCTTATATTCACAAACATAGTCAACCATATAAAGGACTTTGCCTCTTTGGGGGACAGTTAATACCTTTTAAATATTAACTAGCATTAACATTTGCTTTTCCCTTCGTTCACTCTTATACCAAAGTTTTTCATTTTTGTTTTTGTTTTGTTTTGTTTTGTTTTTCTCCCTTCTGGGATACTGTGAAATGAGAGAACAAAAAAGTGACCAATTCTGTGCTTGTAGGTTCAAAAACTTATATCCAACAGTAAGAGAGGGAAGAGTTGAAATATATAGTCTTTGGGTTCTACACAAGGAGCTCCATGCTGAGGGAAAAGAGTAATGGCTAGAGAAACAAAGTTGGAAGCCAGTGTGGATGCTAAAGGGAACTCTGCTACTCCCCCATCTTTTTGATCTGGGAAGATACTGAGAAGGATGATAGATATTCCTTAAAATATGGAGGTCTAAGAATAGAAGAGATTATATTTGCTTTCCATTTGGGAGTCAGTGTGGGGGAGGGAGGCAGTTTTTTCATGTGCCCTATACCACTACAGCAGGGTTGATTGTAGGGAATTAATCACTCCATTGGATGCAGAGACAAAAGCATTGATAAGCCCAGTTATATCTGTGTGGATTTTGGAGCAGCTAAATATTTCTAGTATCTAGAAAGACAGGGAAGATAGATGGATAGATAGATAGAGGTGGAGTAAAAGAGTCATAGATCTTGAAGGTTGTCAGGTTAATGAAGAGAGGATTTTAAAGGATGGGCTGTTCTTTCAATGGACATGTCAGGATTTGTAAACCTAGATACTGAGGATATTATTTCTAATAAAGACGATAAGGTACAATTACACATCTCTGTGAAAGCTAACGCAGGATGGATCAAGGTCGAGCAGTGTTGTTTTCAACAAAACACCCATGAATGTTTTCACACTGCATAAACCCCTAAGGTCAGAATTGATCCTAAGGAGAAATAGATATGGGAGGAACATGGCTGAATCCAATAGCACATACCTAAAAGGGCCTAGGTTAAGTTTTAGCTGTGAAGCTGAAATGAAAGCTCTAAATGGAAAATAATGCAGTTAACATCGCACCAAATTTTTTGACTTTAGAAAAATGAAATAGCTATATGACATTTTCCCATTCTCCTTTTGCCTTCCTTCCTTCACAATATTGCTAGCATAAATATTATCGTAGGTACTTAGAGTAGTCATCCATTTAATAACGGGCTTTGGAATCAGACCTGGTTTCAAATTCCTCTTCTACTTCTTTCTAGTTATATGACCTTGGGCCAGTTACTTATCCTTTTCAAGCTCCACTTTCCTTCTTTATAAATTAGGGACGATAGTATGTAGCATAATGATGCAATGTGGACAAAGCATGGCAGCTTACAAATTGTAGCACTCAAATGGTAGCTCATATTGATAGTCATACTATTAAGCATATATAATGTGCTGTTTTCCAGATTGTTAAACACAAATCATAATTCTCATTTCTTTGGTAAACATTTGTCAACATCACCAAGTTAGTATAATTTAGGTTGATTGACCAACATAGTTTGTCATGCAGTTGCTCTCCTTCAGAAAGGGGGAGCCATTAATAATTACAGTAGAACTATAGGGCCATTCCAGACACACAAAGATATATGTCTATCCTATCTTTAGGAAACATTTGAACATGGAAAATGTGCAGTGATGGTCCAAACATAAAAAAAAATTCCTTGGCATCAAGTTAAAAAAATAAATTTGTGATAGAAAATTTAAAATTTTTTGTGTATTTATACAAAATCAGCTTTTATTATTTCTGCATCTTTTATTTTAAGGCAGCAATATTCATTAAGAAATTAGCTTAATTTGTAATATACGTGCTGTTAAAATGTGCTATTATAGGAGATAATATAGAAACACAAAAAACCTTTCTACTCCAAAAATTTTCACTGTTATTAATACAAAAACATTTCTGTAATTGTCCAAAATAGTGTGTCTATTTTCCTGTAGTTTATATATTTCTGTGTAATTTGTAGTAGTTTTTAAATGAGGTTTTATATTAATATATTGTTTTCCCTGTAAGATATATTTGAAATTCATACAACATTTAAGTCTTTGAAACTCATATTTTTCTTTTTTTTTTTTTAAAGATTTTTATTTATTTATTAGAGAGCGAGAGACTGAGAATGAGAGGGGAGAAAGTCAGAGGGAGAAGCAGACTTCCCGCAGAGCCGGGAGTCCGATATGGGACTAGATCCCGGGACTCCGGGATCATGACCCGAGCCGAAGGCAGTTGCCCAACCAACTGAGCCACCCAGGCGCCCTCATGTTTTTCTTAAAAGAAAATTAATTTTAGCTTAAATTACTGACTGAAACCACTCCACTGTTGCTAAAACATTTAAATCTCATATTGAATAGATTGCCATAGTTTTTATGTACAGATTGTAAACTTATTTTTAAGATCTTGCTAATGCAATCCCATCCATATCTATTTTCCAGTCATAGAAAAAGATTGATTTGTACAGTATTTGAATACATTTGTCTTCATTATTAGAAAGATATTGGATGCTCTGATAATAGGCATTTTGGGAGAAAGATGTTTTGTCACTGAGATTATAGCATTTTTTTCTCACTGTACCAAAAATCCCATGTATAAGCCCCCTGGTATATTTTTTAGTATAATCTTCTTAATCTACAGAGAAGCAAGAAAATACATGCATCTCAAATTTTCTCCTCCAGAGAATCAAAGAGTCTATTTTACATTAGAATTTATAGATGACCCATTCCAGGCACTGTGTCATTTTAAGGAATGGTAAATCATACATGGTTTAGAAAGAGAGGGAGGATGGTTTCTCATGGCCTGCTGGTCATTGTCTTAAAAACTGATATTTATGGATGGAAGCAAATTTAAAGTATTGAAAGAGGATCGCATTGGGATATCTCATTAGGATTTGCATTTTATAATCATAGCCTCCCTCCATCTCTTAGAATTATACAAAGCCATTTTGTTCTCCTCAGCTTGAAGGCCCTGTCATCTTCTGTCCTGCCCAGCAGCACCTGCATTTGGCCTATTCCTTGCCAGCAGTTAGCTCTTACCCTTCAAGTTATTAGGCAAAATAATTTCAGTTAGTCTTTGATTGCACTGTTTTCTCTCTGCGTGCTCCGTCTCACCTAATTTTCCATTTATTTACCCTTCAAAGGCTTCTTTATACTCACTATTTAGGTTTGTATTTGGCTGTCCACTTTAGAAAGATTTATTTTCCCCATTCTAGTATCATGATCATGACTTAGTGTGTAAAACAGAGTGTATGTAGCATTGAGGCTATCACCATAGGCCTCTTAAAATCATACATATGGATTAAAACTAAGCAAATGCACTTCAGAATGGGTTGGCTTTCAATATCTTTTAGTTTTGAGTGGTCAACTTTGATTCTATAACTCTTAAGATTAGAGAATTTTGTATAGTGAGGGTTTTTTTAGTCCATTGATTTTTCTACCCATTCTAACCTCCCATTGCTATGAAATTCTTTTCTTTTCATTGACTGCACCTTTACTCTATCTCATTCTTCCCAGTACCTACAGAAAAAAAGCAGACAAATTTAGCTTGGATGAATATTGATTTGAAGTTTGGTTTAAGAAACAAACTTTATACCTAGGTTCAAGAGCATCATTAGATGTTACAAGATTGTAAATTCCCACTAGAATGTAAGTTGCATGAAGTCAGATATTTTTGACTCATCATTCACTTGTCTATCCTCAGTGCCTAGAAACCTGCCAGGCATATAGTAGTTATTCAGTAGAAGTTTGTTCCAACAAATGGATCATTCTTCATAATCTCCCTAATTGAAACCAAATAAATTCCACATATGTCAGTTTATTATATTCTTCCAAACTGCACCAAGTAACTACACAAGGCTTTGTTTTAGGGATAATAAAAATTAGACCTAGTTGTTTTCTGTTTACAAAACAGAAAACTAGAATAATATGATTTTGAGATTGCAAAAATAGACACTTAGAAGAATTAAATGTTACTCTTCTTTGAAGTAAGATCATTTTTTCCAGGGACTCAAGGTATTTGTACAAGAAAAGTATGCACATACAACAAGAAAAAACAAAAAGCTAAAGATAGCCCCGTAAGAAGGTAACATGAACAAAACAGACCATAGATATTCCAAATAATGTTACCAGAGCGAAGCTTGTAAAATTTAGCCATATTAAGAACTGAAAAGAGAGCACTGCATATATAAAAGTATTTCATGCAAATGTGGCTAAAATATAGTTTATGAAGGTAAAGATAGACTTCATAGTTTGACATGAAATACACATATATGTGTGTATATACACACAGGAAAAGTGAGTGTATTCACTCATTTCCCAGAAAACCTGAGACCAAATGAGCATAGTTCTCGGGCTTCTAATGTGGGAAAAAGAAATCTGGTGGAGGAACCTTCCCTCTTCTTTACCATTCACAATTTATATCAAAGGGGAATAACACAACAAAAACTTCTATAGCATGCTTTTGCAGTTACTGAAAGGAAGTGAATGGGGCAATATCCTTCAGTACATGGAATTTTACTTTCTAGGCAGATTTTTTTTTTTACTTTACAACAAGCATGATTTATTTCTCAGAGATGTACACACAATTTGTAGAAAATATCTCGTGTTTTTGTCAATTTTTCTGTTACAAAGCGATATAAATTATTTTAGGGGACTGGAATAATTCAGAATTTGTAGTAGCATATTTGGGAAAACTAATTACAGGTTTATAGGCTCTACCTTTTCCAACTGACATAAAAACTCTCATGGAAAACAGTCAATAATTTTGTTAAATTTTGTTATAAGCAGGATTTTCCAAGGGTCTCTATGTGTGGTTGTCTCCTGTATTCATACATGGCTCTCTCTTTCCCTCCAATTTACAATGACAACTTGCTTATTTTTTTCCCCAAATATGCTTATTTTATTTTTTCAGTGTTACAAGATTGATTGTTCATGCACCACACCCAGTGCTCCATGCAATACGTGCCCTTCTCGATACCCACCACCAGGCTCGCCCACCCCCCCAACCCCTCCCCTCCAAAACCCTCAGTTTGTTGCTCAGAGTCCACAGTCTCTCCTGGTTCATCGCCCCCTTCAATTTCCCCCCATTCACCCTTCCCTACCTTCTCACAATGCCCTCCATGATTTTATACTCCACGCGTAAGTGAGACCATAAGATAATTGACTTTCTCTGCTTGACTTATTTCACTCTGCATAATCTCTTTTAGTCCTGTTCATGTTGATACGAAAGTTGGTTAGGCATATTTTTTTCAGAAGATAGCCTAATGCATTTGTTCAGTAGGGAAGGAGAAAGTAAGTGAACCAGAAAAACATTCAGCAACAAAAGAGAACCCGGGTTTGGGGGAGGAAACACCTCTGGGAATGGTTGTGAGGTTGTTCCCGTGGTGTTCAGTCATCTCATTTATGACAGGACGAAGGGGACATCACAGGGTTTGCTGGAATTGCCTGGATGTCACCAAGGAGGTAATACTTTTAGGTCTATTTTATGTAAAGTTTGACTCTTACAATCATCCCTTCCTTTTTGGACTTTGTGAGCTTAGTGAATAGTATCTCTTCCATCTTGGTCTCTGCTGGAGCAGCAAATCCTGACTCAGAGGACCTTCAGGGAGTAGTTAATGACTCAAATTTATCCTAAAATTGTGTCATTATCCCAGTGGAGGTGGAACTGAGAGGGAGTGAAATCTCTCAAATATACAGAATTAGTCTCTTAAATTTTCTGTTGTCAGTATATTGGGATTTATTATTTCCTTTCTGGCAGTATACTGAGGGTTTTAAAAGACTCAGTGATAACTATATGTTTGGCAAGATGTTTTATTTATTTTTATGCTACGTTTGTGTGTGTGTGTGTGTGTGTGTGTGTGTGTGTGTGTGTGTGTTTGGAAAGGCACAGCTAAAGAAGTTATTTTAGGTTGAATAACAGTTGAAAAATGGAACTGGAAGTGAGTCCTATTGTGAAAAAAAGACCACTTTATAATGAAAACAACACTCCTGAGCCACTTAGTCAAATACAGATCTAAGAAGCATTTGCCAGCCCAGTGGTTCTCAATTCTGCTGTAAGGAGCTTCTTATAAAAATACTTATTTCCAGGCCTTACCCCAGGCCAATTAACTTAGAGTCCCAGGTAACAGTATGATATTAAAAGCTCCTCAGTAGTTCAAATAAATATATGGCCTGAGTTGAGAAAAATTCGTCAGACCCTGTTCTCATCTGTAAGTGTCAAAGGAATGGTATACCAGAAGTTTGTTTGTGGAGCAGTATTTGTATTTTGAAATATATTTTCTCAAATGAACAGTGTTATACATTGTGGGTTAATTCCCTAGTTCCCTTTCCATAAAAGCCTAATTAACCCCAATATATCTGAAATTTAGTACTCCACTAATGAAATTATGGAACTTAATCACCATGTATTACAGTGTCCTTACAAAAATAGGCTGTGAATTCTAAGGGCAGAAGGATAGAAAACAGATGACTGCCTATAAGCCAGTCAAGGAGTCTTAGCGTTACTCACCCCCTCCTGTCCTCCCCCCAACCACATGTCCCCAAACGGTTTGCCTCTCCTGTCCCTGCTTTTCTACCATCAGGTAGAGTTTAACCAGCCAGCTTCTCTTCCACTGCTGCAACAGTGCTTCTTCCCGGGTGCTCCTCCCTTCTCCGGATACAGATAGAGGACCTAGTCCCCTCGCTCTGTCTCTCTCTCTCTTTCTCTCTCTCTGAGTGTGTGTGTGTGTGAGAGAGAGACAGAGACAGAGACAGAGTGTATCTATGGTTGGCATTGTTGTTTGTTTGTTTGTTTTTCTCCTCTGCCCTCCCTCACTGCTTTTTGAAGTGATGGGTTGTCTTCTGCTAGCATGCAAAAATCAATTTTTTTTACTTAGACACTATAAGCACCGATATGCTTTTTCTTCTAAAACAGGGTACTTTTGAAAATGGAAAGGATGCAAAATAACTGTGCTGGGACCACAAAAGTAAACCAAGACAGTTCTAGGTGAAAAGAAATGTTTGTTCCCCCTAAAAGTGGACTTTTGGCCACTCAGGAGGTTGGGATAAGCTTCATCTGCATTTCATCACAGACACTAAATGCCAGCAAGGGCTTTAAAAATAGAGTAGGAATGAGGTTGAGTGGGGAGTGTTACTATTATTGAGGGAGATATGTATTAGACAATAATCTTACCTTCATTTATTTTTTCGTTTTCTACACAAATTGCCATACTGGTCCAGAATCACCACTCTTATTTGGGGTGACATTCAGTAGATGGGTTGGCTGAGTAAATAGATGGGGGAGGAGAGAGAATTCCCTAACTAACCGTAGTCTGAGTGAAAGGAAATGAATTAAACATCCAGGAGAGTTTTAAGATACAAAGAGACTTGTATCCATTGAGTCACTGAGAAATATGTTGGCTATTTTAGGGGAAGAGCTTCTTTTGTCAAGGATAAAAGTGAGTTAGACAAATCAGAATGAGAACTTTTCATATAATCTGGATGTTAAATACTTTTCATAAAAATGGATGCTAATAAGTAGAGGCTTGGAGATTTGAGAGCTTCTTATACCACTGCCCTTTGTTCAAAAATACTGAATTTTAATAAGCTGAGTTATGTCTGCTTATTACCCAGATATCTTCCCATGTCCCTTCTTTCCAATTGTATGCACATGGTTGGCATCTAGTGAATCAAACCAAGATGGCAGAATGTGGTGCCTCCAACTCATTTGGGAGTGAGTCCATTTCTACTTATGTGGACATCTGTCAGAGGACATTTCTACTCTTTTCTACATAGCAAAGATGGAGAAAAAGGAGCTATGGAAATCAGTACGTGAAATGTCAACCTCATGGCACATTGATTTTTTGGATTTCCTTATTTGTCCCTCTGGGAAAATCATTCACATGACACTTGGCACAATTAGTCATCCAACCTTATGTACTGGGATTTCAGATGCCTTCAGTTTTTGAGAAGACTGGCAATATGTCCAATATGATTGATCTTGTCATTATTTTCCTTCAGGTTGAATTTATGATCTAATGATCAGTTTGATCCTTAGGGAATATTTGAAATTAAACTGATTTACCCTTTTTTATCAGTCCCATTTTTCTATTTCAAGACATCTGACAATCAAATCAAGTCTTTTGGCTCATATAAAAATCAAGTATTAATATTGGAATGACCAGCTACTATTATTTAATATGATTAGAAATAATCTGTCTTTTAAAAAGAGTTTTCACAATGTTATATCAATTTTGTTAGATTTCTAATGAAAAATATGTCAAATTAATGCAAATATACAAATTGATAGATGCATAAAAATTATTCCAAAAGAATATTCAGTTATTTAAAAATAATTTTAAACACACTACTGCTCTACATTTTAAAATTTGTAGATGTTATTTGATCTTCATAGTCCCTGAAGTTGTACTGTTTTTGAAGAAAAGGAAACTGAAACTCAAAAATCATTAAGTATCCTAAGACTATATAGCTTTAACTAGCTGAGTCAAGATTAAAACAAAAACAAAAATAAAAAACCTTTTTTTCTGACTCAGAAGCTTGGGTCTTAACCACTCTTTCATCCATTGCTAATGTATTTTTCATAATCTTCCTCCTTATATTTGTCTTTTTGATTCTGGAGCTTGCCAAGGAAATTTTATAGCCATCAGGTACCTACTTGTAGAAAACTTAATATGACTGTTTTGAAGTTATTCAATCCCTGTTTGTGCTATAAAAGAGATCTTTCTCGAATATGTGATTTAATTTTTCAGAATCATGACAGAATGGTTAAGGTTTTTAGCAAGTCTTCTAAGGAGCCAAAAAATATGCCTTCTTATTGTCTACTCAAGTTCATCTCTTGCACCATACCCAATACATAGAAATATTTTTACAGAAGTACATGGAGTTTCCAGAATACTCTATGTTTCCTATGTCTACTTTTTTGTATGGTCTTTTCTCTGCTTAGAGTTCATCCTTCATCACCAACCCTTTCTCACTTGCCTGAGTACCTCCTACTCATCCTTCAAGTCTAGCTCAGAGTTTCTCTTTCTACTGAGCTTTACTCTGCTAGATATCCCCAAATAGCCTACTACTATGACCTGGCCTCTTCCTACAGCTGCTCTGTTCCAGATCCCTAGCAACCCTGACCTGCACAACCTGCATGTACAATCATGGTTAATAAAGGAGGAATAAATAAAAGAAAAAAATTTATTTGTAAGTGTATATGTTTAGTATACAACTCTCAGTAAGGAAAGTTGTTAGTCTGGGTTGAAGTTGAAAATTCAGTGTGGAATATGGAATATTAATAGTCTTATTGTATCACATTCTCCATTCATAAGCCATTGTTACTTTTGTCCCCTCATAAGCCAACCATTGTTTTCATTATACGTGAAGAACACTAGTGGGTTGACCACTTTTATGACTCAGATCACCTGTGGGAGACCCCAGGAGAAATGAAGGTTGCAGGAAGGTCTGTATTTCTCATGCCTAACAACTGAGAGCTCATCAAAAATTGGCCCAGTGAAGTGATGCTTAATTAGTGTGGCATGTGATGGGCAGTACATAAGTGCCTGATGGGCCACTTCCATCACTTCCATCACTTCCATCACTGCCGAGACTGCAGTTATTCAAGAGTGGTGCAGAAGATAGAATCAGGCAGACCTAGACTGGAGCTATAGCCATCCCGTTTACTAGTGTCTGATCTTGGACAAATAACTTCTCTGTTCTATGTATCATACATAGAATCTCAAAGTATTGCCATACTACTTTTAAAAAGCAATCAGACAGATTAGCTATTACAATGACTACTGTGTAAATTTTTTTCTCTTTGGGTATTTTTGTCTATTTCATTGACAGGTTAATTGGATCTTATGACACTTCTAGCTGCCTGAAGCTGTTGATTTCAGGATCATTCAAGAGACATTGCTCAAACTTCTCTTCTAACTTACGGCCTAGAACTACAGACTACTATTTTTTTTTTTTTTTTTGCTTTGTGGCCAAAAAAGTAAGTCAGATAGTATTGGAAGCTGCTTATTAGGGAGAGTTAAAGACAAGCTGGTGAAAGAGTCTGGGTTTTCTAGATTCTCTCACATGAGAAGAGGAATGAAATACATTGCCTGGGCTTGGTACCTAACCCAGTGGCTCAGATTTCACAGTTGTGGCTGAAAATTTAATCTGTATTCTAGCTTTTTGGGATCATAGAGAAAGCACTGGGAACAGTAGCTTGGAAACCCAGAGGTAAGGCCAGAAAGAACAGCGACAAATAGGTTGATTGGACCATATGAGCAATCCCTATTGCAGGGACATGCAGATAAGTTGGAGCCAAAAAATGGTAGGAAACTATAACCTCTATTAGCTACTCTTTACTGCTACCAGCCAAAATGGCTCTTCCATTTTTTATGTTACGAAATTGTGGAGAGTTGCTTGTTACATCAATTAGCTCAGTCTTACCAAATCATCAGGAGAAAGAGGAGGGATGCTGTTTCAGGCAGAGGGAACCACATGCTAAAAAGTTCTGCAGAATTAGTGAGCCTGGGCGTATAAATGGTCAGTGTAGTTAGAAGAGAAGGAGGAGGGCGCTGTACTAGATGAGAGTACTACACATGGTAGCTATGAGTCAAGGCGACTTGTCTTTACCTGAGTGTAGTTAGAATCACCAAAGTGTGCTAATCAAGGAAGGGCTGACCTGATTATAGGTATACCGATGAGTTGGAGGTGGGGTAGAAAGAGTATGTTGAGGCCACTAAACAGGCTATGACAGTAGTTCAGGTGAGACTTTACGGTTACCTAGAGTAAGACAAAGACAATGCTGGGGAGTGACTGACTGGTTTGAGAGAATTTCAGAAGGGAAAGTGGATAGGACTTTTGCTCTGTTTGTTATTGGAGGTAAGGGTGATATTAAGAACAACAATTATTGTGTCTTGCATAAGTTAAATGGAGAGCAGTTCCATTCAGAAATAGGAATCTGAAAGAGTACCAGGTGGTGACCAGTTTGAAGTGGGTGATTCAGGGAGTAATAATGGATCTCATTTTAGATAAGTTGAGTTTGAAGTGCTTTTTAAATAACCAAGAACACCACAACTACATTGTCAAGCATATGGTTTAAGCTTAAATGGGAGTTTGGGTGAAGATTATAAATACACAAGTTATCTGTGCACAGGGGGAAAGTATAGCCAAGGGCATGAGAAATCACTCCTAAACATGGAGACTAAAAGAAGAAGATGAGAGGGCCCGGTACTGTAGCTGGGGAGATGGAGGTATTTCATGTTAGGTGGTACAGAGAAAGCTTGGCAAAGGCATGGAGAATGAGTGGTCAGAACGGTAGGAGACACCAAGAGCGGGCCGTACTGCCCATCATGGGCTTCACGTGATGAGGCTGTGTCAGTGCAAGTTCTTCAGTTGTAGCAAAAGCACTGCTGTGGGGCGGGGGGTGGGAGGGTGGATACTTACAGAAGGGGAGGCTTTTGTAGAAGAAGCTGAGGATATATGAGAAATCTTTCTGTGTACCCCTCAATTGTGCTGTGGACCTTAAGCTTCTCTAAAAAATAAAGCCTTAGTAATAATTTTAAAAATTCTAGGAGACATAAATAAGGAATGTGTGGGGTTATATAGGCAGCATAAAAGTGGTTTTCAAAAAAGAGTTCATTGTGTCAGTTGCTACTGTGAAAGCAGGTAGGGTGAGGACTAAAGATTACCTGTTGAATAGAGTCATAGAATCAGGTGGAAAGGGAACTGAAAAAAGTTGAAGAACACAGGATTAGATGTCTGTTTACTTAGTACCGCATATTCTTGAAGTCTTAGAACCTGCTTTTCCATTTTACAATACACTTGTGAAGCTCCTTCCATGTTGTCCAATATTATTCTAAAAGAGTGCTACTAAAGTTTATTAAGTGCATTTCATGTTGCTGGCCATGTAGTGTGATTCCAACTTTTTGCCACTATAAACAATCCTATAATGAGTATCCTTGTAGCTCTGTCTTTTATGAATATACTTATGTCCTTCAACTACATTTCTGAAAGTGTAATAGGTTAAAAGTTTTTGTATTTTTTTAAATGTAGAGTTACATCATCACTGGGATGTCATTACCAAACCACTCTGAGGCTAAGGCTGCATTGTCTCCCAGTATCTCCTCTCTGGAAAATGAAGTGAGTCTAAGTAACTATCCATATTCAAATGAACCGCAATACCAACTCTTACTTCTAAAAATCAATAAATTATTAATATTTGGTTCTCGCTGTGTAGCAGAAAATCTTTTAAGTTGGTAGGTTGATAGGTATAGAATGATAGATAAATAGATACAAAGATAAAAATGGATGATGGATGAATAAAGACGAGAAACATAAGGGTGTGCTATATAATTCCCAGTGTAAAACAGAATCTCAGCTAATTCATGTCCCACTTAGAGCTATGAGGTCTTGACCCCCTTTGCAGTGGAATGGTATTCTAGGTATTACTCACTCAGCAATGGGAGTTAGAATGTGGTTTCTGAATCTTAGTGTATGTATACATCGTGTGTACTGATACTTACATTACAATGAAATGTGTGGTTGCTACCCTTGTCCTGTAGTGCAAAATCAGTTTGATTACTATGTTATAACTTGTTTATATATTGATAAAGTTATAAAGATATTTGATTTATATTTTGCATTTTCTTCAAAGGACAAATTTATGTAGTTTAAGTTGCCATTCTCAGTATAAAATGAAAATAAATTGCTGTCTTTCATCTGTACATTCATCTTGTGAACATTTGCTGGCAGAGAGAGACTTCCTTACATAGCGAATGGGCTTGGTTTGCTTCCAAATAATATTCTGTGAAACTGAATTTGGTTTCATAATTTCAAACAGAGCAGAAATAAGATGAATCTTATTTTCCCTATTCTGGGAAAACTAAATTTGTTAATCCTCTGTGCAACATAGTTAAAGCAAAAGATTCAGATTTGGGGAAATTATAATTCTAGCTTTCTTTCTGATTTCCTTCTCCACGATGTTACTGACATTTTATGTGACCTGAAGTAAGTAATATAAATGGATCATTTCCCTTTAGTAACTAAGTATTACTGTTGAGTCTCACAGGGATTTATGTAAGTTCCAATTTGTTAAGAGCCTTGTGCATGAAGGCTGCTTTAAGTCACATTTATTTTATAATCAATTTTAAAAAAGTCAAGAATTAGAAACATGGGATACTTCCAACTGCTGCTTTTATACATACCACGATTTTTTTCTCTCTCTCTTCTCTCCTGCCAGCTTGTTTTACCCCCATGGACCATCTTAAAGGAAGACATCAGTGAAACTAGTATGAAAAATATAAATTACAAAAAAGGAAAAAAAAGCTAATAATGACTTTTAGGGGGAAAAAAATTGAGACGTTGGGATAGGTTCTCCATTAAGAGAAGTTTCTTGCCACGTATCTCCTTGTCATGATCTCTTTCTTGCCATGGTATCAGACCTTCAAAGAGGATGGGGGTATTACTTTTATAATAAATATCCAAACTTCACAGTCCCTTCGGGAAATCACAAGGGGCTGTGGATGTGACTTCACTGACTATTTACGCTACAGTTCAGTGGTACTGGAATCTGTGTCTCAGGTGACAGGCATGAATGAGGAGAGCATGGAGGTTACGGAGCTGTTGGACAGCCCAGCAGCAGCCCCTTGTCCACATCGTGTCGTCTGTACAATTGTGTAGCTGTGTCGTCTGTAGGGTAGTAGCAGTTAAGGTCCATGGTCAGTGTACTGTGTGCCCACCATGCCCTTTGTCTTCGGGAACAAGCTCGGTTGTTACAAAATCGGAGAGCTCCTTTCTGTTTTCTTATCCTGTTAACCTCCCAGGGGTATTGGATGCGTTCAGTCACTTCCTGATCACAAAGCACTGCTTTTCTTGGCTCTTCAGACAGCACAGCCCCCTGATTTTGCTCCTTCTCAGGCTCCCTTATGCTCTAAGCCCATACACACTTCCTCCCCACGGACTGTGCTGGTATACTGCTAATAACTCCAGAACCTACTTGCATCTAGGGCGAGTCCTTGCCTCCAGATGGATCTACCCTTCCCACTGCCCATCCACTTTGATATCCTGCAGGCACATCCCCAAGGTGCCCAGTACATAGTCCTTTCTGCCCTGCCCTGACAGTGCATCTCCTCTTACGTTCAGTACCTAAGTGAACTGCCTCCCTCACCGCCAGACAATGCAGGGGCTCATCTTTGTGACCTCCTCCTCTTCCACTTACCAGTCTGTCACTGAGCATCGTCAGTTCTTCCTCCTGAATTCGTCTGGAGGGCAGATCACAGGGCTCTGGAGCAAGGCTTCCTGGCTTCAAACAGCTTTAGCCTTTTGGGGGAATGCCTGAGTTTGAACTGATTTCTTCTTTAAATTTGAATTACCTCAACTTTTCATAGAAAAGTTGTACCTGTATTACAGGATTCATGGGTGTATGTGAGGGAGAGAGAGAGAGAGAAAGAGAGAGAGAGAGAGAGAATTTAATGAGACAGTGCAGGAAAAGCACTTGATCTAGCCTGTGATAGCTACTCCTACAAGTGAGCTCTTATCATTTGCCCCCAGCCTCCATCCTGCCCTCCCCTGCCTTTCACTGCAGGCCTTTTTCACAAGAGTCCCTTCAATAGCTTCCCCACTGACCTCCTGCCTGAAGTCTCCTCCAAGATCCAGTCTGTTCTGCATCCTGCAGTCAGATTGAGCTTTCTAAAATAGAAGGATGCTTGTACACTACCCCGGTCAATACCCTTCATTTACTTGCCAGTGTTTTTCAGATTCTTACCCAGATGCATGAGATTCATCACCTGACACCCCAGCTTCTCCTCGGGCCTGCTCCTCAACTGTACTGAAATTTCCGTTCCTGGGATTCAGCACACTCTCTTTCTGATCTGCACACAGGCCCTTCTCAATGTTAGGAACATTCACTCCATGTTGTGACTCACCCAGGCCAGTCATGCCTGTCCTTCCTGTTAGCCTTTCTTCCCAATTTCAGTTAGGTGCCCCTGCTATGTGTTCTCACAGCACCAACACTGATCAGAGCATGCATCTTCTAGTGGTGGGATTTTTTTTTTTTTTTAAACAATCTCTCGTCTGAGATTGTTCTGTCAGCTTCTAACCTGTGTGTCTAACCATGCCTTACATAAAGCAGCATTATCTTATGCAGAATAAATGGCCTTCAATGGTAACATGTTTGCAGCCTTGTTCCCTTCCCTGGGGTTTCCTATTTCTGAACATAGGTCTCAGTGGTGTCCCCAGGAACGTATCTGTACTGGTCCTAGCAACATATATTCCTTGTGCTCCTGAAGTTTTGATATAATTGTGTTATATTTGCCCTATCTGTTATTTTTACCATTATTTTATTTTGTAAATGGGGAAAAAGAAAACTTACGTGACTTTTTTTTCTAAGATTTTAATTAATTATTTGACAAAGAGACACAGCAAGAGAGGGAACACAAGCAGGGCGAGTGGGAGAGGGAGAACAGTCTTCCTGAGGAGTGGGGAGCCCAATGCGGGGCTCGATCCCAGGACCTTGGAATCATGACCTGAGCCAAAGGCAGATGCTAAACTGACTGAGCCAGTCAGGCACCCCAACTTACATGACTTTGAATCATTCATTTAACTGGAAGACCATTTTCTCGCCAGTAGTTCATATCATTAGTGAGGAGAGGAAAACAAGGAAGCATAATTAATACAGTAGCCTTGCAAAATTTGAGGAACCAAGAGCACCTCTGAACTGATGAGCAGATTCAGGCCTGTGTGACTTTTTGTGTGTGTGTGTGTGATTAGCAGTCTGGCAAAGGAAAAGGTAGAAACACCAGCAGTGTTCTGCCCTGAAAATGGGAACAGAAGTATCAAATGCAACTGCCTTTACAAGCACCAAGGGAGGAAAAAGAAAACAGATCAGTTGTTTCAGCACTAACGACACATGTACAGGACAGCACTGACACAAATATGTCAAAAACACAAGTGTTTAAAAGGTGTTTCCTCAAGAGAGTACTTTCATATGCTTTAAATAGTCCTTAAGTAGAAAATAAATGTTATGCATGGACTGCACATTAGGTATTTTTCCTTAAAACCCCTCAAACTGGATTTGAGGACAAACTCTGCATTTTTTATTACTTAACTAGAAGAGAATATTTTAGGTATTTTTCAGCTTCGTTAAACATCAGCTCTGACTAAAAAAGTGTATGCCTAGGTGGGTGTTGATTAATGGTGCTAAGAACACTTTGTGTAGGATTTTATGCTAATTACCCTTTATACCCTAACCCGTGTCAATTTTAACAATCTAAATTAGCATTTTCTCCTAGGACTCAGGAATGTGAGAATTGTGAAATTGGCTCAGTAAGCTGAGTTAGCAGTGAGAAAATTGAGATGTTCTATATTTCTATATTAACATCTGCTGCTTGTTCAAAGCGTGATCCTTTCAAAATGATGAAGATGTTGGGCAAAAAAATGAGATGGGAGAGGTATGGCATACTTTATATTTAAAAAAAAAGCTGTAATATTGTCCTCAACAGTTTCAGGTAATCAAGGCTGGAATAATGGATTTTTGATATACACTGTTTGAGAAATTGATTGCATTATTGTAGATAAAAATATTTTAGCTTCTTTGTTATTTTGGCACCTGTATAATAGAACACACACTAAAAGACATTTGGTTATGGAAAAACATCAGATTAAATCCCAGTAAAAATTAACTTTCATTTTGTTTATTTTTGAGGTAGTTTAAACAGGAAACACAGGCATTTCCAGATGGTTCTTTTTAAACTAAAATCCAAATCTCTTCAGGGAGGAACATTTATAAACTTCTATCTCATAAGATAGAGTGCAGCCTTAGACATTTAAAAATCAGAGTAACTGTAAACTGCATGTAGAAGAACCGTATCCATCACCTGATTGCTCTCGTCCAGGTTTGTGAACTGGTTCAGTGTCTTGTCCTTATCATAAACTTTAAACCCTAAGATAAGCACAGCAAGGTTAAGATGACACTTTCTTGGAAGCAAAACTATGCAATTTCAGATGAGTATTCAGTTGCTATCAAGTCAGGTAGAGCCAAGTACCTGCTTTGTTGTGTGACATTGTTGGTGAAATCTGAACCACAGAATAATTCTCAGTTCACAGTTAAATGTGCCCAAAACTCTTGACTTGTTCCCAAATCCAAAAGCTGTCCCTGCTGACAGGAGTTGAAACCTGGATGCTAGTTGAATTGGATCAGTAATGAGCTCTTCTAGTTTCCCCAGCATTTTGGTGAATACTTGAGTGAGGATCAAGACTTCTCTATAATCTCTCCAAGTTATAGCATTAGAAACAAACATTTTAGAAGGAATGGCTGCCTCCCAAGACTCTAGTCTAAGGGCTGTGCAGGGAGGCCTCAGGGAAACAACTGCAAGCCTTTATCTGCTCCTTGACATTTCTGGGAACATCTACTAACTCAGGATATGCCTCTTGGAGGAAGGGGGCGGGCACTCTTGAACACTGCTCAGATGTGTGGTTTTCCAGCATTCCCTATTTGTCTTCCCTTCTAAACAAACCACCAGCTGTTATACTTCCTCTTCTAGCAGTGTCCTTTATGGTTGGAATTTCCTTTCCCCTTTCAAATCACCTTCGCAAATCCCAGCAATATTGCGTTCATAACCCCATAGATTATAGTACTGCAGAGTCACAATACGGGAAATTTAGGTCACACGAAAAACGTTTATTTCAAGACCAATTTTAAACGCTAAAAAGCAAGTTTGTGGGGAGGGTAAAAGCGGCTAAGGTATTTTAGGATCATATAAATCTATAAAAATCTCACCTCAGAATCACATTTCTGCTATGTTGTACTTAACAAGTTTTTGTGTTTTCTTTTTACTTTTTGTTTCAGTTTTGCATTATTTTTGCCTGATTATATGATAATTTTTGCAAATGTAAAGCTTTACTTGCTCTAATATTGCCTGTTTATTCAACATTATCTCTAATATTTCATAGAGCACTTTTTACTAAATTAGCAGCATATCATGGCAGTTGTTTGGCCATCTTCATAGTCTTTTTTATTGCATCTGGTTTATATTCAGCCTTACTGATATTCAGCTGTTTTCAGCACAAGGTCCACCACTTAACTCATGTTTAGAAGGCATTTTTATAGGGCATTAAAAATATTTTACATTATAATAACAGAATGTTCAAATGATAGCACAATAATCACCAAAATAACTCAGAAATTTTAATTTAACAACAGGCTTTTTCACAAGCTACTAACAATGGATGTTACATGGAATTTCTGCTTACCAACTGAAGTAGAACCACAAAAATGTAAGCATAGCTTATAATTAGCTGTGAAATTATGTGGCAATACTTTTTTTTAAAAAATTATGGAATTTACATTTCAAATGACTCTATAAAATGCTGATATCGATATTTTACAAAATATTTCATATTTGCATAGTTCAAAACATACAAATGTGACCATACAATTTTTAGCTCAGGCAATGTATCCTATCGTGAAATCATGCCCTGTTAGGAAATATACAGAGTTTTTACCACATCCCACAGAACACAAATGTATACTACATTTAATTTCATTTCCAATGACAGGCTTTTGGAATCAGATGGACTTGGGTTAGAATCCACCTTCTGCCACTTAATAGCTTAGTGGGGGGAGGACAGTTGCTTGACCTTTCTTGAGTTTGACTTTCATCATCTATAAAGTGGGCATGAAGTTATGAAGACTAAATAAAATACTGGGAATTGTCATGAGAAATGTACAAAACACCTAGCACTCTACCTGGCACGAGGGAGGTTCTCCAAATGTTTTCTCTTCCATGAGAGTCTTCTTCCACTGCCAACACTGCCCTCCCCTTCTGGCCATACTTCCCAGCTCTTTCAACCAGATGGTTATGTTTCTCCTATTTCGTCTGTGTTTTTTTTTTTTTTCTCCTCTACCATATCCACTTTCTGGGCCAGCTCATCCACTCTTAGGCTTCAAAGGGTTACTGTGGCGATGATATCTGAAGCTATGTCTCTTACCATGTGTTTCCCAATCAGTCAGTCTTTTTTTTCTGAAGCCTCCTGGACATCTTGCTGGGTTTCCTTTAGGCATCCCAAATCCAGCCATTTGAATATAAGGGCATTTGATGTTGTCTCCATTTCCCATCTATCTAATGAGACCGAAATGTTAGGAATCACTCTCCTAAAGATCACTTGAACCCATCTCCCCACTTCACTACCAATACTGCCATGTTAATGCAGACCTTCATCTCTTCCGGTTCAGTCCCAGACCCTCCTAACAGGCCACTCTTCCTCCTACTCACTGCACGCCATCTTCATAATCCCTTCATAGCCCTATCCACCTTCTTAAAATGCAAAGAGAGCCATAAACTCCTCTGACTTAATCTGTTTTTTAAACTCTTCATTACTTTTATGACATAATTTAATTTCCATTTTGTGATGTCTAAGACCCTTCATACTCACTCTGAATTCTGTGCTTTTGCTCATTCTTTTTCCTTTGCCTGGAACATGCATTCTTCTCAGCCCTGTGGATTCATGCCTGTATTCAAAGACTCAGGTCAGGTTCTCTAAGGAGTCATTCTTGATACTCTGCAGGCAGAAGTGTGCTCCTTGGAGTCTCACGCAGCCCATAATTACAGCATTTAACTATTTGACGTGTTGCAAGCAAATGGTAGCAATCAATCTGATGAGAACACTTTGAAAACAGTATCTGTTTCTAACTCATTTTACCTTTCCAGAATCTGTACGTGGTGGGGATTGTTTTTTTTTGTTTTGTTTTGTTTTTTGTTTTTTTTTTTTTTAGATTTTTTATTTATTCATTTAACAGAGAGAGAACACAAGCAGGCAGAGAGGCAGGCAGAGGCAGAGAGAGGAGCAGGCTCCCTGCGGAGCAAGGAGCCCGATGCGGGACTCGATCCCAAGACGCTGGGCTCATGACCTGAGC
>CM052807.1:7234228-7251530 GCA_028533885.1 Nasua narica
AAGTGAGTGTCAAATTTTGAAAAGTTGCCATAAATGTGAAAAAGAAAGAATTGACTCCCCCTGGATTCTGTTGCTGTTTGTTTGTTTGTTTGTTTGTTTCTAACTTGGAATTAGTTTTTCTTTTGTAAATACATTATTTTCGCATTATGTTTTCCTATTGGTTGCTGCATTAATATAGATAAATTATTCTTATTTATCTTATAAGCAATTTCATCATCATACAAAACTTGTATAGGTTCTAAATGTTTTTCAGAAGATTACCTTGCATGTTCTAGTATCAAGACACATCATTTGAAAATAGTGGTAAATTTGTTTTTCTCCTTCCAACCTTTTTAAATTAAATTTCTAGAACAACCAGAAAAATAAATGGCAGTGTTAAATGGTTCTTATTCCTGACTATTAATAAAATGATTTTATCAGTAAATATACTCTATACTGATTGCTTTTGATAACTTTTTCAGGAATAATTTTTAGGTCACTTCCTTCTATTACTAAATGCTAAATCTTCTTAAAATTAAGAAGGTGAATTTTAACAAGTCCCTTTCAACAATTATTGTAACTGTATATCATTTTCCCTTTGGCAAAATATAATAGTAAATTATAGATGTGTAAATTTACAAAAGCAATAATAGAGAATAGAAAGAGATTTACAGAGAAGTCCACAAAAGAGGGCTTATATATATTCTACCTAGGAAGGAATGGTGGTTGTTTATGCAAACTTTCATATCTGTGGGCATCTGGGAGGCTCAGTTGGTTAAGTATCTGCCTTAGGCTCAGGCCATGATCCCAGGGTCCTGGGATGGAGCCCCAATGCCTGGCTCTCTGATCACCAGGGAGCCTGCTTCACCCTCTCCCTCCGCCTCCCCACCTGACTGGGCTTGTGTGCTCACATGCTTTCTCTCTCTCTCTCTCTCTCTCTCTCTCTCTTTCTATCAAATAAGTAAAATCCTAAAAAAAAAAAAAAAGAAAACTTTCATATCGGTGATAAATCAGATGCCTATTACTTCATCAGCAATCTAATTCCTAATTTATAAGTACCATAATGCTTATTATAAAATGGGAATAAATGTTGGTGTTTGCTCATTGGAGGAAAAAATAAAAGTAAATGAAGTAGTAGGGAAAAAAAATCAATGGGTGAGTATACATTTGTTGGGACACAGATAAAGATAACTTTCCACAACCAATTTAGCATCAAAACCATTACCCCTTCCCCAACCAGCAGCATCACTTTGAAAAAGGACTCATGATGACAGTAGGAAACATGAAATATTTTAACCTGAATGAAAATGATTATTGACTTCACAGTTGGACACTAACTGCAACATTAGCTAATTTGTCTGGGCATGCTCCTTACTACTCTGATTGTTTCTCAGGTAGAGTAGGGGGAGATGAAAATAGAAGGGAAAAATCATGAATGTTTTGTGTAGTAAAATTTGTGTTTGTGTATGCAACTCAGAGACCAGAAGTAAGAATGTGTCAGTAACACCAGAAAGTATCCAGAACACCAAAATATGTCACCTATCTAACATTGTAGCTCTGCTGACAGCAAGATGTTGCTAAATGAAATGGATTTCTGGAGTACCGTGTCTATTTTTGAGGGTAAGAATTCGATTGTAACTACAAAGAGCGGGGAAGAAAGCTCTCTATGAATAGGATGTAGCTTGAGACGTGAATTAGTTTCTTAGAAATAAACTTTTTCATGATATTGGGTACTTTAGCCATTCCCAATCATTTTCATGCCCAACAGACACTATAAACCAGAAAAGGTAATTTCCACTGCCACTTGGCTAAAGCCTCATATAATTTGCTGCAATGACCCAAGCCTTTCTTTCCTCATAATAACAGGACCTTAATCCTGCCCTTCATAGGACAGTGGAAGTTATTTATGATTCCTAAAGCACCACTTCAAAGAAGATTCTAGAGAAATAAAAAGCAATTTCAGGCCACTTACCTGACTCTGTAGGTCTTCGTTACCAACTTCTCTGAATTCTGCCATTTTTGGCTAATTGTCAATCAATTTTTCTATTCAACTTTGTCAGGGATTTTACTCTTCTGTTCATATATAATCCTTAAATTTATGATATCTTGGGCCTAAAAAAAATTAAAAGACACAAACTTAGATAGATGAGGAATGATATCATGGATGTATTTTGGAATCGCAAAGCTAATAATTTATTGGGTAAAAATATAGCCAAAAATGCATCATGAAATTATTGGAATCTTAGTCTACAAACTCAAGTTGTTTTTTAAGTCACTTTTGTCATTTATTTTACATAAAATTAGTATGACTCTGACATCTCATTCTACCAGTTTTCAAGGATATTTTATCTTAGTTCTTATATGATCTTTTCTTGCAAAAGGTCAAGCTCCAGGAAGATGAGATAGAACCCAGAAATGGCATGTGGATGAAATTTCTAGTTCATCATCCTTTCTGCTGACATTCATTTTTTTCATTCTTTCAACAAATAATTTTAGAATCCAAGAGTAAATAGCACAGGACCTAAGTGTGCAAATTTTTCTAGACTTAGAATCTAAATTCTAGCACTAAATAACTGGGTCATCTGAGGTGAGTTTACTGAATTTCTCCTTTCTCAGTTTTAGTTGAAGTAGCCCAGTTGGCACATTGTGAAACTTAATAAAAGTCACTCCTGCAGAGGAGCACCTAGGTGGCTCAGTCAGTTCAGTGTCTACCTTCAGCTCAGGTCATGATCCTGGGTCCTGGGATCAAGTCCCTGTGTGGGCCTCCCTGCTCAGCAGGGAGTCTTCTTCTCACTCTCCCTCTGCCCCTCCCCCTGCTTGTGCTCTGTCTTTCTCTCTCTCTCTCTCAAATAAATAAAATCTTAAAAAAATAAAGTCACTACTGCAGGCAGATGTACCACCTGCCTTGTCAAGTGGAAAGGGGCTAGATGCCAGGAAAAATCTCTCTGAAGATGCTAAGTTACAGATAGAGACTGAATAAGAAGGTTCCTTTGACAGAGAGCTCCAGGGGAAATCATCTCAGACAAAGGAAATAGAAATTGATGAAGCCCAAGGTAAAAACAAGATTGCAAGTCAAATCGCAGTAAAAGGGTCTCAGGGTGAGTGTGGAAAAAGGGGCAGGGTCCAGATCATGCAGGGAGTTTATGTAATAGTTTGTATTTTTAGTCTAAGTGAAAGGAGGAATTTGGAATTTTGAAAGAAGAATGACATAATCTAAGTTATATTAAATTTTACAATCTATTTCATAGAACCCATTGACAGAAAGCCAGCATGGATGATGTTAGGAAGCTACAGAAGAGAATATAGAGAGTGTCTGGTATAAGGAAGAATCAGTGAAGAATGTAGAGAGAGAGGTAGAAATGACAGGACTCACTTTGGTATTTATTGGGGAGTGTACTAGTGGGGTGAAGGAAGGAAGGAATCAAGGATGGCTCCTAGATTTTGTAACTTACTGAACAGAGGTCAAGGCTGAGAATATCAGGGGTGCCTGGGTGGCTCAGTCATTAAGCATCTGCCTTTGGCTCAGGTCATGATCCCAGTGTCCTGGGATCGAGCCCCGCATAAGGCTCCCTGCTCGTTAGGAAGCCTGCTTTCTCCCTCTGTGACTCCTGCTTGTGTTCCCTTCTTGCTATGTCTCTCTCTGTCAAATAAATAAATAAAATCTTAAGAAAAAAGACTGAGAATATCAGGGAAACATTCCTTTTTGTGGGGAGGAGGATGTTGAGAAACCAAGCATTCCCCTGACAAAGCATCTTCATTGTCTAAGCCTAGAATGGACCCTATAGATGTGGGCTATATCACTGATAAATGAATAAAGAAGAGGTGTTATGTATATAGATACACACACATATACCTATGCATATATATCCATATACATATGGATAGATACAGATATAGATATATATAAAACCATATATATTATGTCATGGAATCCATATATCATGAAATATTACTCAGCCATCAAAAAGAATGAAATCTTGCCATTTGCAACAAAGTGGAAGGAGCCAGAGGGTATATGCTAAGGAAAAAAGTCACTCAGAGCTCAGAGAAAGGCAAATACCTTATGGTATCACTCATATGTAGAATTTAAGAAATAAAAGAGCAAAGGGAAGAAAAATAGAGGCAAACCAAGAAACAGACTCTTAACTACAGAGAACAAACTACTAATCGCCACAGGGGAGGTAGATGGGAGGACAGGTAAATGGGTGATGGGTGTTAAGGAGGGCACTTGTGATGAGTACTGGGTGTTATATGTAAGTGATGAATCATTAAATTCTCTACCTGCAACTAATATTATACTGTTTGTTAACTAACTGAAATTTAAATAAAAACTTGAAAAATAATTTTTTATAAGGTAAGTAAAGAATGTCCAAAAAATTTTTAAAAATTAAAAAAGAAAGAAACAGGGGCACCTGGGTGGCACAGTCAGTTAGGCATCTGACGCTTGGTTTTGGTTCAGGTCATGATCTCAGGGTCATGAGATTGAGCCCTGAGCTCAGGCTCCACACTGAGCACAGAGCCCTCTTGATACTTCCTCTCCCTCTGCCCCCCACCACACCCCTGCGCACAGGTTCTCTTGCTCTCAAAATAAATAAATAAATCCTGAAAAAAAAGAAAAGAAAAGAAAAACAACAGCTAGAAAGAATGAAGTATGATAGTATACATTTTTATTGGGCCCTGCCATATAATTTACTGAAGTAATGAAACGTGGTTTCTTTGTTCCATGGTGCTCTTACCTCTAATTTAGGAGGAAGTAAATGGGAAGAAAAAATGAGAAATTAAACACAAATTAATATTTAAAAAAAGATTCAGCTTCATTATCATTCTCTCTGTTTCTCAGATTTCATCAGTATATATAAACTATGTTTTAAAATGCTATTATTCTAAAGTTTTTTAGATCAGTTTACATGTTTAGGGATTATTTGGCATGACAAAGCGTTCCCCCCCCTCACATACACACACACACACACACACACACACACACAAATGCAGGAGCATAAGTAGTGATAAAATGTACTCATTTACAAACCAGTATTTATTGTGTGCTGACTGTAGAAACAAAGCTGAACTGGTTAATAGAGGATGCAAAAGAATAAAGAAATGAATTGACACTAAACCTATGCTTATGATTAAAAAATTAGATGACAAATCAAAGTTTTGTTTTGTTTTGTTTTCAGTATTTCTTTTTGAATCCAGAAGCTTTCCTTGAAAACTATAATTACAGAGAGGGCAGTACTTTTTTTTTTTAGGTTATTTATTTTTCCTGCCTTGTCACCATAAAATTAGAGCTGCAAGGAATTTAATTTTCTTTAAATCACTTATAACACACCAAAGTCACTTATGTGGTATCTTCTTTAAGGCCTTATCTAGTATCTGCAGTGAACCGATTTCTCCCCAACGTTCTTCATATCACTGAATATAGTAGCGCTGAATGAGGGGATCCATTTCCTCTCCACTGAGCCTCTTGGCCAACTATTTCTTATCTCTGTAAAATTCATCAGATTCAAAACTCAAATTCTGAATAGAACTTTTGGATGACTCAAGAACAGTCTTGAAAGACAGAATTCTCGGTATTGCTTTTTCAGTTCAGTGTTTGTGAATTTGAGAAGATGGATTCACAATTCTGGTCCAGAGAAGTCCAAGATTTTAAGAGATCTCTATCCCATTTGATTAAGTAAATGGCTGCAACCTAATATCCATACAGAAATCACCCAGATTCTTGACCTTGTTTAAGGTGCATATTTGCATTGAATTTCTTAGTGTGTCTTCAATAGCCCCCCTCTCTCTCTTCCCCTGTACCTAACTCTCTCTTAATTATACCCTCAGAGGATTTTGCCTATAATTTGCTATCAGTTTTAGGCCTCTAGCATTTTAATTACTCTCTGTGGGTCCCTTAAAATGTTCATTCGTTCAGCCTCTCTAGTTTATTATTTAATGCCCACTGTAGGCTTAGCAACGTACCAGTTAGGCAGAAACAGATGCATTCTCTGCCTCACCACCTATGCTTGTAATCTAGAGAAAAGGGTAGAAATTATTCAAAGAGTGAGTTGTATGAAGGGAAGGTACTTGGCCTTAGGAGATCATATAATCAAAGGATTTGAACAGTGTGAGATACCAGGATGGGCTTCTCTGAGGAAGTGACATTTATATTTCTCTGGTAGAATACTTAAAGATACAGAACTGCCCAAACCACAAAATATGAACCATTCAAGCTAGATAATTCAAACTAATGCAATTCTGATTTGAAGTTTTATAGACACCAGTGAATAATAAAAACAATTCTGATCTCATAGGATGACAGTCCGATTAAGTGGGATATTTAGCAGCTAGGAATTATGGCTTTGTTCTTAAGCTGTACGCTTTTGAACAGTTGAGTTTTCTGAGTGTCCTTTATTCATCTCTAAAAGGAGACAAGGATGAGATTAAATGAGATGGTATGCAGAAGGCTTAACAGAGACAAGAATTGCGGATGAACAATAAATGATAGTTCTCCTTCACGCTTCCCCCCTCTGCACTCCTCATACTCCTTTACTAATTTGTTCAACGTATATTTATGAACTCATACAAGAGGCTATTCTCCATGAAGGCAGGGACCTATGTTTCCATTTTAGACTTCTCAGCAAAGAATAATTGCAGGATTCTGTACACATCTGTTCAATAAATAAGCTTACCTATATATTTGCTTTAATAGAACAGAGCCGGATACCATAATGAGTGTGAACTCTTGAAATGTGCAAGAGGAAAAAGTAAAACACTGACTAGTCATTTCTAAGATAAAGGGCATAGCAACAAAGAGAAAGTCAACACTTTAAAAAGGCCTGGGATATGTCAAAAACCTATAGAGGTATTGCTCTCCACACCAAATTGCCCTATTTGTGTTATCTTGGGTATACTTTATTTTGAGCTTGATCTGAACTGCATCTTAATATCGTTACTCTTTCCTGATCAGCTGGCAGGATTATCTCAGGGCCTGCTGTAGCAGTATCTTTACCATATTTATTGGTTATCATCTATTCTCAGAAAATGGTATATTTTTCAGAATATTCCTATAAGTACAGCTGATAACATTATACTGTGTCCACTTTATTGTTTAGCTGAACTATTTTCTGGTCTTTTAAGTCAGGTTGAATAAAATTATATTAGAGAATAGGGACCGGGCGTTCCAACCAGTGTTTGTCATAGAGATCATTTTCTGAGAATAGCTTACAATAAGTAAATATAAGATAGAAGAATTTGCAACACCAGTTCTCCAAATTATGGGAAAAAATTTTTTAATGAAATTAAAGGTCCATCTAAGAGGAAGACTATTACCTTAAGTTTGTAGTCTTACAATTTAGGTTTTGTATATAATATATTTGTTTATTTTCAGATATGTATGATTATAACTAGATTTAATCCTTAGGGGTTGTTCAAGTGTTTCCTAAATAAAGTCTAACTGAAGTTTTCACTGCAGTCATCCTGAAGCTCTTTTATTTTACCTCTTAAAGTGGAGAAGTTGTCAGCATTTCCCTTATAATGCTGTTCAAAATGGATATAAAATATCTTTTGGTTAAAAACGCTTTGAGGCTTTCTCATTTTATCTTTCCTTCAAAATGTGGGGGTGAAAATAAGGTGGATTATTTGAATAGCATCTGGCCAATATGTAATCATGTAAAAATGAGTGCCCAACCCTTGAGATCTAACTTTCAAAGTGCCAACAACTACCATATCATATTGCTGTGGTGGTGATACTCAAATGGAGCGTGGGCTTCCCAGGAAGTATATTAAATGATTCATACAAATGTAGGAAAATTTTTAAAGTTCTTTTTAAAGAACATATTAAAATTAAAGTATAATTTACATCCATAGAAATGTACCCACATTAAGTGTACAGTTTGATTCATTTTGACAAATGCATGTACTTTTGAAACCCACGTATCTACCAAGGTGTTGAATATTTCCATCATCCTATAGACCTCCCTTTTTTTCACTTCCAGTCAAATATGCCCCCTGTAGGGCAGCTACTTTTCTAACTTGTCTTACTGTAGTTTAACGTGGTCTGGTTTCAGACCTCAAACAAATATCATACTAGACTTTGTGTTCTTTGGGTTTTGCTTTTTTTTTTTCATGAACATATTTCTTTCAAGATTCATCACTTTGGTTGAAAAGTTGTCCTTTGCTATTGCTGAATAGTATTCTGTTATGTGCCTCAACTTGGTCAGATACCTATAATTGATATATTTGTGTTTAAGTGTGCCATTTTGTTGTTTGAGTTTGATATATCACATCCCTGATTTTTTCCTTTGTTTTCCTTTATCTGTCTTCCCAGGAGTGGATTGAAGTTTTATTGTTCATTTGATTTAGCATTCTACTATATGTTCCTTGGCTTTTTTTAAAATTTTGAAATAATTATAGATTAACAGGATGTTGGAAACTAACTATAAGCTAGTTTTCTCCAGTGAAGACATCTGACAAAAAAATTAATCTATAGTCAAAACCAGAAAATTGACAATGGTCTATCAATATGGTCAATCTATAACCTTATTAGATCTCACCAGTTTTTCATGCACTTGTTTTTGCGTTTGTGTGTGTACTCTTATTCAACTTTATCATGTCTGTGGATTAGTTTAACCACCACTACATTCAAAATACAAAATCTTCTATTGATACAAAGATCCCTCATACTACTTTTTTATAGTCACACCTACTCTCTTTTCCCCATCTCCTTAGCCCCTGGCAATCACTACTGTGCTTGTCATCTCTATAATTTTACTATTTCAAGAATGTTATATAAATTAATTCATAAGTTTGTAATCTTTTAAGATTGACTTTTTTTCATCCAGCAAAATTCTGTTGGGATCCACTGAAGTTGGACTATCAACAGTCTCTTTCTTTCTTGTGTGTGTGTGTGTGTGTGTGTGTGTGTAGAAAATATGTTTTTTTTTTATTTTTTATTAACATATAATGTATTATTTGCCCCAGGGTACATGTCTGTGAATCATCAGGCTTACACATTTCACAGTATTTGCCAAAGCACATACCCTCCCCAATGTCCATAACCCTTACCCCCCCCCACCTCCCAGCAACCCTTAGTTTGTTTCGTGAGTTTAGGAGTCTCTTATGGTTTATCTCCTTCCCCATCCCATCTTGTTTCATTTCTCTTCCCCACCCCCCATAGCCCCCTCCCTGCCTCTCAAATTCTTCATATCAGAGCGATCATGTGATAATTGTCTTTCTCTGACTGACTTATTTCACTTAGCATGATACCCTCTAGTTCCATTCACATCATTGCAAATGGCAAGATTTCGTTTCTCTTGGTGGCTGCATGGTATTCCATTGTGTATATATATACCACATCTTCTTTATCCATTCATCTGTTGATGGACATCTAGGTTCTTTCCATAGTTTGGCTATTGTGGACATTGCTGCTATAAACATTCAGGTGCATGTGACCCTTCGGATCACTACATTTGTATCTTGAGGGTAAATACCCAGTAGTGTGATTGCTGGGTCGTAAGGTAGCTCTATTTTCAACATTTTGAGGAATCTCCATACAGTTTTCCAGAGTGGTTGTACCAGCTTGCATTCCCACCAACAGTGTAGGAGGGTTCCCCTTTCTCTTTCTTAAATTGCTGAGTAACAGTCCATTGTATGGGTATACCAGTTGAACCATTCATGCTTTGAACCCTTCGAATGGCATTTGGATAGTTTCCAAGTTTGTATATTATGAATAAAGATGCTATTAACATTAATATACAGGTTTTGTGTAGATATAAGTTTCTTTTTCCTGGATTAAATGCCCAGGGCTATAATTACTGGGTTCTATGCAAAGTGTAAAATTGCTGAACTATTTTCCAGAGTGTTTGTGCCATCTTACTATTCCTATGAATGATACAAAAAATTGGATTTTTCACATTGTCACCAGCATTTGCTATTAATACAACTTTAAAAAAAAATATTTAGCTGTCCTTTAAGGTATGTTGTATTATAAAAATATTTAGCTGTTCTAAAAGGTATTAACAGTTTTTTGCTTCATTTTCTCTATTTTTTTCTGTTTTCTATTTCACTGGTTTATGCTCAAATTGTTATAATTTATTTTTTCTTCATCCTTTGGGTTTATTTTGTTCTTCATCTAGTCACTTAAGATGGAAACTTAGATTATTATTTTGAAATACTTTTTCTAAAATAAGCATTTAGGACAATAGATTTCCCTCTCAGTATTGCATTATATACATCCCAAAAATTTATTCAGTTCTATGATGTTTTATTTCCCTGGAGACTTCCATTTTGACCCTCGAATTAATTAGTTTGCAGTTCAGGGCAATTATGAACAAAGATACTATGAACGTAATGGGCATCCACATATTAAAAATAAAACACTAGATATAGACCTTATATCTTTCACAAAGATTAACTCAAAATGGATCAGAGACTTAAATGTAAAACACAAAACTATAAAGCTTCTAGAAAATAATGCTGGAAAATTTAAATAGCTGTTGGTTTGGGAATGGCTTTTTAGATACAACACCAAAAGCATGATCCATGAAAAAAAATCAAGTTGAACGTCATTAAAATTAAAAACTTACACTCTGCAAAAGACAAGCCATATACTAAGAGAAAATATTATCAAAGCACATATTTGTTAATGGTCTGTATCTAAAATACACAACGAACTCTTAAAATTCCACAAGAAAAGAGCTCAGTTTTTAAATGGGTGAGGACCTGAATAGACACCTCACCAAAGAAGATATTAGGTGATAAATAAGCATATAAAAAATGATCCTCCACAATCATATTGTCATCAAGGAATTTTCAATTAAAATTACAAGGAGGGGCACTTGGGTGGCTCAGTTGGTTAAGAAACTGGCTCAGTTGGTTAAGCAACTGCCTTTGGCTCAGGTCATGATCCTGGAGTCCTGGGATCAAGTCCTACATTGGGCTCCTTACTTGGTGGGGAGTCTGCTTCTCCCTCTGACCTCTCCCCTTTCATGCTCTCTCTCTCAAATAAATGAATAAAATCCTTTAAAAAATAAAGTAAAATAACAAGGAGGTATTGTGGTACAGCTATTATAATAGCCAATAACCCAAACTCTAACAACATTAAATGGTGCCAAGGATATGGAGCAACAGAAACTCAATAATTGATAGTGGGAATGCAAAATGATACAGATACTTTGGAAGACAGGTTGGTAGTTTCTTATAAAACTAAATATAGTCTGACCAAACAAACTGATAATTACACTTATAGGCATTTACCCAATATAACTGAAAACTTAAGTGTACACAAAAACCTGAAGACAGGGGCGCCCGAGTGACTCAGCAGGTTTAAGCCTCTGCCTTGGGCTCAGGTCATGATCTTAGGGTCCTGGGACTGAGCCCTGCATTGGGTTCTCTGGTCGCCTGGGAGCCTGCTTTCCCCTCTCTCTCTCTGCCTGCCCTCTTTTGCCTGCTTGTGATCTCTCTCTCTCTCTCTCTCTCTCTCTGTCAAATAAATAAATAAAGTCTTTAAAAAAACCCTGAAGACAAATGTTATAGCAGATTTATTAATAATTTCCAAAACTTGAAAGCAACTAAGATGTCCTTCAGTTGGTGAATGGATAAATTATGGTACATCCATACAATGAGATATATTATACAGTCTAAGAAGAAATGAGCTATCAGCCACAAGAAGACATGGAAGTATCTTAAGTGAATATTGCTAAATCAAAGAAACTAGTATGAAAAGCTTACATGCTTTGTGATTCCAGTTACTTGACGTTCTAGAAAAGGCAAAAGTATGAAGACTGTAAAAAGATGAGTGGTTGTCAGACGTTGGGGAAAGAAAGGACGAAAGGGCAAAGCACAGGGGACTTTTAGGGCAGTGAAAATATTCTATATGATAGTTTAATGGATACATGATATTTTGCATTTCTTAAAACAAAACACGTGGAACTATAAAACACAAGGAGTGAATCCTAATATAAACTATGGACCTTAGTTAATAATGTATCGATATCGGTATATTAATTATAACAAGTGTACCACACTATAGGAACATGTTAACAATAAGGAAACTGTGTTCATGCTTAATTTTTCTGTAAACCTAAAATTTCTCTTAATACATTAACAAGAAATAACGTTTTGGAGAGGATGTGGAGAAAGAGGAACTCTTGCGCATAGTTGGTGAAAATGTAATTGAGTGTGGCCACTAGGGAAAAGAGTATGGAGGTTCGTCAAAATATTAAAAATAGAAATACCATATGATCGAGCAATTCTATTCATCTGAAGGAAAGAAACATTATCTTCAAGAAATATATGCACCTCCATGTTCATTGCAGCATTATTTACAATAACTAAGATTTGGAATCAATCTCAGTGTCCATGGATGGATGGATAGATGGATGGATGAAGAACACATACATACAGACCCATGGTAGAATATTATTCAGGTCATAAAAGATAATGAAATCTTGCCATTTGTGACAACATGGATGGCCTTTGAGGGCTTTATGCTAGATGAAATAATTCAGAGAAGGACCTCACATGTGGAATCTGATAACAAAAAAAAAACCCTCATAGATGTAGAGAACATATTGCAGATCTGTGTTTATCACAGGCAGAGGGTGAGAGGTGGGCTGAATCACTGGAGAAAGTGAAAAGGTACAAGCTTTCAGTTATAAATAAGTAATGGGGATGTGCTATGCAGCATGGTGTCCATAGTTAATAATACCATTACATACTGGAAAGTTGCTAAGAGAGTAGATTTTTAAACTTTTCATCACAGGAAAAAAAACTTCAGCCACCATATATGGTGAACCATGTTAATTGCTGTGGTCATTTTGCGATATATACAAATATCAAATCATAACCATAATATTGTACAGCTGAAACCAATATAATGTATGTCAGTTACACCTCAATTAAAAAAAAAGTCTATTAGTTAAAAAGAAAACAGAAGAAGAAAGTGTCCCTTTCATCTGGCCTTCTTGGTTCTGATGAGAAATCCATGGTCATTCAAATTGTTGTTACTTTATAGGTATTTCATTTCTCTCTAAATTCTTTCAAGTGTTTTTCTTTGTCATTAGTTTTTTTTTTAAAGTTAAGATTAATATGTATAATAGTGGCATGATTTCTTTAGATTGACATTGTCAGGGACCCACTAAGTTTATTGAATATGGTTTTATTTCTTTTGCCAAACTTAGAAGTCTTCAGCTATTATGTTTTTAAAGTACTTTTCAGCCCTCTCCTCTTTGTCTTCTTTTTCTGGGAGCCCAGTGATAGGAATATTAGACCTTTTGTTATTGTCCCACAGGTCTCTGAAGTCTTCTGACCTTAAGACTTCCTAATGTCAAGTTGAGCAGGAAGCCCAGTGTCCCAAAGCAGTCCTGGTGATAGGATGGCTGAAGTATTTAGTGAGAGCAGGATAGGTGTCACCACAGTGGTTTTCTATTCTGCTAAGCTGTCCTTTGCCAGTGATTTTACCCTGGAGAGAAAGCTGCTCTTGGAGCTTTGTTGTTTATGGTTCTGCTCAGCTGTCGATGGCTCCAGATTACAGGTTTTTCTTCAGGGCCTACCTGGGATATAGCATATCACCCCTGAAGTCCGAAAATCCCTAGCCTGTGCTCATTCTTATTTCCACATTTCAGAGTCCTTCTGTGTTTGCTTCCTGTTTGTGACCAGGGTCTTTGGGTTATAAGAGAGAGGAATATCATGGAATGAGGTATTCCAACTCAGGCAGAAGTGGATATCCCTCTATTAACTTTTTTGTTATGCATTTCTTGTTATTTTTTAGTGATTGCTCTAGAGATTATAATCAGTAAACTTAACTTATTAGTTAATATATAATATAGCGTATAGTTATTATAATTAAAAATATAAAGTCTTATACAGGTATGCCTCCACTTACTAGTCTCCCAATATTTTTACTGTTATTATACCTACTAATAAGTATGTGATAAGTCGCAGAATAAATTTATTTTACTTTAAACAGCCAATAGCTTTTTAAAGTGATTTAAATATATATTAAAAAGAAAATATTTTAAGTTCTTTATATTTTCCAACACATTTACTCTTTTTCTACAAAACCAGGAATCTTCCTGCTATTATTTCACTGCAGCTTAAAGAACCTCTTTAATTAAGCCTTTTTGTAACTGATGTCTGTAGAAGATAAATTTTTTCATGTATTGTCTATTTGAAATGTCTATATTTTGTTCACATTTTTGAAGGATATTTTTTCTGCATATAGAATTTCAGGTTGTTGATTTTTCTTCAATTTTTTTTCTTCAAATATGTGGTTTTGTTATCTTCTGAACGTCATTGATTCTAGTGAGAAAACAGCCATCATTTTTATTGTTGTTCCTTAGAATGAATGTTCTGATCACCCTTTACATTGGTTTTCAGTAGATTAATTATGATATGCCTAAGTGTGGCTTTCTTTGTATTCTCCCTCCTTTTGGGTTTGCTGAAATTCCTGCTTCTTTGATATCTTTCATCAAGATATATACGCGCGTGTGTGTGTGTGTGTGTGTGTATACCTTTCTCACGCTGGCCCAGTAACAAATACAATATACCTTTTGATCTTGCTCACACATCTTGGATGGTATTTACCACTTCTGACACTTTTTTTTCTCTTGTATCTAAGTTTGAACCACCACTCTCTCCTACTCAGTTTAAGGACCAGAATGCCCAGTTCCTCTCTAGTAACTACTAGTTTGTTCTCTATAGTTGAGTTTGTTTCTTGGTTTGTCTCTCTTTTACTTTTTCATTTGTTCTGCTTAAATTCCATATTTGAGTGAAATTTTGGTATTGGTTATTCTCTGACTTATCTTACTAGGCATAATGCTCTCTAGTTCCATCCATGTTGTTAACAAATGGCAAAATTCCATTTTTCTTTATAGCTGAATAATATTCCATCATATATATACACCACATCTTCTTTATCCATTCATCAGTCAGTGGACATTCAGGCTGCTTCTGTAATTTGGCTATTGTAAATAAAGCTACAGTAAACATAGGGGAGCATATAACTTTTCCAATTGTGTTTTCATATTCTTTGGTTAAATCCCCCCGTAGTGGAATTACTGGATCCTATGGTAGTTTTATTTTTATTTTTTTGAGAAACCTCCATACTATCTTTCACAGTGGCTGCACCACAAACTGCAACTGGTGCAGTTTGTTGGCTGCACCAACAAACCACACATGAGGGTTACTTTTTCTCCACATCCTTGCCAACACTTCTTGTTTCTTGTGGTTTTGACTTTAGCCATTCTGACAGGTGTGAGGTGATATCTCGTCATGATTTTGATTTGCATTTCCTTGATGATGAGTAATATTGAACATCTTTTCATATGTCTGTTGGACATTTATATATCTTTTTTGGAGAAATGTTCATGTCTTCTGCCCATTTTTAATTGGATTATTTGTGGGGGATTTTGGGTGTTGAATTGTATAACTTCTTTTTATATTTCGGATACTAACCCTTTATCAGATGTGTCCTTTACAAATATTTTCTCCCATGTAGTAGGTTGTCTTTTAGTTTTGTTAAAGATTGATTCTTTGCAGTGAAGAAGCTTTTTATTTTGATGTAGTTCCAAAAGTTTATTTTTGTCTTTAATTTCCCTTGCCTTAGGAGACATATCTAGAAAAAAACGTTGCTATGTCCAATGTCGGAGAAATTACTGCCTGCACTCTTTTCTAGGATATTTATGGTTTCAGATCTTACATTTAGGTCTTTTAATTCACTTTGAGTTTATTTTTGTGTGTGGTGTAAGAAAGTGGTCCAGTTTTATTCTTTTGCATGTAGCTACCCAGTTTCCCAACACCATTTGTTGAAGGTACTGTCTTTTTCCCTGCACATATTTTTGCTTACTTTGTCAAAGATTAATTGACCATACAGTTGTGGGTTTATTTCTATACTCTATTCTGTTCTTTTGATCTATGTATCTGTCTTTTGTGCCAGTACCATACTGTTTTAATCACTAGGCTTTGTAATATATCTTGAAATCTGGGATTGTGATGCCTTCAGTTTTGTTCTTTTTCAAGATTGCTTTAGCTAGTCAGGCTTTTTTGGAGATCCATAAAAAATTTTAGGATTATTTGTCCTAGTTCTGTAAAAAAATGCTACTGGTATTTTGATAGGGGTTGCATTAAATCTGTAGATTGCTTTGGATAATATGGACATATTAACCTTATTTATTCTTCTAATCCATGAGCATTTAATATCTTTCCATTTGTGTGATCTTCAATTTCTTTCATCTGTGTTTTACAGTTTTCAGAGTACGGCTCCTTCACCTCTTTGGTTAAGTTTATTCCTAGCTATTTTATTATTTCTAGTACAATTGTAAGTGGAATTGCTTTCATAATTTCACTTTCTGCTGCTTCATTATTAGTGAATAGAAATGCAATGGATTTTTGCATATTAATTTTGTATCCTACAGCCATACTGAATTTATTTATCAGTTCTAGTACCTTTTTTGTGGATTCTTTAGGGGTTTCTTTTTTTTTTAAGATTTAGTTATTCTAGAGAGAGAGAGACAGAGGGAAAAGGAAAGAGAAACTCAGGCAGACTCCATCCTGAGCATGGAGCCTAACACAGGCTCAACACAGAGCTTAATCCCATGATCCTGAAATCATGACCTGAGCAGAAACCAAGAGTTTGACACTTAACTGACTGAGCCACATAGACATCCCTATTTAGAAGTTTCTATACATAATATCATGTCATATGTAAATAGTGAACATTTCACTTCTTTTTTACCACTTTGGATGATTTGTGTTGTTGTCGTCTGATTGTGGCGGCTAGGACTTCCATTATTATGTCAAATAAAAGTAGTGAGAGTGGACATCCTTGTTGTTCTTGATCATAGGAGGAAAATGTCTCAATTTTTCACCATTGAGTATGTTTGTTGTGGGTTTTTTATACATGACCTTTATTATGTTGAGGAATATTCCCTCTTAACCAACTTTGTTGAGGATTTATGTCATAAATGGATATTGTACTTTGTCAATTTTTTTTTCCTGCACCTATCGAAATGATCATATGCTCACTTGTTGAATGTGGTGTATCACATTGATTGATTTGTGAATGTGGAGCCATTCTTACACCCAGGAATAAATCCCACTTGATCATGGTGAATGATTTTTTTAATGTATTATTGGATTTAGTCTGCTAGTATTTTATTGAGAAATTTTGCAGCTGTGTTCATCAGGGATATTGGTTTGTAGTTCTCTTTTTTAGTGACGTCTTTCTGTGATTTTGGTATCCGGGTTATGCTGGCCTCATATAGTGAATTTAGAAGTTTTCCTTCCTTTTCTAGTTTTTGAAATTTTTTGGGAGGATTAAGTATTAACTCTTCTTTATTTTTTT
>CM052807.1:7252030-7280503 GCA_028533885.1 Nasua narica
CAGAATAGAGAGCCCAGAGATGGACCCACAACTCTATGGTCAAATCATCTTTGACAAAACAGGCAAAAATATCCAGTGGAAAAAGACAGTCTCTTCAATAAATGGTGCTGGAAAAATTGGACAGCTATATGTAACTCTTCTTTAAATGTTTGGTAGAATTCACCTGTGAATCCATCTGGTTCTGGACACTTGTGTGTTGGGAGTTTTTTGATTACTGTTTCAGTTTCATTACTAGTGATCTATTCAGAATTTCTATTTCTTCCTGATTCAGCTTTGGTAGTTTATATATTTCTGAAAATTTACTATATCTTTTAGATTGTCCAATTTGTTGTCATATAATTGTTCATAATATTCTCTTATAATCCTTTGTATTTCTGTGGTGTTGGTTGATATTTCTCTTCTTATTTTATGAATCAGGATTTATCAATTTTGTTGATCTTCTAAAAGAACTAGCTCCTGGCTTCATTGATCTGTTCTATTGTTTTTGGTTTTAGTTTCTATTTCATTTATATTTATTCTAAATATTCTAATTATTATTTCTTTTTACTGGCTTGGGGATTTTTCTTTTTCTTGGTCCTTTAGGTATAAGGTTGTTTATTTCAGATTTTTCTTGCTTGTTGAGGAAGCTCTGCATTGCTATAAACTTCTCTCTTACAACAGCTTTTGCCAAAGGTTTTGTACCATTGTGTTTTCATTTTGATTTGTCTACATGTATTTTTGGATTTCCTCTTTAATTTCTTCGTTGACCTATTCATTGTCTAGTAACATGTTGTTTAACCAACATGTATTTGGGTTCGTTCCAGTTTTTTTTGTTTGTGTGTGTGTGTGCATGCATGTGTGTAGTTGATTTGTGTGTACACATGTGTGTAGTTGATTTGTAGGTTCATAGTATATGTTGAGAAAGCAAGTATGATATAATTTTAATCTATTTGATTTCTGGGGGACTTGTTTTGGAATCTGTTTAGGATATGTGATCTGTTCTGGAGAATGTTCTATGGTCACTTAAAAACAATGTATATCCTGTTGTTTTAGAATGGAATGTTCCGAATATATCTATTAGATTTGTCTGGTCCAATGTGTCACTCAAAGCCACTGTTTCCTTGTTGGTTGTCTGTTTGGGTGATCCTTCCATTGATGTAAGTGAGGTGTTAAAGTCCTCTACTGTTATTGTATTACTGTTGATTCCTTCCTTTGGGATTGTTATTAGCAATATTATCTATCGCATGCTCCCATGTTGAGTACATAAATATTTACAATTGTTATATCTTCTTGTTGGATTGTTCCATTTATGACTGTATAGCGTTCTTCTCTGTGTCTTGTTACAGACTTTGTTTTCAATTCTATTGTGTCTTATATAAGTATTGCTATCCCAACTTTCTTTCTTTTCACTTCCATTTGCATGAATAATGCTTTTCATCCCTTCCCTTTCAATCAACATGTGTCTTTAGGTCTGAAGTGAGTCTCTTGCAGCCTGCATATAGGTGAGTTTTGCTTTTTGTGCATTCCATCACTCAAGGTGTTGTCATTGAAACATTTATTCCATTTACATTCAAAGGAATTATCGATACGTATATACTTCTATCTTGTTACTATTATGGTTGTTTTTATAGCTCTTCTCTGTCTCTTCTCTTGTTCTTCTATGGTTTGTTGGGTTTCTTTAGTAATATACTTGGATTCCTTTCTCTTTATTTTTTGCATAGCTATTACTGCTTTTTGATTTATGATTACCATAAGGTTTGTATGTAACATCTTATGCATATAACAGTCTATATTATGCCGTTTGCTTAAGTTTGAACCCATTCATTACTCCTCTCCCCACCATTTTAGATATATGGTGTCATACTTTACATCCTTTTATTTTGTAAATCTGTGACTTACTTTTATAGATATATTTATTTTTGGTGCTTTTACACTTCCTACTTTTTTCTTACTCCTATTTATGGTGTTTTCTGTCCATTCTAAGAATCTCCTTTAACATTTCTTGAAGGGCTGGTTTGGTGGTCATGAATTCCTTTAACTTTTATTTGTCTGAAACTAATTTCTCCTTCTATTCTGAATGGAAGCCTTCCTGGATAGAGTATTCTTGGCTGCATGTTTGTTTTTTGTTTTTTGTGTTTTTTTTTTTTTCTTTCAGCACTTTGACTGTATCATGCTGCTCTCTTCTGGCCTGCAACATTTCTGCCAAAAAATTTGCTGATAGCCTTATGCAGTTTCTCTTGTATGTAAGTATTTTCTCTTGCTGCTTTAAAATTCTCTTTATCAGTAACTTTTTTTTTTAAGATTTTTTTATTTATTTGTCATACAAGACCCCAGTTCATGACCTGAACCAAAGGCAGACCCTTAACCAACTGAGCCACTCAAGCATCCCAATGCTTTTTCTTCTCTACTTTAACGACTGTGTATCTTGGTGTGGACCCCTTGGGTTGATTTTGTTCAGGGGCCTCCTTGACTCCTGTATCTGGATTTCTATTTCCTTCCCCATATTTAGGAAATTTTCAGGTATTATTTCCACAAATGAATTTTCTGCCCTCTTTTTCTTCTCTTCTCCTTCTGGGACCCCTGTAATGCAAATTTCATTACAGTTGATGTTGCTGAGCTCCCTAAGTCTCTTTTGATTTTTTATCATTATTTTTTCTCTCTCTTGTTCAGCTTGATTGCTTTCCATTGCTCTATCCTCCAGATTGCTGATCCATTCTTCTGCTTCCTTTGGTATACAATTTATTTCCTCTAGTGTATTTTCAGATTAGTTATTCAGTTCTTCAGCTCTCACTGGTTCTTTTTATGTTTTCTCTTTTTTTATTGAGGGTCTCACTGAAGTCTTAAGTCTAGTGAGTATCTTTATGACCATTAGTTCAAATTCTTTATCAGCAAGTTACTTATTTCTGTTCATTTAGCTCTCTTGCTGTGGTTTTGTCCTGTTCTTTCATTTGAGACATATTCCTCTGTCTCCTCATTCTGTCTCTCTATATCTGTTCCTTTGTGTTAGGAAAGTCAGCTGCATTTCCTGCTCTTGCAAGTAAGCCTTATGAAGGAGAGGTGTTATAGTGCCCTGCTGTGCAGTGTCCCCTGTTCACCAGAACCTGGTACTTTAGAGTTGTCTCATATGTGTTGTTTGGGTTCTGATGTTGTGGCTGTGCCATTTTTGCCTTTAGTCAGGTTGTCTACAGTGGCTTTCTTGACTGGTTGTGGGCAGGGTTTGTTCCCGGTATTGTTAGCAGTCCAGTCTGGGGCGATCGTGTTTAAATTGAGTTACACCAGGTGTTTGCTGGACATGGAGTAGCACCAAACTTCAGGGCACTTCTCATGTCCCCTGAGAATTTTTTTGTTGATGAGCAGGGCCTACAATCAGACCAGATGTCTGCCCCTCAGCCCACTGCTAAGACTGTAGTTGGATTGGTATGTGAGGTCATCTGCCCCTCTCTCTGGATGGTTGGAGTCACTCTGGAGTGTGGCTGGCCCCATTGGAGATACTTGTACACTGCCAGGTTTGTGGCACCTCTATGGATGGACTATAGCCAATGACATTGGAGGGAACAGGTCTAGAGGAGACCTGCTGGGGGTCAGGTACATGGTGTCAGCAAGTTCTGCACAGGTCTGCTGCAGGAGGGTACCTGTAGCTGCTAGGGACCAAGTCAGGCTGGTTTGGAAGGGGCAGATCCACAGTAGCATACAGGTGCAAGGCAACCAGTGTTAGCAAGGTTTTTGCAGGCCTGTTATGGGAAGAGACCTGGAACCAAAGTCCAGGTGGAGGGGGCACGTCTACAGGAGAGCACAGGTAAATGGGTCACACTGTTAGCAAATAGGGTTGCAAGTGTTTGCATTGTGCTGGTTCCAGCAGATATCCTTTTATCTAGGCTGCGGGTCTGGGGAGAGAAATGGCATCTGCCAGCTCCTTTGTTCCTGGAGAAGTCTCCGAAGGATCCCTGCCCCACCAATACATACTCTGAGATTAGTAAACAAATCTCCCTATTATATATTTCAGGCATTTTTCAAACTGCTGTTTCTGTGTTTTACCTCTGAGGGGCTGTTTGTTGTGGTGTCTCTTTACGAATAGCGTCTTAGTTTCCTCTTATCTTCCTACCTCTCCCAGAGCCAAGCTACTGAATTTTAAAGTTCCAGGTGTTAAGCACCAACTGACTGTAAGAACTTGCAAAATCCAGCCCCTGTGCTTTAGAGCCAAATGTTAAATGTCTTTCTGGTGTAAGTTCCCCATACAGGGGGTGGTTGGTGTAAGAGTCTTTTCCCCCCACCCCCTCTGTACCCTTGGTGTCCCTGTGTCCCATGAACAATCCCCCAAGTCCCTTTAGCTCCAGGCTATGTCTCCATTGTCTCCATTCTTGTCCTCTTCCATGTGGACCCTTCTGTACAATTAGCTGTGGACAGGCTGTTCTGCCAATTTTTGGCTTGTTTTCTAGGTTATTTACACTGATACAATTTTTATCTAGTAGTATACGTGGGACACAGTGAGCTTGACTCTGTCATCTTGCCTGGAACTCATAGGAATACTATTTTTATATTTATTTATTTGAAAGAGAAAGAGTGAGAGCACGCACATGAGCAAATGGGAGTAGGGACAGAGGGGGAGGGAGAAGAAAAGGGAGAAAGAATCTGAAGCAGATTCTGCACTGAGCAAGGAGCCCAGCGCAGGGCTTGATCCCGTGACCATGAGATCATGATATGAGCTGAAACCAAGAGTTGGATGGACCCTTAACTGACTGAGCCACCCAAGTGTCCCTTTAGGAATACTGTTCTTAACAGTGAAACTGTATGGTTTCTGTCATCTTTTTTACTATTTAATAACACCATTTTTTTAATCAACTAAACTGTTCTTAGTATCTTTTTCTATTTTGTGTGTGTGTGATTATATTTCATAAAACAGTTGTAGTTTCTTGTTCTTTTATTTAACTTCAACCTATAGGTTAATAAATTAGTCCTCTAATTTGCTGATGTAATAATGGTTCTTACTCTGATTTGGAAATAAGAAAAAGTTAGAATTCATTCCAATTACAAAATTCAAATTCATTTCATTTAACAACTTGTTGGACCAAATTTCATTTCTTATGTACTTAATTACTCAATACACTAAGAAATGCTAGATGTTATCTTACATCTTTTGGGGTTGTATGTACCTTTTGGTTCACACATTATGAAAAATGTGTTTTAGAATTGATTGTTTGCTTTTATAAAAGCCAAGATTTTCCAACCATTTCTTGCTCCTTTATATATCAAGTGCAATATATCCTAGGAAAAGATCACTATGACGGGTGCTGCATGTGAGAATGTACATGAAGGTTCCCTTGTGAACAACCCCTCCCTATTGTTTTCTTTTTTATCCCAATAAACTGTAACCTCCTAGAGCATAGAAAATTGTCTGGCTCACCCTAAGTATTTAAGAAATTTCTTGTGAATTAGTGCTAAATGAGAATAATAATAAAGAATAATAAATCAGGAACAGAGAGAAAAGTGGTAACTTAGGTCAAGATCCCTAAAGCAGACTAAGAAGGGAATTCATGGGCAAGTGATTTATTTATGGGAATACCCTGAAGGTAACCAGTAGAGATTAGTGGGGCACAGAGCAGGAGAGGAAAGGAAATCAGGCAAAAGTACGATTTCAGGCACAACCCCAGCCTCAGTCTGATTCTGGCAAGGAACACCTGGAACATAAATCATCCTTTGGTTTTTTGTTTTGTGTTTTTTTGTTTTTGTTTTTGTTTTTCCTGACTGGAAGCAAGGGTGGTGGGCTTTCATGCTCTAACCCCTGTGACTATATCCTTCAAGAGGTCTGGGATTCAAACTTCACTGATGACCAGCTCTTTGAGTAAAGCCTTGGTGCTTGTATAGCTCAAGGGAGGTACTCCTAAAAGAACATCAATTGAGGGGCATTAAAAGCTATGTGAAGGTACAGAGGCACTAGAAAGAAGCCTACAGAATAAGTAAGTGTTCTGAAAACATCTAGGCAGAGCATGGATTATTTCTGCTGCAAGTGAAAATAAACACTTGATAACCAAATAACAAACAAATCAAATGCTATAGGTACCCACCATGGACAGCAGAGAGGGCAGGGAATTTTGACAGGGTGAAGGTAGGGAAAGAGAGTTCTTTGCAGTGAGGTGAGGATATACTGATACACCAGCTATAATTTAAGACTGCCACCAATGACTCACTAGTAGATAGTAAATATATACTTTGTTTTCTCCAAAAATTATTTTTATGTTCTTATTCTTATAAATATTTTATTATAAACACTAGTAAAATTAACCAAAGCATATCAATTATATTTCATTGGTTAAAAGACAAAATAAATTGCCTTTGACCAAACTAGTAAACAGATTTTTCTTCTTAAACATGCAATGCTAAGGGGGAAAAAAAGCATCCTAGAGTAGATTCAATTCCAGTCAATTCCCAGTCAGATTAGTTTTAGACTTCTGGTGTCTTACTGGTGATGAGCTAATGCAATTAGGTGCCTGAAGCTTGTCATTTCCTTTTTAATAGGCTCCTGGGTTTGTCTACAGCTTCCTTAGCTGGAGAAGACTGTAATTCACTTGACATCAGTGGGGTATTTATAGAAAATTGGCTCAGGAACTGCAACCTATATAAAACTAGGCTCTTTTATTTCCTGTATGAAGACATGTTTGCTGAAAATCTGTATGTGTTTGAACTGTGACGTGCAAGTTGATGTGCTATTTCCCTCTTCCCTTTATATCAGGTTAATATTCCGTGTTCACAAAATTGTAAGACAAGTTTTAACTTTGAAAGTTGGTTCTCCCACAGAGGTTATAATTACTGTTTTTGACTTTGCCCTTGTCACCTTTGTCCTTGTTCTATATCCTGTTTCATGCTCCCCCCCCCCCCCCAATTTAGAAAGCTACTTTTCATTTCATCATTTTCTCAAGTACAGGATTGGGTATGGCTCTTAGTTGCATGATCCTCTAAGTTTGGCTGACACCTACCTGACAAATTTATTCTTGAGCTGCATTAGTCAAACTGCCGTAATTTATAATGTTAAGAATTAGTACTATTGTACCATATCTTACTTATGTCCTTGTACTATATAAATATATATTTAGAATTGTTTAATTTAATTTAATTTCAATACTTACAAACTTAAAACATAAAATTAGGAGATTCATTGAAATCATAGGTTGAAATGTCTGTGTCGATTTTCCTTAAGGTCAGCATAATCATTAAAGTAAAGCATTTTTGTTGTCATTTTCAAAACATTTGTTATTTTAAAGTCAGAGAATTTTCCTCTTGCCTTTCTTGTCTTAGCAAAGAATGTGCCAAGCGTTCAGAGAAAGTGTCTTCCATTTTCTTTCAGATTTTATTGGCATGCTTGTGATATTTAGTCCCCAAATCTATTTTTGACTATTTAACAGGCTTAGAGTTATTCTACCCTCAATTATAGATCTTAAAGCATGCATATTTGAACATCCTCTCTTGGCCTAAATGTCCTCTTCTCTAATTGAGGATAATGAAAGCACCTACCCATGAGTTTGTGGAGATTAATGAGATAATGCCTATAAAAATGATTGCCCCATAGATAGTAAGATCTCATAATGATAGCTATTATTATTTTAGTCAAGTTAATTTTTAAATGAAAGCTAAATTTAAATTCTCCTGCCACCATGATCTAGAAAAATAATTAATATGAATTACTAGATATTCATGGTAAATATATTTTACTGTATCTTCCCAACTCCCAGTGACCTACTGACACCCTTCATTCAGGAAAAACCCACAATTTCTATTCCCAAATCTGAGCCTCTAGCTGTTAGTTTTACGTTTTATGGTTGGCTTCATTTTACAATCAAATCTTCTTCCCTGGAGAGCTGAAATAAGAGACAGCTATGCAGTTTTGGTGTTCTCTTGAATGGTGAATATGTACTCTTTTAATTGTTGAAGAGACATAGATGTGAAGCTTTGAGAAATCTGAGTTGAGAGGAGACACAAATAAGATGGAAGCACATAGAGAGGCAAGAACTGGAGAAAGTGCAGGCTGTGTTGGTAATGATTTCACTGATTTCTGGTTCTAGATCTTTGTCCCCTGGGCACTCAGAAATGAAGCACATGCTTTGTACAAATGTCCTACTCTCCACCCTCAGGCTTGTTTTTATGTCATCCTCCTCCTCCTCCCTCCCTCTTCCTTTCCTCCCTCTTCCCATCCTGGTCTCCTCCTTCTCCTACTCCGTCTCTGGCCACGGCTAATTCATTCATTTTTGTGTTACTTGGAACCTTGCAACCACAAGAGTTTAATATAGGTACTTCTTAGTAACCAAGAGATAGTCTGAAAATTTGCAAGCCCTTTTTGAAGTAACAGGGATTAGATTTTTATTCATAATTTAACCACACCAACTGAATACCTTGTGTGGACCAGACATTTTTACATATATTAGCTAACACTATTAGCAACCCTTAAAGGTATATATCATCATCCCTATTTTATAGTAAGGAAACAGAAGCTCAGAAAGGTTAAGTACTTTTTCCAAGATCACATATGTGATATGTGTGATTCAAATCTTGGTATCTAGACTTTTTCCACTTAGTTCTCCTGATAGTCCCATTAAGGGCTCAGTGCGCCCAGAAAAAGGACTTTATAGACATCTTTCTTAATTTCATATGTATAATGCTTAGGAATGCCTACCACTCAAAGTAAGTGGTGTGCACACCCTTTAATTCACAGAACTATAGAAAACATAACTCCATGTATTAATATTAAATTAGTGTCAGGCAATAGTATGAAAATGCCAAACCTCCGCTACGTTCTTCCCTTGGTATCAAATGCCTTGTGATCAAGCCTGCCTTGCTCAGATGACCTTATAATCATGATTCTTCTACTTGGCTTGTGACTTCCGAAGTTTCATGGTACCTGTTATGCAGTGGGATGCAGTCTGAGTCATCTGTTTATTTATTCATTGCTGTTTTATCGTATTACCAGATTAATCAATCTGTCTGCTTTCATGCACATTGACCATTTCATTCACATTGTTTTTTTAGATGTTGACAGTTAATATGTAAGTTATGTATAGAAATTTTTGGTTAATCTTGAACTTCATTATATTTTCTTATCAATCCTACTGAGGAAATGAAAATCTTCCCAGCTGGTAATCAAGAAGCAATGTTCCTAATGTAACATAACATTGTGTCCAACAAGACTGATAGACCATAGACTAGGCCAAAGAATAATCCTCCAAATGACTAACAGACTGTATTTTAAAATATCACTACTTCCTCACCATTTACAATCATAGGCCCTTCATTAATCTTTGCAGCTTGAGGACAAAAATTATTGCAGTATGACATTACCGGATTGTTTCTGGTTCTTCATGATATCCATTCCTGAATAGGGCCCCACTTTGCTAATCCTTTTTCAGAATCAACTAGCACAAGCCTAGACCTTCTACATCCTATAAGGAGGCCTTCCCATCTCTCCAGAGATGGTTGGTGGGTTTCAATATTACCAAAATTATTTAACTTGACCTTCCTTATTCCTATGAGCCTGATTTATGTACTTACATCTGGGATTCTCATTTCTTCATGGCAAATTTCCAGATCGTCTTGAGTGAGTGAGATGCTCACTTCTTTAAGCTTAAATTCATGTATGCATTAATGAATATTGATGATGTATCCTCTAGTCACTACCTCATAGATAGTGGATGACACCTTTCTGTTTCTCATGACCTTTCTTTGTGGAGGCCTTTAAACAGATGGGAAAGGAAAAATTCAAGGACTCACAAGAGGCATCTACCAACACCAGCCAGTGACTTTAGCAATTTGTTTTTGCTAGTTACAGAAACACACACATTCAATGCAGAGACACCACCAATTTGATTTAAAAAAAAAATTAAAGATGACGTAATGTTATACGTTTCCAAAAGAAACATTTTATAAGCTGTGGGCTCTAGATGTACCCAAAGTGAGTATATGATTTCTTCATCAACTATTCTAATTGTGTTTAGCTACAAGCTCAGCTACTCTCTCGATAACTCCAGCCCTGTCTTCTTGCAGCTCTCCAGTTTACACCCATTTTTTTTTCTAATGTTCATTGAAACTTATATTTCTGGGACCTTTCATATACCAAATGAACTAGAATTGCTATAAGGTAGACTTCGTGAAGACACCCCTAATAATATTCCTTCCCACTAAGGTTTGAAAATGCCTTACAATCCACTTTCACTTCATCGAGTGCTATGTATTCGGCCTCCAAAAGATACCCTTTTATCATTCCCTCTTCTGCTCATTTCCCACAGACTAATGTAACTGTCTAATTTCATATCTTACGCTCATTTTTGACTACACACGTTCAAATCTATTTGTTACATACACTGTGCTGCTGAACAAGGGAAAATTTTACCCCCCTAGGTGATGTTTGATCGTGTCTGGAGATATTTTTGTTTGCCACAGTTAGAGAATATAGGGCTACTACTTGGCACTTAGTGAATAGAAGCCAGGAATGCTGCTGAACACCCTACAGTGAACAAGATAGAATGACAAAGAATTAACTATCCTGAAATGTCAGTGGTGCTGACACATTGATAAACCTTTGCTCTACACTGACCTACTTCCTGTCATAGGGTCTTGATTAACTTTGCTATAAACTTTTTGTGTAATATTGTAAAAAAAAAAAGTATTTTATAATCTGCCTTCCCCTCAAGAATATCATCAGCATTTGATGTCTAGACCTAACATGATAATTTGTACATTATATCTGCTTATGAAATTTTAATTAGATTAAATAGGCCGTGCTTGCTTGTGCATAGTATGTGTGTGTGCATGTGGGTAATTCAAAAGAAGTAATATATGTAAAAGTGACTCTAACATTAAATCAGTAGCTATGCAAATATTAATTCCATTACCCCCTAGAGGGCCTCATAGAATCCTGGAAAATTTTTGAAAAACACTTTTTATATCACACTGAATTATTATGGGTTATTTTCATAATTGCTCTGAGTGAACCACATAGGTCATAAGAACGTGATGTATCTATTACTTTCTGTTTATAAGAACACAGTTCAACTGCACTATATATTGAAAAAAAATATTTTAAAGTATTTTGGATCATTTCCAATTGAGTCAGACCTGCCTTAGGTCTCACTTGGGAATCAGAATTAGAGAATAATAGATAATAGTGTGAGAAAGAGCCTATCCATCCCTGACCTTTGAGTGCAGGGAAATCAGGTATTATGATTTCCCTGTTTTAAATGATGTGTTCTGAGTCCATGAACTTTAGTCCATGCCTGGTCTAGATTCATGATGGTGATACATTTTTCTAAGACAGAATTCAAATCCAAAACCCTCATTTTTTAATATTTGTTAGTCATTAAGCAAATAGTTGTTTTTTAATGAGTAAGTTATTGTTTACTCCCCACCTTAACATTTATATTTCTTTGGCATGCATCATGATCTAGTGAAGGGAGCACTGACTTTAGCATCCATTTGAAAGGCAGTTCTTACTTGGTGACCTAAAGCTGGGATCAGGAACTTTTTTCTGTAAAGGACCAGATAGTAAATATTTTTGCCTTGCAGGGCATATGGTTTCTGTTGTAAATAACTCAGTTCTTCCACGATAGAGAGAAAGCATTCATAGACAAGATATAAATGAATGGGTATAGCTTCCAGTAGTACTTTAATTACAAAAACAGGTGATGGGCATGTTTGGACCATAGGCCATATATTGCCCACCTCTGATGAAGAGCAAATTACTATACTTTCTCATCTGTAAGATCAAGACACCAGAGCTTTAGGTTAGACATTTGAAGTAATTCAGAATAACTGAGATAATGTAAGTAACATACCTTTGAGAGGATATAGCCCATTACAGACATTAAATACACTATCATTATGATGGACGCAAGGGAATTAATGTTTAAGCTCATTCATACAATATTCTTTCAACAAGTCTATGGGAGAGGATTAATTATTTAAGTAACAAAAGACTGAGATTATAAGGTAACTTCAGCTTTAATGATATTCATGTCAAAGATTTTCCATTCAAAGCTCTGTAGCTTGAAGATTTAATATTTTTTCCCTAAAAGAAGAGCAGAAAATTTAAAATTGTTCTTTTAAGAAAATACTACAAAAAGCAATTGGATTCTCTAAATCTAAATAAGCTTCATCACAAAACAGGAAAAAAAAGTGCAAGTTTATTTTATAAATTGTTCTCACCACTAGTAATTACTAAATGCTTTTTTAATGGCTCGTAATGAATTCCATGCATTTTCGAAGAATTATTTTTCTCCCAGAGTTATGTGGATTAATTTATGTATATTTAATTTAAAAATTAGCATCACTTTGGGGATTTGTCTGGGTCCCCTCAACATTTCATGAATAAATAAGCTAGCTGAACCTTTTTAAAAAATGCATAAATGTATAAAATACTCTTTAGCACATTTGCTTTTGAAAGTAAACAACATTCACAAATAATTGAACTTGTGTTGACTTCAGTTAGCCAAAATTTTAAAAGAAAACGAAACGCAATTGTGAGCAGACTGCATGTCTAATGTTTGTTCTATACTTAGTTTATACATTATTTAATGTGATTATAAATCAATCTCAATTTAAAATTTAAAATATTTTACCTCTCCTATACTAAACCAGTGGATACTTTTCAAAGTAGACACCCTCTGAAATTGAAAAATAAGTAAATAAAAAGAATACACTCATTTTAAAGTATCCTACTCTGTGGGTTCAATGATATGCCCCATATCTAAATGCTGCACAGGTTACTAATTTTATACAAATGTGCATTTTAAAATTTTTTTTAATTAAAAAAATTTTTTTAATTAAAAAATGCACATTTATTTAAAATACCTCATAGCTCTTCACTAGTGAGATGTGCTAGCATATCTATTATGAAGGATGAGGAATTGCTTTTCCATAAATGTAATGTTTTATTAGATTTTCTGTTCATTAGCATGAGCAAAATACAGATAGATGATAGATTGATAGACCTTGTAATATATATATAATATGTAACATATATGTATTTTATCTATATATATTTATAATATGTACAATGTATATAATACATATTTTGTATATAATATGTATGAGTTTTATTTTATATATAATGTATATAATATATAAGAATATATTATATATATAAGAATTTGATTCTACTGAGGACCTTTCCAAAATTCAATACAGGCCTACCTCAAGAAGCAAGAAAAATTTCAAACAAGCTAATCTTACACCTAAAGGGCTAGAAAAAGAAAAATACAATCTGAAACCAGCAAAAGAAAGGAAGTAATAAGAATTACAGCAGAAATAAATGACACAAAAACTAAAAAAACAATAGAACAGATCAAAGAAACCAGAAGCTGATTCTTTGAAAAAATCAATAAAGTTGATAAACTTCTAACTAGACTTATCAAGAAAAAAAAAAGAGAAGGGATTTAAATAAAATCATAAATGAGAGAGGAGAAATAGCAACCAACACCACAAAATACAATAATAAGAGACTATTGTGATATGCCAACAGATTGGACAACCTAGAACCAAATCCAACAAACAAATCCAACAATACAGTAAAAAAATCATTCACCATGGTCAAGTGGGTTTTATTCCTGTTTTTTCCTGAGTCTCTCTTCTCTTAGAGTTCTGAACTATGCCAATAGTTTGACTATTATACTCAATTCGGTGGATTTTTTAAAACTATTTCCAAGCTGCTACAAAAGCATAGGAATCTTGACTTTAAGATTTTGTGTGTTATTTCTCCCCTTGGCTTCCAATGGGAGCAGAGGGACTTGTGTGGGGGTGGGGTGGGGGGGTTGTATCAACGCTTACCAGGATATAAGCATTCTTATATCAGGATAAAATTTTACCATGACATTAGACAAAGCAGCTTTTAAATTTCTAATCCATTCAAGCAAACTGACTAATACTATGAAAACAACAAAGCATATTTACAAAATGAGCATATTATGTCCAGCTGTGCAAGCAATGGAATATCTGTCTAAAGTGATTAGCTCCGTTTTGTCTCTTCAGAGTGCCTTTGATTTCTCCTCTGGTTGGGTTTGCCTCTTCAGGGTAAAGCCAGCTTCATAATTCAGTTTGGGGATTTCTACAGTATTGACTGAGTACCTTCAGGGAACCACCGTGTTTGAGGCAGGGGTCTTCATAAAATAAAGGTATTGTCAAGAGAATTAAATAATAAATACAGAAGAATTTTATAAGGGAATTATAATTATAAAAGTTGGCAGATTCTTGAAGCAGAATTGGGGCAGAAACCCCTAAAGGCGCAAAAATTTATAGGTCACCTATCATAAAATCAACTCACCTCCCTTTGAGAAACTATTCCCAGTTGGTCAAGACATCTTTCTTATGGTAGATTCAATAAGCTCTCCCAAAATAATTTATTCCAAGCAGGAAACACTGAGTATATTATTTACATTTTGAGAATATATTTGTATTTTCTTTGTAAAGAAAAAGCATACTTCATTTAAAATACCATTATGATTGTTTTATTCTAGCCTACAGATATGACATATATGTGCAGTATGAAGAATACTAATCAATAAATTCATGTGCATGCATTGTGTCTAGCTAAATAAAAAGAACATTGACAATATTGTTGAAAATTCCCTGTAGGCATCTTTTGGATTTTATCCCAGTCTTTTTTTTCTGAAAGTAATTACCTTCTTGATTTTTTGTTAATAATTCTCTATACAAATTAATTTGCTGACTTTTTTGTTTACTTTTACTTATTTGTGACCTAGATAAGCATAGAATTATACTCTATATGTGTTCATTCTTTGATGACTTTTTTTCTTTGTACATCATAAAGTATATAACTAGAGTTTGCAGTTTACTGTTGTATTATATTCCTTTGCATGATTGCCAATTATGCTGTTGCTAGCATTTGAATTGTTTCATCTTTTGGTCTTACGAATGATGTGGCCATGGACAATGTTCAGTATGCCTCTGGATGGAAATGAACTAAGGTTTCTTCAGGGTATTCATCTCATAGTTGAATTACTGGTCATAGAGTATATTTATATATCTGCTCAGCTTTACTAATAATTGCTTTCTAAAGATGTATAATTTATATTCCTATTAGCATGATATATGAAAATCTGGTATGCATGAAATAATGTGTGATTGTAATTTGAACCTCCTCGATTATTAATCCAGTGGACACTTTTTTCACATTGTTTATTCTTATTTTCTCTCCTGCAAAATGCCTATTCAAGTTCTTTGCTGCTTTTTCTACATGATGGTTCTTCTCTTACTGATTCATTGGGGTTCTTTTAATTTTCCTAATGATCTCTTCCAAAGGTATAGCTAGTGTTTTTACCTTTTTATGGTAATTACATATTTGATGATACAAAGACATACTTTTAAAATGTCTTTGAAAATCTGAAGTTTTGTTTTTCATATTTAAATCCTTAATCCATTAGGGATTGGTTCAAGAGCATAGTTTGAGGTAGAGATCCAATTTCATGTTTTCCTGTTTAGATTACCAATGTTGCAGCTGCACTTAATGAATTTCTTTTTCTCTTTGATTCAAGATTTAGATTTGCCAAATATCAAATACAATAAATCCATGGGTGTGTTTCAGGGCTCTCTATTCAGGTCCATTAGTCCTGTTTAACCCTACTAAATTTCATACTATCTCTTAAAACTCTGAGCTTTATAATTAGTTTTAATGTCTAAGAGGTAAGATTTCTCAGCTTGTTCTTATAGAGGGTCTTAACTGTTATTAGAATTTTAAATTTCCATATAAATTTTAGAATCAGCCTATCAAGTTCTATAGAAAATGGAGATGATATTTAGATTAACATCGTACTAAATCTAGATCAATTTTGGGGAAATTGACAGAATAAGTATTTAATCTTTCTATTCATGAAGGCACTGTATTTCTCATAATTTGGGATTTTAATCTATTTCTTGAGGTATTATTATCACTTTACAAATTATTTGTAGGTAGATCAGTTATGTATACATTATATCTTATATATTTGTGCTGTTGTAAGTTACAGTTTGTTAAAATCAAAAACTTTTATTGCTATAAATGCAGATTACTTTCACATAGTGATCTAATATGCAACAATAATTTCAAACTCTGTTTATAATTCTAATTATTTGTCTTATACAGTCTTTGAATTCTGTAGAATATTGGGTTTATAATAGAACTCTATGTAGACATATCATCTGCATATAAAACCTTTATAATCATTACACACTTTGTTTCTACAAGAAATGTCTTGGGGCGCCTGGGTGGCTCAGTTAGTTAAATGGCTGCCTTCAGCTCAGGTCATGATCCCATGGTCCTGGGATCAAGCCCCGCATCGGGTCCCTGCTCAGCGGGGAGCCTGCTTCTCGCTCTCCGTCTCCCTCTGCCTCTGCCCCTCCTCATTGCTCCTTTGTTCTCTCTCCCTCTCTCTCTCTCCTTCTCTCTCTCTCAAATAAACAATCTTTAAATAAACAAACAAACAAACAAACAGTCTTAAATTAGGGACCTAACTAGGAGCTCCAACATTAAGCTATCTTATTTAGAAAAAAGGATAACAATTCTTCCTTACATTATTTCTGTTCTTAACTTATTTATTTAAATAACAGCCTAAAAGATTTTACTATCAGCATAACATTTCATGTGGATCTTTTATAGATGCCTTTTACTGAGTTAAAGAAATTATTATCTATTCTGTTAGCTAAGAGTTGTTTTATCCCTTGAATGATGAATTTTATTGATTTTGGTGTTTTGGTTTTATTTTTATGTCCTTTGGAAGGATCTTATATTTTATTTAGTTTTAATCTGTTAATGTAGTGAATTACATTGATAAATGTTCCAATATTGAACCACTGTTCACAGATAGGAGAGGCCAAAAGTCAAAATGTAATATCTTTTTTATACATTTTTAGATTTTTTTACTTTAGTATTGATAAGTAAAATTGCCATGTAATTTTATTTCAGTACTAAATCAATTTTAATTTGTTATCAGATTCACTAGCATCATATGTAATGTTGAGGACACTTTATTATTGAATTTCTATCAATATTATCTGTATTTCTGTTGTTTGCATTGTTAGGGCTATTGTCATTTAAATGTTTTAATAAGACTCCTCTATTTGTGGAAAAAAATATTTAACAGTTGATTCAATTTCCATAATAGCTCTAGAGCCAATTGGTTATTTTAGTTAATTGGGGGCATAGATTCATCATAGTTTCTCTAGGTATTTCATGTGATTTCTGAATGATGTGCATTCCTCTTCTAATTTTTCATTATGCAGTAAAAGGTAAACTCAAATCAGCAAACCCTATGTAAATATTGGTAGGGAAAAGAATAACTGTATACCTACAAACATAATATTTTAAATATTAATATATAAATCTAATATAAATATAATGTAAAATTATAAAGGTGTATTAATTTTCCTAGATACTCAAGACATACCAAACAAGCTGTATTCTGACAGAGATTCAGTGCAGCATAGGTTCTATCTCCTATTATTTCTTCCTCTTTTTTCCTTTTTCCATTTCTCTAATCCCTTTTCTATTAACCCCCTTGCCCCACAGCTATTGGACTAGTCAACAGTATCATTATTACTGGTCAATACTACTATTAGTAGAGCATTGCCATGCCCATTTTAGGATTCTGGGACCTAAATTATGCAAGAAATTTTATTCTTCATTTTTTTAATTGTTTATGTGGGAGGCAGTAAAATATCAACTTCTCTGAAGTTATTACATAAATGTAATGCAATTCAAATCACAATTTCTTTGTTTTGTTGATTTGAGGATATGTTTAATATTTTGTGAAGTAGTAAATTTATTTATCCAATCCAATTCAAATAAATTTAACCAAGAAGAACCAAGAAAACTATTTAAAATAGTAGCAGTGAGTATATGTTGGGCAAAATTAACCTCATCAGATATAAGAACAAAAATACTATTATCAAATAAATAAATGCTTGAATGTTAATTGACAAAGCATTAGAAAAGAATAGAAATGACAGAAATAGACTCAATAATAAACACAATTGTAACATAAGATAGAAGTGATAACATGCGGTTAAAAGATAAATAATTTAATAATGCTAAATAACTAGATCTCATCTGATTATTCGTAACATATAATTACCAAATATATTAAAGTCCTAAGTATTGAAATCCTAAATAGAAATATAAAAAGATAAATATCTACAAACTACAAGCGTTGTCTAGAGGCATGAGAAAGTTCTTACAAAGATAGAAAATTAAAAAAAAATAATAAAGAAATGATAAGATACCTTTGGGTTTAATTTCACAGAGAAATTCCAAGAACAGTCCTTTTTATGTTTCAGACAGAAAAGGGAAAATTACATATCAGAAGCCGACCATCCAGGGGCCTCTGGGTGTACCATCCTACTTATCCAGAGCTTTATCTCCCTGGGGAAATGGCATTTAGCCAAATCCAACTGCTGTAGCCTTTCTCTCTACCTAAGGGAAAGTAAAAAAAAGCTTAAGGAACAAATCTGAAAGTCAAAGCCCAAGGACTGAATTCCATTAAAAGTCTATAAAATGGGGTCCCTGGGTGGCTCAATGGGTTAAAGCCTCTGCCTTCGGCTCAGGTCATGATATCAGGGTCCTGGGATGGAGCCCCACATCAGGCTCTCTGCTCAACAGGGAGCCTGCTTCCCCTGATCTCTCTGCCTGCCTTTCTGCCTACTTGTGATCTCTCTCTCTCTCTTTCAAATAAATAAATAAAATTTTAAAAAACAAGACAAAAAAAAAAAAAACCCTATAAAATGCTTACCCCCTCCCCGGTCTTTCTCCCATATCAGTGAGGCTACAGTATAATTGATCGCAACTGATAGAGCTGCAAGTCACAGACTCTAATTAAGAAGGATTTCTTAGGAAAACTTAAGGACAAAGGGGCAAACAAATACACTAGTAAAAATGGAAGCTTCTGGCATCTATGGATATAGAAAACATTTGAACATAACTCAGCTCCTGTCAACATCAACATAAAACTTCACACTAAACTTCACACCTGTTTACCTCTGTTTCTATTTCTTGATACATCATGTTTGGCTTTCAAAAAATTTTTTGACATGCAAACACTCAAGAAAAACATTGTCCTAAGAGGAAAAGCAAGCATCAGAACCAGTCTAAAGTATGATGCAGGTTGTATAATAATAACATAAGGAATTTAAAATAGCTACTATCCATATGTTAAGGGCTCTAATGTAACAAGTAGACAGCATACCAGAAGAGATGGGTAATATAAACAAAAAAGTAGAAATGCTAGGAAGGAAACCAAACCAAGCAAAACAAAATAGAAATGCTAGAAATCAATAGAAATGGGGAATTCTTTTGATGGTATCTTTATTGGACTGGACAAAACTGAGCAAAGAATTAGTGAGGCTTGAAGATAAGTCAATAGAAACTTTTCAGACAGAAATATGGATGGGGCGCCTGGGTGGCTCAGTGGGTTAAGCCTCTGCCTTTGGCTTAGGACATGATCTCAGGATCCTGGGAATGAGCCCAGGACTTGTGATCTCTCTCTCTCTCTCTGTCAAATAAATAATAAAATCTTTTTTTAAAAAAAAGAAAGAAATATGGAGAAAAATAGTGAAACAAATGAAATGGAACATTTAATAACTGAAATAGCTACAAAGGCATAACATGCACAATGGGACTACCTCAAAGAGAGGAAGAGAGGAAGGGACAGAAGAAATATTTGAAGGGACAACGGCTGAAAATTTTCCAAAATTAATGACAGATACCAAATTACAGATCCAAGAAGCTGAGAGAACACCAAATAGGATAAATACTTATATCTATGCCTATCATTTTGAAGGCACAGAAAACTGAACACAAAGAGTAAATCTTGAAAGTCAAGATATAAAACAAAAACAAAACAAAAAATACACCTTGCCTATATAGGAAGAGACATAAGAATTACAACATACTTGGAGTCACAGAAACAAGTCACAAAAGTTACAGAAAGAAGAAGACAGTATAGGGAAATATTTGAAGTATTGAAAGAAAAGAAAACATCATCCTAAAATTCTGTATACAGGGGAATTGTCCTTCAAAACTAAAAAATAATTAAAGATTTTATGGATAAATAAAAACTAAGAAAATTGGTTAAAAAAGGCCTTTGTTACAACAAATGTTATAAGTAGTTCTATACAGAAAAGGAGAATGAAAAAAAAAAAAAGAAAAGGAGAATGATATTGGTCATAAATTTGTATCTACCTGTAGAAAGGGTCAGGAAAAAAAGATAAAATAAATTTTTACTTTTTTATTTCTAATTGATTTAGTGTATAATTGTCCAAAGTAATAATAATATATTTTGTAATTACTACATATGCATAAATGACGTGAATGGAGCAGTGTTATGAGGTATAGTAGGGAGGAATTGGGAATACTCTGTTCTAATGTATTTGTACTCTCCATGAAGCAGTATAGTGTTACTTAAAGGGGTTTTATATTAATTTTACATGTTATTGCAAATTCTAGGGTAACCTCTAAAGAATCTCAAAATAATTATAATTGAAATGCTAAGAATGGAGAGAACAATTTTATAAAATACTCAATTAAAATCAAAGCAAAAAAGAAGCAAAGACGAAAAAAAGAAAAAGAACAAGTACAATGAATAGAAAACAGTTACAAACATGGTAGATATTAATCCAAATACATCAATAATTATTTGAAATGTAAACAGTCTAAATACATCAATTAAAGAATAGACACTGTCAGCATGGATATAAAAATTGGACCCAACTCTATATTTTTCTTTAAGAAACCATGTTCAACTGTAAAGACACAGATAGGTTAAAAATTCAGAAATAAAAGTGTACCATGACAATGTTCCTCAAAGGAACTTGGTGTTGCTATATCAATTTCAAAAAACTCCATGTTTCATTCAAAACAAAAATTATCAGGGTTTAAGAGGGTCTTTGCATAGTGAGAAAAAGAGGTCAATAACCATGAAGATACAAGAATCCATAATTTGTGCACACCTAAAAACAATAAAAAATATATAAGACAAAACCTGATAGACCTGTGAGGAATAATAAAATCACTATTAGAGCCAGAGACTTCAACAATTCCATCTGAGTAATTGGTAAACCCAACAGATAGAAAATCAATAAGGATGTAGTTCAGGTGTACAGCACCAACATTCAACTAGATTTACCTGACGTTTATAGAATAGTTGATTCCACCACAAAATACATATCCATCATGCTTATAAGGGACCTTAAGGAAGAAAGGCCACATTTTGGACCATAAAGCACACTTGAGTAAATTTAAAATAATAGAAATCCAATAAAGTATGTTCTCAGATCAAAATGGAATTATACCACATCTATAACAGAAAAATAGTTGGACATCTTAAAATATTTGGAGATTGATAGATGCCTTTCTAAATAAAGGAGTCAAAAAAGTTTAAAGAAAAATGTAAAAATAGTTTGAATTGAATGAACAAGAAAAATAAAAATGAGTGCAGAAATTAACACAGAAAAACAAAAGGTAAGACTATTTTAAAATATTAAAGTTTATGAACTTCTAGTCATATTTACAAAGAAAGAGAGAAAACACTAATTACTGATATCAAAAATGAAAAAACGTTATTCATCACTATAATCTCATGGACATTACAAGTTAATAAAAGAATATTATAGACCACTCATTGTCCACATATTAGGTATCATGGGTGAAATGGAATAATTCCTTGAAAGACACATTCTACCAAAACTTATACAAGTAAAAATAGATAATATGAATAAGCCTATGTCTATCAAAGAAATTATACAAAAAAATTAACCTTAGAAAATAACAACAACAACAAAAACAAAAAAGAAAAGGAAGCAAGCAAGGAAGCACCAGGCCCAGATGGATTCACTGGTAAATTCTATCATTTACAGAATAAATAACACTAGATCTTTATAATCTCTTCCAGAAAATAGCAGAGGAAGTAAGGAAACACTTCCTAACACATTTGATGAGGCCACTATTACCCTAATGCCAAAATCAAATACATTACAAGACAAAAAACTACAGAGCAATGTCTGTCATGAACATAGACATAAAATTTTTTCACAAATATTATCAAATTATATCCAAAAATTCAAGAATCATACATTACAACCAAGTGGAATTTGTTCCAGTTGTATAAGCCTTGTTCAGTTTGACAGTAAGGAAGAAAAGTTATATGATCATATCGGTAGATTCAGAAAGAAGTATTTCATAAAATCCAACATCTATCTTAAAAACTCTCAGTAAATTAGGACAAAGAGAAGAAGCCCCCTTAGCTTGATAAAGAGCACCTACCAGAAAATGTTCAACTAAAATAGATTTAATCACAAGAAGCTGGATATTTGCCCTTACAACTGGGAACAAGGCATGAATGTTCCCTCTCACTGCTCCTATTTAACATCATATCAGAAATCCTAGCTAGTGCAATAAAACAGGAAGAGGAAATGAAAATATATAGATTTGGAAGAAATAAATAAAATGTTCTTTGTTCACAGATGTCTGTGTAGAAAATCCTAAAGGATTAAAAAAAATACTCCTAGACCTAATAAACCATTTGAGCAATGTGGTACAATACAAAGTTAATACACAAAAGCCAATGCTTCCCTATACCAGTGTGCAGGAAAGGGATAACTCATAGGCCTGTGTTGCTCAAATTCTGCACTTTGTGTTGAAATGCTATCTTCAGGATTAATGATTGTCTAGACCCTCAGCAATCCTAGACTATTTGCCTGGTAAGAATGTTTTTCTATGGCTGAAGTATGGGGCTGTGCTACACTTGTTTGATAACGTAGCTTATTATCATTGTTTTAAAAATGTGTTTTATTGTTAATATCAATTTTTGTATGCCTGAGGCCTTGGACCAAATTCTACCAAATCAATCATATAATTTATGCTAACCAACTTGATAAATGGTAAACACGTATTTTGCTCTGAGGAGTTGTTGCCTGTGCAACTAAAGCCAGTCTTGCAAGTACTGCATGCATACGTGACTTACCGCCATTAAAATACTGGACCCTCAGACTTGGCTGAGCTTTCTTGGTTGACAGCACTTTGCACAAATTGTCACACATGGTTGCTGGGAAAATTAAATGTATTGTGTGACTCCACTAAGAGAACACACCTGGAAGCTTGGGCCTAGTTTTTAATAGGGGCCTAGTTTTTAATAGACTACACTCAATAGGCCTTTTTTCCTTAGCTAATGTGTATCCTTTTGCTGTAATAAACAATAACCACAACGGTAACAGCTTTTCTGAATCCTACAAGTCTTTCTAACAATGCATATGCAGAAAACTACAATACTGTGTTGAAAAAAGTCAAAGATGTAAATAAATATTCCAAGAGATATTCTGTGTTGATGGATAGGAATTTTCAATATAATTAACATGTCATTTATTTCCAACTTGATCTATAGATTCAATGAATACAGAAAAACAACAAAAAAATAGAAACAAAAAATCCCTACAAAAATTTAGCAGGTCATTTTGTAAATATTCACAAACTGACTCTAAAGTTTATATGCATGGGGAAAAAATACCCACAGTACCCAATATTATACTGAGGAATAGCAAAGTTAGAAGACACACGACTCAACTTTAAGACTTATTATAAAGCTGTACAATCAAGACATATAATCAGTACAGCATGGAATTGATGATAAACTCATAGATCAATGGAACTGAATTGAGATCCCAGAAATAGGCCTCCATAATTCAGTGGAGAAAGGATAGGCTTTGAGAAAAAGTTGCTGGGAAATTTGGACATTGTAAAAGAAAATCATTTAGGCACTGAATTTACATATTTCACAAAAATTAGCTAAGAATATAGACCTAAATGTAAAATGTAAAACTATAAAATATCTATAAAATAATTTAAGGACAAAATGTAATTGACCTTGTGGATGGTGATAAATTTTTAAATACAAAACTAAAAGTATGAACCTTGAGAGAAAAAGATTCTGATAAACAAAACTTGGTCAAAATTAAAAGCTTACAAAAGACACTCTTAAGAGCATGAAAAGTAAGACACAGATCTAGGAGAAAATATTTACAAAACACATATAATAATGAAGGACCTATATCCAAGATACACAAAGAATACTTTAAGCTCAACAATAGCAAAACAAACCACCCAGTTACAAAATGAGCTAAAGAACTGAATAGACATCTCACCAAACGAGAGAAACAGGTGGTAAGTAAACATGGGAAAAGATGCTCAGTATTATCTGTTATTACTAAGTTGCAAATTGAGGCAATAACGAGATACCTCTACATAGATTTTCTAAAAACAAAGAAAACAAAAAACCTGACAGTACATTATGCTGATGATGATGCAGTTGGAAGCAGAAACTCTTATTCATTGCTGGTGAGAATGCACAATGGTATAGCCACTTTGGAAGAGAGTTTGACTGTTTTTTTTATTTTGTTTTAGTTTTTGTTTCACCATAAGAAGCAGCAGTTTTGCACCTAGGTATTTACCCAATTAACTTGAAAACTTGTGTTCACAAAAAATCTATATATGATTTTATAACAGCTGCATTCATAATCATCAAACCTGGAGCAACCAAGATGTTCTTTAATAAATAAGTGGATAAATAAATAGTGGTGCATTCATGCAGTAGCATAGTGTTCAGGAAAAAATGAAGTGAACTAAAAGCCATGAAAAGACATGAAGAACCTTAAATGTTAAGACTGTTAAGTTGAATAAACCAGTCTGAACATACTTGGCAATTCCATTTAGATGACATTTTGGAACAGGCAAAATTACAGGGACAGTAAAATGACCACTAGTTGCCAGAGATTTGGGACAGATGAATAGGAAAGCACAGGGAGTCTTAAGGTAGTGAAACTATTCTGTATGATACTCTAATAGTGGATACCTAACAATATGCATTTGCCAATACCCATAGAACTTTACAGAGCATAGAGTAAACAATGTATATGAACAAAAAGAAATCTTTTAGGTCAGGGGATCTCAAGAAGGAATGCAGACTGTGACAAGAGAATCTAATGGTATTAGAAATGTAGAAACAACCTCACTGAAGGAGTTGGGGAAAAAGAGGTGATTTAAGTAATTTTCAAAATGAAAGGGGTCTATAAAACTAAAGCCAGAGTGAACTGCATACAACCCACTATACTTTAGTTGATAAGGTTATCCCAGGAGTTACAGGTTAATAAGTCTGATACTGTTATACATGTATACTGGAATTCAACAATTAAACAATGGATGGTGAATAGTAGGGGCCAGTTTCTCACTGTTCAAGTGGAAATTTATACATAGGCAAGGAGAAGAGTTTAAAATAACTGTTGTAATAATCAGAATTGGATAAATCAGTAAAAATTCATGTTTCACTTAATATAGATGCAGATGGTTACACATAGATTTATTTATAGATATGTGTATATATATATCCTTGTTCTCTTAGCTATGAGGGTCTAAAAACTACAGCACCCCAGTAGCGATGAGCATATAGCTATCACCCATGTAATGGTGTCTGAAACCATTCTCCTATAAGAGAAAACAGGGATCTTTGGAGAAATGGCCAGTTTTAGGGGGTGGAGAGGTGGTGAGTGTGCACAGGAAATAAATACTGAGAATTGCTACAATATATCACTTATAATGTTTCTTTTCCAACAAAAAAATTATGAGATGTGAAACAATGGATAACTTATATGTTGGGGGAGGGGGGAAAAGACACAGCAAAACTGTTGGTAAGAATGACCAGATGTCAGAAGATTTCAGTGTAGTCATGAGAAGTATGTTAAAAGAAAGAAAAATCATGACTACAGACCCAAGGAGACTATGAGTATTATGGAAATGTAACCTCAGAGAGTATCAGGAAGGAGATAGAAATTATTTTAAAAGAACGAAATAAAAATTTTGGAATTGAAATGTCCATCAACTGAAATGAAGTATTCACTAGAGGGGTTCATAAGAGAACCCCTCATAAGAGAAAGAATTAGCAAACCTTCAGGAGAGATCAGTGGATATTGTACATCAGAAGAATGAGGGGCAGATGAAAGGAACAGAGCCACAGAGACATTTGTGAGACTTCTAAGCACACCTACATATGTGTAATAGAAAACAAGAAGAGGAAAGGAAAGATAAAGCAGAAAAAAAAATACTCAAAAAAATGATGGCTGCAAATTTCCCAAAGTTTAAAAAAATATATAGCAATCTATACATCCCAGAAGTTCGATAAATTCTAAGAAGGATAAATGAACAAAGATTCAAAAATAGACATATCATTGTATAAATGTTGAAAACCAAAGACAAGAAGTAAATCTTCAAAGTAGCAAGGGAAAATGACTCCTCAATTATTAGGGAACCCCATTAAGATTAATAGCTAACTTTTAGCAGAAACAAAGGACCAGAAAACAGGATGGCTTAGTGAAAAAGGACTGAAAAAATACAAAGAACTATCAACAAAGAATCTTATCTTCAGCATCCTGTCTGAAAAATGAAGATAAAATGCACTCCTGTATAAACAAGAATGGAGAGATTTGTTGCCAGCAGAACTGCTTTACAAGAAATGGATGTTCTTCAGGCTGAAAGCAAGTAAACACAGAAAATTGAGCCCACGCAAGAAAACAAAGAGCAACAGCAAAAATAATTATGTAATTTTAAAAGACAGTGTAAAAGCATACTTCTTCTTTTTCTCTTAATTAATTTAAAAAGATAGTATAAAACAATATCTATAAAAGTGTATTCTCAAGCCTATAACATATAGAAATATAGTATATTTTAAAGTAATAATACATGCGGGTGCCTGGGTGACTCAGTCATTAAGCATCTACCTTCGGCTCAGGTCATGATCTCAGGTTCCTGGGATGGAGCCTTGCATTGGGCTCCCTGCTCAGCAGGAGACCTGCTTCTCGCCTCCCACTCTCCCTGACTGTTCCCTCTCTTGCTGTGTCTGTCTCTGTCAAATAGTAAATAAAATCTTTTAAAAAGATTAAAAAATAAAGTAATAGTACAAAGGAGGTGAGGAGGAAAAAAAGCTGTATTGGAGGAAACAATACTAGATTTAATAGGAATCCACAGAAACAAATGGAGAGATACAGAAATGGTAATTAAGAATAGAGGCGTAGCAAACCCTAAAAACATACTTGCTATCTTTTCATTCTGTTTATTTAATAGTGATAAATTATATAAAGTGACATGATATAAAGTGGTAACATGTACATATATGTAAAATAACGTGTTTATGTTATGTACATATATGTATGTACACATGTATCTTTGTAAGTATAAATTTAAAATAGTACAGAATGTGGAAGAGAGAATAGAGCATTATAGAAGTAATATTTCTATATCTCATTAAAATTAGTATAATTCTGGAATCTATTTTTGACAATGTATATCATTGTCTAGATAAGCCCTAGAGCAACCACGAAGAAAATCCCTCAAAAATATAATGGGAAAAATCTTTAAGGGAATTAAAATGTTGTGCTAGAAAATATTCACTTAATGCAAAGAAAAGCAGGGAAGGAAAAAAGAAAGAAAAATGATGTAACACATATAGATTACAAAAAGAAAAATGGCAGATGTAAATGCAACCATATAACACTAAGTGGAAACCAATTGAAAAACAAATCAAATGTCAGAGATTGTTAGAATGGATAAAAACATTTAAAATCCAACTATAAACTGTCTATAGGAGATATACTTGAGATTCAGAGACAAAGATAGGTGAAAAGTAAAAGAATAGGTGAAAATATAGTATGTAAACAACCATCACAAGAAAGCTGCAGTATTATATACTAATATCAAAGTAGACTTTTAATCAAAAACTTTTAATAGAGATAAAGACATTTTATAATGATGAAAGAGTCAGTCCCTCAGAAGGATATAACAGAAACGTATATGCCTAACAATAGAGCCTCAGGATATGCAAAGCAAATGTTGGCAGAATTCAAGGAACAAGTAGAGAATTCAGCAATAATATTTGGAAACTTCAATACCCCACTTTTTTTTCTCCCCAAATATGTTTATTTTAATTTTTCAGTGTTACAAGATTGATTGTTCATGCACCACACCCAGTGCTCCATGCAGTACGTGCCCTTTTCGATACCCACCACCAGGCTTCACCCCCCCACCCCCTCCCCTCCAGAACCCTCAGTTTGTTGCTCAAAGTACACAGTCTCTCCTGGTTCATCACCCCCTCCGATTTCCCCCCATTCGCCCTTCCCTTCCTTCTCACGATGCCCTCCATAATTTTCTTTATACTCCACACCTAAGTGAGACCATAAGATAATTGCCTCTCTCCGCTTGACTTATTTCACTCCGCATAATCTCTTCTAGTCCTGTCCATGTTGATACAAAAGTTGGATATTCATCCTTTCTGATGGAGGCATAATATTCCATTGTATAGATGTACCACTTCTTCCTTATCCATTCGTCCGTTGAAGGGCATTTTGGTTCTTTCCACAGTTTGGCTATTGTGGCCATTGCGGCTATGAACATTGGGGTACATGTGGCCCTTCTTTGTACGGCATCTGCTTCTTTGG
>CM052807.1:7281003-7300777 GCA_028533885.1 Nasua narica
TTTTTTTTTAATTTATCAACCTCTGTGAGCCTTTTAAAATATTGTCCCATAATCACCTTCATATGCCTATGAAATTTTAATACCACCGATATTCTATGTATTTGTGGTGTTACTTTTCTAGGGCTGCCATACAAAATTAACACAAATTGTTTAAAGCAATAAAAATTTGTTGTCTCAAAATTCTAGTGGCTAGAAATTTGATATCAAGATGTTGACAGGACTATGCTATTTCTGAAGGTTATAAAGAAGGATCTTTCTAGCTTGCCTTTTTTTTTTTTTTTTGATCACCAGTGATCTTGACATGCTTTTAGCTTGTAGAAGCATCTTTCAATCATATGGCATTCTCCCTGTGTGTCTTTAAAACCATCTCCCATTGTGCTTGTCTCCAGCCAAACTTCTGTCTTATTACAAATGCACCAGTCATTGGATTAGGGCCCACCCTGAATCCAGTATGACCTCATCTTAACTTGATCACACCTATAGAGACCCTATTTCCAATTGGAGTCACATTCAGGTTCTGTGTAGACATGAGTTTTTGGAGACATTACTCAACCCAGAATCTGTTTTTGTAATATATATATATATATATATATATATATATATATATCTCATCTGTGCTTTGTACATAAAGAGTAAGAATTTTTGCTGCCCTGCAAGATCCAATTTTTACCCTGTTATGGGTAGTATCACTCCTAATGAAAAATGCATGTTCTAAGACAGGGATAAGCCTTATATGGTCTGTGGGTCAAGTCCCGCCTGTCATTCATTTGCATATTTTAATGGCTGCTTCTGTGTTGTATCTCAGTTACCACACAGACTGGCCTGCAAAGTCTGAAATATTTCCTGTCCGGCCCCTTTACAGAAAATATTTGTCATGCCCAGCTCTAGACTCTCACGATTGAGAATGGCATACAGAGAAGTATTGTCGTGCACAGAGCAACAACTTACCAAATCACGTCTTGGCTTTATGATTGTATAATATTCATAGGGCCTAGGGTATTGTCATACTGGTGTGTTCATTATGGTGGAACAAAGGAGAGTCAGCAGAGGTCAAGCTAATTCCAGGAGGCTATTTAGGTGGAAGAGTGTTTTTATATGTTATGAGCGTAGATGGAATTGATCATGTCAAGGATGTTAAATAATATCCTTTGGAGAAGCAAGCCAGTATTTGAAAGCAGTGAGATGGAATATAAAGTCTGGATTCTTGTGTAGATGAGAAATGGGAAAATTGGTTTTAAAAGGCAGAAACCATGAAGGAAAGGTAAGCTGATTTAATAAAATAACAATTGCTAAACAAACAAACAAACAAAAAAACCTAAATATGAATAGTTAAAATTTATATGAAATGAACTTTTTTTGCTTGCCATTGTTCAAAAAACTCACAACATATTTACTTATTAAATCCTCAAACATGCTGAGTTGAATATCATTACAATAGCAATATCAAAAATAATATCAGCAAAATAATTTAGCATTTATTGGCCATCTACTTTTTAAAATAAATGAAACCTCAAAAATAAATCCTCAAGACAGGCCATTTTCTTTCCATTTTACAATGGGGAAACTGATCCAAAAAAGAAGGTGCTTGCATAGAATCACAGAAATATACCCAGTGATTGGCAAAGCCAAGACTAGAACCCAGGTTTGTCTGCCACTAAGTGGTTTTGTTCCTCATTTCTTCAAGTCACACTGCATGTATAGACAAGCAGAAGCCAAAGAACAGGGAGTCAATAAAAGTAGAACAAATGGGCAGAAAGAATGGCAATAGGGAAAAGTATTGTGATTTATTTTCCCAAAACAAGGGTCTTTTCTTTCTGCCTTGCTGTTATCTTCCATGTTCTGCTAGGGTTTCCAGACTCTCATTGGTTTGTGTTTGTATATAAAGTGACAAATTGACAATTATAACGACAGATGAAGACATTAGTTTCGTGATGATTCTTAAGGGTGGTTGCAAGCCTTTTCCACTTCCGATTAAGTGACATCTACTGATAGGATTTGAGACCGATAGGAATTTTAACTGAAATAGAAATATCCAACTCTGCCTCAGTCTTATCAAGAAAAAAAAATAAAACATTGGTGTTTCATTCAATTTATTTAATACATTTAGTATCAGCACTATGCCTGGTATCTGATCCTTCTCTTCCTTCTTGGGCAGGCCAGAAGAATGCAGTTTCTACTGGGCTAATCCACAGGGATGACAGAGTGGGAAGGAGAGTATGCCTAATTGTGTCTGCTAAGAATAGTACCTTATATATTGTTGAGAGATTTAAATCAGATTATACCTGTAAAGTATTTGGAGTAATACTTAGCCAGTGTAGGTTATCAGCAGCTTTTTTTTTTTTTTTTTTTTTTTTTAACGAAAAAGAACTAGAGCTAAAGGGACAAGTTGGGAAAGCGTCTTTGTTAGAGAAACCTGTGAAGGGAAGTACAAGGAAAAACTAAAGAGAGTACAGATGAAGGGTTGCTTTTCAGTCTTTTTGCTTATAGTCTGAGCCAGAACCAGTTGTTTGTGACTGATTATCTTCTACATCTCTGAGTGCTGTGTAGCCTTGCACAGGTAGATAGCATGAAGGAGCTATGAGTGTGAGTACTGAGGGAAGCAGTGCTAACTCTTCCTATAGCAAGGAGAAATAGGAATTCACATTTAACTCTCCTTATCAATTCTCTTTCAGGTAGACTAATTTACATGCCACAAATTACAAGTTTTCTGTTTGTGTACTTATTCTTTGGTGAAGTGCTGTGTAGTAGGCATTCGATGGCCCCCAGAGATATTCAAGTCCTAGTTCTCCAGACCTAGAAATATGCTACCTTGTAAAAAGGACTTTGCAGATATGAATCGGTTAAGGATCTTAAGGTAGATTGTTCTGGATTACCAGATGGACCCAATGTATTCAAAAGTATCCTGGGGCACCTGGGTGGCTCAGTGAGTTAAAGCCTCTGCCTTCAGCTCAGGTCATGATCTCAGGATCCTGGGATCGAGCCCCACATGGGACTCTCTGCTCAGCAGGGGGCCTGCTTCCCCTCCCTCCACCCCCACCCCCCCCGCCTCTCTGCCTGCTTCTCTGCCTACTTGTGATCTCTATCCCTCTGTCAAATAAATAAATAAATAAATAATCTTAAAAAAAAAGTATCCTTATAAGAGAAAGAAGAGAGCAGGGGAATCAGAGTCAGAGAAGGAGATAAAAGGCAAAAGCAGAGGCTTAAAGTGAGGTAGCATGAGGAGGACTTGACCGGCCACTTCTGGCTCTGATGATGGAGGACGGGGGCCCTGAGCTAAGGAATGTGGGCAGCCTCTAGAAGCTGGAAAAGGGGTATAAATGGATTATCCCATAGAGACTCCACATCCCTAAATACAGTTTGTATTGTCAAATAGGAATTCACCAAGCATGACACTTTTGAGCAGAATATAAGTCTGCTAAACTTGAGATGGCCAAATTCTTTGCCAAAGAAGCATTTTCATGCATTTCTTTGTTCAAATACAATACGAGACAGAACTGGAAGTATGCAGTCCTTCTGGGACTCAGCCAGAAAGTCTGCCTCTACCCTTACTATTTTTCATGACTGTAAATACACATTTCAGGATACAAACTGCTATCGCCCTCCCTTCCTCTTCCAATACTGCACTGGAAGTTAGAAAGTTACAACTTATTAGTTGTAAGTTATGGATGGAAAGGAAATACAAAAGGTTGTAGTAAGTGGAGATCAGAGTATAGAAGGAAGACATATTTCTGGCTGTCTCACAGTTTATTTTTCACATCATGGCTGTGGGCATAAATGGCATGGAAATTCTCAGATTTCTGTTTGGTGTAGCCACTGTGCTCCCTAACTATGCCAAACAGTAAAAGAAAGCTAAGAGGTTATTTAATTCATTCCCATTAAGCCAGGGCCTTCTAACTCAGATTCTGAGGCTTTTAATCTCAATTCATTCCCATTTATCAGAAATTCTTACAGATGCTACCAGGAGGTCTCTTGTTAGCCTTTGTTTCTACTGCTCTTGGACATTTTCATAATTGTAAAAAATTTGCGCCTTCGTAGAGAGCTGAAAGGAGACATATTCGTCTAGATCATCTTAACCCACAGTTATCTCCCTTTGTTTGAATTTATTTTTTAAACCAAATGAAATCTTTTTGCCAGGAAAAAGTTAATATGAAATAAACTTGCTAAAAAGTTAAGGTTTAGATTTGTATGCTCCCTCATGTCATTCCACAAATTCTGTTCGCCATTATTACATGGGAAACTTGTAATAACATTCTAGTGTTTAAAAATTAGGTATACAGTGACTTCATTTCAGAACATCTCTAAAACTTTTATTTCTGCAGAAAAAAATCCGAATCATCCACAGAGAGATTAGAGTTCTCAGGATTTCTTTGTCGTAACTTTGGTGTGCCTGCCCATTCCATTGTATTCCTCATGATAGGCTCTCTCAATCCTGTGCAATTGACTTTTTTAAATTATTATTATTTGAGTATAGTTGACACATAATGTTCTGTTAATTTCAGATGTGCAACACAGTGATTTGACAAGTTTATATGTTAAGCTATGCTTACTGCAAGTATAGTTGTGACCATACAACACTATTACAATAGCATTGACTCCATTCCCTATGCTGTACCTTTTACTCCCTTGAATTACTCATTCCATCACTGGAAACCTCTATCTCCAACTCCTCTTCATTCAGTTTGCCCATCCCCCAACCTCTTTCCCCTCAGGCAACCATCAGTTAGTTCTCTGTACTATAGGTCTGATTCTGCTTTTTCTTTGTGTATTCATTTGTTACCTTTTTTGGATGCTGCCCATAAGTGAGATTATGTGGTACTTGTCTTTCTCTGTCTTATGTCACTTAGCATACTCTCTAGGTCCATCCATCCATGTTGTAATATGGTCCCTCCATGTTATCACAGAGATGGATAATTCCTTGTGGAGAGCTGAGGTGACCTATGCTTTGTAAAGCATTTAAGAGCATCCCTGGCCTCTACCCACTAGATGCAATGGTGACAACTGAGGTTTTTCCAGGGAAATGTCCCCAGGGAAGAGTGGGGGTGCAACATTATCTCCAGGTGAAAACCACTGGCAAATGAAAATTAGGATCAAAAGGTCTAGGTTCTAGGTCTTGATTCTATTCTGATACTGCCACCTAAAATGTGTGTTCTAGCCTCAGAGAGAAAATGCTCATGAGTGAAATCAGAGAGGTGTTTATTAAATGCTGCAACATGTTAGAAAGCACACACTGTTCCCTTTGGAATCATAAAGTGCTCTCAATGCATACAGAAGGAATCCATTTCCCTTTTACCTCCCCCCAGACTGAGAACTGGCTGTTCCAGCAGGCACAGGGGTTAGCAGAATTGTGCACCCATGGATTGTCAGAATGGCAGAAGTCAGAGGTGGCCCAGGCCAGACCCTGGACCGGCTGCAGCAGTGGTAATCATCAGCACTGAGTCAGAAGCTACAAAAGCAAGTATTAACAGTGACACTGGGATATAGCAACTAACACAAGCACAGAAGATGCCAAACGCTAAGTTTCGAAGGCATATAGAAGTAGCAGTGGTTGGTCAAATCTTAAAATGAGCAGAGTGAGCTGAGGTTCCAAACTGAGCTTGGATCAGAAGAGATGATTTATGTAGGAAGCAGTGCTAAGAGGGTAAGGAGCAATGATGCACATTGATACCATGGACAGATGATTCAGCTCCTGAAATAGCCCAGCAATATTTGAAGGGATGGGAGAAGTTACCTTAAAGAGGGCTTCAGTTTTGAGTAAGTAGCTATGGGAATAAAACAGCAGGATCTGGGCATTTAAATTATAATAGGCTCATTTGAATCCATAGGCTAGTGAGAACTAAGTAGTGTTAGGGGCAAATCAATGAACTATCATTTAAAATGAGTGTTTTTACTCACCTTATGTAGTACAAATATATGAATTCAGTAATTCAAACTACTAATAAAAAAATGAAGCCCTAGAAAAAAATTTAGTGACTCTTCACTATATTTTATGATTACTAAGACAAATTCAAAATTGATTAGTAAGTCATGGTTTTGTCTTTCTTCATTTTAATAAATTATTCTTAAATGAACTATAGTCTTAGCCTACCATTGTCTGTTTGGAGTTTACTTGGTCCTTTGAAGGTAAAAATGCAGTTACGTATTAGTGATTATATTATTCATGAGTCTTGGCATACAGAGCTTAATATGTGATTTAAGTATAATAGTTTCAAACATGGAACATTAATATACTGAAATATTCAGGTAAGTTAGGAAAATCACAGCTAATCAACCTCACTTACCATAAAGTATCAACTGTTTAGTGACCCAAAAGGAATCTTTAACATACAGTGCAAATCTTACAGATGTAAATAGTGGTACTGTAAGACTTCTTAATATGACCTAGTGACCATACATACTTCCTCTTTAAAACCATTAAAATGTTAGTAAGAAAAAAAATTCACAAAGACAAAGAGAAAAGGAGAAGAGATAATAGCAGATAAATAATTCTAACAATTTGGAAGATAAAATTGAGTGAAAGAGCAATCACTTCCTTGGTTTATGGAGGAAGTTATAACTTGGGTGACTTCAGAGGTTAATACTAATAAAAGGCAAATCTACTTTTTGCCATAGAATCCCCCAAATGCTCAGGGATTGGAAACCCAGCTTACCCCAGTAGTAGAAGGCCAGGGGCTAAGTTGAAACCATAAGAATATGTTGAAAATATGGATATGGAATGTTTAGACCAGTCAACTGTCCCTTCTGTCGGTGGGAGACTGACATATAGCCAATTTTGAGACTTTGGTGGTATGAGACACAGTGTAGCCAGGAGACCTGAGAGAAGAAACAGAGAAGATGTGGGGAAGAAAAGACAGGTGTTGAAGATAAAGATGAGGTGAAACTCTGCATAGACCTTTGGGCACCCAGCTCTTTTGCTGTACCCATTTTTAGAATGTTAAGTAGTTGGGATTATGGCTCATCTTAACTATGTCTCAGCATCTCAAGACTATAGAATCTAAACAACCTAAGAAAAGAGGGACATCTGTATATCAATAACTGTGTTTTATCCTCAATTTGAAAAGCTAACTTTTCACATATTCACACTATAATAAACCCAATGGTTGATAAGCTCTGACCACTTATACAGAAATTCCAATCAAATTTTTTGTGTCTCACTTTTAAAAAGTGAGTCCCCTTATAAAATTCCTAGAATAATGTAGGGGAAAACCTGGATGCCCTTGGGCATGGTGATGCCTTTTTAGGTATAACACCAGACACGATCCATGAAATATATAACCAAGAAGCGTGACTTCATCAAAATCTTCCCAGTGAAAAACAATGTCAGGAAAACTAGAAGACAAGTCACAGAATGGAGAAAATATTTGAAAAAAAAAAAAAAAACAAATGATAAAGGATGTTATACAAAATATACAAAGAATTCTCAAAACTGAATAATACGAAAATAACCCAATTAAAATGGCCAAAGACCTTGGCAAAAATCTCACCAAAGAAGATATATAGACACATTTAAAAATAAGCATATAAAAAGATGCTCCGGGCCCCTGGGTGGCGCAGTTGGTTGAGCGACTGCATTCGGCTCAGGTCATGATCCCGGAGTGCCGGGATCGAGTACCACATCGGGCTCCCAGCTCCATGGGGAGTCCGCTTCTCACTCTGACCTGCTCTCTCTCACTCTCTCTCTTTCCTAGTAAATAAATAAATAAATAAATAAAATCTTTAAAAAAAAAATAAAAATAAAAAGATGCTCCACATCATATGTCATCATAGAAATGGAAAGTAAATGAATCACAATTGCTAAAATGCCTGAAATCAAGAATACTGACACCACCAAAGGCTAATATGAAACAGCGGGAATTCTCATACCATTCCTAATGGAAATACAAAATGGTGCAGCCACTTAAGAAGACAGTTTGGTGGATTCTTACAAAACTAAACATACTCTTTTTTTTTTTTTAAGATTTTATTTATTTATTTGACAGAGAGAGATCACAAGCAGGCAGAGAGGCAGGCAGAGAGAGAGCAAGAAGCAGACTCCAAGCAGAGCAGAGAGCCCAGTGCGGGGCTCGATCCCAGGACCCTGGGATCATGAACTGAGCCGAAGGCAGAGGCTTCAACCCACTGAGCCACCCAGGCGCCCCCAAAACTAAACATACTCTTATCAATAAAATCCAGCAATCTTGCTACTTAGTATTTACCCAAACAAGTTGAAAACTTATGCCCACACATAAATCTGTACACAGAAAACCATTTATAGTGGTTTTATTCATAATTGCTAAGACTTGGAAGCAACCAAGATGTCCCTCAGTAGGTGAATGCATAAATAAATTGTGGTACATCCAGAAAATGGAATATTATTCAGTGCTAAAAAGAAATGATTAAAGTATGAAATAAATGATATTAAAGTATGAAAAGACATGGAGGAAACTTAAATACATATTACTAAGTGAAAGAAATCAATCTGAAAAGGTTACATGCTGTATTATTCCAACTATATTACATTTTGGAAAAAACAAAATGGTGGACACAATAAAAAGATCAGTGGTTGCCAGAGGTTATGGGGTAAGGAAGGGATGAATAAATAGAGAATAGGGAATTTTTAGGGCAGTGAAACTACTTTGTATATTATAATGATGAAAATATATCATTACACATTTGTACAAACCCATAAAATGTACAACACCAAAAGTGAACCCTAAGGCAAACTGTGAACCATGGATGATTATGATGTGTCAATGTAGGTTCATTCTTAGTAACAAATGCTTCACATAGATGGGTAATGCTCATTATGGGGAAGCTATTCAGGTGTAGGGAAAGAGTATATGGAAAATCTCTGCACCTTGATCTCAAGTTTGTTCTGAACCTAAAACCACTCTAAAAAAATTAAGTCTAAAAATATTAAATGAAGAATGCTATAGTTTCTAAAATAGAAATGAATAAGTATAGGAGTTGGTATTAAATTATAATTGTGAAGGATGGATTGTTACATGGAAAAATGCTTATGATATAATATTAAAATAAATTACCAAAATAATAAAAAAATATTTCTGGAATTTTTAGTATGGAAAATAGAAGAGGGAGAAGAATTTAAAGAAACAAGAATAAATATAGAAAATTGTGTGAAGAAAAGACAACTTAAAAAAAGTCAACTGTAATTACTGTCATTAGACAAGATATGAAATAAGATATTCTGAAAAAAAAAGGGAACAATCAGAACTCTTCGTAATTATAAATAGAATAGTTGAATGCTCTGGTTCCAGGAAGATGCAATAGATATACTTTTTCCTTCTTCTTTCTGCTAAGAATGACTAAACATTACATATTAAACAAATGACAGAAGACTATGAAAGGTATTTGAGAAAGAAGTTAGACTGGTTAGGGACCACACAGTGATGATAGTCTTGGGTTTTTAGGTTTTGTTTTGTCTTGTTTTTTTTGTGTTATACATCCATACAGGGTGCTAGAGAACTGGCAACTGGGAAATGTCAACAGGTGCAGGAAGTAAAACAAAACAAAAAAAGAGGCCTGAGAAAAAGTGTTTTCATTCAGCCGAAAGATAGGAAGGTGGGAGCCTAACAAAAGGATACTTTTAGATAATAACTGCCCTATTCTAGACAAGCACCAAAGAAAAACTGTAGTGCTCTTCCCACTCCTTCTAGCCAAGGTCACGTAGAGCACAGACTTGCACCCTTGGCAAGCTATAACAAAATACTCCCAGGCTCGATAGTGTCAGTATAGATCACACAGGAGACTGGACCTCTACCCACCATTCAGGGGCAGTGTGGTAGCCTTTCCCTCCCTGCTGGGATGGTGTCACAGGAGGGCTACTGGAGTCAGGATTTTCACCACCCCCCTCAGCAGGAGCAAGGCAAAGAAGAAGAGAGACTTAACATTGAGTGAGGAAAATTCACGAAAAGATTCCAACACCAATATGACATAGATATTAGAATTATCTGACATGGTTTTTAATGATTCTCTTACATTGACCATCTAAGGGTAGCAATGTAAGAAGAAACAATCTCTCCACTTCCTTTCCTCCATCTGCTCAGCAGCCACAAAGAAGCAACTATGCGTGAATGCATTTCCATCCATGTTGACCAGGCTGGTGTCCAGATTGGCAGTGCCTGCTGGGAGCTCTCTTGCCTAGAACATGGCATCCAGCTCAATGGTCAGATGCCAACTGACAAGACCATTGGGAGAGGATATGACTTCTTCAATACCATCTTTATTGAGTTAGGGGCTGGCAAGCATGTGCCCAAGGCAGAGTCTGTAGACCTGGAATCCACAGTCATTGATGAAGTTCACACTGGCTCCTATTATAGCTCTTCCACCCTAAGCAGCTCATCACAGGCAAGGAAGATACTATGCTCAAGGGCACCACACTCTCAGCAAGGAGATCATTGACCTTGTCTTGGACCAAATTTGGAAACTGGCCAACCAGTGCACAGGTGTTCAGGGCTTCTTGGGTTTTCTACAGCTTTGGATGGGGAACTGGTCCCAGGTACCCCTTGCATCTGATGGAACATCTGTCTGTCAATTAGGGGAAGAAGTCCGAGTTGGAGTTCTCCATTTACCCAGCCCCCCAGGTTCCCACAACTATAATTGAACTCTACAACTCCATCCTCACTACCCACACCACCCTGGAGAACTCTGATTGTGCCTTCATGGTAGACAGTGAGGCCATATATGGCATCTGTCCTTGAAACCTCAAATTGAACACCCAACCTACATTAACCTGAAGAGGTTGATAGGTCAAATTGTGTCCTCTATCACTGCTTCCCTCAGATTTGATGGAGCCCTGAATGCTGATCTGACAGAATTCCAAACCAACCTGGTACCCTATCCCTACATCCACTTCCCTCTGTCCACATAGGCCCCTGTTGCCTCTGCTGAGAAGTCCTGCCATGAACAGCTTTCTGTAGCAGAAATCACCAGTGCATGCTTAGAGCCAGCCAACCAGGTGGTGAAATGTGACCATTGCCATTGTAAATACATGGCTTGCTGCCTATTGTACTGTGGTCACATGGTTCCCGAAGATGTCAGTGCTGCTGATGCCACCATCAAGACCAAGCATACCACCCAGTTTGTGGACTGGTGGCCCACTTGCTTCAAAGTGGGCATTAATTACCAGTCTTCCACTGTGGTACCTAGTGGAGACTTGGCCAAAGTTCGGTAAGCTCTGCGCCTGCTGAGAAACAGCACAGACATTGCTGAAGCCCGGGCTCACCTGGACCACAAGTTTGACCTGATATATGTCAAGTGTGCCTTTGTTCACTGTTATGTGGGTGAGGACACGGAGGAGGACATGGTTGCCCTGGAGAAGGATTATAAGGAAGCTGGTATGGATTCTGTTGAAGGAGAGGGTAAAGAAGAAGAGAAATACTAAAGTTAAAAAATGTTATAAAGGTGCTGCTTTTACAGGGAAACTTATTCTGTTCTGAACATTAAAAAGTTGTGCTCTGATAGTTAATTTGTAGGTAGCCCTGTATAGTCTCATATACAATTATTGACTTGTGTTTTAAAACAAAATGCTTTGTCACAGACCCAAGGTGTCCATTTCTCTGATGGGTTTGAATAAATATTCCCTGTCTTAAAAAAAAATTATCTGACCATAATGAAAATTATGGAGCATTTATAAACACAGACGAACAAATGGAAAAAATAGGAAGTCTCAAGGAAGAAGCAAAGTTTCAGAAACTAAAGAACAAAATGTCAAATATAAGGAACAACCAAATGAAATTTAGAAAAAAATATAATTATCAATTAAAAAAAAAACCAGTGAATGGAGTAAAACAGCACAATGGAAAGGAAAGAGAAAAAAAAATCTGTGATCTTTGAAAGAGAACAATAGACATTACCAATCTAAACAAAAGAGAACAATTAGGCCAAAAGGAACAACAACAACAACAACAGCAAAGAACACCTCAAGAACCTGTGGGAGTATAATAAGAGATTTGTATTGTTGGAACCCCAGAAGGAGAAGATAAAATGAATGAGACTGAAAAATATATAAGGAAATAATGACTTCACATTTCCCAAACTCAGCAAGAAGATGAGTAAGCCACATGCAGAATAAACCTAAAGAATTCCATGTCAAAGCATTTTTTTAGTGAAGTTACTGAAAAATACAGACAAAGGGGAAAAAAAAAAAAACTCTTGAAAGAAGACAGAGAAATTATGCTTTAGCTGTCAGGGAAAAACCATCCCAATGGCAGTAGATTTCTCATCAGAAACCATGATGACCAGACGAAAGCACTGCAGTGTTTTTCAAGAGCTAAATATGAAGAACCATCAACTGAGAATTGTATACTTCCTGAAAACGTCCTCAAGAGTGAAAGGGAAATCAAGCCATTCTCAGATGAAGGAAAACTATTATAATTTTTTGCTGAGAAGTATATCCTAAAAGAGTGGTAAAGAAGGTTCTCAAAAAAAAAAAAAAAGGTTCTCTAAATAAGACTAAATGATAAATCTTGGAACATCCAAAAGAAAGATAATGCAGAAAGACCAAAAATATGGCATATACAATAGATTTTCCTGCTCCTCTTGAATTTGATATTTGAAAGAAAAACTGTAACATTTTGAAATGTAGTTCTCATAGTATGTAGAGAGTAATATTTAAGAATCTACCTTTTATAGGGTAAAGGGACATAAAAGGAAGGAAGTTTTCCATGCTTTACTTTAGTGGGTTAAATGTCAACACCAGAAGACTTATTAAGTTGTGAATATATGATATAATATCTATAACAACCATTATAAATCTGCACAAAGACATATACTAAAAAGAACCACAGATATATCAACATGGAATTATTTTTAATGTTTAAGTAACCAGCCAGATGTCAGGAAAAAGAAAACAGGAAAACAAAAATCAGAGTAAACAGAAAACAGATTTAAACTTTAATATACCAATAATTACATTTAATATAAGTGGTCTAGAAAGGCTAAAGAAAATACATAGGCATCCTGGGGAGGAAATATGACCCAACTATATGTCAGCAACATTTTAATACAGTGATATATAAAGATAAAACCATCTTTTCTTTATGGTAAACCATCAAAACCATCAAACAGTAATAAGTAAACCATCAAAACATTAATAAAAGGGAAGCAACTGTAACTATGTTAATATGTTAATATCAGATGAAGTACACCTGAGATCAGAGAAAATTACCAGAGACAGAGGAGAACATTACATAATGATAAAAGCTTCTGTCTCCAAGAAGTTACAGCAATCCTCCATGTGGATGCACCCATTTACAGAGTTGCAATATATTGTAAAGCAAAAACTGATAGAAGTGAAAAAAGAGGAAAAAAGTGAAAAAAAAAACAAAACTGAGCCTCAGTCGATTGAGTGGCTTCAGCTCAGGTCATGATCCCAGGGCCCTGAGATCAAGCTCCATATCGGAATTCCTGACTGGTAGGGAGTCTGCTTCTCCCTCTCCCTGCTGCTCCCCACCCCCTGCTTCTTCTCTTTCTATATATATCAGATAAATAAAATCTTAAAAATAAATTAAAAAAGAAATCAACAAATCCACAATTATAGTTAGAGATTTCAATGTCACCCTCTCAATAATTGATAGAATAATTAGAAGAGAGAAGTTATGGAAGAATTTAACATCATCATCACTCACCAGAATCTAGTCAACATTTATAGAATACTCCACCCAACAGTAGCGGAAGACAAATTATTTTAAGTTTCCATTGAACATATACCAAGGTAGACCATACCCTGGATCATTAAGCAAATATTAACCAATTTAAAAGTTTGAAAGCATACAGAATATTCTTTCTGACCATGGGGAAATCTAACTAGAAATCAGTAATTAAAAGGTAACAGGGCATATCCAAATTAAACATTATACTTCTAAATAATGGGCCAAAGAGAAGTCTCAGGAAAATAATAATTTTAAAAAAAAAGTATACTGACCAGGATGAAAATTAAAAAAAAAAAAAACCTTTATGGAATAATCCAAAGCAGTGCTTATAAGGAAATTTATAATAATTTATGCTTGCATAGAAAATAGGAAAAGTATCAAATCAGTAATCTAAGCCCCCGAATCAAAGAACCGAGGGTGTGGGGTAAGAAAATTAATGGAAAATGATCAGAAAAAAAGAAAATAATAAAGACTAGATCAGAAATCAAGGATATTGAAAACAAAAATAGAGAAAAACAATGAAGCAAGAATCTATTACTTTAAAAATATCGGTAAAATTGGCAAGTCTCTGACAAAATGAACAGGAGAAAAAAAGAAAACACAAATAACTAGTACTAGGCATGAAAGAGGAGATTTTATTTAAGACCCTGCAGATAGAAAAAGATAACAAGGGAATAATACATTCAATTCTGTATACTTAAATTTCCTAGCTTAGATGATATGAATCAGTTCCCCCAAAAGTACAAACTACCACATCCATCCAATATAAAATAATTAATTTGAATGCCCTAATAATTATTAAGGAAATTGACTTCACAGTTAAAACTTTTCCCAAAGAGGGCACCTGGTGGCTCTGTTGGTTAGGCAACTGCCTTTGGCTCAGGTCATGATCCTGGAGTCCCGGGATCAAGTCCTGCATCAGGCTCCCAGCTCCATGGGGAGTCTGTTTCTCCCTGTGACCTTCTCCCATCTCATGCTCTCTCTCATTCTCTCTCTCTCTCTCAGATAAATAAAATCATTAAAATCAATTTTTCCTAAGAATATATCTCCAGGATAATATGGATGATACTGAGAGATTATTTCAATGGAGAATTCTATGAAACATAGAAAGAACACATGACACCAATTCGACATAATCTCTTCCAGGAAATGGAAGAGGAGGAAATACTTCCCAGATGAATTTATGAAGCTAGAATTACCCTCATACCAAAACCAGTCAAATAGAAGAAAGGAAGAAAGAAAGTATTTTAAGATTTTATTTATTTATTTATTTATTTATTTGACAGAGAGAGAGAGAGTAAACACAAGCAGGAGGAATGGCAGAGGGAGAGGGAGAAGCAGGCTCCCAAATAGGGGACCCCAATGAGTGGCTCAATACCAGGACCCTGGGACCATGACCTGAGCCAAAGGCAGATATTTAACTGACTGAGCCACTCAGTCACCCTGGAAGGAAGGAATTATTAAAAAATATTAGCAAGTAGAATTCAGAAATATATACAAAGCATTATACATCATGATTAAGTGGATTTATTTCAGGGATACAAGGCTGATAGTATATTCAAAAATCAATCAGTGTAACACACCAATTAACAAGCTAAAGAAGAAAAATCTTGTGATCATATCAGTTGGTGCAGAAAAAATAATTTCATGAAATTCAACACACATTCAGAACAAAAAGGCTGAGAAAAATAAGAAAAAACTTTCTTAATTTGATAAAGCATATTTACAAAAATACTGACAATAACTTTTTAAATGAAAGTAAGTTGACATTAGTGTCCTGTGTATTACATAGTGATTTGACAATTATAAACATTACAAAATGCTCACTACAGGTACCATCTGTCACCATGCATTTATTACATTTATCAGCTCTATGCCCTCTGCTGTCTGTACTTTTTATCCTTATGATTTATTTACTTTAAACTGGGAGTTTGTATCTTTTAATTCCCTTCCCCTGTTAAACTTACTCCTCTCCCCCCTTCCCCTATGGCAACCACTAGTTTTTTCTCTCTGAGTCTGCTTCTTTTTGTTGTTGTTGCTGTTGTTTGTGTGTTCATTTGTTTCTTCGTCGTCGTCTTCTTCTTCTTCTTTAGATTCCACATATTAGTTAAATCATGTGGTATTTCTCTTTCTCTGTGGGACTTATTTCACTTAGTATATAATACCCTTTAGATTCATCTGTGTTGTCATGAATGGCGAAATTTTATTCTTCTCTAGGGCTGAGTAATACTCCATTATGTGTGTGTGTCTGTGTGTCTCTGTGTGTATCTGTGTAACCATATCTTCTTTATTTATTCATCTATGAATGGAAATTTGGGTTGCTTCCATATCTTGGCTATTGTAAATAATACTGCAATAAACATAAGGGTGCATATATTTCTTCAAATTAGTGTTTTGTTTCCCTTGAGTAAATACCCATAGTTGAATTACTAGATTGTATGATATTTCTACTTTAAGTTTTTTGAGGAAAACAAACTGTTTTCCACAGTTTCCACCAATATATATTCTCAACAACAGTGCACAAGGATTCTCCTTTCTCTACATTTGTTATTTCTTATCTTTTTGATACTAACCATTCTGACTGGTGTGCAGTAATTTCTCATGGTGGTTTTGATTTGCATTTCCCTAATGATTAGAAATGTTGAGCATCTTTTCATGTGTTTGTTGGCTGTCTGTAAGTCTTTTTTTTTTTGGAAAAAAAAATTGTCCATTCAGGTCCTCTGCCCACTTTTTAATGGATTATTTGGTTTCTTGCTATTCAGTTGTGTGCGTTCTTTATATAGTTTGTATATTAACTTCCTGTCAGATATATCATTTGCAAATATCTTCTCCCATTAAATAGTTTGTCTTTTGGTTTTGCTGGTAATTTCCTTTGCTCTGCAAAAGCTTTTTAGTTTGATGTATTTCCAGTTGTTTTATTTTTGCTTTTGTTTCCATTGCCTGGGAAGACATGTCCAGAAAAATATTGCTCAACTTAATGGTAAAAGACTGAATGCTTTCCCCATAAGATCAGGAACAATTAAGACCATTAGATGCTATTACTACACAAAATAAGAACAAATAAAATTTTAAAAATATTGAAAATATCAAATGCTGGAAAAGATGCAAAGAAATGGGATCCACCATGTGTTGCTGACCAGAATATAAAATGGTACAGACACTCTAGAAAACAGTTTGACAGTCTCTGAAGAAGCTAAGCATTGTCTTACTATATGACCCAGCAATTTCACTCCTGGAGTGTCCTAGAGAAATGAAAACTTTTGTTCCCACAAAAACCTGTACAAAACTATTCCAGCAGCTTTATTTATAGTAGCAAAGACTGGAAACAATTAAAATGTCTCTTAATAAAAGAATGATTACACGAACTGAGGTACACCCATACATGGAATACTGTTCAGCAATAAAAAGGAATTAACTGTTGATACAGTCAGCAACTTAGATGGTTGCCATTCTGAGTAAAAATAATGCCAACCTCAAAAGGTCACACACTATACGATTCCATTTATGTAACATTCTCAAAATGACAAAATTATACAAATGGAAAACAGATTAATGGCTTCTAGGTAAAGAAATGGTGGGAGGTAGGGCAGGAGTGTGTGTTGGAAGATTGTGTTGGAAGGTAAGTGGAGCTATAAATGGTAGCACAAGAGGTACCTTCGTGGTGGTGGACTAAGTCTTTATCCTGATTGTGGGGGCAGTTACACAAATCTACGGAAGTGATAAAACAATATGCACACATTGAACTGATGCTAAATTCCTGGCTTTCATTTTTGCTTTAGTGGGGAAAGATATGACTACTGGGAGAAACCGGGTGAGTGGTACCTCTCTGTACTACCTTTGTTAAGTTCTATGAATTTGTAATTATTTCAAGATAAAAGTTAAGAAAAATAGTTCTGTCAGTTTTAAGAAAAGAGTTGTAACATGAAACTAAGGTAGGCTCTTGAAAAGCGTGAGACAAAGAATATAAGAAAAAAGGATTAAAAATTATAATCTAAATTGTGGGGTAAACATCCTATTAATAGGAATGGTAGAAGATAGGACATAGGAGACTGATGAGAAAGAATCATTGAAGAAATAATTACTCCCCCACACACAAATGCCTTGTGTATTCAATGGTATATACTCTTAGCCTCCTAGGTTTTACTGAATATCCATCATCATAAATGAAAAATATGAAACCATATTCTATTATTACAAACTATCAAGGCATGAGTTAACAAAAAGACAAGCAGGCTGTCTTATGAATGACATTAGAGGTTCAGGTTTGCCTCATGTTGCTTAACTCTCTAGAGCAATTAAAATGTTGCAAATTATATTATCAATACACACAGACAATTAAGTCACAACAAAATTTCCATACAGCTCTCCTTTGTCTCGTAGGGGACGAATGGGAGACCTATTATAGAAGCTGCAGAACTGTAGACAATAATGCTTAGTACTTTACATCCAATAAACTTTACAACAAAACATCTTTCAAAAAAAAATCTTTCAGTTCAGTACCACCTTCTGTATTTTTTTTACTAAATTATATATAATTCAGGAGCAAGTTGCATTTATAGAGTAACTCAACATTTCAGTTTTTGGTCTTTGGTCACATGTCTGCATTTTCCACATGCTTTATCAACACTTATATGGATCACTGTTTTGCTATTTGGTAAGTTCTGACAGTATAAGCTAAAATGGGAAAGTAGGATTGAAAAGACAAGGTAAAAAGAAGGGAAAAAAAAAAAAAGCCAGGCCAAAGCTACCAGTTTAAATAAAGAAATGAACGTAGAAATCAAAAAGAATGGGTTAACAAGCCACTTCAGCAGAAATATAAATATGAAAAACAAATCTTTAAGGAACAAAGATGCAACACACTTCTGAGACTATGTTTGGCATATGAATATTAAAAAAGCAGAATTTAATTTTTCTATCTGCAGATAAAAAGCTTCTTAAATTTAAGGAATTAAAATCTGAGTCTTTATATAAAGAATGAAATTTATGTCCAACAGTTACTGCCTAGGGTTCTGGTAATAATATTATGATCCATACAATATATATGCATATAAAATTTGAATATACAAGATTTACATCACAGGATATTATAATGCCAAGGAAGATTTCAGTATTTATGAAGCCAATAAGACCAGTTTAAAAGCTTGGTAAATATATTTATGGATACAATCAGGCTACAATCTGTATTGCAAACAGCAGATCAGTATGAAATAACCTAATAAACTTTAAATGTGAGCACATAATCTTACTTTCCATTATAATAATAGTTTAAACACCAGATTTAAGGAGCTTTACAAACATATCACAGAGGATTTTGTTTTTTAAAACATGTGCAATAGATTCTTTAATAATCCCAGGGACCATTAAATTCCATTACAATGATATTGATGTTCAAGTTTCTTTTACACCAAAAGGCAATAAAAAATTGGGGATGTAAATTGTGTAACTACCAGGGCTAACTTAAGGATGAAGAATTATCACCAGAAATATTTAACAACCTTCCCAAAATCACACAATGAATTTCTGTCAGTCGGTATTAGAAACCAAAGTTCCTTAGCAAGAACACATTTAAGGATAATTGTCCAGTCATTATTTATAACATGAGTGTGGTGGCACACAACAAGGTGATACGTCCAACCTCCCCTGCAGGGACGGGAGACAGATGACCAAATTCAGAGAAATGAAATGTGGGTAGATGATACATGCCATTTATAGTCTGTTGTCTAATGCTTCCCAAATAGCCCTCCATGCTGGCTCTATGCCTTTCTCTGCAGAAAGGATGGCAGAACCAGTCATAGGAAGGAGCTCTCTTGGGTGACTGCAGCCCCATTTCCTGCTCACCCTGACAGTCTGCTACCCACATCGTACTCAGATGTGCATAAGAAATAAACCTTTATTTTGTTAAGCCTGTTATTTTGGCAGCTGTTACACAAGTTAATCTAGCCACATTGGCAACATTTTTGTTGGCATCATTTTTTGACAAAAAAAAAACCTTATAAAATTTTAATCTAAAATGCATCAATTAACACACTAGGTTGGATATAAGCAAAAAGATGGACAGTTACAAGTACTGGCAAAGATGTGGAGAAATTGGGACTCTCATACACTGCTGGTGGGAATGGAAGTTG
>CM052807.1:7300877-7351402 GCA_028533885.1 Nasua narica
AACAACATTGTATCTCAATGAAACTTTTTTAAAAGGAGGAAAGGAGAGAGGAGACATTGACAATTGTCTAGAGGATCGCTGCTCACTGGAATACATCTTATTGCAAAGCTAATGTTTTATTTATCTATCATCTCAGAAGTAAGAGAGGATTTCAGATTAGGAGTTTTTCTGACCCCTCTGTTCTCTGGCAGAGAACATCTTTCCCATTGCGGTGGAAGCAGGTGAAACTTGATCTTACATGTTCTCTTCTAAAGTCTGTCTTCATCAACTTCCCCTTGCAAACTGCTGTCCAGGAGCAGGCTACTAGCACCTTGAAGAGCAGGCTCCTTGGTCCTAGAAACTGAAAAGAGAGCTCCTCAACCCTCTACCCTAGTTCATCACTGGGGGCAGTGAACAGGAGCACACATCTTAAGCAGATCAGCTAGCTATTGCAGAAAGAATATGCATTTTGAAATCAGAGACCTAAATTCAAATCTTAGTTCATCCTTCAAAGATATATACACTGACCCTTTCATATGTCCTGAATTACACTAACAGAATTTATTCGTAATAGAGGAGTGCTGCCAGGCTTATTATTAATAAATATTATAATTATTGAAAATTAATTCATACTTCTGACTTTTGAATTATATACAAATTCATATTTAGTGCAGTTTGAACACAAACTTTTCCATCCAAATATATTGGAATCATAAGAGACAACACCCAACAATAACCCATTGCAAACGGGTTCTCTCCTGTAACATTCCTTAAGCTGTGGTCATATGGACCTATATCGTGCTCCCACTCCAAACCTCCAAAACTAAGGGTAATGCTAGGTGTAGTTTGAGAATACCCAAAGTGATTTTAATATGCTCCTTTCTATATCATCCCAAGTTGAGAATCACTTCTAATCCTTCTAAAAGCATGTACCTTTAATCCATATCTTCCCCATACATGTGTATCTTTACAAGGAAGGGCAATTTTGCCATTTAAAACAAGTATTAAAAGCAGCCACTATGGAAGAGTAATAATTTACCTCTGAGATAAGTGATTCTTATTTTAGAAAACTCACTGATGGGCTTTTTCCTTTGAAAAATGTAGGAGACCCTTGACAGATGAGAGAAAAGAAGAGGAAATTGATCTATTAAAAAAGACTAGTAAGACTTAAGTATGCAGTCATTATAGGTGGGAAACCTGAGGAGAAAGAAAAAAAGCAAGGTTAGAGAAAGTTATGTTCACTGACAATGTGTGAGGTTAGGACTTAAGAGTAGGGCATGACTGGCAAGGAATTTGTGGTTGCAAATAACAGGTTTATTTGTAGTTTCAGTAAGATTGGAATTTAGTTGCTGAATTCTTCATCTGGTGTTTTACCTTCAAACTTCAGTAGAGTCTAGTATTAATGTTACTTTGTAATACCGAAAGAAGAGTGGCAACATTTTAAGAATTTGACCTGGTGACTGTAGGTGAGTAAAAGGATTTCTGACATAGAGTTGAAACCTGTCACTGACACTAGAAAAATGTGGCTTTAAAGTGGACTGACTCAGAAGCATATGAGCCAGTCTTTTGTAAGAAATGGGATTCTAAAAGAGGATTCTAGTCTTCCAAGTAATACACTTTGGTGGAATTAAATACATATTTGATGCAAGTATAATTCTGCACATAAACTACTCAGACCTATGGTAATATTTATATGCTAGAGAATGTGCTATATTGGTAAGTCTCTGGATTCTAAAAAGTGTTCGCATTCTTTGATAGGGTATATTGACAAGGATTTAGTCACTCAGCTGAAAAGCGATGAAATTAGAGCTTTTACATGGGATTTACAATACAGATTAGATCATGTGGTAGACAGATTCTGACTATGGCTAGGACAGTGTCTCCCTCCCCTGTACGTACATGTCTGCCTCTCTTCTCATCATGATGTGAAGTCCACTTCCTTCTCTTTAACCATGGCCTGGAATTGTGACCAGCTTTGATAATGTGCCGAGCTTTTAAGCAGATTGGCAGCTTCTATTTCTGTACTGTTCGGTGAAGTAGGCTGCCATGATGGAAAGAAGCTTGAGCTAGACTATTAAATGATGAGACAGGAAGTAGAGAGATGGAGAGCCCACCTGGAAAAGCACTGCAGCACAAGATATGTGAATAACACCTTAGATCTTCCATTTTCATGCAACTGCCATCAAAATTTGTTACCCAGAATGAGATAACTAAAAATGAAACAAAAAAAATTGTACAAGAAATAGGTTATCATCATAACAAAATCCTAGCATGGGTGCTAATAGCTTTATAACAAGGGGGTGAGGGGAAACCCCAGGGAAAGTGAGGAGGTTGTTATTGGGGCTGAAATACAGTTAGGAAATTGTTTTTGGAGGGTAGAGAGGTTATACCACTACAGCAACATAGAAGGTAAAAAATATAGAAGACATACCTAATGAACATGTGGGATGTAGGAAGTACAAACTGGCTATGGAAGTTTTCAGCCCTGCTCAGCTTCTGTCTGAATGTACCTGAGTAAGTGATCTCAGCTAGCACCAGGTGGGGAATAACGAGTGCCATTATGAACCCCACCCAATGTCCTAACTCACAGAAGTATAAAGAAAAAGTAAGTCTTTATATTTTAAGCCACTACACTCTGGAGTTACTTCTTACATAGCAATACATAGCTGATACAGACCACCAACGACTTCCAGCTAGAAGAATATTTTCAGAATGCTAGTCTCCAAGATTGGTCTCACAAAGTCAGACAGGAGCATTAGTGCAGGCCTTCTGATTTAGCAATGCCACCAAGTATTAATAAGTTGGGGAAAAAATCAAAAGCATAAAACCCTATAAGATGGAAGTAAATTGTGCTTTTGGATTTTTCCTACCCATAACCATGGTCATTGGGTGACTTATTCATAATAAAGTCTTTCCTGCTCCTCTATTTTGGAGAACCTGAAGGAGAAAGTTCCAAGCACACTTCAAGTCTCAGAAATACTCTCAAGTCATTTGGACAGTCTGACCTTGCTGCTTTAATTTCTTGTGAAAATCTTTTTTGATTGTCTATGTTTTTCTTTGAGAAGAGCATAAAGTCTCACATGGTAGGTATTACTGGAACCTTTCTTTCTCAGGCAAAATACGTGCCAACGAGCTGCTGCTTGCAGTTGTGTTATCTAAATGAGTGTCCTAGATAATGATCATAATTTTCTCCATGATTGCTCTCACTAAAAGGGAAAACCAGAAGTTAAAGGATTTCTCTATTCTCCTCTAACTTATAATTTATCCTGGAAGCTGAAATAAAAGCATGTCCCAGATGACACAGCAGTAGCCCTTTTCCATCAGATGTTCCTGTACTTTAAGTGTCTTAGCTGTATAACCTAAAGCAAATACGCCTACTCTAGTAATTCTTCGAAAAAGAATTGACTCATTGTTAGCATTTGTCACCATAAACTCATTTCTGATTGTCAAATTATGTTTTGAAGTTTTTTTTTTAAATAAATATGTGAAAGAAGGAAGACAAATAGGAAAAGATAACAGTGAGAAGAGATACAAATACTTGGCTTGCTTTTTTCTTTTTTTCTGTTTGTGTGCAAATGAATATAAAGGAAAATTGGATCTGGTGGTCCACTTTCACACTAATTATTGTTGAAAATTTAAAAAAAAATTTTTTTTAAACTCCCATCTTCACAGACGAGTCTGATATAAAGTGTAACAAAGGCTATGAGAAATAGAGAAAGTACATGTACTTTTGTTTTATCTTTTCAATTTATTTACAAACCTAGAATATAAAACATATTTTTAAAAGATATAATGAATAAAATTCTTAAGATGGTAAGTTGTACTTACACAAAAATGAAAATACTACTTTCACTTTTAGTAAATATATATTTTAGGAGATGTATGTGTGGAAAATATTGTGTCTGTGACAAAGATGTCAAATAAATTTTAATTTACATGCCATTCTGTTAAATGAATAGTGGCTCCAGCAAGATTGTATTGTAGACCTCTCTTTGTTAGTATGGAAGAGTATCATGATTAATTATATCTACAATAGACACAAGAGGAAGGATTATGCTAAGAATTTGTCATTTCTGTTCTGTGAGAATAACACCTGAATCAAACATATAGAAAACAGACTTCCTCAATTACAAGAAGTTAATGGGGTTAAGCAACAGGAAAAATGGATATTCTAACAGGAAAATACTTTATGGATGCTTGCTTATTTGAAATGTCAGGGAATTTAATTATTTTGAAAATCTGAAACCCCTTTTATCACATGGTGAATATGATACAAGATCTGGCAGGGGAGAGATTTATGAAGTATTATACATTTTAGTATCATAAGTTCATTTATGCCCAAGATAAATGAGAATACCACAAAGCTTTGGACCAGGAGGAGGCCAAAAATATATTTGTATAATCTGTAGCACATCACAGATATATATGATAATACAGTTTTGTGTCAATATTTGTTCTCTAAACTCAGAGTATATGTATTTTTAAAGATTTTATTTATTTGACAGAGAGAGAGTACAAGGAAGGAGAGCAGCAGAGGGAGAAGGAGAAGCAGGCTCCCCGCTGAGCAAGGAGCCCAATATGGGGCTCAATCCCAGACCCCTGGGATCATGACCTGAGCCGAAGGCAGACACTTATCCAACTGAGCCACCCAGATGCCCTAAACTCAGAATATATAAAGGGTGTAGTATTCTTTGTTTGAGGAATATCTTCTTATATTTAATATATCTATATTCCTCTTAAATTATATAAAAAGGAGAGAATGCAGATTTTAATTGCCAGTGAAATTGAAAACAGGATTCATAGAGAAGAAGTATTCATGATAAATGTGGTCCAAGGAAGAGTAAAGAGCAGGAAGAACATAATTGGAGATGAAGAGAAGGGAAAGATAGGGAAGTGAGTGCATATAGTCTTCTTGTGCAACATGGCTACCTTGAGAAAAGGGTAACAATACACACAGGTTCACTCTACAGCAAATAGGTACATGAAGTGAGCAGCATTGACTGGTGAACACCCATGGCTCACGGACATTAATAGATATAGATAGGTATAATTCATAGAAAGTGGTTAGATCTAAGTATAACTAGGAGTCTCTGCCTTTGGACATTAAGATTTGGAAGAGAAAGAAGTCTTAAAATACAGCAATAATGAAAGAGACTGTCTTCACTTACATGTGGTAGATATCATGGAGAACAAGAAAAGAACAAATGATGTGCAGTAATAGAAAACTAGAAAAACAAGGATGGGGAATAATGCATAAAACAGAGAAGTAACAAGCACATCAACTACAATTGGGTTAGTAAAACGTGGAAACACCATGCCTGAGGAGCCAGGAGGATCTTCTTGACTGGAGATTTGGAAAGGATTTTCAGGGAGCCTCAAAAAGATTGGTTCAGACGTTATAATTTTTTTTATGATGGCTTCACATCCTTCTAGTTGCACTTTTGCTTTATTCTCACAGCAAAGCGAGACTAAGTTGCTCACAGTATGAATATAAAGTTTTTTCTGCCTACAGTTCTTTTAAGAGCAGCCTATTGGAGGCCTTTGAATACTTTCAGCTTATGCAGAGACCTTTTATAATAAATTGTGTTTTTCATGTTAAAAAGAAAACTTCAAAAGAAGGTGTTAACATAATTGAGGCATGATAAGTTTGACAGTAAGTGTCATTATCAGAGTTCCACTGACAGCTTTTTGAAGTCAAAAAAATATTCTTCCTACATAGACACAAAACCTCTTACAGTGTTTAAACAATTTCACCAAATATATTAATATTCTACAACTGCCCCTTCATTCTGAAGGTTACCCGATTGAAATAGTTTTCATGATATTTAGGTTTTTTAATCTATTGAACAAAGATGCAGTGCACTCTGGTATTCAGTATAGAGAAGATACAAAAATTTAAAGGGTGAGATGAAAGATAAAAATATGAGAAGACATTCTCATGTTTGCCTTCTGCACACCAGTGACTCACCTTGTACACACACTGGGATGAATACCCTCCACTTTGAATATCTTGCTGCAAGTAATGTGGAAAAAAGATAGATAAATAAAGAGTCCAATAAATCCATGTCACTCAAAGCTTTGCTTAAATTTAGTATAAAACCAAGATGCATTTTCCAAGTAAATTATTCTCATTTTTAGCTTTCCCTAAAAATAACTATCCCTTAATTGAGTAATTCATCACCTCTATATACAAGATGCTTACTCTCATACTGATATTTTTAATTCTTTCTTCTTAGAGCTTTCTGGATTTCTTAGTTCTATTTTATCAAGAAACCACTAGTACAAATATCCAGTAAAACAACAAAAACACCTATAACAAATTAAGTGGTGATGTGTTGGCAAGTAAATCTTGGAAAGAAAAATGTATGATTAAAAAGAAAAAAGGGAAGAAAACAAAAGTAAGAGGAAAGAGTACAGCAGAAAACATCAAACTGAAATAATATGATGAAAATCTGCAAGTAGACAAAGCCTGATTTTAAAAGCAGGACACATTACTTTGAAATGCTTAGGAGAAAGGAATTACAACTCATCAGAAAGAGATTGTTAGGGGAGTCTTATGACAAAAAATTGTCTCAGACGTATTTTTCCCCACAAGCTTTATCTTGCAAAGGATAAAAATTAGTTAAATATTTTTTAAAACATGCTTTTTATGTAACTATTAAATTGGATCAAATATTATGAATATTACACTAGAATTTGCAGCTTCGAACACAGGAGACCAAAGCAGGTGCTGGAAGTACAGCAAAATAAAATAAGTAAACCCATCTATTAGGAGGTAAAAGTTGCACTGATCGAATGGTTCACTGAGCTGATGGAATCAACCACTTATTTTGACTTCATTTGACACAATTTCAGGATATATAATTTGGTCTACTAGTTTATTAATTTTTGTGTCCTTCACTAAGACCTGTGGGAATAAGCATTCCACTAATTTTGTCATTTCCAGGCTGAGAGATTAAGGTACAATGATTTCATCATTGCCCCCTGTCAGTCAATTCTCCTCTTAACTCTCCTCCCTGATCTCACAATATATGGTGAATATATCCAGAAAACCAACCACCAAATCAGAATAACTTCTAAATAATGATTCTATTATTATATTTTATCCCTGCATTTATTAACATATTCGTTCGACAGATATTTGTTGGCATTATTGTGAATCTAGCACTTTATGAGATGTTTTTCTTATACACTGCCAGGCTCACAATGGTCAGGTAATAAAAAAATTCAAAAGTAAGGAAAAAGGTAAATAAGACATGGGATAAAGATATGTAATAGGGTGACTATAATTTAGAAAACTGACAAAGTCTAGTGGTAAGGTTGCATATATACCTAGTTAACTAAAGCAATAAGTACCTAAAGTATTGTGGGAATAAGTCAGGTTTAGAGAAAAGCACAGAAGATAAATATCTAAACACATGGTTTGAGTCATGGTTCTGCCACTTACCACTGTGTGACCTCCGGCAAGTAACTTAAAATTCTGAGTTTCAGTTCTTGATGGATTGTGCTGGAGAGAATAAAATCTACTCCCCAAGCTTTTTCTAGAAATTAAATAAGGGCTTCTATTTTTTATAATGATGGGTCCAGAATTTGGAACAATTCTCCCACTAACTAAACCTAGAAACTATTTTCTAAGCCAAGATCTAGGAGAAGACAGTTGAGATCCAGAGGAGCAAGTTTGACATTTGGGGATGTTTTTCTCGGTGGGGATGATTGCCAATCTGGAAAAGATCAGTGAGTGTTTGAGCACCTGAGAAGTTTTTTGACTTATTCCCAGTGTTATAAGAGTAAAAGTTTAAATACAGATGTAGCCAAAGTATGGGTTGTGGTAAAATTCCATGGACTTTGTTTTAGGACCATAGGGGGGAAAAAAGAATAAGCCAGAAATAGAGATGTTCTAGTAGAAACTGGAACCTAAATTCAAAAACTCCCAGCCCTAAAAATGGAGAAGGCAATCCCTAATTGTTTGTGCCCCTCTCAGAAATAAATCTGTATGTACTAGTCTTTACCCTAAATTATATCCAGAGAAGAATATTTCAAATAAAAAGTTCTGTCATAATAAGAAAAAATTACAATGTGTATACAAAAGTGAGCAAAGTGAACCATGAACTAAAAATAGCACAAACACAGCAATATAAGTGCAGATACTGAGGTTATTAGAGACACAGTAATTCATAAAATAACATCCCTGCTGTATTTGAGGAGAAAAAAGACCATTTTGAGAATTTCAGGAAGACTCAACATGATAAAGAAGAACATAAAGATTGCTAAAAGCAACAGATAGATATGCTTGAACCGAAAAATGAAATAACTTAGGATATCACTATCCGAATAGGATTAAAAAAAAAAAAGGCTTTAACGTCAGGTCAAACACTTTGAAAAGAGAATTCTACATCTGAAAACTAAGTTGAAGTAACCACAATGAAACAATAAGAACAATTTTAAAAAGTGAAAAACAGAAGATAAGAGTTATGAAAATAGAGCAAAAATATATAAATAGAGATTTCCCTGGGTTATGTAGAGCCCCAGCAAGTGTGTGTGTGTGTGTGTGTGTGTGTGTGTGTGTGTGTAGCCTATTATATAAGCAACTCGATTAAAATTTCTTATAAAAAATTGATGAGCTCATAGTGAATTAATGACATTTAGAATAATGGGTACTTGTTCTTATCCTATCAGTGTACATGACGTTGTTATACAGCACCCAGAATCATCTCTTCCTGTTCAGGGTTGGGAACCATCCCTTAATATTTGCTTTTATCAAATGTGTGGGTCCTGGCAAACTTTATATTTCCTACTGTGAGAAAAAGTAACACTAGCTTTTGATGTGGCTCTTTGGATATCAATTGTATTGGAACAATACAGATTTCCTTGTCTCTGCAGCTCTCTAGTACCGTTTATTGAATGCTGGTTACCCCATTACTCACGCTAGTACTCATAATCTCTTTCATAAGTACTTTTTCAGTGACTCAGAGTTTGTTACTGGGCTTTACTGATGACAACCACTAATGCAAGTCTTACCCAAATGGTGAAAGAAAATGTTAATCTTTATGTTAAATTCACCATTCAGAATCATAGCATAAACCTAGATCAACATATATAGCCATGTCTTTTCTTGAACACTTTGAGCCATAATCAAGAAATTCCTAAATGCAATCTCCTCCAATGTTGATTGCACCCCTGACTTCTGCCCCCTACCCTACCCCAGGGGGAAGATAGACAAGGGGCTGGTATGCAAAGCAAGAAGGTCCACCTCATTCATGTAGGAACATCCATTCCTCATCTAACGTGGCTTAAACAATGACCAAAGAAAGCATAATGTTACTACAACATCTCAGACAAGAGAGAACAGCACCTAGAAAGTTCCATTGGTACTTTAAAACAATGGTCTTCAAAGCCCTCAAAGAAGATAGAAACAGGCATGTCCAGAGGAGTGCCTGGCACATGCCACAGAGCCTGAGGAGGACATAAGTGACTTCTGTGAGTGCAGTGATATAGAACTCACAGGGTAAAATCCCTCTGTCCTCAAGTGCTGCAGATCAAAAATAGCACCCCAATTAGAACAGGCTATGTGCAAGCTGATGTCCACATCCATTTACATAGGCATTGGACCATTGGTAGTTCAGAACTCTCAACTTGAACCACGTCCAACTTGTACCATGTCCAACATGAATAAGAGTCACTAAGAATATTTCTGTACAGTCTGGCAGCTCAATATAGCATGATCCCATAAAAGAAGTACTGCACTGGCCAGCAGGAAAAATCTATTCACTGAGCTGTCCTTTTGAAATTGACATCCAAGCATCGAGCCCCAGAACAACTTCATAAGCAGAAGTTCAGTAGCTTCTTGGAGGATTTGGTTGACCCACATGGGGTATAAAGGGCCAGAGAATGCCTCAAAGGAGTGATTGAGGCCCATACAAGCCAAGCTTAGGACTCAGTTGGCATTGCCACAGAGAAGGATTTAGAAAAATTTAAGGAAGACATTCCAAAGCACAGGGCTCCCTGAGACATGGAACCTGGAGCATAAACCCTGCTTGCTCAGGTCTAAGAGCAATAATAAACATATAATGGGATGCCAGAAAGAGAAATAATAGAGTAGAGGCAATACTCAAAGTGGTCTGGTAAAAGAAAACATAAACCATAAATACATATCACTTTATGCCCATGAAAATTGGCAAAAATTGAGACATTTAATAATCTCATATTTTAGAGAGGATGTGGGTCAATGTGCATTCATACATAGCAGATCAAATTTAAAATTGGTACAGGCATTTGTGAAAACAATGTGACATTATCCTTTATTTTGTTTATTTCTTTTATTAACATATAGTATATTATTTGCTTCAGGGGTGCAGTTCTGTGAATCATCAGTCTTACACAATTCACAGCACTCACCATAGCACATACCCTCCCCAATGTCCATAACCCAGCCACCCTATACCTCCACCCCCACCCCCCAGCCACCCTCTGTTTCCTGAGATTAAGAGTCTCTTACGGTTTCTCTCCCTCCCCAGTCCCATCTTGTTTCATTTTTTCCCTCCCTACTCCACATGACCCCCCACTCTGCCTCTGAAATTCCTCATATTGGGAGAGATCATATGATAATTCTCTTTCTCTGATTGACTTATTTTGCTTAGCATAATACCCTCTAGTTCCATCCACATCATTGCAAATGGCAAGATTTCAGGTTTTTTGATGACTGCATAGTATTCTATTGTATATATATACCACCTCTTTATCCATTCATCTGTTGATGGACATCTAGGTTCTTTCCATAGTTTGGCTATTGTGGACATTGCTGCTATAAACATTCACGTGCATGTGCTCCTTCGGATCACTATGTTTGTATCTTTAAGGTGAATACCCAGCAGTGCAATTGCTGTGTCATAGGGTAGCTCTATTTTCAACTTTTTGAGGAACCTCCGTATTGTTTTCTAGAGTGATTGCACCAGCTTGCATTCCCACCAACAATATGGGAGGGTTCCCCTTTCTCTGCAACCTCGCCAACATCTGTCATTTCCTGATTTATTAATTTTAGCCATTCTAACTGGTGTGAGGTGGTATCTCACTGTGGTTTTGGTTTGTATTTCCCTGATGCCGAGTGACGTTGAGCACTTTTTCATGTGTCTGTTGGCCATTTGGATGTCTTCTTTGCAGAAATGTCTGTTCATGTCTTCTGCCCATTTCTCGATTGGATTATTTGTTCTTTGGGTGTTGAGTTTGAGAAGTTCTTTATAGATTTTGGATACTAGCCCTTTATCTGATACGTCATTGCAAATATCTTCTCCCATTCTGTCAGATATCTTTTGTTTTTATTGACTGTTTTCTTTGCTGTGCAAAAGCTTTTGATCTTGAGAAGTCCCAATAGTTCATTTTTGCCCTTGCTTCTCTTGCCTTTAGTGATATTTCTAGGAAGAAGTTGCTGCAGCTAAGGCCAAAGAGGTTGCTGCCTGTGTTCTCCTCCAGGATTTTGATGGATTCCTGTCTCACATTGAAGTCTTTCATCTATTTTGAGTCTATTTTTGTGTGTGGTGTAAGGAAATGGTCCAGTTTCATTCTTCTGGATGTGGTTCCAGTTTTCCCAACAGCATTTGTTGAAGAGACTGTCTTTTTTCCATTGGACATTCTTTCCTGCTTTGTCAAAGATTGGTTGACCATGGATTTGAGGGTCCATTTCTGGGCTCTCTATTTGGTTCCATTGATCGATGTGTCTGTTTTTGTGCCAGTACCATACTGTCTTGATGATTACAGCTTTGTCATAGAGCTTGAAGTCTAGAATTGTGATGTTGCCAACTTTGGTATGGTAACATTATCCTTTAAATATAGACACTTATTACCATGTAACTCAATAATTCTCTTTTTATGTGTGTGTATATATATGCTAGAGATACTTCTTATGTGTGCATGTCAAAAGATACATGCAAGAATGAATGCTATACTAGTATAAATAATAACTTCAGAAAACTAGAATTGACCTTCACGTCCAAACAAGAGTAGAACGGTGAAACGGTGACCCAAAAGTGGTCCATGAAATGGAGTGTAAGATGCAAGTAGCAAAATGACACATAAAATTTAATTCCATTTGTTTGAAGCTTCAAGAATGTCAAGACTAAATATTATATTATTTAAAGATAGATTCATGGTTACTAAATTGGAAATAAAAACAAATGGATGACTTTTGTAAAAGACAGGATACTGTTTACCTCTGAGAGGAAAGTAGGTTATGGATAAGAGAAGCACATAGGAAAAAGAAAGATATTGATAAAATTCTAATTCTTAATTGTGTGGTAAGTTCATGGGTGCTCGCTTTATTACTATGCTTTTATCACTTCCATTCATTGTGTGTACCAAAGATTATATTAAAATCAATATTTATTGACTAACAAGAATATGTACTAAGGCATTTATAGTAAGAATGAATAAGTGTCTAAGATATGTCTTGAAATGTCTTAGACTCTTAGTGAGGATTTTGTAGAGTAGCAGAATACATTGAACCAATATAAAGTTGGTTGGAATACTAAGCTTTAAGGAAGCTTGAACATTCCAGAAAATAACTATCAACTTAAGTAAAATAGAAAAATTTCATGAGGTGTATTTATACACAAAACCATTTAAGGGCGCCTGGGTGGCTCAGTTGGTTGAGCAACTGCCTTTGGCTCGGGTCATGGTCCCGGAGTCCCAGGATCGAGTCCCATATCGGACTCCTGGCTCTGCAGGAAGTCTGCTTCTCCCTCTGACTTTCTCCCCTCTCATTCTCAGTCTCTCGCTCTCTAATAAATAAATAGAAAAATCTTAAAAAAAAAAAAACATTCAATTTGACCACCAGAGAAGGGTTCACAGTATCTTCCAGCAGAAAATAAGAAATTGAGGGGTGCCTGGATGACTCAGTCAATTAAGCATCTGACTCTTGGTTTTGGCTCAGGTCGTAATCTCATGCTGTAAGATCAAGCTTTGCTTGGGCTCCACACTCAGCAGGGAATCCACTCTGCTTGTGGATTCTCTCTTTCCCTCTACCCTCCCCCCCCACCAAATAACTAAATCTTTAAAAAATTTAAAAAAACAAAGAAATTAAAAGGACTGGTGAAAAGTCCATCGATATCATATTTATAGACTAGACTGAGGACACTAAGCATTAATAGATAAAATAATGCTGGAGTGCATTGAAAATGTTTGGCAGTAGCTTGGAAATCCCTGGGAGAGGCTAAATGGGGACTGCAGATTAATCTGGCAGAGACGTGTGGGGTGAATTTGGCCCATAAGAGATCAGAATTTAGAAGAACTAGGAGAAAGCTAATGAATTTTTCCAGGTAAAAGTAAGAGCCCCAACTGAAATGGTGGTACTGAATACTAAATTCTCTTAGAAAATACAGTTGGAAAACATTTTCCCAAACGCATTTGCAGCTTTTGTATTAATGAGTAGAATCATGAAAGCTTTGATTTTCTCAAGGAATGGCTAAAAACATTAGCCCTTCTATATAGTAATTCCCCAAGCAGATTTTAATGACAACTAAGAAACCAGTCTAAATGTGTGTCCGTCGCCACTTAACGTTCCAGTGTCACCTGAACAGTTCTGCCCTACTTTTCCTCACTGTGAGGGACTCCTTGGTTTACCAGTGCCCATTATAGTTTTAAAAATGATTCCAGCCCACCATATTAGTTTAATTTCAGTAGCCTAATAAAAAAGAAATCTTGGAGTTTGCCTAGAGGCCATAAAAGATGAGGTGTCTAAATGAGAAGGGATATTTGCCTCAGACTCTCTAGAATTATAGCAGAGAAGACAGCAGTGACTCCCCTTTTCATTGGGAATTTTTCAGGTGAATAGATGCTGTCTTTTCTGATGGTGTCACTGCCAAAGTTATTGAGAATTTCAATGTTAGAGATCATTTTACTGAACTGACACTATTGGAAATAACGAAATGGGGAACCATAAAGGGTCTGGGTTTAGGAAATAGACTATTTTAAGATATTTTTCAAAATGGAGTAAATGCGTGTGTGTGTATACCTGTTTATACAGAAATATATTCAGATTAGATATATATTTTCTCTATATGTACATTTAAGAAATTAGTGTTTTTTAAATTAATTTTGGGGATCTGTATTAAATTCATTGTTTTCACTTGTAAAATTAACCCTGGAAAGCTGAATTCAGCATTTAAAATCCTATTACATGTTGAAAAGATATTTGACTTTATTATTCATCACAGAAAACCTAATTAAAACTATGCTACCACTCACTACAGCAGTGGCCACATTTTCAAATTGGAAAATACGAATGTTAGCAAACATGTGGAACAGCTAGGTCTCGTATTGCACGTGAGCATGTTATGTAAATTGGTACATTTGTTTTGCCAAAATTCTTAATAGTGTCCATCACGGCTAATCATATGCCTATTCTATGACTCTGTAGTTCCAGTCCTAGACATACATGCAACAGAAATTAGTGCAAATCTTCATCAAAACATGTGTAGAATATTCAAGAAGCACTGATTTTAATAGATCCTACCTAAAGTTACCAAAATGCCCAACAGTAGTTTGGATAAAGAAATACTGTTTATTCACTCAATGAACTATTATTTGGCATTGAGACCGAATGGCCTGAAATTATATACAACAATAAGAATGAATCTAACATACTATTAAAGTTTGACATTAAAGGGCATATAGTGTTTGTGTCCACATACATAAACTCTATAAAAACAGGTAAAGCCAATATAAACTGTTAATAATCAGGGATAGTGGTTATCCTCAGTGGGTACCGACTGTAAGTCTCATGAAAGGGTCTTCTGGAATGCTGTAAAAATCTTTCCTTTATCTGGGGGCTGTTGTAAGAATCTGTGTTCCTAATTATGGGTGTGTATATAATTGTGTGTGTGTGTGTGTGTGTGTGTGTGTGTATAATCTTACATACATAATTCTAATTCTAATTACATATTCTTAATTATATTCCTCTGTGTATATGTAAATGCATCAATGAAGTTTTACAAAGTATTAAATCATTTAAATTCTAATTTCACTGGGAAGACAATAAAGGCAATAGCTTCAGCTGAAAAATATGTAAGTAATAATCATTTCATGTAAGTCAAATTCAGTAGCATGGGGTGATCATATTGTCAGAGTTCTCCAAAAAAACAGTATATATATGAAATGTATTATAAGCATTGTCTCATGATTGTAGAGGATAGGAAGCTAGAAGCCCAGGAATGCCAGTGGAGCAGTGGAAGTACTGAGAACCAGGAGTACTAAGGGCAGAAGCATAGTCCACCTTCAGGAGTCAGAGTGAATTCAGCCTTCCTGACCTTCTTCTTTGTATCCAAGTCCTCAGTGGATTGGATGAGGCCCACTCACCCTGGAGAAAGCCATCTGCTCTACTGAGCTCACCGTTTCAAATGCTAATCTCTCTGGAAACACTCTCCCAGACAACCCTAGGAAAAATGTTTTGAAGCAGGGCATCCCATGTCTGTGTCCAGTGAAGTTGACATATGGAATGAACCATCACAGTGAGTTATGAACATTTAACCTGTACTTATTATAATGTTTTGTTCCTTTCCCCCTTAAATATATTTGTTTCTTTTTTATAAGTCATATTTATGTTCACTTAAGATAGTATAAATGCAGAAAAGTATAAAGAATATATTAATTCAATCATCTGGAGAATAATACTAAGAATATTTAGGTCTATAGACATGCCAATCTATAAACCAATGTTCATTTATTTAAAATATTTATTGATACTTTAGTTTGTACCACTTTACCAAGCTATGGTATCAAATGTTTCAAGTGCAATAGTAAGCAGTAACAGAAACTGCATGGCCATCACTAGATTACGTTCTATTGGAGGGAGACAGAAAATAGTAACACAATCACCTAAAAATATACCTAAAATTAAAATTATGGTGAGTGTTATGAAAAAGAGATAAACCTATGAGAAAAGTGCAAATAGGAGTTTGCCTAGTGAGCAAGCATAAATGTGCTGTGATCAGAAGGAAAAATAGGAGATAACTATTTGAAAGGGCAGAGAAAAGTGTTAGGCCAAGGAAACAGCGTGTACAAAAGCCCTGGGGTAGAAGGGAATGTGGTCAATGCCAAGAATAGAAAAGGCCACTATTCATGGGACACAGGAATCTGATGCAATCATGTATCAGAACTTCCCTGGAGGGCTTGTTAAACACATGCTATTGGGCCTCCTTCCTCACCCCCCAATTTTCCTGATGTAGTAGACTGGTGTGGGGCCTGAGAATTTGCATTTCTAACCAGTTCCAGGTGATACTGATGCTGGTCGTCTGAAAATCATAACTAGGAAACAAATGACCTCAAGAAAACATGGTCTGGCACAAGGGTTGGTAGGAACCGTACCACTTAAAGCTTCAGAGGACATGTCAGGAAAGTTGTTATTTATTCTAAAAACAATAGTGGCACTAAAGTGGGGGTTGGGAGCTGGGGGGTGACCTGATGGGACACATGTTTTGACCATCATTTGATATCGGCATGGCACATGGACAAAAGCACTGGAAATCAGTTAGGAGCCTATTGTGATACTCTCGGTAAGGGATGAAAGTAGTAGGATGATGGTAATGGTGATGAAGATAGAAAAGACACTTGAGAGGTTTTATGATTCATTCTTTAATCATAGGACTTTGTGATGGATTGGATGTAGCTAGTCAAGAGAGAGACCAATGATGACTCCTAATAATTCTGGCTCTTAATAACTGAGTTGCTGGACTCAGTGTCATGCACTGAAATAGATAATATTGGAAGGTGAAAGATCACTTAATTTATTTTTGGTCAAGTGAAATCAAAACGTCTTTGGGATGTCCAAGCGAAGATATTAAGCCTGTAGTTTTGTTCTATCAGTCTGCAGTTCTGGATATTCAGAAACTGAACATATGCATGTAGGAGTCATCTGTGGTTTGCTTGTCATGAAGCTGAGTTGGCCTAACGAGAGAACATAAAGGGAGAAGAGACAGAGGACTCACACCTGAGCCTAGAGGAATTCCCACACTGGGCAGCCAAGTAAAGATAATGAGCCAAAAAAAGAGACAGAAAACATGACCAGAGTTGTGACAAGAAAACCAGGAGTGTGTGGTGCCTCAAAATTTAAGGGAAGAAAAATGTCCAGTAAGATGAAAACTGTTCAAGAAGTTTATCAAAGGGTGGAGAAGATAGGATAGGGTAGTAGCAAGTGAGAAAGATAGGAATAGCAGAGATTGACTGACTGATTGACTCATTTATTGAGAGAAGTAAGCATATTGGGAAGTTAGTGGGATTATCCTATTCAGAGGACAGTGTTAAGGAGGTGGATCTGTGAAAGAACACATTATATATTATGTGTATATGTATATTATATGTGTAAACATCATATATTAAAGCTACTTCCTTATTTTATTCAAATCACAGTTTTTTAACTTTCATCTTTTATTGTTTATATTGTACACATCCTAAAATATCATTTAATCAACACTATCTATCTTGCCCTTTTTAGTCTCTTACTTTGGTGCCAAGATAAGAAAAACTTTCCACACATCAGAATTATATAAATATTCACATGTATCTAATTATGGTAATTTTAATACTTTATTTTTATCTTTTGAATTATTTTTCAAAAGTGTGTGATGGAAATCTTACCTATGTATTTTTTTTTCTCCTGACTACTTAAACAGCTCTCAAATACTATGCATTTTCAAACTTCTATTTGAAAAGGCTAAAAGGTAATGTCAAATGCTGAATTGAATTTGTCACTTTGGATTTTTCTGTCCAACTGAATGTCCCTGTGCTTTTGGAAACCTGACTTTGGAAATCAAGAAGAGCTGACTTAATTTACAACCTGTGCATTCCTTCACCTTTTTTTTTTCTTGTAGCCCAATTGAAGTACTAAAATTACTTCACTTTAAAAAAAGCCACCTAGAAAGTTGACCTAGATTGTAGTTACCCACCTGTTTAAAGAATTACGCTGCATGGAATATTCTCTTTCTGTTCTGGTTATCTATTAGCAATTCAGAATGTATACAATGGTATACAAAACTCCTTGTATTTTGAGTCTTGTTGCTTTTAGAGATTACTTTCCTTCTTTAGAATTCTTTTTTAATAGCTAAATAATAATAAAAGATGACATACTTTTAAAGAATATTTCCTGTGTCATGGAACAAAGACATTTTAATTTCAAAGGTATGATGCACATAAAATGTTTTTAGCAGTCCCTCAGAAAGATATATTGCATTCACAATTTCCTTTATTCCCGTTTTAAAAGGTTTTATGTATTTATTTATTCATTTATATTGTTGAGATATAATTGACATATAACATATTAGTTTCAGGTGTACAACATAATGATTTTATATTTGTATGTATTACAAAATGAACACCACAGTAAATCTGGTTAACATCCATTGCTGTACATAGTTGCAAGGTTCTCTTTCTTCTTAAGATGGTAACTTTTAAGATTATTATCTTAAAAACTATCAAATATGCAATACATTTTGAACTATATAGTCACTGTTGTACATTATATCTCGACAACTTATTTATTTTATAACTGATAGTTTGACCTTTTGACCCTCTTCACCCCTTTTGCCCATCCCCCCCTGCTTCTGGCAACCCACCAATCTGTATATGAATTTTTGTTGTTGTTTTAAGATTCTCCATGTAAATTAGATCATAAAGTATTTGTCTTTGTCCATCTGACTTATTTGACCTAGCAAAATGCCCTCAGACTTAATCCATATTGTCACAAATGGCTAGATTTTATTCTTTTAATGACTGAATAATATCCCATTGTATGTAGGTATTCATGTGTATATCTGTATTTAATCTCACAGTGTCTTTATCCAGTTATCCATCCATGGACCTTAGGTTGTTTCTATATCTTAGCTGTTATAAATAGTGCTGGGGTGAACAAGAAGGTGCATGGAGGTAGTATTATCATTTTCTTCCGATAAATAATCATAAGTGGAATTCCTGGGTCATATGGCAGTTCTTCTGTTTTTGAGTTTTTGAGGAACCTCCATACTGTTTTCCATAGTAGCTGCACCAATTTATATTCCCGCCAACCGTACACAAGATTCCCATTTCTCCACATCCTCACCGTCCTCAGCCTTGTGACCTCTTGTCTCTTTGACAGTAGCCATTCCAACAGGGGTGAAGTGATGATGATTTTTCTGGTGGTTAGTGACATTGAATGTCTTTAGACTATGCACATGTTGGCCATCTTTATGTCTTTTCAGAAAAATGTCTACTCAGATCCAAAGATATGATATTTAAAGTCACACAATAATAATGAATAGACTCTTATATAAGATCCAAGAACAATGAATGTGCATAGAGCAGAATGTAAATGTCCACTCCTTTCGCCCTTCCTTTTCTTGGTTGTATACGTAACTGGAAAGTTCTTCTTTACTAACATGTAGAGATAAGCACATATATTTTTTCCTTTTTTTTTAGATAATAGGATCAATGTGAATACATTTTTTTTACACTTAGTAACGTGTCTTGAGGATTTAGTATGTGAATTAGACTAAGTCTATCTCATTTTTAATGGCCACATAATATTCTACAGTATTATAATTTAGCTAAATCTCTAAGACAATGTCAGTGCATTTTCGGTATTTTTTTTTTCTTTCTCTATTACAGTGTTGGAGCAGATAGGCGAAGATGCTCCACTCAATTCCTGACTGGTCTCCCTGAGTCAGGTCTTGCCTCTCAGGCTTCCTTAAGAGAGAGGGGGAAGCAGGCTCCCCGCTGAGCAGAGAGCCTGATGCGGAGCTCCATCCCAGAACCCTGAGATCATAACCTGAGCTGAAGGCAGAGGCTTTAACCCACTGAGCCACCCAGGCGCCCCTGAATTGCTTATTTCTTTACCTATTTTTTTCTTTAGCAATAGTTGTATTTCATTTGATTAATTAGAGCTGTTTACAACTTTGGGTATAATTTCTTTAGTTGATGCCTCCTTTTAAAATACTTTCACAGTGGGGCACCTGAGTGGCTCAGTGGGTTAAAGCCTCTGCCTTCGGCTCAGGTCATGATCTCAGGGTCCTGGGATCGAGCCCCGCATCGGGCTCTCTGCTCATCAGGAGCCTGCTTCCGCCTGTCTCTCTGCCTGCCTCTCTGCCTACTTGTGATCTCTCTTCTCTCTGTCAAATAAATAAATAAATAAAAATCTAAAAAAAAAACCATTTTTAAAAAAATGAAATACTTTCACAGTAATGTATGATTCTAACTTTATTATGGATTCTGTCTTTGTAAAGAAATTTCTGATTTTAATTATTCATGATTTTCTTTTTCCTTCATGGATTCCACTTTGTATCTTCCTTAGGAAAACATCCCCAGCCCAAGCAGTATATTTTGTTTTAATGCTTTTGTACTTTTGTGTTTTATATTTAGCTCTTACATATGCCTAGATTTTGTTGTTTGGGGGAGAGTGGAGTATGAACAGTGTGACAGGTTTCTTGGTGAAAATTTTAAATGACTGAATGATCATCATCTCAAAAGGTTATTTTCTGTTTTCCCTCAGTATGCTTAAGGGACATTAGTTCCAGGTGTTTTTAGAAAAAAATAAGTTTATTTCTGTTTAATATGTTTGAGTATTCTGAGGCACTGATATTATATGTACTGTGGTAGAATAGAGACATTGCATTTTATATAAATTTGAAAGAATTTTATTAAAATATATTCTCTCTTGCTAGATCTCAGGCTTTTGACAGCTGAGCAGACCTTCACAGAGCCAGGCTGGCCATTAGTACTCTGATTTTCACAATGCCTTTGTTTATTTAATAGGCCTGAAATATTGATTAACATTTACAGATTCAATTCCAAGCACTTGCCAGAGGTTAGGGAGAGCCCAGAGTGAGCTGCTCACCAGTCAAATTCTAAGGTGTAACGAAATTCCCCACTGTGCCTGTCAACTTATCCTGCGCACAGGTCATTTCCCACATGGTCTCTGCTGTTGAAAGAAGCCATTTCCACTTCAAATATTTCATAGACAATGGGGGAAAATGATATGGCACTAATATTGTGTTCTTTACCCTGCTGTGGAAAATTGAATAGACGCCATTATGTAGTAATGCTCTTTTGAAAGGAAGGCCTTCTCTGCCCAGAAGCATTCATGGGGAACTCCAAGGACAGACGCGGCATTTCGGGTGGACCACGGCATTTTGCCAGTGTTTGTTTTCTTCCTCATTCCCGGTCTCAGGCCCTGGGGATTCATAATTGACTAAATACAAAAGTCATGAACATTTACTTCAGTTTGTTGATCCTACATACTTACTGACCCAGTCATGTCGGGGACTGAGCTCCCACTTCTTACTTTCTAATCGATTGTATTTCAATTCCCACTTGCTGCTTTTAACAATGTCAGCTAAAAAACCTTGGAAACAAATCCAGGACTTTATTCAGCCATTCCTAAGATCACTGTCATTTCCCTGACTTGGAAACGACTTGTTGATTTCTTCATTCTCAAGAAATTGTATAATTTAGGATTTTACTCTTTAGACCTTTTCTTATTCTTCTTTTCCTAAATGATATTAAAATATACATGTGATTAAATTGTATGCTCAGGTAGAAATCCTGGAACTCACACAGAGAGTAAGTGATTTAAGACATGGATTACAATTTGGGATAACTATAAATTAAATAGCAGAATTTCTACAACATAAGGAGTATCTAATTAATGTCATACTATTTACAACTGTATAAGATTATTTATTGAAAGTGGAAGAGGTATTAATAAATAATTCATCAAGGGGTACCTGGGGTAAGTGTCTGCCTTCGGCTCAGGTCATGATCTTGGGGTACTGGGATCAAGCCCCGTGACAAGCTCCCTGCTCAGTGGGAAGCCTGCTTCTCCCTCTCCTGCTTGTGCTCTCTTTGTCTCTTTCAAATAAATAAATAAAATCTTTTAAAAATTTTAAAAAATAATCATTAAAATAAATGGGATTTGCTTTATCACAAATGGTCTAAGAGGACCGTTTTGGTTCACTGTAGAGAATCTAAGTGACTTAATTATTTTTAAAGTGTACATGCATACATTTGAGTGCCTCATCTATTTTCTTAGTAATTATTTGGAAAGATTGGAGCAGCTCTAAAATTGGTCTGTGCATCTTTCTATTGTTCACAATTTCTTACTTATTTCCAGACACTCTGCCAATGAATTTAACTATTTGGGTTTATTGTATTTTCTTGACTTTCTTAGACATGGAGACTAGACTGGATTCTTAAAGTTCGAGGTAACTTGTGTGCTTTCTGCTGCCATTGCTGAACCAAGGTGCTTGGATCCATCAACCAAAGGTGTTCAAGTCTCACTAGGTCTATAGTTAAAAATTCATTTTCAAAAAATCAGTTTCAGTAATCCAGGAAAGTCAGAAAATTAAGAAAGAGCTCCTGAAGACACAGCCTCACAGGGGCAAACTCAACGAAACAACGAAAGATATTTGCCCAAGAGGCATGACCTAAGTATGACCTAAAGCATGAGTAGTGCTTTAGTCCTTATTCTTAACCAACAGAGAACAGTTCCTGCATTGCATTAGAACAAGAATATAGAAAAGATGAAATTGTGAACTATCTAAAAAGGAAGACATAATTCCAAGGTAATCAGAGGTAAGAGGAGAGATTGGGAAGCCATGAGGCAAGTGGATGTTAGGTGCCACCCTCTTGAATGTATATTTCCTCTCCTTTGCAGAGGAAAAGACTCCTATTGCCCCGAAGCCTACCACCTGTCTTGGCCAGCCTGTCTTATTGTACTCCCTACCCTCCATAGTGTTTAGCATGAAGGGTCTCTGGCTTCAGGCTGGGTAGCACTTTATAGACATTTTTTATATATATTAAAAAAAATCAATGTTCCAAGTTGATATCGATTAAGCAAAGAAGGCTGGAAATATTTAATTTTCCTTTACAGGGAATCAAAAAGCATCCCCTGATATCAAATCTCCCTAAGTGCTGATCTCTGAAAACTATGGACTTTTTGTACCTACACATTCCTACCATCAAAAAAATTTTTAACACAAAAGAACAAAAAAATAAGCAAAACTATCAGCCATTCTCAAGTTATTCCTCTCTTCTGGTATTTTGCCTATATGGCATTTGGACTTGCCTATAAAACAGTCAAGGAAATTTTAAATAGGTTGACATTATCAGAACCCAGGTCAGCCTTGGCTACAGTTATGCTAGGAACACAAATTCTGTTTTGCTGTAGGCATGGTTTTTAAGTAGGCTACAATTGGATGATTAGGCATAGGTATACAATTCAAATGTAATGAATACAATTTAGTAGTGGCAAATCTATTTAGCCAAGAATAGAATAAGGTTGAAGGGGTAGGGGTTTTTTTGTTTGTTTTTTTTTTTAATATTTTTTTCTTTGAGCTTTGTTTTATCATTAACTACTTTCAGAAGTAAGTGAGCTCCCTTACCTCACGGGGTGGTGGTGGCAGCACTAATGATGGTGTCAGGGGAAAGTAGATTGCAAGATTATAATCCTCTCTATAAATTTAGTCACTACTTATTCGTGTGGCCCAGGGCAATTATCTTTCCCCCTCCATATCTAAGTCTCTTCATGCCCATAATCATCAAAAGACAGAAATAGACAAAGGTCATGTTCTGGGAACCACGGAAGCACAGGGAAAATAAAAATACCACTAGAGATGCTATTAGGAAAAAATGCCTGTCTTTAAACTTTATCAGCACTGCAGCACAGAAAAATTTACAATTGTGAAATCATCCCTCCAGCACTGAGTTAGATGTAAGTAAGCAGATAAGGAGCATTCTAGGTTGAAGGGAGTTGGTCATGTGTGGTTTTTTTATTGTGATCCAAGAGGCAATTTTAATACACATTGAAATAATAAACAACTGTTTTAAAGAAACCTATTAAATTTCTCCTTTTGATCAGATTTTTACCTATCAATATAAGCCAGACTCGCATTTTTATAAGGATCTTTGGTAAAATAAGTGTGGGCAACTTTGAATTGCAAACAGAAACATATTTCTGTAGGACTCCTTAGACCTTTTAATATACCCTCTCTCCAAAAGGGGATAGAACAAAGAATTTCTAAAATTTACTGGATCATAGAACATTTTTTCCAATAAAACATCATTTAATGTTTCAAGGTACATTTTTGTTCTACACAACAAAGTTTAGAAAATTAGGAAATTTAAAGTTTAAAAGGATTCATTCAAAACGGCTATTCAGTTTCACCTATAGTTTCTGAGAAATCAAAAGTCAAAAGATACAGGACCTTAGGTGAAAATTGGAGTAAGTTTTATTTCATTTTATTTTATTTTATTTTATTTTATTTTATTATTTATTTTATTTTATTTTTCTTCTTTGTCCTTGTGTTCATCTTTATCTTCTTTTTTTGGAGGGTTAGATTCTTAAATTTTTTGTTGTTTCTGTTTAGATAAAACAGTTTTTTTTAATTATGCTTTATTAAGTTAAGAAAAAATCATGGCAAATTTGCATTGTTGGAGGTTTTGAGGTCAATACTGAGCCTTCACTATTACAGAGACCTGAAGGTTTATTAATGGAAATACAATGTGTATTACTTATCAACGATAATTCTAAATTGAAATCCAAAGACAAAAGCAAACATGTATTTTTCTCTCTCTTTTATTTATTTACTTACTTACTTACATACTTATTTTTTTATTGTGTTATGTTAGCCTTGATGCAGTGTTCCAAGATTCATTGTTTATGTACAACACTCAGTGCTCCATGCAACACATGTCCTCCTTAATATCCACCACCAGTCTCACCTGTCCCCCACCTCCTTCCTATCTAAAACCCTCAGTTTGTTTCTGAGTCCAGACTCTTCATGGTTTGTCTCCCCCTCCAATTTTCCCTAATTCAGTTTTCCTTTCCTTCCTCTAACATCCTGCATGTTATTCCTTATGCTCCACAAGTAAGTGAAACCATATAATTGGCTTTCTCTGCTTGACTTATTTCACTTAGCATACTCTCCTCCAGTCCCGTCCATGTTGATACAAAAGTTGGGTACTCATCCTTTCTGATGGCTGAGTAATATTCCATTGTATATATGGACCACATCTTCTTTATCCATTCATTGGTTAACGGCATCTTGGCTCTTTCCACAGTTTGGCTATTGCAGACAATGCTTTTATGAACATTGGGGTACATATGGCCCTTCTTTTCACTACATCAGTATCTTTGGGGTAAATACCCAGTAGTGCAATTGCCAGGTCATAGGGTATCTCTATTTTTAATTTTTTGAAGAATCTCCACACTGTTTTCCAGAGTGCCTGCACCAACTCGCTTTCCCACCAAAAGTGTAAGAGGGTTCCCCATTCTTTTATTTTATTTTATTTTATTTTAGTAAACCCAGAAGGTAGTAATAGCAGGAAACTGGATCAGTATGATTCCTGTGGTTCCATGCACTTCCTATATTCCATGACCCTATATATACATTTAGTATATAATAGACTTTGTTTAGAGATAACTATATGTCTGTAAACACTTCTATTTGACTTCCCCTTTGATACATAGGTAGAGGGTTTTAAGAAAAGTCCACCATATTAAGCCTCTCTACTGTTTTGTGCAGGCTAAAAGGGAAAATAGCAAAATAGGAAAATCAAAGAATAGTCTACTTACATTCCATAAATATCCATTTCACTGAATACTGGAGCAAAAATAAATTGCTTTACTTCAATAAGAACCTCTCTTAACAAACAAAGGCCTATTTGGTTACCCATGGGAATCCCTTTTCATGTTACAGAAGATTGCCATGCTCAAGGTAAAGCAAAATGTTGCCTTTTAGTTAGAAGACAGCTGTTCCAGGCTCAGCTGACCTGAGGTAGGGTAGGCTAGGCTGGGCCGGGCTGCGGGGTTTTGGGGGAAACTGCTGAAGGAATGATGATTCTCTGCATCCATTTAGGTGCATGCACATTTGGTTGTTTTCTGTTTGTCCATAATGCCTTTGTTTTATCAGACAATTAGTACCATGCATAACAGGATCTATAGATACAAACTATCTGTAGGCCCTTGATACAAGTCATTTGAGAAACAAGGAATGCAAATGATATGATGGCTAAAGTGCCCCCAAACCATGTTGGCATCATCATAGGGATAGGCAGCAGCTGGGGTCTACAGATCTTCTTCTCAAAGCTGGGTAAGGGCCCAGAGCTGAGTGTCAGAGGTCAAGTAGACATCTGTGCTCAAAATCCAGCATGGCCCTGAAATATCTTCTTTGTTAATTCGAGAATTACCAGTTGTTCTTGTTTTTCCTGTGGTTTCTAATCCAAGGATCACAATAGAATTTTTCAAAGTCTAAAAGTTACTTAAGTTGGACAGGTGGCCAAAAATGAGACTCAGGAGAGCTAAAAATAAAAGTGACCAAATCCAGAAATAGTTTGAACAAAGCTATGAAGGCTCCCAACTCATTGTTCTGCAAGCTGAAAGAAATGGCTTTATTAACATCCAAGTCATTTTCACTAGACAAAGAGCTGTTCCTAGTTTTGTTTTGTTTGAAGTCAAGATCACTTTTCAAAATGACAAATGAAAAGTAGCATCGGCTGTTTATTTTTTTAATAAAATGAGCACACCTAGAGCTCTTAATTCTTGATTTCACATGTTAGTAATAAATCTAGGATAATAAAACATAACACACCTGCTGCGTTAGCCTATCAGTGATGTGATGCACATTTAAATGTCCCTTTGAGATAAAACACAGTTCCTGGAGGAGAAGGGATAAGAAGACAGGGACTATGAGACAAATGGAGAGAGGAAAGTCTCAAAGGAAATAGGTCAAAGGGCAAGACTAGGAGCTGGGCTGCTAGGATAAGGGTAGGGTGGTAGGAGCTATGTCATGGTCTGTTCCAATCCACACATAATTAGTCCCTCTACTCTTTATGTTCATGTATTTCTTTAGTCGTTTCAACTAGGCCTTCCATTCTTTTAAAAATACTTTCATAGTTCCGGAAATTCTTTTATATATAGATTGGATCTCTGCATTTTATTTCTCGTGTCTCTCACATTTTCTCTTTATCCTTTTCCTGTGAGTTCTTGGTGAGTTTTTAAAGTTTATCCTCTACATCCGCAATCATTTCCTCTATCTTTTTGTCTGTGGTGGTGTCCTACCAACTTTTAGCTTGGCAGGCATGTTTGTCTTTTCTTCCAAATCTCAAATGTTTTTCTCTTTAACATGATAAAGTAGTTGAATTGATATATTCCCCAAGTTTACATTGAACTCGTCTCTGACTTATTCTGTGTCTTCTGCTTCATCCAGTTTGTCTCTTTCAGAGAGCTGAATTCCTCTTGTTTAGCAAGATGACCTCTTCTTTTTGACCCATTTACCTTTTTATAGATGTGGTGAATTTTATTGCTTTCTCATGTAGTGGGAAGCTTAGATGGGCCTAGATTTCTGTTCAATATAGTCAGTTACCAGGAAAAAAAAAATAAAGAGTTCTCTCTACTCTGTGCTCTCATTTCTGACCTTTGTGCTCAGTGTCCTCACCTGGCCCTGAGGGACAAGCCCCCAGGTCCCCTGACTACAACATCGTCACCACCCATAACAGGAGTCATGCCAGTGGCTAGGCTTTCTGACTGTTGTCTGGTGGGGAAGAAAGCTTTACCCAGGCCATCCAACAGTGTCTTCTTGCAGAGATTTTCTCCTCTACCTTGACTTAGTGTCTCTTACCCTTCCTAAAGAGCAATGTTTGGAGCACAGAGGGAATTTTGGCTTTTACCTGTACTTATTTCCAGTTGACATTATGCCCCTTTCATTACATCCCCATCTTTATTTCCTCTAGAAGACAGTTTACATTTCTGACATATAGTCATCCTTCTTAATCCCCACTTTTTCTCTGGGACTATCTTCTGAACAGTATTTTAGAGGCTGAAAGGAAGGCTAGCTAATGCTGCCCAGAAGCACCTCATCTTTTGAAATCAGATACCATCTCATTCCTAGTTTTCCTCTTTCATCTCTAATCATTCTAGTAGGGACTGAATGTTTGTGTCCCCCCAAATTTTTATGTTGAAACCCTACCCCCTATGTGATGGTACTTGGAGATGGGCCTTTGGGAAGAAACTAGTTCTAGATGAGGTCATGAGGGAGTGGCCCTCATGATGGGGTTAGTGTCCTTATAAGAGGACATAGGAGAGAATTTGCCATCTTTCTCCCTATCATGTGAGGACACAACCAAAAGGCAGCCATCTACAGCCAGGAAGAGAGCTCTCACCAGACCTGATCATGCTGGCACTGTGATCTCAGATGACCAGCTTCTACCACTATGAGAAAATGCATTTCTGATTTTTAAGCTGCTGAATCTTTAGTATTTTGTTATGGCAGCCTTTTTTCAGTCTCTTTTTCCTTCACTTTATAAATATTTGTTAGTGTCAAGTATGCTCCAACACTGTTCTAGGCAATGAAAAAAAGGAAAGAAAACAAAATTCTTGCCCTCATGGCAAGTGAATTGTAGGGATATACAATTTATATTGTGTGTGTGTGTGTGTGTGTGTGTGTATGTATTAGATGTCACATATACTACAGAAAAAATGTAGCAAAGAAGGAAAATGGGAAAAAGCAGGGTATTGTACTTTTAGAGTCATCAAGACAAAGTGACATTTGCACAGACAAATGAAAGACAGGAAGGAATAAGGAGGAAGTCAAATGAATATCTAGAAAAAGAGTTTCCAAGGAGAGGGGGCAGCAAGTTCAAAGGCCTAGTGATAGAAACATGTTTGGAGTTGAATGAAAGCCAGTAGTAGGAGATGAATTCAAGTGGGTGGTTAACACGAGTCTAATTTCCCTACAGCATGGTGACAGTGTTGTTGAACCTCTGCTCAAAATCTTCAATGGACTGCAATTGTCTGAAGAATGCATTTCAAATTATTTAACATAAATTCAAAGTGTTGCTCAAACTGGACTTTCCAATATGTTTAGTTTCACTTCTTCGCCCTGCTTAATTCTTCACTCTGGTTACATTCACCCTTTTCCCAGACAAACCCGTGCAGCTCTCTAACTCGTGGTGGCCGTCACAGGCTCTCTTTACCTACCAAAGCTGGTTTGGTCCTTGAAGCTTCAGCTCAAAGGCTGCCTTCTGCTGACACCTACCTCCAGTGTCCCCCAGTAAATTTAATTACTCATCCCTCTGTTCTTCCACAGCATTTTGATTATATTTATACTGGAAGACTTATCTAATTATTACCTATACTTTAAATTAATACTTACATGGCTGCTTCTCCTGCTAAATTATAAGCTTTCTGGGCCAAGGACCATTATGCATCTAATATATTCATTTCATTGGTTATTAAAAGAGAATTAACTCAGAACCAATTATTTTTGTAAACTTTAAAAAGGAAACAGGCCAATATGTATCCTAGATTATCTGAATATTTATTTCCATAAGCAAAAATGTCTATAACCAGATGATATTTCAAGGTTCTTTCCATTGTAACAATGCTGCATTCCCACAAACAGTTTCAGAGATGTGAAGTCTAACTGACTATAGATATTTGCCTTTGATGGTCGAGGTGATTCACAATGAATTGCACACTTGGAGTACCTGAGGTCCTGCTGTAAATAAGAAGACTCTTCATAGCCCTCTGTCTCTTAGAAGCCCAAATGTAAAAATCCATAACATAACAAACCATATGAAGTCCTCCTGCTGCTCCGTTTTTAAGTATTTTAAGAGAGGTAGCTTCAGGAATTAGCATCGGAATCACTATAACTGTGGATAACCTCAAAGGAATATTATTTGTAGCTGCCAGATAACTAAGGATGCCAGTAGTTTAGAAGGACTGAAAATAATTGGCAACTGTAAAGAAGTGCTTAAGATACTGGAGGAAAGACCTGCCTTTGCCTTCTGAGGAATTCCTGCTTCCTGCCGTTATCATTTCCACACCAGGTATTCACCGGGAGTGAAGATGTTTGTATCCTATTTCATGCCTCTCTTAAAATGAGGACAGATCTGACTTTGGGGTATTTGGAAGTGAGAATAGCAAAAACCAAAACCAAAATTCTTGAATTCAGACTTTTTCCTTGAAAAATCCATGTCTTCCAAAGAACCGTTACTCAGTAATTCTCTGGAATAGGACATATGAGATGTCACAAAATTAGATCGGAAATCCAACACTAGAAGAAAGAAATGTGCTGTCTCAGAGTTTTATTCAAAAAAATATTAACTGTCTTTTACAGCAAAATTGAACAAACAGGTTGCTGACTATATATATAACCTTATTCTAACATACCCAGCAGATTTAAATGTTTTGGTCTCTACAAAATACCCAAGAATAGTCTAATTAATGTAAAAATGAAGAACTTACCTTTAAAAATTAATCTTCTAAAGATGATCATCATAAACTTGAGAATTTGATCTTTAATTTGGGGCTTAACACAGAGGAGTTGTATTCCTTTTTAAAAGCCTTTCATAATGTTTTATGCAGGGATAAAACTCATTGAAAATATTAAAAGGAACCAGCCGAGAGATAGGATGATAGCATGAAAGGATCTCTGAACTGGAATCAGGAGACCTGGTTTATAGCATTCATGATGCTTATTAAGCTTTCTGGGCCTCAGTTTCCTCGAAAGGATGTAGGTGAGTTAGATACTGTTTACAGTCATCTCAGCTCTGGAATTTTTTTTATTTTGTTTAAATATTTATTTATTTTAGAGAGAGAGAACACAGGGAGGAGGGGTAGAGAGAGTGGGGGAGAGAGTCTTAAGCAGACTCTAAGCTGAGGGTGAAGCCTGACACGGGGCTTGATCTCAGGACCCTGAGATCATGACCTGAGCTAAAACTAAGATTTGGATGCTTAACCAACTACACCATCCAGGCATCCTTGGAATTTTATTTTTATGTAATGGAGAGAGTAGTAAGAGAGAAATTATGAGAAATCGAGAGAAAATTATGAGTGATAATCATAAGGCAGTGGCTCAGGATCACCTGGGACTTGTTAGAAATGCATTCCCTGGCCCTGCCCCAGACCTATAGATATAGACCCTGCATGAAAGGACCCAGGAATCTGAATTTTAAAAAGCCCCCCCACCCCCCCCACCCCCGGTGATTCTGATACCTGCTTCAGGTAAGGACCATGCTTTAGCTTTCAGAGCTCACACTGCTGATGTCACAGAGGTGCTAGTTAAATCTGTAGTCATCCCAGGGTGAGAAAGGGACATCTAGGGTAGATGGCAGTATCTCTTGGACAAGGAACCTCTGGGCTAGAGCACTGGGCTGAGTAAATGTTAGAGATCATTTAGCGGTTGGCCTCATGTTTGTTTCATAATTCACAGTGTTCCCTGGTATTGGAAGAAACATTATTTTTTTTAATATTAGTATTAAATAAAAGCTAAGTTTTCAAAATGCAGCCTAAGCACTGCATGCTGTCTTGGAGTTTGGTCCTCTAGCAGTTGTCACCATACCTCTACATCGAGTCATTAATCATTTTTATTCATATAGTCGTATGAATAACAGACCAGTCTCATCAGGGTCTCACCTGGCTCTGGACTTAACCCGGGAAAGGAAGATTTAGCTGGAAATAGTTGGGGAGGTGGTGCCGCCATTGCATAGATCAGGTCACTCTGTTATTTTAAAGATCTGCCTCTTGTGATGTTGCAGAGATGTTTCTCAATGGTAGTTGGTCTGATGGAAGGGTGTTTGGTACCATTTGGTGGACTTCCCACTTTGGGTTGAGGCTAGAGAAGAAAGAATGTGCACTTCCTGTGTTTGTTGTGACTCCAAGCGGAGTCCACTCCTTCATTAACACTGCTGTGGCCAGAGAGGCCCCTTTGATCTGTTGAAATCCTGTCCGCCCCTGCACCACTGTGGTCCTTTAGCAGCTCACAGAAGCTCCCACCATTCCCATCCAGAGCCCACAGATCAGCAGGGTCTCATTAGCTTACCCACATGCTCTGCCCCCCTCATCTGGACTCCAGCCTCCAGCTCAGTTACCGAGTCGTGGTTTTGTTCTTCGTGTCTGGTTATGTTATCACTGGCACAGATTGAGTTCTGCAGGTGGAATGCAACCCCCTACACGAGTGTTTTTTAAGCCTATGCCATTTTAATTTACTTTGGGACCAGCTGTCTGCACTTCAAATATGTCTTTCATATTTCATGTCACATCCGGTTACTCAGGGCAAAACATGTTAATGTTTAGTTGTTCTGGGATTAGGAAAATAAAACATAATGCAGTCACCTCTTAGCTACAGCAGCCAAATTTGATGAGTGTGCAGATATGTGTGTTTTCCTTTCTCCTTGGAGAACTTGCTAATACTAAGACAATTCAAAATAAAGACTTTTTTTTTGAGGAAGCAAAACAGAGGAAAACTGTAATATCTTTTGTGAGCTACATTTACCTCAAGGCATTTATCATAAAATGTACTTTTTTCTGATTGTATCCCTTGGACATTTGAGATGAGGAAGCAACCACATTGGGAAATTGTCAGACAGTGTCACAAGTTTTGTTGGCTTATAACAGTTTTAATTTTTTTTTCTCCTGACCAGAAAACTCTTGGTTCAATTCCATTTGAATGTCAATAATAAAAAATAAAAACAGAGCAGAGGCTTCATGAGCAAATGTTCAAACTTTGGGGGAAAGTAATCAAAGGATGAGTTATCCCTACGTACTCACCTCAAGATACATAATACTGTTTGATGTGCACATACAATTTGATTTGACCTTCTACAAAGCTAAAATGTTCAGAACAAGAAATTTATCATTTGAAATATTTAGGAAGAAAGTTTTATATCATTCTTTCATTTGAAACTTTTCAGAACAATGCCATTCCTGGAAAATACAAAAATAACATGGCTCACATTTTGGTAGAAATAGATGTTTGGGAATATGTCTTCCCAAGATCTTTTGTAATGGTAAAGGGAAGAAGAGAAGAGCTGTCTGGTATCCTAAAACAGGCTCCTAAATGTAATTTAAAGAAAATAAATATGACAGCCTTAGGTCCTCAATCATTTCTAATGATCACTCTTATTTTAACAATAAGGAAACAGAGACACAGGTGGGCAACAAGTCACAGATGACCTTGTGATTTGGTTGCACCAGATGAAATAAAATCCCAAAGGTGTCTTCTTTCTGTGCTTCAGCTGCTGGCTTGTATAAGCTTTTTTATTTTAGCTGGGTCTTGGCTATACATTTTTAAAGCATATAATAGCATGCAACCCAGCAGGGTTTGAATGTGATTAGACCCAAGTGAAGCACCATTAAAAACTGGAGATGTGTTCAGATGACATGACATTTTGAATGAGTGCCCAATGTAGACCGCAGTGTGTTTGGCTTTGTGTTTGTACTTGTTTCTTTTATTCTTAAACCGATTTCTTTTCAGAAGAAAATGTGCTTTCTTGAAACAACTATTAGGATGCTCCTAAGTCACATGCTATTTTCAGGACCAGAGAAGAACACCGTGTATTATACATGAAGTGAAAAACATCATTGCTGAGTTTCTCAGCCTCTCTAAGCTCAGGTCAAGGCATCACCTTTGATTTTACTTCTCAGTTGTTATTAAGTTTTCTCTCTTTTTTCTTTGTTGACTACCTTACAGGTTTCCTCTACCAACCAATCCTGATGCATTTACCCACAATCTCTCATTGAACTTTAAGGATGTAATGGGCTAATCAACCCAAACCTTCCACTGCCTGTGGGGCTAAGACTCAGTTCTATGATTTTAGTTCATCTGAAATAAGTCAGTGCACTAGCTGTTTATGCTATGCAAAAAGCCCTACACCAGTCCCAGCTACTGTTTGAAGTCTGTTTTGAAATTCCCTGTGTAGATTGTCTTGCTCAAATTCTGACACATCCTATGTTCTCATAACATAAATAGAAATGGATGTATGAGCATGTTTTATACATTTGATTTTTATTTTATAGTGTTTAATTCATTGTGAAGTTTTGGGAGCTGCATTATTAAGGAAACTATCGACTAAACCATCTACAGTGTTATTTCAAACAATGTTATATGGACAAAAAAAAATAAAAAACAAAAAACTTGCTCATATCATGACCTGGCTTTAGATAATCTGAGTATTCCCTATTTGCCAAAACATTGCATTCAAATTGTTACTCTGAAAGACATTAAGTAAAGGGAGTGATGGAGTTGACTGTTACATTTCCTGTGAAGTTGCTGTAAATGCACTGTAGTAGACTCAACCAAAACTGAATAATATAAAATATATGTATATATATATATACATAATTGATTGAATATGTTTATGTGTGATCAATGCTAAAATTGTAGCATGGAAATTATAATTATATGAGGGCAACTGGAATTTGTTGGTGACCTTTTATGTCCCATCGGCCCCTAGGTTTCTTTCTTTTGGAGTTCTTATATCCAGTGCCCACATTGTAGAGAGATTGATAGCAGAGTCAAAATTAATTCACCGTTTTACACCGGTAAGGCGCCAAACACCAGGTCTCTGGATAACCCACCTAGTGCTCTATTCACTACCGCATGCCGTGTCTCATCATCTCTGTTGCAGATGAGCCTAGTGGGGTCCTTATTTTGAAACTTTCTTTTATGAATTCTCTCATCCACTGCATCTCTAATTGAAGATTATTGCTTCCGGAAACCCAGATTTCCATCATTCGTTTGATTCAAATAAATCAAAATGACTTCATTTTGACTACTCACATGAAGATCCAAAGCCTCATAACTTAGGGTATAGCATCATGGGTGTACATGGCTCTAACCATGGAAATTGCAGAACCCAAAGGAAAATCTTCATATATTATGGCACTGGAGATCACGTTTTCAAGTGCTTTTAGCACATAGATTCTTCTTAGTAAGTGTAAAATGCTGCATATGTACAGGGAACTTGTCAGCTAAAAATGCTTGAGGCTTTACTCTGCATTTCAACAGGATGTGTATGAGCAGATGTTTATTTCAACACTTCATCAGTTGAGCTATCACTGTATATTTGCCTAAAGAGTAAGAGGATAAGGCTGAAATGGAAGGAGTGAACAATGAAAGTCATTATGTTACCCAGCAATGTTATTCAGATTGCTTCAGAAAATACAGGCAAGGGGCACCTGAGTGGCACAGTCAGGTAAATCAAGGGTAAATCCCTTGATTTAGGCTCAGGTCATGATCTCAGGGTTCTGGGATTGAGCCCTGCAGCCTTGGATTCTGTGCTCAGTGGGGAGTCTGCTTGAGAGTTATCTTTCTCTGTCCCTCCCCCTGTTCACTCACTCTCTGTCTCTTTCTCCCTCTCTCAAATAAATAAATAAATCTTTTAAAAAAATACAGGCAAGGGAATTTTGTAAGAATGAGTAAAGGAATGATTAGCAGTGCAATTTTTTCATGTGGTATTAATTTTCCTTGTGTTCCCCTTTGAAGAGTTGCTTCTTTCAAAGAGTTCTTTCCAAAAAGAATGCAGCACTGCTCTTAATTACCCTAGCAAGGACTAGGGTACTTAGGCCCTCATTTTAAGATTTGAAATACCAGGGTGCAAAAACATCTCTGAAAGAAAGGAGAGATATAACTGACTTGGCAGAAATAAAGGAAAATGAATATTTAGAGTACATATATCATGTTGATAATATGTTAAATAGTTTCCTGAATGGCAAGTCATTTGTATTTTTAACATTCTTGCATTTGGGGGGTTATTTTTATTTATAGTCAAAATTCAGAAACTTTAAATAACTTAATGCAAGTTCACAAAGCTAATAAGCACCATATGTGGGGCTCCAGGTGTGCGTAACTCCTTATCCGGCTGCATCATGACACCTTCACGAATTATTTTAGGGCTGATCTTAGCTAGGAACAAGAAGGAGGAAACCACGTTTTTCTTAAAGTAACAACCTCCACGGGTAGGGCAGATGGAAGGAAGTAGAGAAGGCTAGAGTTTCAGTCAGAAGCAATATTCTGAATACTTTAACCAGCATAGGCTAATTTATTAGAAGATATACTAACTCCAGTGACTCTAGAGATGTACGAGTGCCTACCAGCTAAATAACGCCCCTCAGCTCATACCAGTTCTGTTTGTGCCTTATAATTTAGTCTTTTTCGAGGGAGAGCACATCCCAGAGGGTCAGAATCACATGCCATTCTCCTTTTCAAGAGCCTCTGATGATAAAATAACAGATGGCTTATATAACCTGTTTTCTTGATTGTCCTATTTTTCTATTCACTCCTACTTCAGTACACTTCTTTGATTTTTATTTCTTTACTGGTCTCCATAAATATTGATGTTTTTTGATATCCCCAACCTCTATCTTCTTCATTTTGTATTTACTTAACCTCCTCACTTTGGGGCCACCCACTTTTCCTGGGGAAGGTGACTTAGAACACTTCCAAATTTCATTTCTTAAATCACTCCTACCACGGACCTGCTGCTCCTCCTGCAGGGCAGCAGCGTGCCCTTTGGTCATCCTTGACCCCTCCCTTGCCTACAGATCTGTTTCCTGGCCTTCAGCAATTGCTCTTTTGTCTTCCTCTCTCAATGCCTACGCCCAAAGCCCTGCATCTGTACTGTCGAAACTTTGTACAGTCCTCAGTCATCACTAACGTGGATACTTTCAGTAGTTTCTTAATACACCTTGTCTCCACTCTTGTTCAGTTCAGTCCGTCTTCCACATGGCACCAGGAGAGCTTCCTTGAAAGCACAGAAACAATTAGGTGGCACCCTGCTCTTCTTCCCACTTTTCTTAACATTCACCATGACTACCCAGAGGTTACTTTGTTTAGGTCAGCTTCTTTCAATTCATTGGGAGAAAAATTAGCTATAACATGAAAAGCTGTGGGTAGTATTTCTGAATGGGCAAGGGAATCAAAATAGTCTAAAAGCATTTGTCAGGTAAAACGCACCTTAGCAATAGCACAGAGAGAACTCTTTGCCTACAGAAGAAATTTGTGAAGCTGAAAAAAAAAATAAGGAGCCTATTGCAGTGGTAAATTGGAATTCTAGGTTAAAAACGTGTATGTGTGTGTATATGTGTGTATCAGGGCAGCACCTCCTAAATTAAACTTAATTGAACTAGATTAAACTGAATTAAAATTGATTAGGCCAAGCCTGACATCATTATGATTTTAATAATAATTAATAATGTTTATTGAACACCTAGTTGACATAGGGTAAGACACAGTCCCTTCCCCTGAGTTTATAATACAAATAAGAAGGGGGAACTAAGAGTCTGCTAAAAAGGTAAAAGGAGAAAGAAGCCTCAGGGAAATGAGTTCTAATAGCTCTGACTCCATTAGGAGAATAGCTTTGTTTTATAATGGAAATAAGTAACTGCAAAGAATCTTGAATTCTTTGTGATTATTTAAGGGACCAATAAGGTCCTCAAACTTTATCTTACAAAAGTAGTTAGTGGTGAGATGGAATAGTGTTTGTTAGTTGGTTTTTGTGGTAAAGGAAAAATTGTGTGACTAAGATACAAAGTATAATGAACCATTTGATTTGGTGGAAAATAAAAGCTCAGTAAATATTAATAGTACTCTACAATAGTACTTATACATATACAAACATTACACACACACAGAAATTTCCCATCAGCCCCTTGTCCCCATGCACAGTCTCTCCCATTATCAGTATCCCCACCTCATAGTATATTTGTCACAACTGATGAACCTACACTCACACATCATGATCATCCAAAGTCCATAGTTTACATTACAGTTCACTCTTGGTGTTATATGTTCATAGATTCTTTTTATTCTAGTTTGAATCTGAGTAAAGTCAAGTTAATTGTTTTTTGATTTCAGTTTTTAATACTAACTTTAATGATTTCTTTTTATTTTTCAAGTAGTCATTCATTTGAAGCATGATTAAAAAACAAGTTGAATTATTTTCCTTTGACCTCTTATGAATGCTTTAAGAAGCATATTTCCAACAAAGAATAGGTGTAAGAATGTCTTAACAATGACAGAATTTTTGAAATAAGTCACTTTTTGAAATGCTACATTGAGAAATTAAGTTTATTTTGCCCTATTATATAGTCAGAACTTTCAATGATAAATATAAATATCCCAGGAATAGACATTTTCCAAATTGCTGATATCCACTATCTGTCTATTTAAAGATCTGCCTTATCACTAGTGAAGGCTGACATTCCTTAACTTGATCTCCCTTCTCTCTTGACTCATATTGGAGAGGAGATAGACCCTGCCTTTCTCCAGCTTTGGCTGATAATCTTTGAGCTATCCCTTGAGGAAGATGTCAGCAATTTATTCATTGCTAGTATCAGTCATTGATTTAGGTAGAATATATTTTCTTTTTATAAAAGAAAGCCTTCATTAAATATATGATGTCCATGGCTTGTAGGAATAAAGAGACCAATGCCACGTCTCTGGTCTAGCAAGTACACTTTCCCCTTACTTCCCAAGAGCAAAGATGTAGTGTCCCACTCCCAAGAGGATTCGTAAGGACTCTGAAAACATATTTACGAGTTTAGTCTGATAAGCAAAAGACATGCATCCCTTCTCAACAAACACATCATGATTTCTCAGAATAGGGAAATACTGTATATGTCAGAAATGGGATAGACCAATCAAAATTGTATGATATCTGGTATGTAATTCATGAACTCAGGGCTTTATTTCCCCTCAATGGTGTGAAGATTATAACTTTTTTGAGGATTAAAAATACATTCCAAAAGGGAACACAGGAGAATGTTTAGATGATCTTGGATTTGGCGATGACTTTTTAGGTACAATACTAAAACCACACTTCATTAAAGAAAAAAAAAATCAGTTGGACTTCAATAAGATTAAAAACTACTCTGTGAAAAATACTGTTAAGAGAATAAAAGAACAAGCCACAGACTGGGAGAATATAGTTGATTAATATATGTATGAAGAATAACTTGTTTCCAAAATATACAAAGAATTCTTATACCTCAACAGTAAGAAATCAACTCAATTAAAAATGAACAAAAGTCGGGCGCCTGGGTGGCTCAGTGGGTTGAAGCCTCTGCCTTCAGCTTGGGTCATGATCTCAGTGTCCTGGGATCGAGCCCCACATCAGGCTCTCTGCTCAGCAGGGAGCCTACTTCCCCCTCTCTCTCTGCCTGCCTCTCTGCCTACTTGTGATCTCTCTCTGTCAAATAAATAAATGAAATCTTTAAAAAAAATGAGCAAAAGTTCTGAACTCATAAAGATAGACAAATACCAAATAAGCATATGAAAAGGTTCTCAACATTATATGTCATTATGGATTGCAAACTAAAACAAGGAGATACCACAACATACCTATTAAAATGGCAAAAAACAAAAACACTCACAACGTCAAATGCCAGAGAGAATGTAGACCAACAAGGATTCTCATTCTGTGCTGGTAGGAAAACCAACTGGTAGAGCCATTTTGGAAAACTGAGTGGCAGTTTCTTATAAAGCTAGTCTTACCACAGCATCCAGCAATTATGCTCCTAGTCATTTACCCAAATAAGTTGAAAATGTGTGTCCATAGAAAAAACTGCACATGAATACTTGGAACTGCTTTATTCATAACTGCCAAAGCTTGGGAACAGTCTAGATATCCTTCAGTAGGGAAATGGTTAAAAAATTTGTAGTATATGCATATAATGGAATATTATTCAGTAATAAGGAATAAGCTACTGAGACTGAGACACACACACACACACACACACACACACACACGACATAGAAGAACCTTAAAGTCATGTTGCTAAATGAAGAAGCCAGTCTGTATACTGTATGATTCCATCTATATGATGTTTTTGAAAAGGCAAAAGTGTAGAGACAATAAAAAGATGAGTGTTTGCCAGGAGTTCAGGGGTAGGGATGAATTAGTGGAGCACTGGGGATTTTTAGGGCAATAAAAATATTCTGTTAGATACTATAATAGGGGATACACGACATTATATATTTGGCAACACTGATAGAACTGCACTACACAGTGAAGTCAAATGTAAATGGTCTTTAGTTAATAATATATCAATATTGGTTCACCAGTTGTAACAAGTGTACCACAGGAATGCAAGATGTTAGTAATAGTGAAAGCTGGAGGTACGGAGGAAAAGGGATATATGGGAACTCTCTGTACTTTCTGCTCAATTTTTGTGTTAATGAAAATTGTTCTAAAAATAGTCTATTAAAAATAATTACTTCATCTCATGGAGAATTCTAATACTACCATGTCCAATATTCTTATGCATCCGTAAACCATCTATATATCTGGCAGTCCTCAAGCACAGTAAGTGGACTTAAGGAAGGGTAGATGTTCTCTGACAGAAAACTTTTGTGATTTAGTCTGACAGAGGGCTTATTATTATTAGAGGTGGGTTTTTTGTTTGTTCATTTGTTGTTTCGGTTTTTTGTTTTTTGCGAACAGCAAGATTACATTTAATCTGCTGAAACAGGCACTTGTCTTATCTTTTTACCTGATGTCAAAGTACTCAGAATACATGATATCATCACCTTTTATTTTGGTTAAAATAGTTTGCCTTGAGCTCCTATAGTGGGTTCAGTACTATGACTAGAATTGATGGCTGAGTGATCAATAAGACATCTAAGCTGCTCAATGAGTCCAGTGTCCAACACTGTCACAATGAACCAAGTTAAGAGGAAAAAAATCAGTTGGCTTATTGTCATCTTCCTCTGAGCCTGGCTTTCCAGGCATTTTTTTTTTAATTGCAAAAGACAAAAATCTATGGAAAGATTTGGTAACATAAAGATCAGGAGACCCTGATAAGGCAATCTCTTACAGTGAAATAAGTAATGAGGTAAGTGGAATGCAAATAAACTTTAAAATTGCAGGGACTTAATAACGTAGAAGTCTTTTTCTTACTCATGTAAGAGTTGTATAATTTGGTATGTGCTGGGGGATGAGTTCCAAAGTTCCACAGTCATTCAAGGATCCAAAGTGATAAAGATTTTCTCATCTTCTGAGTAGCTTTTATAGTCACCTTGTGGGTTGCTATCCATCTAAAGGATGACAAAAGAGAAAAAATTGCACGTGGAGGATGTTTGGGGACAGGTGCATATTCCCACATTCCATTGGTCAGAATTGACTCATGTGGGCATATCTAAGTACAAGGGAGGCTAGGAAATATGGAGAAAAAGAAAGTAGTTGTATTGATATAGATATAGGTATAGATATAGTTACATATATAGATACAGAGATCTCACGAGTGCATACATCTTATTCCTTATATACATTAATTAACACTTGTGGTAAGAAGATAGGAATGGAATAGAATTGGAGGTGAATAAAATTTAATTAATGAAACAAGAGTGAATCTTCCCATGACAACATGTCATGTCTTGAAGAATATGATTAGCATACCTCTCTATAGCTGAGATAAAAAATATATGTATAAAAAAGAAAAGAGGAAGTTAGGGTAATCCTACTAAAAATGGATGGATTTCTTTCTCAACTTGTTGAGGAAAGACATCATAAGATTCTTTCTGTTATTTTAAGTTCCATCAAATTTTTTCTTTCCCAGGAGAGCTAATTTCTCACTGCAGTCTTGAGTCATGACAGATAATTAGGAAATCTGGTCAGGCTTTTGCAGTACCATATTTCTGCAATTTTTATATTGTTATAAAATAGCTTCAGGGGAGACACACATACAAAAAAAGGATAATCAGGGTGAGAGTGCATTAGCCTAAAGTATAATTTTATTGTTTTCCATCTGTTGTAATTATGAAAATAAACTCTTTTGTACTCTGATCAGCAGGATAAGTCATCAGAAAGATGCTCATGTCTTGCAACGTATCTTGTTAAATGTTATAAATAAGAGCATCTTATCTGTATGAATTTTTTTTCCTTTTTCCCTTAGGAGCAGAGCCATTGCAATCTTCCCATTAGGGGAGTCATTTTTTCCCCCAAACCAACATTGCTTGAGGGAATAGTATTTGTTTCAACCAAATCATTACTGCATGTGGTATTTAGATTTGGATTTGCACATATATCCAAGGTGACTAAAAAAGTATCATTTTAAGAAAAGAACAATTTAAATATCATAGTTTGGGAGATGTGTTTTGTCTCTACATATTGATTAAGAATAATGTATGTGCTTTATATTGACAGTGTCAAAGTACTCACTGAATTTTACAGTGACAAACAGAGTCAAGAAAAATAGGCTCTATTCTTCCTCTCTCTCACACTCATATTGTCTAAACTACTGAAAGTTTTTTTTTTTAAGATTTATTTATTTGAGAGAGAGAGCGAGCATGTGCAAGAGTGCAAGCAAGGGGAAGGGAAAGAAGGAGAGAAGCAGACTCCTTGCTGAGCTCAGAGTAGGACACAAGGCTTGATCCCATGACCCTGAGGTCATGACCAGAGCCAAAATCAAGAGTTGGATGCTCAACCAACTGAACAACCCAGGCACCCCTTAAAAATATGTGCTGATTTATTTCAGAATAGTAAGAAATAATTCCATTACATTACAGAGAATGTGCATTATCAACTGCCTTAACTCAATGTTTATTATCTCCAACTTAAGGAACCTAACTTTGACACCGATGATGTAAAAAATAAAAACTAAAGTTTTCCCTACAGTATCATTTGTATCATTCCCTAAAAAAAAACACCCATGAAAAACTAATGGCTATTCATTGACTCCTATTGTATTATAGAATCAATTTTTTAGAGTACTTTTAGATTTATCACAAAATGGAGCTGAAAGTAAAGAGATTTCTCCTATACCCTGTGCCCCCAGACATGCATAGCCACCACCATTATGAGCATACCCATCAGAGTGGTACATTTGTTACAACTAATGAACCTATAAGGACACATCATCATCACCCAGAGTCCACAATTTACATTGTGTTGGTCGTGTTATATGCATTCTGTGCATTGACAAATATATAATGACATGTATACAACATGCCATGTCATGCACAGTAGTTCCATTGCCCTAATAAAACTGCTGGGTGCCCCACCTAGTCATCACCTGCCCTGTAAGCCCTGGCAAGCACTGATCTTTTCACTGTTCAATTTTGACTTTGCTAGCATGTCATACAGTTAGGATCATGCAATATGTAGCCTTTCAAACTGGCTTCCTTTACTTAGTATTGTGCACTTAAGTAACCTCCATGTCTCTTTCTGGCTAGATAGCTTTGTCTTTCGTACTGAATAATACCCCACTGCTTGGATAACCACAGTTTTTTTACCCATTTATCTACTGAAGGACATCTTGGTTACTTTCAAGTTTTGTGAGTTACAAATAAAGCTGCTATAAATACTTGTGTGTATACAATGTATATTTTAAAAAAAATTAATTCCAGTATAGTTAACATACGGTGTTTTATTAGTTCCAGATGTACAATATAGTGATTCAACAAGTCTATACATTACTCAGTGCTCATCAAGATAAATATATTCTTAATCCCCTTCACCTGTTTAATCTATTCTCCACTAACCTCCCCTCTGGTAACCATCCATAGTTAAGAGTCTGTTTTTTGGTTTCTCTTTTTTTCTTTTTTTTGTCTTTATTTGTTTTGTCTCTTGAATTTCACATATAAGATAAAATCATATTGTATTTGTCTTTCTCTGACTGATGTATTTTGCTTAGCATTATACTCACTAGATTCATCCACATTGCTGCAAGTGGCAAGATTTCATTATTTTTTATGGCTGAGTAATATTCCCCTGCATATTTATATACCGCATTTTCTTTATCCGTTCATCTATCAGTGGATACTTGGGCTGCTTCCATAATTTGGCTAATGGCAATAATGCTGCAAAAGGACATAGCAATGCATGTATCTTTTCAAATTAGTGGTTCATATTCTTAGGGCAAATACTTGGCACTGGGATTACTGGATCATATGGTAGTTCTATTTTTAATGTTTATGGAACCTCCATATTATTTCCCGCCATGACTGTACCAGTTTGCATTCCCACCAACAGTGCATGAGGGTTCTTTTTTCCACAGTCTTCACCAATACTTGTTTCTTATGTTTTTGATTTTAGCCATTCTGAGGTATGAAGTGGTATCTCTGTGGTTTTGATTTGCATTTCCCTGATGATCTTTTCATGTGTCTGTTGGCCATCTGCATGTCTTCTTTGGAGAAATATCTGTTCATGTCTTCTGATCATTTTTAACTGGATGATTTGGTGGTTTTGGTTGTTTGTTTGTTTTGGTGTTCAGTTGTATAAGTTACTTATATATTTTGGTTACTAACCTTTATTGGATATGTCATTTCCAAATATCTTCTCCCATTCACTAGTTTGTCTTTTAGTTTTGTTGATATTTCCTTTGCTGTGCAGAAGCTTTTTTATTTTGAGGTAATCCCAGTAGTTTATTTTTGCTTTTATTTCCTTTGCCTCAGGAGATATATCCAGAAGACTGTTGCTGTGACCAATGTCCAAGAAATGAATGCTTGTGCTTTCTTCTAGGACTTTTTATGGTTTCAGGTCTCACATTTTGGTCCTTCAACCATTTTGAGTTTATTTTTGTGTATAGTGTACACAGTTTCATTCTTTCACATGTAGCTGTCCAGTTTTCCCAGCATCATTTGTTGAAGAGACGGTCTTTTTTTCCATTGCATAGTCTTGCCTCCTTTGTCAAAGATTAATTGACCATAAAAGTGTAGTTTTACACTGGGCTCTCTATTGCTTTGACCTATGTATCTGTTTTTGTGGCAGTACCATCCTGTTTTGATTGCGATTGCTTTGTAATATAACTTGAAATCTGGAATTGTAATGCCTCCGGTTTTGTTTTTCTTTTTCAAGATTGCTTTGGCTATTCACTGTCTTTTGTGGTCCCATGCAATTTTTGGATTGTTTGCTCCAGTTCTGTGGAAGAATGCTGTTGATATTGGGGTAGGAATGCTTTAAATCTGTAGATTGGTTGGAGTAGTATGAACATTTTAACAATATTTGTTCTTCTAACCCATGACCATGGAATGTCTTTCCATTTGTTTATGTCATCTTCAATTTCTTCTATCAATATTTTATAGTTTTAAAATACAGGTCTTTCACCTCCTTGGTTAAATATATTCCTCGCCAATTTATTACTTTTGGTGCAGTTTTAAATGGGATTGTTTCCTTAACTTCTCTTTCTGCTGCTTCATTATTAGTGCATTAAAATGCAATGAATTTCTGTACATTGATTTAGTATCCTGAGATCTTACTGAATTCTTATCAATTCTAATAGGTCTTGTTTTGTTTTTTAGTGTAGTATTTAGGGTTTTCTAGATAGAGTATCATGTCATCTGCAAATAGTGCAAGTTCTATTTCTTCCTTAACAATTAGAATGATTTTTATTTCTTTTTGTTGCCTGAATGCTCTTGCTGGGATTTCCCATACTATGTTGAATAAGAGTGGTGAGAGTGGACATCCTTGTCTTATTCCTGACTATGGGAAATGCTCTCAATTTTTTACCACCTACAACATATTTTTTATTATTGATGGGAAAGGGAGGGAATAGAAACAAAAAGTAGATTTTTAGATTTTTAAAAGGACTCCAGAAATAATATGGACAGGTGAATCTCTCATATCTAATTTTTGGGAGTCTCTTGCAAAATGTCTTGTAATAGACATTCTTTGAACTACTGTATAAAAATATGCAGGGACAAGGCCCCAGAAATTGTATTTCCAATAAGTTTCTTAAATATCTCTAGTCATCAGGCAGATTTGGGAACTACTGATCTAGGTAACTCAATTTCAGGAACACAAGGTCCAGATTGCTTAGGTCATACAAGTAGGCAGTTGCAGTCAGGGTAAAAGTAGAAAAGTGTTCTTGTTTTTACCCCATATGATTATCTTAATGAAAAATGAATGAGCATTGTCTTTTCCCCATTACCCATGATAAATATTTTTTGACATTACAGGAATCTGTGATGCACTTTCTCTAGGTGGAAACCCAACAAAGTGGTGAATATGCATTCTTAAATCAGGGAACTCTGAATGGACTCAATCTCTCACGGAATACAGTTTTGTGACTTTTCTTCCTTGGGATCTCCTAGTTGATCCATGAGGAGGCTTGCATAAATTCTTTGATTTTCAGTATTAATCAGTTTGGGGTATTTGAGCAAGGGGTGCCATTTGCAATTATCTAAAGACACTGACATGAGTTAGATTTGCAGGGGATTATAGACTGAGGAGAAGGACCATGCAGAAGCCAACTCAGTACCTCAGGGAGTGATTATGAAGGTACTCTTAATATTTTTGTTGATTTCACTTTTTCTGAAAAAAGACAGATAGTACTTTACTGTCACATCTGTACTCTTATTCCTAAATTCTCAGAATCCATTATAGTTTAGTCTCATGATTTCAGCACACTTCTGTGATATATTCTAAATGTGATTTTCAAAAATTTTATTATAGTAGTCTATATACTATCTGCATCTTTATAACCATAAGATCACCTTTAGAAAATAAAGGAATGATTAAAGGAGCCTCCCATCTTAAACCATTCTGTATAAGGTCTCCAAAAATAAAGAGGAAAATATCAGTTCCTCTTACCTAGGGCACCTCAAGGAGGGGATGACTAAGGACAATCAAATGCATGAAATGACAGTAAGAACTTTGTGACCCAAGTGAGTATAAGAGATAAACAATTCTTAATGAAGCAAAATCCATTTAAAATATCTAAAATATAACCAATCTTCAGATTCTTCAAAGGGGGAAACAATTTGATAAACAGTTTACATGACAAGTTTCATATCCAATTTGGAGAAAGAAATATTTCAAATACTTCTGATTGGGTTGTGATAAATGGATATATTTTTTAATCTATATTGAAGATGAACAGTATTTGTAGATGAGGAAGAGGAAGGGAAGACTATATGATGGCAGAATAATGGTATGGGCAAAAGCAATCAGTTAGAATACCTCAAGTACCTTTAGGGAATGATGAGTAAGTCAAATTGGCAGATGCATAGGGATAAAATTCTAAATATAGGACAGAATTAGCTTGAAGTTCACTGGAAAGTATGATTTTTTTTCTTTTTTTTCTGAGTGTAGACAATAACAATCACTAAAGGTCTTTTAGTTGGGATGTGGCATGAACAGAACTATAGTTTAGGAAGATTATCTGCAATAGGGTATAGGAAGTATAGGATGGTAACAGAAAAGACACAACAATTTCCAATCACCCTGTGATAATCCCTTCAAAAACCATGTGGTTTACAATTCTAAGGAATATAAAGGGCAGACCTCTTAATGAGTTGCAGTAACCTAGTGCCTTCACTTTAAATTAGAATACTTATATCTTCATGTTTCTCTCTGTTGGTTAGAGTTCACTTCCAGATTGCCTGACTGCCTTTTCTCCCTGCTCTACAATGATCCCTATTTCTAAAGGTGTTCTAACCCTTGTTCTCGCCTAATGTCTTTCTGGAGCTTTTCTGTTTCCATTCTCCCCAGAATGCAAAAAATACTCATTTGATTTCCTCACCTTTTAAATTTAAGCTGCTGCTGTTCATTTTATTGTATAATTAAAATTCATTACGCTTTAGAAAAAGAAGTGGAAAATATAAAATAATTTTCCATGCTCTCAATACCCAAAGACAACCACAGTAAACAAATTTATGCATTTCAAACAATATTTATCCAATCAATAATATTTGGTTCATTACTAGTTTGGGAATATACCATGCATAAAACTTATATCCTGTCTTTTTATCTTATCTATGAACAGGTTTTAGTCCACATGGATTCTTATTGGTTAGGTGATCTCTCTATTATATTAGAACTATCCACCTCAAAGTCGGGTTTCTAGGCTGGCAGCATTACGGTTATCTGGAAATTTGTTTGAAATGCAAAATTTGAGAACTAATATTTTAGTCCTATCAGGTCTGTTCTAACAACCACCAGAGCAGAATTACTGCTTTCTTTACTTTGTCATTGTAGTAGGACCTCCCCCCAGATTGTCAAAGGAGGACATGTTAGACAGCTGTCAAGAAGGGTTTTTTTCATATTTTTGTTGATTTCACCCCCTCCCCCCTAGAGAAGACACTTGGTCAATTGGGTCAACCTTTCTGGTCCATTTGTACTGATTCCCAAACCCCAATGATCCATGATAGTTTAGTTTTATGATTTTAGCAGACTCCTAAGGAACAACTGACTAAAAGTATATAATAAATAAATTTTGTATTTGTTAAGTTTTATTATAAAAATACCATGTTTTAGCTTATAAATTCTCATGGACTTTTGAATAGGCATATTTGAGGAAAGTCCTGGGATCTCATTTAGCAGCAGTGATTCCATTCAGAACTCCCAAGTTCTAGGGGCTATGCACAACTTCTGGGACTGCCATCGCTTAGTGTAAATGATGTCTCTGGTAGTATGTGATATGGAGGTGCCAGCTCTGATGGTTAGGCAAAGAAGATGGGCTGTAGCAAGAAATCCCTAGCATATATCTAATTTCCTTGAAGTAGTGACTGGTATTTATCCTTGATAATCTCTATCTTCATTTGTAACTGGCTCTTTATTTGTGGTGGAAGCTTAAATAAGAAGCTTCTTCATAAAAAAATAATAAAATAAAAAAGCTTCTTCATACAGATGTTTAAATTTATTTAGGCAAATGCACTTTTATTACCATAAGAATGACTACCATTTTGTTTTGCATCACTGGCACAGGAGTGCAATTGCTGAATGAAATGATTGAATGGAGGATCATTTAGACATTTTAGAAACAACCACCTAAAATAATCCTTCCCTTTGGAGTCATTCTGAAATAGTTCGTTTTTCAAATCTTCCTACTGAAAATTAAGTAACTTAAGAAATGTACGCTGAATAGCTTGGCTAAAGTTATACGTGTGTGTGTGTGTGTGTGTGTGTGTGTTTACATAATATATTCCACATATTCATATTCAATAGCATCTAGCCAGTGTTTCCATGTGGACATTTCCAGGTGTAGTCTGTATGATATGGCAAAGCAGCACAATGTTTATCTTCCATATCAACACAATTTCTCCCAAAAAGATATCTTTATGAACAAATGACCCAGCTTGACAGATTATACAAGAATTTATTTATGTCAGCCAAATCTTGACTGGAAACATGCTCGTTTTACAATTTTAGGTGGTCTAGTCTTCAGAACAGCACACTATTGAGTTGGAATCACATACAATAGTAGATTAGGGTAGGGAAGCTTTCAGGTATCAAGTCTTCCAGTAAAACTAGAAGCTCCAGACATTTTGGCATATGGTTGTTGTTTAGGCATAATGTTTTCACTTGAGGATACAAATGAAAATGAAGATGTAGATATGTGCTGTGTTTCTAGCTCTGGGTTTGGATGCAAAAACAAAAGTGAGGGTTGATTTATATATATTTATTTATACAGTTTCTTTTACAAAAGATTTTGGGAGGTTTACAAAATACATGATTAACTGGAAAACTAAAATCACAGCAAAGAAGAAACTGGAGGTCAGTGTTGCAGGCACTGTTTGGAATGCCACGATTAAGATTCTAAAGAAGTGTTTGGACAATTCTGAGCAGCCACTGATCAAAATTTCAAGGCTGAATATATGGTGCCATAATTGCAGGTTAAGCCTAACAGATTTTAGTTCCCAAATTGAAATATTATCAGTATATATATAATGAAGACACTAGTGGAACTTTTTTTTTTTTATAAGTCAGCAAAGTGGTTTTTATTTATTTTCCCCCAAATACTTTTATTTTATTTTTTTCAGTGTTACAAGATTAATTATTAATGTGCCCCACCCAGTGCTCCATGCAATACATGCCCTCCTCAATACCCATCACGAGGCTCACCCAACTCCTCACCCTGCCCCTCCAAAACCCTCAGTTTGTTGCTCAGAGTCCACAGTCTCTCATGGTTCATCTCCCCCTCCCATTTCCCCCCAATTCATCCTTCCTTTCCTTCTCACAGTGCTCTCCAGTTTTTCCTTATGCTCCACACATAAGCGAGACCATAAGATAATTGACTCTCTCCACTTGACTTATTTCACTCCGCATAATCTCTTCCAGTCCTGTCCATTTTGATATAAAAGTTGGGTATTCATCCTTTCTGATGGAGACATAATATTCCATTGTATATATGTACCATATCTTCTTTATCCATTCATCTATTGAAGGACATCTTGGTTCTTTCCATAGTTTGGTGATTGTGGCCAGTGCTGCTATGAGCATTGGGGTACATGTGGCCCTTCTTTGTACTGTATCTACTTCTTTGGGGTAAATACCCAATAGTGCAATTTCAGGGTCATAGGGTAGCTCTATTTTTAATTTCTTGAGGAATCTCCACACTGTTTTCCAAAGTGCCTACACCAACTTGCATTCCCACCAACAGTGTAAGAGGGTTCTCCTTTCTCCACATACTTTCCAACATCTGTTGTTTACTGTCTTGTTGTTTGGCCATTCTAACTGGTGTAAGGTGGTATCTCAGTGTGGTTTTGATTTGAATCTCCCTGATGGCTAAAGATGATGAACAATTTTTTCATGTGTCTGTTAGCCATTTGTATGTCTTCTTTGGAGAAGTATCTGTTCATGTCTTCTGCCCATTTTTTGATGTGATTATCTGTTTTGTGAGTGTTGAGTTATAGGAGTTCTTTATAGATCTTAGATATCAGACCTTTGTCTGTAGTGTCATTTGTGAATATCTTCTCCCATTCTGTGGGTTGCTTGTTTGTTTTGTTGACTGTTTCCTTTGCTGTGCAGAAGCTTTTTATCTTGATGAAGTCCCAAAAGTTCATTTTCACTTTTGTTTCCTTTGCCTTTGGAGACAT
>CM052807.1:7351502-7550748 GCA_028533885.1 Nasua narica
AGAGACTGTCTTTTTTCCATTGGATATTTTTTTTCCTGTTTTGTCAAAGATGATTTGACCGTAGAGTTGCGGGTTCATCTCTGGGCTCTCTATTCTGTTCCACTGGTCTATGTGTCTGTTTTTGTGTCAGTACCATGCTGTCTTGGTGATCACAGCTTTGTAGTAAAGCTTGAAATCAGGCAATGTGATGCCCCAGCTTTGTTTTTCTTTTTCAACATTTCCTTAGCAATTCGGGGTCTTTTCTGGTTCCATACAAATTTTAGGATTTGTTTGTTCCAGCCCTTTGAAAAAAGCCACTAGAATTTTGATCAGAATGGCATTGAAAGTATAGATTGCTCTGGGCAGTATAGACATTTTAACAATGTTTATTCTTCCAATCCATGAACATCGAATGCTTTTCCAGTGGAACTTCTTAATTATTTCAGTAGAATATAGAGTCTTACTTTTTTTATTATTTTTGATTTATTTTTAATTGATAATATTATTTTGCTACATAGACCTTGTGCACGGTGAGAATAGTGAGAAGTTAGATAGTAAGCGGTAGAACTTGCTGACATTTCATACCTAAACTTGGTGCTAGGTAAAAGGTCACTCAGTGCATGGTGTATTGTCATTACTAAGAAAAGTGAGGTCTGGTCACCAAAATGGAAATATTCAGAGATTCAGATATTCAGTACTTTGGAAAGTTTCTATTTAAAGTAGATGATAAAATGTTTCAACTATGACTAACTTATGTAACAGGAGAACCAGCTAAAAAGTGACTAGCCTGGAGAAGGCTGGAAGCTCTGACTATATTTTTGAAGTCAGAACATCATTTTCTCTCCTACGTGAGATTACCATTCACCCAAATACCCACCCTAGGTAAATGCATTCAGATTTGTTACCTTCTTTCTCCTCTCAAACATTCCTATCAGTTTTACCTTGTAGATGTCTTCCTATTCATTAGAAGATATATTCATTATTCAGTCTCATTTAATCTCAATTTACTAATCATAGTCAACAAAAGAGGTTGGAATGTAAATAACTAGTTTACCTTTAAACAACATGGATTTGAACTTGGAGGGTCCACTTATAGGGCCTTTTTGTTTTATTAATACCATTCTATAAATGTATTTCCTCATGATTTTCTTAGTAGTCTTTTCTCTAGCTTACTTTATTGTAAGAATACTCTATATAATACATATACAAAGAGTGTGTTATTGGTATGGTAGGCTCTTGTAGTTAAGTTTTAGGGGAATCAAAAGTTATTTGTGTATTTTTGGGCCCCTGGGTGGCGCAGTTGGTTGAGCAACTGCCTTTGGCTCAGGTCATGATCTCGGAGTCCCGGGATCGAGTCCCACATCGGGCTCCCAGCTCCATGGGGAGTCCGCTTCTCACTCTGACCTTCTCCCTTCTCATGCTCTCTCTCTCTCTCTTTCCTAATAAATAAAAAAAAAAGTTATTTATGTATTTTTGACTGCATGGGGGATATGTACCCCTAACACCCCATTGTTGAAGGGTCAACTAAACTTTTTATATCCTTACTGCGTCTATCTTTTTTGTTTGTTTGTTTCAAAATCCAGTGGCATCTCTCAGTAATAGCAGTTCTAGGGGTATTAGGACTATGACTGGGAAGCAGTGAGTGGTTTTTGTTGTTTTTTGCTTGTCTGTACCGTGAATAGAGGATCCAGGGCCTACATAGAGAATTTTGCATAATATTTACATTAAATTCATCTACATTCTATATACTGTCTCCCAAATTACTTTTTAAGATAGCAGCGCTTTTACTCCTTCACCAACCATACCTCCTTCTGCCTTTAGGGCCTTTTAGTGCTTTCTTGAAACTATGTGGGTGGCAAGTCAGGTACACTGTTTTATTCCCTAAAAACTTGTGTTTATGCCTCTTCAGAACATACAACTAAGGGCAGTGTGGCTCTGAGCAATAATATCTAGAAGATTTGTCAGATCTGGAGGTCATTGAAATATGCTAGAAAGCAGAATAGAGGCATCTCCATTCTTTCCTGGTATCACCTATTTCTGATAATAATGAGGGGAAAAAAAACACCTCATCCAGCATGATCTTCCACAGATGATTTGGGGAAAGTCCACAATTAGGAGCCCTCTCTTGTAACATGTCTCCCTTCCACCTGGTGCTATTTATTGCCAAACTGGGAGAAATTTAAGCCTCTACGAGTTAAGTTCCATAAAAACATAAAATAGAACCATGGCTTACATGTTTTACAAATACAGCTGTAGGAAAGGAGGAAAGTGTTTATGTGTTCAGAACTGTCCTAGTATCTGGGGTGGACACAAGTAGAAGGTAGACTCAGCCCACATACCGACCTTAGGCGAATCAGGCATATTTCATGTATTCCACAAACCCAGGAAGTACCCAAAGCATCTTAGTTGAGAACCACTTTGCAAGAGAGAGGGTACAATATTTCCAAATTTTCTGAACACCTCAGGTAATAAATCTATTTTAAAAGGACCATATTAAGTATGTGAAGTCTTTCTCCTGCCCTCTCTCTCTTTCATTCTTGTACTTTTGCTATATATTTTGTTATATAAATATATAAACATGTATGAGTTTCTTGAGGAATTGTGCACATTCATTTTGTGAGCTGTAAAATAAAAGTAGTAGTTCTATCCCTAAGTGTCTCGAAGGAGGTTGACTGCTCCTGTATTTATCAGCATCTATAATGAACCCAACAAATACATAGGAGTAATAAATAATATTGGAAGCAAGATTTGCCAACTTTTAATTAGACAAATAGCTTTTTCCTTTAATTCTGTGACTTCATTCCTTTGAAGAAAACAGAAAAGGTCACAGAAGATGAAAGCAGGCACTAAGTAATGGTTGAAGAATACCTACTGAGCTATTTTAAGATTTGGAGGTATTTCTAATGAGTATTAATTGCATTAAAACTCAAATGTGTTAAAGGGCTGGGCTTATTTTTTCTATGTCTATTAAGAAGATCTCTTCTTTTAATGTTATCAGAAAACAGGTTGCATAATACATACAGAAGTTGAGAGACTAAAAGTCTTTAACTTGATATTGGCTGATTGTGCCAACAAATGGATTTATTTTATTAAAAATGTCCCTGCAGGAAAGGAATTGTTTCTCATGCTCATGTGTAAAACTTTGGCTTGGATAAGCATCCGAGAGAGATAGTCTACAACATTTACAGGAAAGAACCAGGCATGAGTTATGGGATATTACAAATCCTACTTATTATTTTATTATTCCCTCTCAGTGGTCTCTAGATTTTGAAATGTTTTATCCTCACTGAAATTTCCAATACTTTCTGATAATCTTATTTTCCCTTTAGGGCAGGTTTTTATGACCTGTCCCTAAATACCATGTCTGTTGTTCTCCCCAACAGAATGATTCTTTAATAGACACTAGGTTTGGAAGAATGAGAGAAATTAATGTATGAACTTTTTTCTTGGAATTCAAATAGCACTATTTTTTTTTTTTGAATGCTGGAGGGAACAAGCCTTCTGAGTCCAGATTAATTACTTTTGTAATTTTTTTAATTTGTTCAAATAATTTTAGTAAGAATATGTTTAAATTTCAACTTTTATTCTACTTTCCCCCCATACTTCATTAGTTTTCATTATTCAACTATCTACTTAATTTATTCTAGTAAGCAATGCTAATAATAAGAACAAAGGAGTTATTTTGAACATTGTATGTGACTGCTAAATTTTGCAAACATTGCATACTATTCTATGGAATACTTTTAAGCTATGCTTAAGCATGACTTTATTCAAGATCTGCAGTGCTGTTGAAAGCAGAGATTGATGCCCAACGTATACAATGATCATTTGTTCATTCAACAATTATTTCCAAAGCACTAGTAAACAGGAACTGAAGCATGAATCAACCTAGGGTTGATGAGAACTCTCTAATGTAGATTATGTCATAATTTTGCTCTATATACTCAGTGTTTCAGATATACTTCATACGTTTATCTATACCAAACATTTAATCATACTGTGAAGTACTTTATAAATAAAACAAGGGATATACAATTTCTAATTTAAAAAAAGTCCATCATACTTAGTTTGCTCCATGTCAAATTCTTGTTTCTTTCCATGCTTCCTACCCATAGGTTATAACTTTTGTTTTCAACTTTTTGTGGTTTCTTTCTGAAAAAGAAAGCTTCTCAAGTCTGAATGATAATCTCCCTACAGATTTAAATACCCGGAGAGAAGAATATGTTTCAAATCCCAAAGTCATGACGCAAAGAATAACAAAAATAACTCTTTTCCTTTACAAAAAGTACTAAATCTAAGCAGAAATATTATCAGATGAACAATAAGTTATTTCTGGTAAAATCAATCCTGGCATACTGGAGTGCAGAGTGTTTGGCCTGCCAAGAGTTTCTTTCTAGCCAATGAATCTGTGACAGAAAGTGAGCTTTAAGGAAAGTCTTTTTTTCACTCTGGAATTCTACCATTAGTCCACATAGCTGAAGGCTCAACATATTTCATCTCATTAGAAAATATTTATATATTACTGTTGTATTATAGTGTATGGATTTTAAAGAGCCATTAATACTCTCTTTGTTGGTTGGATTAATTAGACAATTACAAAAATATCCTGAATGTTCAAACATCCTAAGATAACACTACAACTCTAAGACATTAGAAAGCATTGCATAATAATATAATAACCACGCAAGAGGAAAATTTCAGGATAGAAAATGAGGTCTGTCACTAGGCTGTCCCACTGGAGTAGGCTGACTTTTTTCAAAAAGGTATTTTACAGCTCCCTGAAGAGCTATGAATCCTGGATCTGCCAAAATAGATTAAGCAGTTGGTTCACAAGATAAGAGCTCTACAGGGAAAACATTTAGGGTCCAATTAAGTTTGGATGTCGGCAAAACTAACTGGAAAGAAGGTCTACAATGCCAGCCGACTGGACAGGATTTACAGAGACTGAAGATTGTGGGATAAGTGCTAAAATTGTGGGTCATCTCTCACACCGCCACATCTTTGAGCAGAGCAGACATTCAATTGCCCTTTAAGTGCCAGTTATTTTCATGGACTCTTAAAGTCCTAGCAGGTCAGCTTGCTAGCCTTCTAACAAATTCTGGAGTGCTCTCTAAATATCCCTCGAAAAAATCTAACCAGCCTTTGTTTAAACTCTTCCGCTGATGGGGAGCTCACTCTTTAACCCGGCAAGTAGTCTTTTTTAATCAATTTTTTGAAGGTTCAACTTTACATTGAACTGATTTTACTTCTGCCTTATACCAAACATTATACCTTAGAAATCTAGTTAAACTTCTTCAACACATGTTAAGGCAACACGTATATACAAAGAAACCTTCCAAGTGTTGGAAGATATGCTGGAGTTTGGGTTCTGGCTCCTCTGCTTACTAGCCATGAGAACTTGGGTAATGAAAAAAAATTTCTCTGCCTTTGTTTCCTCACTTCTAAATCAAGGAAAATAAGTACTTTTTTTTTATATAGAGATAGAGGAATAAATGCCTGATACACAGTAAGTGCTCAACTAAAATTATGCTTCATATACTTAATCTTTCAGTAGCCTCATCCTTATATCTGGTGCTGGAGAAAGAAATTTCTCTGAACTTGGGCCTTTTCTTTGTAATGAAAAAGACAAAAAAAATTATGTAGTATCCAAAAGAGTGCTGGGTTCTCTGACAGAAGCATACCGTACTTGGAGACCATCAGAACACAGCTGATGGTTAACAGCAGGATCAAGGAACAGTTCGTGGCATAGGTGATGTTTAAGATGAGATTTGATGGGCGATGAATTGGCCAAGTGAAGGAGATGAAAAGTCCCAAGTAGATGGAAAAACATGCAAAATAAATGAAAAGGGAAAGAACAAAGGTTTTTGGAACAGAGATTCTTTGGTGTGGCCTGACTATAGCATGTCAGGCTATGAGTAATAATAATAATACAGCTAAAGACTTCGGGAGGGACTTTGTAAGCCATGGAAATGGCTGGGAAATGAGAAATAGTGAAGGATTTTTAAGGAAAGCAATAACATGATCAGATTTATAGTAAAGGAATTTGTAGTAAAGGAAGATTTTTTTAGTTGAACTGCATTGTGAAAGAATGAAGTTGTCAAAATTTACAGTCCTTGTGGTGCTTGGTGGAAGGGGGTAGACACCTTGGGACATTTCAGGGCTATAACGTGTATATACATATATAATGTAATATATAATATATGTATATATAATACTGTTAATATATATAAATTATTATATAATATATAAACTATTATCTTAAAAAAAAAAAGACATGTAGCCTGTGTGCCCCAATGTTTTCAGGACAGTTCCAGTTTAAACTGTAGTCAGAACATAACTTTTCACAGCATCCACTGTCTCTCACAATTGTCCCAGATTAAACGAAAATTACAGAGCCATTGTGAGTAGTACCCATGAACACTGAATCTTGGCATATCTCTCATTCTTTCAGACCTCTTGCTAGATTTCCAGTCAGGCTCAAACTTAACCTGGTGAGTGTAAGAAGTTGTTCTTACTGTCAATTTTCTGTTTAAGGGAAAATATGTAGGCATAATTATACTACTCCTTTATTTTCCTCCCAGTATGCTACTAGGTGGAAAGGAAAAGCCTCCTGTTGTATTGTGCCAAAGCTTTTTTTTTTTTCTTTTTTCTTTTTAGTATATGATAAAGACCTTTCTGCAATAGAAATAGTGATTGTTGTAGGAAACTTTGCTACTCAGTAACAACTGGGCTCAAGTGAATTCTGATGTGACCATGGGAGAGCATGGTCATTGCAATGGAAGAGAAGATCATTGTCGAGGTCTCTAAGTGTTGGCCATGAGAAGCTTTAGAGGAGAAGGAATACCAGAAGTCTGAGGCTAACATCTTTAATAAGTTAGACATAATGATCAAAGTTTTCAAATTGTAGCAGTGAAAAGGTGACAGTATATCTAAAGATGTGTACTGCAAAGGAGCAGGGTAATTTACATAAGGGTGGAGGAAAGATTATCTGGAAATGAAGGCAGAAGGGGAGGAATCTTAAACCAGAGCCTCAGCAGTATATATTAATTCTAACTTGTACAGCGAGCCAAGTTTTTGGCAACACTAATGTAAAAGGAATGTTTAACGAAGAGAGAAAAGATGAAAAACCATAACTTAGTGAGGATCCATATAACAGGAGAAAACCTGAAGAGAGAGAGGAATGGCAGGAGTTTGATGGAGGAAATGAGAAACACAAAGCACAGTGGTGATTATAATTTGAGATAGGACAGATGATTCTGGGTTTCTACCTTGGGTACTGGGCCAGGAGAGCAAACATGATGGCATGATGCACTTAACTGCTCTTAAAGTTATAAAATAGTCCACATTGAGCCCCTGGGGTCAAAGTAGGGCTATGGAAGGAAATAGCTCTCAAATTTTGCAGGAGACAGGCTTCCTGGGGTGGATTTGTTCTCTGCAGAAGTTCAAATTTGTCAGCATGGAAAAGTTAGCTATTGTCTGGTTTTAGCTAGGTGTCAGGGAGGAAGTCTCAAGAAAGTGGTCCAGGATTCAAGGAAACAAGTTTGTGGAGAGTATACAAGGTTCACAGGCAAGGTAAGATTGGGGGCAGCTAAAGAGCATCCTATCTGAAGCCAAACCTGGGTTTGATTTCTAGCTATACAGCTAACCAGCAGTGGGACCTTGGGCAGATACCCTAAGTCTAAACCAGTGTCTTCTCATATGTAAAGTGGGAATGATAATCTTTATCTTAAAAGGCATATGCGATTATTAAATGAGTAAATACATGGTATTGAGAAGCATCCATGTCATGTAGTAGGTGCTGAACAAATGTTGGCTGTTGTTCTTATGGGAGGCCTAGTGAAATGGTGTGACTTCATTCTCAGCCTGCACACGGATTAGTGAAGTGTCCATCCCCTTCTGATGCTTGGCTATATGGTCTGTGAGAGACTCAGTGAGGTGGTGTGAGAGGGAGAGGCAGGGAGCTGGGAGATCCTCCTAAAATGAGCATAAGGCCCACTAAGTGGACAGGTGAGGTCTTCTTGCTACTAAGGAGTGAGTGGAGGATGTTGGTGGTTTGCCACAGAACGGATGTGAAGGCAGGGGTCAGAATTTACAGAGTTTCACAATTTGCTCTTCTGCTTTGATTACTAATATTTCTGTAGAGCTTTATAATTACTGGCACATTTTGCAGATGTTCCACCATTTAATCCTTAGTGAGGATTAGGGTGGCTTTCGTGAGGTTAGAGTAGAGTGGCTAGCATTATTTAGAGATGGGGAACCCAGGTTTTAAAGAAGGTAAATAATTATCAGCTGTTAAGAGGCAGGGAGAGGATTTGAACATAAATATTCTAACGTTAAGCCCTATGTTATTTTCGTTATGATTATATTATATAAGTAGAAACAGTGGTAGCATTTCAGATCCATTTCAGTTTTGCAGTAACATCTAATGCATAATCTCCCCATGGAGGATTTGCTCTGGAATTCCAGAGGGTAGCTTTGCAACGATCTCTGCTGGTGTGGCACCTCAGGGGACTCCTCTGCCGCACAGTGGGCCATAGCTTCACCCTCTTTTTTTTTTTTTTTAATTTTATTTATTTGATACAGAGAAAGAGATCACAAGTAAGCAGAGAGCCAGGCAGAGAGAGAGGAGGAAGGAGGCTCCCCGCTGAGCAGAGAGCCCGTTGCGGGGCTCGATCCAAGGACTCCGAGACCATGACCCGAGCCAAAGGCAGCAGCCCAACCAACTGAGCCACCCAGGCGCCCCAGCTTCACCCTCTTGATGATGGTCTGTGTCTAAGTCCAGGGATAACAGGGAAGGCAGGGAGAGAGCTTCTCATAGATTTGGTCCTTCCTTCAGGTAGAACCTGGTAATCTGTCTGAGCCCTAGGGGTAATGATTGTTGGCCATACCTGCTAGTCCTATATTATTTAGATTTTTCTTTATGCCTTAGTTAATACTTCTTTATAGTTAATATTTCTTTGACTTCTGTCTTCTGATTGGACTCTGATTGCTGAAACCAGGATTCAGCTGAAATTCTCCAACATGTAGCATCATTCCCACTTTACATATGAGAAGACAGTTGGACTGCATTCCTGCTTCCTCTGTGTACCTGAAATGCCTTGTTAACCTCTGTTATGCAACGTTAGAGAAAAAATAAAATATTACTATTATTATTATTAATAATAATTCTTATAAATATTATTAATAGCTGTTATTATTTCTGCTGTTTTGTTATTTGTAATGCCTATCTTATCTACTACATGGTGAGTTTGAGAGGTTGTTTCTACTCTTGTTAGATTGTTTCTACTCCATCCTGTATTCATAATGGTATTCTCAACCAAATACATGTCAGTACAATAACGAAGTAGTATCAAAACGCATGTATGTTGAAATGGTCAAATTGGTAATACTCATGAAAGGTAAGCATACCACTTCTAGGGCTGGGACGTAAATTCAATACTTACCCATCCTGACTTTGTATACAGTATATTGTACTAGCTATCCGCAACTCCTAGACTTCATTCCCCTTGCACCTGTTTCCCCACAATGGCTTCTTTTATTTATACAGAAATCAAGGGACATTTGCACGTATAAAATCCATTCTGTGCTGGATGGAGGACATGAAGTAAAATGTTGCCAAAGACCAATAGGAAATGTCTGATTTCCATGCCCATGGAATCATCTGACCCTAATTTCCAAATGTTCAGGAGTCAATTTAATAAAAGCAGAAAATCACTAGCTAAGTAAATGTTTCCAGGTATCTGTGAAGGAAGGGCAATTTGCTGACAAATGGAGGGTGGTGCCCTTATTGGCTCCCATAGTCTGGATTATGCCAGAATTCCAGAGTCAGTGATTTTGTTTTTGGGGAATTGCCAGGTTTGTTTGCAGAAGTAGAGTGATGACCCTGAAAATATGAACACGAGTCACTCCCTTTTTTGCAGAGGACTTCTTAACTTCAAATCTAAGACTCTTAACAGTGTATGTCTTTACACCGCCCAACTAGTCACTGAGGAGGATGAGGTCTGAATACTTCTTTGTTCAATCAATATTAAGAAAGTTGAATGTAATGATTCTTTATGAGGTACTTTGTTCATATTTAGAAACTATTGGCAGAAACATAACAGTTTCTTAGACTTGAGAAAAGAATATGATTTTATTTTACCCTGACTGATCTGAAGATATTCACCATAATCCATTTTATCATCATATGAAACTATTGTCTGTGGCTTATATTTTGATTTTTGTGTTTTGGCTAATTTCATGCTCACAGATTACATAAATTAACCCAGGCGTCTTTACAGTAGGATCCTTCATATCTAAATTTAAGAGTCAGTCACTGATTGACAAAGACATGCTATGGGTAGATGAAAGTCTCTGATATCTGCTCTCTATCGCCATCACAATTTTCACTCAGTACTAGTAGAATTTTTTAGCTTCTTGGGGTGAGGGACTGTGTTGTGATCATCCATCGGCAGCAGCTAATATGAACTCAGTTAACTATGTGTCAGATGAGTTACCTTAATCATTTTTTAATTAGGAATTGATCTTAACAGCGTGGAGCATCTTTCCGGGAACAGAGAAAGGTGCCAAGCCCTATAACAACCAATTCACTTGTTTGTGCACCCCTATCTTCATCTTTAATATAATAAACTTGCCTCTTACCCTTTTTCTGGAGAGAACTATGAAAACATTGTCAAGTTCTGAATAAAATAGGCTGTACACAAAGTGGGAATTTCCCACTGGGCTAACCAGAAACCCTCTTTGGAGGCATGCAGCTTTTGAAAACTGCGCTTGTCGTGATGAGCACTGGGTGTTATGTGGAAGTGTTGAATCACTAAATTGTATACCTGAAATTAATAGGACACTGTGTGTTAACTAACTGGAATTTAAATAAAAACTTAAATAAATAAATAAAGATAAAACATTCTTTAGACTATTTAGAAGAAACAACCCTTCCACAGCTCTGACTTCAACTTCTTCCTGTCCTTATCTGCTTCAGAATATTTTTCCCCTGATATATTTTCCCAGTTAAACCTCATTTGTTATGCCCTGCCTATTTTTCAATTCTCCATGGGCCTTAAAAGAATTATTATTTTGCCTTAGTCCTGATTGGTGTTCATAACACCTCCTTTTCACATATCATCAACAGCTGTTATTAATATTTGGCTCCTACTCACTCTTGGATCATTTGAAAGGACATCACATTTAAACAAACCTCACACCAATCTTTGCAGTCCCTCTGGTCTTACCCTCCCCATTTGAAATGATGTCATGTCATTTATCATTTTTCTTTGTCCTGAATGCCTTGCCAATTCTAGACTCATGAAGCAGTGCACATACGTAAACAAATGTGACCTCTAAATACCTCATTGATTTCAAGACAGCAGTCCCTCCTTTCATTATAATGATAAAAGCTTGTCTCCCCATTATCCACTCGCCCACGTCCCTATTCTTGACACCATTAAATTCTTTTTTTTTAAGGTTTTATTTATTTAAGAGAGAAAGATCATGAGGGGGGCTCAGAGGAAAGGAGGAGCATAGGGCAGAGGGAGAAGGAGAAGCAGGCTCCCCATTGAGCAGGGAGCCAGGATGTGGGACTTGATCCCAGGACCCTGAGATCATGACCCAACCTGAAGGCAGATGCTCACCAACTGAGCCACCCAGGCACCCTGACAGCATTAAATTCTTATCTATGTATTTGAAACCAAAAATTTTCCCCAGTCCTTAATTCCCTGAATGAACCCAGATTGCTAACCATCAGAAATTCCTTTGTTGTTGTTCTTGTTTTAAATAGCAGAATCATATAATGTAAAGTTTTTCTTTGTTTTTTCAAATAAGATTGAGGTTGGGAAAACTGGCCAATGAGTTTATGGATTATTGCTCTGTTTTTTCTGAACACCAGAAATAAAATTGCTTTTTTTTTTTTATAGTCATCCAACATATCACCTTCCCAATTCTAGCAGACTTTTCAAAAGTGATTGCTAATGTTCCAGTAACTTCATTAGTTAATCCCTTAACACTCTAGTGAGTATACCATCCAGGGATGCAGAAATTATACAATTCAGTAATTAGAGAGGAGATTGGGGTTAGTCTTTGCAGAATCTTAGACTTTAATAGGATTATTATGATTATTGCTTTCTTTCCTGTTTTTATCAAGTTCTAGTATTTTTCACTTTTCAACTTCTTTATACACATTTTTCATACTTTGATTTTTCTCCCAAAGTGATACGTTTTCTCAGGCTTTCAACACTTTTTGGACTTATACCTAACACCTCTCATTCTCTCACTAATTAAGTAAACAGTTTCACTTTTTCTGCCACTAACATGTTATCAGTAAAGAGATATTTTGATGTGTCAAATTATCCTGAAAAAATTCTGCCCTGTTGGTCAATAGCGTAGTTTAATTTTTTTCTGGATGAAACATGGCACTGATGCTTTATTTTCAGTGTTAGACCATGCAAATATCAAATGATTGTTCATGCAGTAACCTTTTAGATACTACTCAAAAAGTTAGCTTTTCTCACTGGCATACTTTTCACTCTTTTAAACTCATATCTTGAATTATTTTCAGCAGCATTTGAATAATAAAAAAAATTCATACATTAGTAAAAGCACAAACTTCCCTCTTTACTGAATATTTGAACACATTTTAAAAATCATACTGTTTAAATGTACACATATAAAATGATAACTGATATACAAATTAAGTTTACAATTATAAGCAGTGTCATTTGAAGGCACATATTTTAAAGGAGTTGTGAATTTACTACACACTAAAATGTACCCCTTAATATTGATTTTTAGAGTGAATATTTAAAACAAAAGCATTTTTAAAATATTTTGGTTGAATTTTTCCTTTGTCAAATTCTGTTTAAGCTCTAGAAAAGAACTCCTTGTCCTTGGAAATCATCTGTTATTGATTTTAACTAATTCTTCTCCTTTGAAGTAAAAGTAGTCTAAATGGAATTGTTGGAACAACTAAGATAATAACTAGTTTTTAAAATAACTAACACCTTTATTCAATAACATATACTAAAATATATGACATGAAAGTCATGACATGTCACTTAAAAGTGTGTAATCAGACTGAAAGCACCCATTCTCCAAGAAACATATATGTAGAATTCTAAGTGTGAAGAATTTATGGATTTTCATAAACTTTCCATATAACTTTTAAAATTTTAGTTAATTCTAATTTAAATTTATGTGGCCTTGTGTTGCAATCCTATAATTACTATCTGTTCTTTCTTTTGAGCAACTGGAGCTGATCTCATTAGGGGCTTTCTCCCCAATCCCTTAAATCCAAATAGGAGTCCAAGTTAAGTCATATGATAAAATAAAGATCAATCTCTGTTTATGCAATGAAGTGTAAATTTTATGATGAGTGGCTTTTATCTCAAATAAGATATTTTTATTTTATTGAGAGATTGTGAAAATACAGAGATTTAAATTAAAGGAATATTTTCACCACTAATGGCAAGGATTTAGGGTGCTAGAAAAGATTTTTTTAATTCATAAATTTAATTTTTAGAGCAGTTTTATGGTTATAGTAAAAATGATCAAAAAGTACTGCGTTCCCAAAATATTGAGTTCCCTGTCCCCACACATGCCCAACTTCTGCCCACTATCAACATCCGTACCAGAGTGATATATTTGGTTACAATCAATGAACCTACATTGACACATCCTACTTACCCAAAGTCCATAGCTTGTATGAGGGTCCATTCTTGGTTTTGTACATTCTCTGGGTTTTGACAAATGTATAATAACACCTTTCCACCATTGTTAGATCATGTGGAATGGTTCCACCACCCTAAAATCCTCTGTGCTTTGCTTATTCATCCCTCTTTCCTTCTTAACCACTGCCAAAAACCAGTCTTTTTAATATCTATAGTTTTGCTTTTTCCAGAATATTAAGTAATTGGAAGCATACAGTATGTGGCTTTTTTAGACTGGCTTCTTTCACTAAGCAATATGCATTTAAGTTTCTTCCATGTATTTTCATGGCTTGATAGCTCATTTCTTTTTGTGCTGAATATGAATTCATTGTCTGGATGGACCACAGTTTAGTTCTTCATTCACCCACTGAGGGACATCTTGGCTGCATCGCAGTTTGGCAATGATGAATAAAAGTTCTATAAATATCTGTGTGAAAGTCTTATGGTTTCCATTTATTTAGGTACATACCAGAGAACATGACTGCTGGATCATATAGTAAAATTAAGTTGAGTTTTAACCTCTTTCCAAGTGGCTGTACCATTTTGTCTTCCAGTCATCATTGAATGAGATTTCTTGTTGCTACACTTCCTCAACAGCATGTTGTTTTGTCAGTGTTTGGGTTTTGACCTTTCTATAAAGTATCTATTAAATATATGGTATCTCATTGTTGCTTTGATTGTAGAATGACAGATGGTGTTGAACATCTTTTCATATTCTTATTTTCCATCTGTATATCTTCCATGTTGAAGTATCTGTTCAAGTATTTTGTCCAGCTTACAAGATAAAGACCGGAGCTGAGATCAAGGGTCAGATAGATGCCTAACCAACTGAGCCCCCCAGTGCCCCTTATTTGGACTGGTTTTTTTTAAAGGTTTTATTTATTTATTTGACAGAGAGAAAGAGATCACAAGTAGGCAGAGAAGCAGGCAGAGAGAGGGGGAAGCAGGCCCCCTGCTGAGCAGAGAGTCCCATGCGGGGCTCGATCCCAGGACCCTAAGATCATGACCTGAGCCGAAGGCAGAGGCTTTAACCCACTGAGCCACCCAGGCGCCCCTATTTTGACTGTTTTTAATTGAGTTCCTTGTTTCCTTGTTGTTAAGTTTTGAAAGTTCTTTGTATATTTTGGAGAACAGCCTTCATCTGGAGTGCCTTTTACAAATATTTTCTCCCAATCTAAAGCTTGTCTTTTCATTGTCTTGACATTGTCTTTTACAGAATAGGGTTTTTGTTTTGTTTTGTTTTTTAAAGATCTATTTATTTGCTTTAAAGAGAGAGTGCATGTGATTAGGGGTGTGCAGAGAGAGAGGTAGAGGGTGACAAGCAGACTCCCTGCTGACCATGGAGCATGAGTTGGGGCTTGATTTCAGGACCCAAGCTAAAATCAAGTGTCAGATGCTCAACTGGGTGAGTCAGCCAGGCGTCTCTAGAGCAGTTTTTAATTTTAATAAAGTCCAGCTTATCAATTATTTCTTGCATGGACCATGTCTTTGATGTTTTATCTAAAAAGTAACTGCCGTACCTAATATCATCTAGTTTTTTTATGTTACCTATGAGTTCTATAGCTTTGCATTCTACCTTTATGTCTCTGATTTATTTGGGGTTAATTTTTTGTGAAGGTCTGTGTCTAGATTTTTTTTTTTGCCTGTAGCGGTGCACTTGTTCCAGCATTCATTTATTGAAAAGTCTTCTCCATTGCATCGCCTTGGATACTTTTTCAGAGGTCAACTGACTCTATGTGGGTTGCTTCTGTCTTCTCTACTTTATTCTACTGATCAATATGTCTGTTCTTTCACTGATACCACACTGTCTTATTATGGTTATCTCTATAGTAGTCTTAACATCGGATTGTGTCAGTTCCCTGACTGTTCTTCCTTACTGTGATGGCCATTCTGGGTATTTTGCCTCTCCATAAAACTCTTTCATAGCAAATTGACAATATCTACAAAATAACTTGCTAGGATTCCAGTTGAGATTGTACTAAATCCATAGATCAAGCAGGGAAGAACTGATTTGTTGATGACATTGAGTACTTCCATCCCTGAATATGGAATATCTCTCCATTATTTAGTTCATTTTTTATGTTTATCATACTAGTTTTATAGTTTTTCTCATATGGGTCTTATACATATTTTTTAGATTTATAGCTAAGTATTTAATTTGGAGGGTGCTACTATAAATGGTTACGAGTATTTAAGCTCAAATTCTGCTTGTTCATATTAAAGAGATTGACTTCTGTATATCAATCTGTATCCTGCAACCTTGCTATAATTGTGCATTAGTTCCGGGAGTTTCTCTTTGTCACTTCCTTCAGATTTTCTTCATGGAAGTTTGTGTATCTGTGAACAAAGATGATTTTATCTTTTTCTTTCCAAGCAATCAGTATGCTATTTATTTCTTTTCTTGTCTCATTAAATTACCTAGAAATTTCCAGGAAATGATGAAAAGCAGTGGTTACAGGGAACATTCTTGCCTTGTTTTTTATCTTTGTGGGAAAGCTTTGAGTTTCTCACCATTAGGATATGGTGTTAACATTAGGTTTCTTTTTTGTTGTTTGTTTGTTTTATAGATAGTCTTTATCAAGTATTTTCCTCTAGTTCTAGTTTGCTAAGAGACTTTTTTTTTCTTATCATGAATTGGTGTTAGGTTTTGTCACATGCTTTTTCTGCATCTATTGACATGATCGTATGAGTTTTCTTTTTAAAACTGTTGATGTGATCGGTTACATTAATCAATTGTATAATATATAGCCAACCCTGTATACCTGCAATAAATATCACTTGGTTATTCTTTTTATGTGTTATTGAATTCAAGTTGCTAATTTTTGAAGGATTATGTACGTAAAAGATTTGGTTGGTAGTTTTTTTGTACTTTCTATGCCTGGCTTTGTTATTAGGGCACTTCTGGCCTCACAAAATGAGTTAGGTAGTATTTCCTCTGCTTTTTTCTGAAAGATATTGTAAAATATTAGAATAATTATTCCATAAATGTTTGGTAGAATTAATGCTTTCTATTTTGAAAGGTTGTTAATTTTTTTAGTCAATTTCTTTCATAAGTATGAGTCTATTTACATGGTCTGTTTTTTTTTCTGGTAAAAATTTTGGCAAACTGTATCTTTCAAAGACTTGACCCATTTCTCTTAGGCTATCAAACTTGTGGGCGGTTACTTATTCATACTCTTCCTTATCATTTTAATGTCTCTGAGATCTGTAGTGCTATCCCCTTTTGTCATTTCTCATATTGGTAATTTGTGTCTTCTATTTTTTGCTATTTATTCTGGCCAGAAGCTTATTAATTATAAAAGTTGGGTATTCATCCTTTCTGATGGCTGAATAATATTCCATATTGTGTATAATTGACCACATCTTCTTTATCCATTCATCTGTTGAAGGGCATCTCAGCTCTTTCCACAGTTTGGCTATTGTGGACATTGCTGCTATGAACATTGGGAGGCATACGGCCCTTCTTTTCACTATATCTTTATCGTTTGGGTAAATACCTAGTGATGCAATTGCTGGGTCATAGGGTTAGCTCTATTTTTAATTTTTTGAGGAATTTCCACACTGTTTTCCAAAGTGGCTGCACCAACTTGCATTCCCACCAGCAGTGTAAGAGGGTTCCCCTTTCTCCATAACTTCTCCGACATTTGTTATTTCTTGCTTTGTCAATTTTTGGCATTCTAACTGGTGTAAGCTGGTATCTCAATGTGGTTTTGATTTGAATTTCCCTGATGGCTAATGATGTTGAACATTTTTTCGTGTGTCTGTTAGTCGTTTGTATGTCTTCTTTGGAGAAATGTCTTGTTGTGTCTTCTGCACATTTTTTGACTTGATTATTTGTTTTTTTGTGTGTTGAGTTTGAGTTCTTTGCAGATCTTCTCCCATTCTGTTGTTTGCCTATTTGTTTTGTTGACTATTTCCTTTGCTGTATAGAAGCTTTTTATCTTGATGAAGTCCCAAAAGTTCATTTTCACTTTTGTTTCTTTTGCCTTTGGAGACATGTCTTGAAAGAAGTTGCTGTGGCCAATGTTGAAGAGATTACTGCCTATATTCTCCTCTAGGATTTTGATAGATTCCTGCCTCACATTGAGGTTTTTTATCCATTTTGAGTTTATCTTTGTGTATGGTATAAGAGAATGGTCAAGTTTTATTCTTCTGTATATAGCTACCTAATTTTTCCAGCACCATTTATTGAAGAGACTGTCTTTTTTCCATTGGATATTTTTTCCTGCTTTGTTGAAGATTAGTTGACTATGGAGTTGAGGGTCCATATCTGGGCTCTCTATTCTGTTCCATTAATCTGTATGTCTGTTTTTGTGCCAGTACCATGCTGTCTTGGTGATTACAGCTTTGTAATATAGCTTGAAATCAGACAATGTGATGCCCCCAGCTTTGTTTTTCTTTTTCAATATATAAATTTTGGGATTGTTTGTTCCAGCACTTTGAAAATGCATTTTTGGATAAGTAGGTTATAAATGTGAACCATATTCTATATATTGGTGGTGTTGTTGAGTTCAGCTATGTCCTTACTAATTTTCAGCCTGCTGGATCTGTCCATTTCTGATAGAAGGGAGTTAAAGTCTCCAACTAGAATAGTGAATTCATCTATTCCTATCGCAGATATAGTAGTATTAATACCTACCAATTTTGCTACTTTTTTTAAATTTTATTTTTCATCTTTTTTCTTTGTTCATTTTTTGTCTTCCATGTGTTTTAGTACTCTTTCTGGTTTTAATTGAGCATTTTATATGATTGCATTTTCTTCCTCCTCTTAGCATATCTATTGTACTTTTTCCTGCTTACTTTTCTTACAGTTGCCCTGGAATTTACAATGTATGCTTACAGATAACCCTCAGTCCACTTTCAAATAATACTCTACCACTTCACAGGTGGAGTATGTACTTAACATAATATTTTTAATTCCTCCCTTTCATCCCTTGTATCATTGCTGTCACTTATTTCACTTATATATAGCTATATATAACCATCTATAGTTTATATGTGTGCGTATACAAGCATACAAAGTCAAACACTTTGTTGCTACTGTTATTTTGCCTCTGTTGGATAAAGAATAATCAAAATAGTTGTTAGTTTACCTTTGCTTATTCATTCTCCAATATTCTTTCTTAATGTAGATCTGACCTATATTATTTCTAACCTAAATTATTGTCTTTCTCCTCCCTGAAGAATTTCTTTTAACATTTCTTCAAGGCAAGTCTACTGGGAACAAATTCCCTGCTTTTTTATTGTCTGACAAAGTTGTTGTTTTTGTTGTTGTTATTTTGTATTTTTTAATGTAGATCTTTAAATACTCTGAAAATTCTAAACTCATCCTTTATTCCTAATGTTCTGCCAAGAAGACCCTGGTAATCGCTTTCTAGAATGCACTTATTATAAAGGAATTCCAGATGGCATTTAAGAAAATCTTTAATGTAAATATCAAATATTGCTCAACACTCAATTGAAAAACAAAAATGAAGATAATTATAATTAGACCTACTTATATATGTTGAGCTGTTTTCCTGTGCTGATCTCTGTGCTGCTTCTTTATAAGATGATTTTATTGAAGGTATAAAGTGTAAAATATATGTATTATTATTATTACCTGGTGAGGAACCTGAGATTTGTTTCTTTCCCTTGGAAACTAGAAGACATAATTATACTTCTTTGAGGACCTCATAAAGACTGAACTGGAAGGTCTCCAGAACTTTGTTGAGATTCCATGGCAGGGGATGAATATAGTATTGAATTTTTCCTCACTAACATGTAAAAAGCGCTTACAGTGTGCATGATGCTATGCCATGATGCTCTGGGGAATAAAGCGACATATAAGATCTCATCTTACCTCAGGGATTTATATTCTAGTAGGAGAGACTCAACATGAACCTAAATATATGTACCAGAATAAAAAGCAGAAAGGGACATTAAAAAAAAAAAAAAAAGTGGAGCGCCTGGGTGGCTCATTTGGTTGGGCGACTGCCTTCGGCTCAGGTCATGATCCCGGAGACCCAAGATCGAGTCCCACATTGGGCTCCTGGCTTCGTGGGGAGTCCGTTTCTCACTCTGACCTTCTCCCTTCTCATGATCTCTCTCACTCTCTCTCTTTCTCTGATAAATAAATAAATAAAATCTTAAAAAAAAAAAAAGTGGAGGGAGCGTCCCCTGACTTGAGGGACTAGTATAAAGGACATTGCAGAGAGGGGATAAATGAGCCAAGCTTTGAGGAAAGAGAGAAGCATGAGAGGGAGTAGTATCATTCTAAATGAAGGCAATGATGAGAGCAAAGGCTTGAGGGAAAAACATAGCTTGTCCTTAGAGAATAGCAGTTTTCTTATATTGGTTGCAACCTTGGTTGTCTTTATAGAAAATGATGGCAGTGAAGGTCCATCATTAGATTGGGAGAATATGATGGATAGCCTTGAATGCCAGGCTAAGCCATTTAAACCTAGTTTATTTGGCACCAGAGGCCCACTGGAGGATTGCCAAAGTTTAGTAAAGATTCAAAAATCTGTAATGTTAGCCATGACTTCACTGGCATCTCTTCTACAATATCATATTTTGAAAAAGTGAGAGTGAAAGATGTATTAGCATGCTCAGCATTGCCCATAGTAAGAGCAAACAGACCTTAAAATGGTAGGACATACAATTATCTGTTTACGGTTTTTAGGAGGAACCTCAATGGTCCATGATCTATAATAAATAGTGGTTTTTATGAGGCACTGATCTTAATCACAGATAAGTAGGCTCTGCTAAGGACACCAATCTCTCATCATTCTCATCTCAACAAAGCTATAATACTCTAATTTAGTTTTTGTAGCAACTCTGGAAGGTGAGTATTATGGTTTCCATTTAGTAGCTGAGAACATTTGCGGTAGTAAAATGTGTGCATTTGGGTATCAGGAAAGATCTTAAGATAAATCTTGGGTGAATGTCAAGAAAATAACAAGTTGTCAGGTCTCACTCCTATCCTTCAAAACCTCTTTTGTTACAATTTCTCCTTCCTTGACCAATTGTTCCTTAAGAAAATTAACTCCTCAGCAGTGTGAGGAATTAATTGGGTTGAATGCTGAGAGGGAAGGGAACATTTAAAGCAACCTGCTCTAGGGTGCCTGGATGGTTCCGTTGATTAAGCCTCCAACTCTTGGTTTTGGCTCATGTCATGAACTCAAGGTCCTGAAATGGAGCCCAGTGGGGCTCCATGCTCAGCAGGAAGTCTGCTTAAAAATTCTGTCCCTCTATCCCTCCCCCAACACATGCATGTGCATGCTTGCTTGCTCTTTCTCTCTAAAATAAATAAATAAATATTTTTAAAAATATAAAAATAAAGCAACCTGCTCCTTTGAACAGCCATGCATTTATTCACACTAACCCCTCTGCCTGAAATCCCTTTTCCACTGAATTCACAAAATGCACTCTTACTCATCAAATGAGACTTCCTCCATGTTTTCATATCTTGCCTTTTCGTCCTAACTGTAAAGTCCCCCAAGTAGAGGAGTGACTTCATCATTGTTGCGTGCTCAGTGACTATTACAGTGCTTGCAATTGTAGGTATTTTTTTTTTCTAATGTGGGATTCCCCCAATCCAGACCTTGAAACAGAGATTCAAGTACGATTTCTTTATTTGAAAGGCATGAGGATTACTAGTGTGGGAGTAGAGAAGAAATACAGGAACAGGAAGGCAGCCAATAAAGGGTATATTGTTAAGCCAACTTCCACAGCAGACAATGGGAGTTTAATCCTACAGGGCATTTTTAGGAAATAGTATAAATCACACCCCTTAGATTATACCAGCTCAGAGGAGTGTGAGCTGGGGTTTTACATAGCAATTCCCAGCATTGGTTGATTGAGAGATACTCCTAGAGTATGAGTTCCCTGGCACCTCTGGCCCACAGTATCTGTGGGCAGAAGGACCCATAGTTATGGGAAAAAATTCCTCAGGCAGGAGATATAGATACTGCCATTGACATCAGCCAAGTATACAGACTTGGTAGGGCCTGAGGGACATGGGTGGGACACAGCCAACATTTGCTACAATGTGCAATAAATGGTTGTTGTTACTACCACAGCAGGCAACCAGCTAGGAAAAGTGCAGAAGACTGTGGAATTGAGCCACCCGTGTTTTGATTAAGGATGAGTAATGAGTTTTGTGTCTCTGCTGAGGTGTCACGCTCCAGTGAAGAGAGACCTGGGCACAATACTGAAATGCAAAAACGCCAACCTTTTTGTATGGGAAAGATTCTCCTAACCCACTTGTCAGCAGGACAGGAGCACTGGGCTGTTGTTAACAGTAGAGCTGGTAGATTTGTGTCAACTCAGGCACGCTCCCTGACCTTGCCACTGGACAACTTGATTAATTGTGAACAAATGGTCACAGAGAAGCCAAACAGAAATGAAAGGGATGAGAAAAGCTAATGAGCCATAAAAGATCCTGAAACAGCCTGCAAATGAGTCTGACGGTCCTTTTTCCTTTAAGTAGTCATTTACGATGGTCAGAAAATTCTGCTTAGCATACAGATAGTGAAAATTTAGGGTTGCACCTTCTTGCTCTTCATAGAAGCCTCCACAGTAGCCACTTGCCTTCATATGGACAAATATTTTGTCAGTCCCATGTAACTGTACCAATGAGGAAACAAAGACTCCTTGTCAGTTTTGATTCTGAGTTTTGCTGAGCCTTGGTTTCAAATTTTAACTTTGATGTCAAAGGGACTTAGATTTTGATTCCTGATCCACCATTAACTTAGTTACTTGCTGTGTCACTTTGGGCAACTAACTCAAACTCTCTAATTCACGATTTTCTCACCTGTAAATGGGGAAAGTGACAGTGATACTTAGTTCATAGACTCATGAGAATTAACATAATGCATGTTAAAGATTTTGCCTGAAATATGGTAGGAGTTCTATAGTTTTAATGCTGATGTTTACATAGTTGCTGTAGTCAAAATGGCGGCAGCATGGTTGTATTAATTGTGGTATCACTGGTGTATTGTTCCTTTCCATTGCTGAATATACTGGAATGAACATGGACTTTGAAGGGAAACAATCCTGAATATTAATTCTACCTATGGATACAACTGTGTATATATTTGTTTGTAAGAATTATGCTAGGAGAGGCTTATGAAACACCAAGCTAGTATAAATATAAAAAATTAACAGCTCAATAAATATGAGCTTCCTTTCCCTCTTTCCCTCATCTCTCTTTGTTCCAATTTAACTGTTTCCAAAGGTGGATGATCCTTAGGGAGTATTTATAAAATATTTTTAATTACATTTTTTAGTAATTCTAGCATGGAAAGAAAATTTTAAGTGTTTCATCATCTGTACTGTAAACTATTTGAACACTTAACTGAGGCAATCTTTTACCATCTATTGGTAGTTCATTCAACAAAAATAATTTAAGCCTTAGGGAATGTGATATGAAAACAAATTTGTTAGTCTAGAAAGGATGTCATGATCTCAAATTAAAAACTTGGTGGATAAAACAACCTCATCACCATTATGGGGAATAAAAGACAGGTAAATACATGTAATTTGTAAATACAGTTTAGGGTTGACTCAGAAAAATTCCAGGTTTAAGACCATTAACACAATGTGAAACATGTTTTTTTCTAATCTGTAATTCTTTGGGTGGGAGAGCACTTTTTAACCCTGTTTCATCACTTTACAAAACGAAATATTTAAACACTTATAAAGAAAATTTGGCAGTGGAAAAATTGTTTTGTTTGAAATCATAGAGGTGGATGTTTTGTCTGTGAAGTAAGGACTTTAATGATTCATTAGGTGATAGAAACTCATATTTGATTGTACCCAGTCTACCTCACAACTTCGACATGTAATTTTTCTGTTGTGAAAAAATTTGTCTTAATACTTTTATGATACAAATTGCTACCAGTATAAAATTAAAACTTGATGTTTCAAGAGAGATATGCTTTATCCTAACACATTTTTGATACCTATTTTTATTATATAAAATATTTTATTTTCTAAAAAACTTGAATCACCCCACTTCCTGTTTTTATGGTGTGTTTTATAGTAAAGGTTATTAATGTTGTTAATTATTTTGTATCATAGGATGAGCTCTTGATTTTAATTAAGCTTTAAAAAACAATGAAGAGCCTCAATTAAATATGAACAGATAGGCTGATATGGGCTCTAATTTCAGCCATTGTAGGTCTCAAATAAGGTTAATACCTGTTATTTGGTGCTTCAGTTTCTCCATCAATAAAATGGGGACTTTTTCAATATATTCTATAGGAAAGCTATTTGTCACTCCAAAAAGCTAGAATTAAACTCTGGATTCTCTCCAAAATCAATGCTTTCACTTGTACTAGGCAACTGAAGGGAATAATCAGTTTTTCAAAGTCTTTCTATGTATATGTTTTTCATGAGGGGAAAGTCGAGGTAATGTTTATAGTTAGGAGAATTGTATACTACATGCTTGTATATTAATTTCTGTTTGTCTCCATGTCAGTGAGATGTGTTAACACATAAAAGCACGCGCATGAAACCTAGATGCCTCACCCCTATAAAATGCAAACAATGAATCAAGGAAACCTATTTTTATTTACTAACGATGAATACTTCTGGTTTTGGCAAATCACAGTTAGGTAGCATGGCAGATATTACAACTGTTCACCTTGGATTTACTTATTCTTTCTAGTGTACCATAGCTTTATACTTCCACATTTCTTTCCGAATCCTGACTTGGAAATTAGGCATAGGTATGGGACTGTTAGTGGAAATAATGTGTGTCACTTGGGGGCAGAAGTATTTCATTACTGGGTCACAAATCTCCACCTCTCCTCTTACTGTCCTGACTATTGTGAATGCCTGTGGTAGCATAGAGGAGTAACATTGAGCTTACACTTGGAGGTCATTTGTCCTAGCGTGTGGCCTCAGCTCACAGCAAATCTTGCCTGCATAAGACATTAACTACCACTGTCTTAGGTCTTGAAAATCTGGACTTCTTTATTATTGCAGGATAACTCAACCAATCCTGACCAATGAATATGGACATGAAACATACTGACTTATTTGTCCCAAAAGTATCACTTTGAAGATTGTGTAAGTAGGTGCTGCCTCAACATTTAAGCATTGTAATAAAAAAGGTCAAATTCCATAATTTTAAAATCACTTACATCATCTCCCTCTTCAGGCAATATTCTAGTAGAAATATGAAGAAATATAAACTCATGATTTGATTTTCTCATCTCTAAGTGGAAAGTCAAACTTCATAATCATATTATCAAAAGAGAAACACAAAAAATGACTGTCTTACAGGACTCTAAATAGATGAAAGCAATTTTTCAATTGCAAACTATTTTTCTCACATCGTGATAAAGTTTCCATCAAATCCTTAGGATTTTAGAGTAAGTTTCTGTCAACTTTCAAAGTCCCATTTCACTTCCAATGTACAAATATTTCATAAATAAAATGAAGCTTATGTGTATTTGTTGCCATATCATATTAAAATGGTGATTATTTTTTCATCATATTGATCATTAAACTACAGACTATATGATATACTTGAAATTCTTGTTGTAGGGCTCTCATTAGCATCTCAAAGATAGAGGGATTTCCTGCTTAAGCACCTGAATTGAGATAGAAGGAGTGAATCTTGACATTCCCAAAATATATTAAAACACCATGAACAAAAAATATAAGTAATAATTTCAGATAAAAGCCCCACATCAAAAGTCAGAAGGACAGATGCTCTAATTTGCAGGTTCTTTATTGTATCTTTACCAGTAAGCTAGTTTTTATAAAGGTAATTGTATGAATCATATTCTAGTATTTATACAGTAAATATTGGTTTATTTTATTATTGAGGATTCCTCTTTATTGGTGCTGAATAGGCCAGTTAGATTTTATATGAAATGGAAAAATTCTTAATCCTTGCCATTTTTTTCTCTGTGGCTAAGGTTTTCCTCCATGTGGGCTATATATAGTTTATAACTCTTTATTTCTAATCATGAGTATTTAAAATCTTAAGAGTTCAATAATTTCTTCTTTTTGGAGGGGGGTTATTTTCTAAAGAAAATTCAGAGGAACATTATTGAATACTATTTTTATATTATTCAGTGTCTTCTCATTATAAAAGTAAAACATGCTTAATTTATAACTGATTGATTGATTGAAGATCTATTTATTCATTTGAGAGAGAGAGTGGAGGGAGAGGAGTAGAGGAAGAGGGAGAGGGAAATTCAAGCAGACTCCCTGCTAAGTACAGAGCTCAACAGGATGCTTGATCTCACAACCCTGAGATCATCACCTGAACTGAAATCAAGAGTAGGATCCTTAACCAGGTGTGCCATCCAGGCACCCCTTAATTTACAGCATTTAGAAATAAAAGAAAATTAATTAAAATAAAGTTAAATATTAATAAAAATAATAATAGCCAACACAACCTGAGCACCTGTTTCTCATAAAATCTCTTATAATCACACTATTCAGGAAGATACAATTGGTATTTCCTCTCAGTCCTATTTTCTAAAGGTTGAGATTAGTTTCTGTATAGATTCTTACCCTGCAGTCTTTATTTTGAAGATGAATTTATGCATCTAATTATTCTTTGAAATCAAGATTTTCAAAGATATATATTTCATCACTTAGTATACTTGAAATGGTATGTGCATTCATTTCCCTATACTGACGTATTTAAATTGTTTCATGTTTATAATTAATCCTATAGTTAATATTCTTATATATTTATCTTTAAACATAAAGATAAATGAGGTATATAGGTACCTTAACATAATAAAGGCCATATAGGACAAGCCCATAGCTAACATCATATCCCATGGTGAAAAGTTGAAAGCTTTTCTTCTAAGGTCAGGAACAAGACAAAATGCCCACTCTCACCACTTTTATTCAACATAGTATTAGAAGTCCTAGCCAGAGGAATTAAGCAAGACAAAGAAATAAAAGGCATCCAAATTGGAAAGGAAGAGGTAAAACTGTCACTATTTACAGATGACATAATACTATATAGGAAACCTTAAAGACTCTATCAAAATACTGCTAGAACTAATAAAAAAGTAAGTTTTGAGAATGCAAAATAAATACACTAAAATCTGTTGCTTCTATACAATAATGAACTATTAGAAATCAAAATTATCAATCCCATTTACATTTGCATCAAAAAAGAATAAAATATCTAGGAACAAATTTAGTCAAAGCATTGAAAAGACCTATATACTAAAAACTACATGGTATTAATGAAAGAAATGAAGGAAGACACAAATATATGGAAAAATATTTCATGGTCATGAATTGGAAGAATTAATATTGTTAAAATTACCATACTTCCTAAAACAATCTACAGATTCAGTGCAATCCCTATCAAAATTCTAATAGCATGTTTCACAGAAATAGAACAGAAGAACGTAAAATTGGTATGGTTATTAAAGATCCCAAATAACCAAAGCTAGAGGCATCACACAACTGATTTCAAACTGTTACAGAATTATAATAATTGAAACAGTGTGGTATTGGAATATAAACACATAGATCATTGGAATAGACTAGAGAATCCAGTGCCATACACAAAGTTTAACTCAAAATGGATTTAAGACTTGAATGTAAGATTTGAAACCATTAAACTCCTAGGGAAAAAATATATAGGTGGTAAGCTCCTTGATGTAGACCTTGACAATGATTTTTTTTTTAAGATTTTACTTATTTGACAGAGAGAAAGTGAGCGAGCGTGCAAGCAGGGGAAGTAGGGGAGGGAGAAGCAGGCTCCCCGCTGAGCAAGGAACCTGATGCAGGACTTGATCCTAGGATGCTGGGATCATGACCTGAGACGAGGGCAGACGCCCAACTGACTGAGCCACCCAGGCACCCTAATAATGATTTCTTTTTTTTTTTTAATCTGACACCAAAAGCGAAAATGAACAAGTGGGACTACATCACACTAAAAAGGTTTTGCAAAGAAAAGGAAACCATCGGGCGCCTGGGTGGCTCAGTTGGTTGGGCGACTGCCTTCGGCTCAGGTCATGATCCCGGAGTCCTGGGATCGAGTCCCATATCGGACTCCCGGCTCTGCGGGAAGTCTGCTTCTCCCTTTGACCTTCTCCCCTCTCATTCTCAGTCTCTCTCTCTCTCTAATAAATAAATAAAATCTTTAAAAAAAAAAAAAAAGAAAAGGAAACCATCAACAAAATGAAAAGGCAACTTACGGAATGGGAGAAGATATTTAGAAATCATATATCTGATAAGGGACTGATATCCAAAATGGATAAAGAATTCATACAGCTTTATATACCAAAATCACATATAATCTGTTGGGAAATGGTTAGGATACCTGAATATACATTTCTCCAAAAAAGACATAGAGGTGGCAAATAGGTACATGAAAAGAAGCTCAATGTCATTAATCATCCAGAAATTGCAAAACCACAGTGAAGTAACACTTCACACCTACTAGAATGACTATTATCAAAAAGACAATAAACAACAAGTGTTGGTTGGAATGTGGAGAAAAGAAAACACTTGTGTGCTATTGATGGGGATGTAAATTGGTGTACCCATCATTAAAACAGTATGGAGTTTCCTCAAAAATTGAAAAAATAGAACTACCATATGATCCAGCAATTTCACTTTTGGGTACTTATTCAAAGAAAATACACACTAACCTGAAAATATACATGTAACTCCATGTTCATTTCAGTATTATTTACAGCAGCCAAGATATGGAAGATAAGTGTTCATTGATGGATAAATGAGTAAAGAAATCATGATATCTATAAATAATAGAATATTATTCCACCTTAAGAAAAATTAAATATTGCCATCTGCAACATGGATGGCCCTTGAGAGCATCATGTTTATAGTGAAATAAGTCAGAGAAAACAAATACTGCATAATCTTTCATATTATATGTAGAATCTAACTTAAAAGTAAGATAAACCAAACCTCATAGATACAGAAACAGATTAATGGTTGCCAGAGGCGGGGGATGCGTGATAGGAAGAATGAGTGTATTGGTTTTTTTTTGGTTTTGTTTTCGTTTAAATAAATGGAATAATTTATAATAAATGTCATTTACATTAGCACAAATAAAATCAAATACTTAGATACAAATACTTATATGCAGGATCTATATGTGGAAAACTACAAAACTCTAGTGAAAATGATAAATGGAAGAATATTCTCTGTTCATGGATTGGAAGACTCAGTGTTCCTAAGATGCCAATGAAATGCCATTCAGAATTGCAGGGAGCTATTCTGTAGATATTGACACTTATTCTGCAGTTCCACATTCTATATGGGAAGGCAAAAGATCCAGAATAGCCAATAAAATATTGAAGAACTATTTTGGAGGACTGATACTACTTGACTTTAAGATTTACTTTAAAGCTCCAATAATGAAGACAGTGTAGTACAGCAAAATAAGAGAAACATAGACCAGTGGAAAGAATAGAGAGCCTAGAACTATTCTCATACATACATAGTCACCTGATTTCTGACAAAGGGGCAAATTCAATGGATAAAAAGACAAGTTTTTTCAAGAATGGTACTGGAACATTCATATGCATAAAAAAATGAGTATACACAAAGGTTTTGTACCTTTCACAAAAATTCCCTCAAGATGGATTGTAGACACTGTTGTGGACACTCTGAAGACACAGCATGGATTTCTATTCTAAGTTTGGTCTGACTGATAAAACTAGATCCATACCAAGAGCATATGAAAGTATTGCTACTTACATATGAGATTTTGGTGGGGATGGACAAGGAGCAGAGGAGGCTTTCCTGCTTTGCCAAAAATACCTTGAGAGAAAAAGAAAAGCATATTAGCTTGGGAGTTTTTTTGGTGATAGGGTATAGGGCCTGTATGGTGGCTCCTGCACAAAGGGCAGGGGCTTGCGGGTTTTGAACTTTCTGCCAAGAGCAAAGGAGGGGACAGCTGGGCTTTCTCATCCGCTTGCCCAGATATGGAGCAGAAGGGGAAGATGAGGAGTGAAGTTTAAAGGCTGTCAGAAAACATAAAAAAAAAAAGCAATCTATTACAATTCACCCTTGATGTTTAACTGATGAATGAAATGTGCCATTTTTTTTTTTTATTATTTAACTGAATTTGAACTTAATTAAGTAAGCCATGCTGGTTCTCTGTGAGGCCTGCCGCCTAAGGCCATCAGGGAGGTGAAGATTCCTTTGAATATCTTGAATGTTTAAGCACCCAGCTTTGTATATTCTGAGAACCTAAATGCATCCAATAATGTCTGGAACTCCAAAGGGGATAAGGAATCCTTTGGTGATGCTTTGCACTGTGGTTAGTATATGTAAAGGTACATAAAACCTTTACTTAATTTTAGGTATCTGTGAGACATGAGATTCCCCGAGTTCTTTTCCCTAAAATAGGCAACTTGGACAAGGAACTGTTGCTGCCATTAGCTGTCAGACAGCCAAACTACTTTGTCCCAGTAGTCTATAAAATAACGTACAGATGGGGCTGACTGTTGGCCAGGGCAACTAGTACTAAGATGACTGCCTGATATTAGGCCAGTTGGGCTGATCTTTGGTTCCCATCCTTGAGTAGGGGCATCCCGGTTAGGTGATGAAAAGCAGTAGTTCTTCTGTGGGTTCCATCACATGCAATGATATGGTGAACTTCCGGTACTGTTTACTCAGTTGATCCTGAGGAGCTGCCCAGCTGGCTAAGGGATCCAAGAGAGAAGTGACCTCTAGCACCATGACAGTTGTCAGGAGACGGGAGATAAAGGAGGCTGCCACCCCACACAGATAGCAGTATGGCAGAAGGTTCAGATTTGGCTTTATCTTAGAGCAAGGATGCTTCTATGGCTATCTTGAGCTTCTATGATCTAACATATAAAAGACAGCTGGATGCAGAGGATCATAAGCTCTCATAAGATGAGAGTCTTTATTTTCCAGAGAGCCCAGTGTACAAGAACCAACAGTTGCCGCTCTATTGGTACCTAGCACAGGGTAGTTTCTTGCAACAGAAGCCCATAGACAACTAACAGGCATCATGAGTGGTCCAGAGACTCTAAGAGGTATGAAAGGAGTTTGCTAAATTTGTGTAATTCAGGTACCTCTCAGGGCACACTTGTATTAAAATTTTGGACAGATTCTCGATGGGCTTCCATTCAAGGTGGGTCAATTTGCAAGTAACAGTGTAAATGAGCTTAAGTAAAATCTATAAACTGAATATATTTTGCCTACAAATCCCAAAAAAGCCTAAAAAAATAGGAGCACGTTTTAACATTTTGAGTGCTGAGAGGTTAATAGCAGTGTCTTGACCATGGAAGGGCTAGAGCAGTGCTGTATTTACCGGTTAATAATCCTCATGAAGCTAATCGAAGTGGCAAAACCTTGTACTTCATGTAGGGTAATGCCCCATTTCCTTTTCAGGTTCTCCTTTGTGAGTATTTGAATGTCTTGAATGAGTGTGTCAAATGAATGTCCTCAGAGGAGGATGCCATCGATGTAACGAAATACCTGTGCTTCTGAGGCAAGGTAGATGCGGTTAAGGTTTGCCTGCAAAGATTGTGTGTATGGCAAGGCTATTTGGGTACCTCGTGTGTAGCTGGGGAAAGGTGTACTATGTCTCTTTGTGAAGGTAAAGTGCAGCTGAGAAACTGTTCAATTATGCATTGAACAGAGCATATTAGTCAAATCTATAAGAGTAAAATACTTACCAGAATAGTTGCTAATAGGATGGAGTCAGTGATTTAAATAATATTGGCTATGGGAAACTTAATGCATGAAACCACAACATTAAGCTTGTGATAATCCACACTGAGGTGCCGTTCATACTTTGGATGTATAAGAACAAGTAAATCAGGCTACTAAATAGAAATGCAGTGGGAAAAATCACTCCTTCACTAAGTGGTCTTATATAATGTTTTTTAATCCTTGAAGGCCCTGTTTGAACACATTAAGATATAGCCATAACCATTAATGTGCCAATAGTTATGAGATGTACGCTTTTGGCTGCTAGTTTATGTCCAGGAATTTTCCTATGATTATAATGTGTACCTTATTTAAATTAGTGGGATGCCCACATATAATTGTAATTTGAGCCCCAGTATTGATTGAGGACATGAAGTTTTGCCATTGGTGCATTTTAGCGGATGATTAAATTAACTCGGAACGTGTATTGGTCATGTATAAAAGTCAGTCAGAGCCATTTTACTTTTTTTTTTTAACTTATTTTAGTAAATTTTGAATTAACAATTGGGTCAAACTGTGGTGCTCTGTTTAATGTTGTTGCTGTGTTCCCTTCCCTTGAATCTATGTTTCCTGGTTCCTTTCTTTCTTTTCTCTGTGTTGGGCGGGGCAGGGAGGGGGAGCGGCAACTGGGGGGTGTTCTAGAATACTTTGGGAGGAGAGTTCTCTCTATCCAGCTCACATTTGTAAACTTCTCCATTTCAGAGAGTTTTATATCAGTGTCATCAGGGTTAGGAAGCTGTTGCTTTATAGAGCTTAAAGATTCTGGATTTAACCAGTTGGGGTTTTCAACCTTTCAGTGAGTATGTTTTTATGTATATATGTATATATGGGTTTGTGTATATATATATACACATATATATGTACACACACATACACACACACACACACACACACACACACACACACACACGTCAAAGACCACTGGGAACAACACATCTATAGTTGTGAATAAATTACGTTTCATTCTTGTTGCAACAACTAGGGAGACCAGGCAACATGCAAAACTATGGAGCATCTCAGTAGGAAGGTGTGAGAAATAATTTAAAGAATCTGGGCTTTGGTTAGGTGATTTGGGGGAGGACTCAAGGAAGTACGGGTTTTTCTCTGCATCGGCTAATAATCGGGAAATGGAATAATTGTACAATTGGATATATTAATCTCATCTAGGAAAAGGACAGACTAAAGCAAGGATCAGGCCACAATTAATTTAAAAAAGCAGCAGGCACTCGTATTTGCCAGAAGGCGGGTGATGTTTTGTTGTGTGCACAGTGACCTTGTTTATGTCTGTGAATAGACAGAAATATGAAGTGGTCTTGCTTCTGGCCTCATTTCATCATGCTCCCATGGCAGCCTTGTCTGAGTTGTTCTGTGAAATGGTTTATGTTCAACAAGAGAACACCAAGGCCTGGCTGTGAGTGAAATATGAAAAATGAATGAAATACACACACATATATAATACACTTATCTCATTTTCAAAAAACCAAGCATAATTTCCAAATGAGGAGAGATGTTGGCAAAGAAACTTCCAGACACAGATATGTTATTAGCTGAGAAACTACTAGTAGAAAACGCTCAGACTTTCAGACGCTGAAAATTCCCTCTCTTCAAAACTGATGTGCAGACTCTGGCTTATCTGGCTTTCGAAAAGTTACAATCTGTTGATTTCATTTGTTCTCTAAAAGAGAGAAAAATCATTACATGGCTGTCTTGGGAAATTGTGAGAGGCTCTTTTAAGAAGTTTGAGTGTCTTTCCAAAAGAAATAGGGCATAGTTGAAGAATTTTAACAGGTAGATGAAAGAAAAGAAAAAAAAGGATTTGTAGCTTAGGAAAATGACTCAGCAGTTAGAAGAATGGGTTGGAATGAAGCAAAACCAGAAACGAAGGCCAAATTGAGACTAGATGTGGTTTATTGCCAGTGTCAACAGAGATGAGAGTTTTGGTAGGCAGAGATCATGAAGTATGGCAGATGGTTGAGAGTGGTGCTCCACCTTTTAACATGAATTTTACATAAGTGTAACTTCATCTAAATAAGTAATCACACCGGTAAAAGTTGAAGAAGGCCAGTGTTAGCTATTCTTTGAAGGCAGTACTATCTTTTTATCCCATACTTGCTTCCTTTCCATGCGCGAGTGTTGCTTCCTTCACTTGGTGACCAGTAAGTCATGTAAAGACGTCAGTAGAATGTGGTCGAGAGCAACTACCTCCTTATTCTAATTTATGGATTAATCCAACCATTATTCCATTTATGGGCTGAATGTGTGCAGGGCTTTTCTCAATGAAAGAGGATCACCTTTCAGCAGCAGTATTTTCCATTGAACAAATAGATTATCATCCAAAACTGAATACAGCTTTGTCCTAATTTCATACTCTTAAATGAACACCTTGCCCCTTATCAGTGTTCAGTGAGCCTCAGCTGCCTGCTCTTTGTATTTAGTGAGTGCAGCCAAATAGTAGAAATAAAAATGAATAAATGGGATCCCGAAGAGTCCCTCTTGGAAATATCCCATCCTGTCAATCCCTGGAAGTAGTAAAACAACTACCACTGTAATGTTCCGTGCCTTTTCAGAGCATTTGAGTACCCCATTTAAGGGGAGTGAATAGAAGCCCTGGTGAATAAGAAAAAAGTTTGGAAATCTGGTCCCTGCCCTCAGAATTTTATGATAGATGGATGACAAGAGAAAGAATAACATTTCTAAAAGAAATTACAGAAAACTCTATAAAATTACTTAATGGAGTAGTGAAGTTGTATGTATGTCCTGGAAAAAAAATGGCAAATGAAACAAAATGCTATTTGTAATTGATCCATGATTATGTAGGACCTTGAAATTTTGCTTCCTGTAAATGATCATTTATTGAGTTACTGAATCAAGAGGATAAATGGTTTCACAAATCTTGGAGATGATGGCTCATTGGTCATTTGCAAATGTCTCTAATAGCAATAAAAATAATAGCCTATATGATATATTACGCTCTGTGGAATGCCCTTTATAAATATGATGTTATAATGAGCCGGACAAGCATATAAAGATTTGTAGACGAGAAAGATGGAATTAAGAGAAGTCAAATAAATTGTCAATGTAAATGTCACATACCCAGTAAATGATGTTCCTAATTGATCTATAGAATTGTGCACCTGGTCTTAATTTATGCTAGATTATTAGTATTCAGACAGATTAGGACTAAAATGGTAACTTAATGAGTATTTTTGAGCATCAAATTTATGCTAAGCACTAATCACTAAGACTTATTTTTTTTAAGATGTTATTTATTTATAGAGAGAGTAGTGAGCAAGGGGAGGAGCAGAGGGAGAGGGACAAGCAAACACCTCACTCAGCATGGAGTCCTGATGCGCAGGGCTCAGTATCAGGACCCGGAGATCATGACCTGAGATGAAAACAAGAGTCAGATGTTTGACTGAGCCACCCGGCACCCCTTACTAAGACTTTTTTATTTTTATTTTTTTATTTTTTTAAGATTTTATTTATTTATTTGGCAGAGAGGAAGAGATCACAAGTAGGCAGAGAGGCAGGCAGAGGGAGAGGAGGAAGCAGGCTCCCCGCTGAGCAGAGGCCAGATGCAGGACTCAATCCCAGGATCCTGAGATCATGACCTGAGCCAAAGGCAGAGGCTTTAACCCACTGAGCCACCCAGGCGCCCCCACTAAGGCTTTTTTAAATGAACAGTATGATACAGAGACTAAAGCAGCTTCTCAGTAAAACCCTTTATGTAATTGGGGCAACCACAGTTCAGATGAATTCATTTATGAAAAAGTACCAGAGATGTGTCAAATATCAACCAGTTTGGAGGAAAGGGCTTTACTAACTTTTCACCTAAGATCTGTATTCCTTATTTCTTTTCTACAGTGACTCAGTTGAAATAAACCCAAGTTCAAAACACTGATACATTCTCTTTAAGAGATAATAGTAATGCCTGCAGAAGAAACACTGCCCTTGAATAAACTGCAGGAATCCAGGGGCACAAAGTGTTACTTACCCCACCCCCAATTTACTACAAATAACAAACCTCCCTTATTGACTTAATAAAAACAAAAAATTACATGAGCAAAGCGTATTCATGTTCTAAAAATATTATCGAATAGAGTTCCTGTGTAAGTTTAGAGTTAGATTTACCCAGCTGCCCATGCAAAAATGTATTGTACGAGTGGGTTAGATGGTCCTGGAGCCTCTGATATTCTTTCTATTAACACTACTGGTGCTGAAAACCAGTTTTGTGAGATTCAAATACCAGTCTTTCCACATCAGTGCTTTCCCCATTTTTGATCACAGAAACCTCTGAAGGCAGCTCTCCCGATTCTCAGAAAAAAAGCTCGCCTCTTCTGATCTGGCACTTTAAAGAGAAAGATAGATTCCTTCATTTTCTAGTTTATTTCAAGATGTAGCATTTATATTCTAATAGCGAAGGGCTTAGAGAGTTCCTGTGTGAATACTTTTCCCTCCCTGACATAGTTATCTTTTTATTGCTGGTCCCAATCATTCCTTTTCCTTTCCTTATGTGATAAAAACAAAGCACTACCTGCCCCACCCCTCAAAAATGAGATTTGAATGACAATATTCTCAGAATGTTTCTTTAACACTTACTTCTTTTTCTACCTTAATCAATTTAGAAGGTGCAAAAATTGAAAGCTTTGATTTTTAGAGTGCCATCTTCAAAAGCCAATTTCTGACATTAAATGGAAATCGTATCCAACATAATGGCTGGCTTAATACAGCCTATTATGTTTATAGAAATCTCTACTTTTATTTCAGCAGTCTTTTCTAGTTCTGTGTTCATGAAATATACACAGTATTAGGAACAAAATTTAATTTCCAAGTTGGTACTAATTCTTAAAGTAAAAGTGGTCATTCTCCTTTCCCTGTTTTATTCATGCTCCATGGTAAAAATATAATTTTGAACACATATTGACTAGTTCCTGTATTCTTCATACTATGATTAGATTTGACTACTAGCATCAGAAAGGCAATGTTTTAGAATGAACCATAATCATCTTCATAAGTGAACACATTATGTTGATGCTTTTGACTTCTTTTATTTTCATGGTTTACATTATAGGATTATTTGAATTGCAGTTTTTATTTACTTTGGATGATATAATATTTTATTAATTTGGGAATCCAAAATGAAATATAAAATTCACTTTAATTCAACACATATACAGTTAACATAATATACAAGCTTCAGAAATGTGTTACAAACAAAGAAATAAAAAATATTCTGTCTTTATAGCCTCATAATCTTGTGGAGACATATGATACATATATGTAGGTGTACGCATTTGAGTGGATTGGTTAGGTTCCTTGGATGTCTGCAATAGAAACTGAGTATAGGCACATATATTAATAATTTAAGGAGAACTTTCATTATTGATAAAGGAGATAAACCACAACCACAAAACTGTGGAATTCACAGGAATGGGTTGGCTGTTTTGAGTAGCAATAATTAGTGAGCAGTCTTTTTATTTTTTTTTAAGATTTATTTATTTATTTTAGAGAGAGAGAACACAAGTAGAATGGGCAGAGGGAGAAAGATAGAGAATTTCAAGCATACTCCCTACTTGAACAGGGCCCAACACGGGGCTCGATCTAATAACGCTGAGATCACAACCTGAGCTGAAACCAAGAGTCCGAAGCTTAACCACCTGCGCCACCCAGGCACCCTATTAGTGAGTCATCTTTTCAAACAGCTGTCCAATTTAAACTTTCTTTATTCATCCTAATATCCTGATCACATTTATATTTCTTGGACTTGATGTGTTTCACTTGATTTCTTTGCCCATAATTAGCCAAGAAAGTCAGTGCCTGATACAGATAATCTCAAGAACAGAGCAAGCTGAACTACACTTTTGACAAGGTGTAATAACCTACGGAGGACTCATGTTCTTAGTAAGACAGGAAATGTAAAATAGAAGCTATAAAGTGAAGAACGCAAACCACATACAGGAAATGTTAAAGAGGACTTGAGGGGCCACATCAGTCTGCAGTTAAAGTCCTGCTGTGCTCTTTTTGGAACTTTCCATAACGGGTTCTGACTTTATTTGCCAAATGATGATCATAAAATTCAAGTGAAACACAAGTCTCAGAAATGTGAATTTAGGAAGAGAACTGACATACAGAATATACATTCTGTCTACGTTCTCAGAGCCATAGTGTCTCTGAGGACATTTGCTGATTATTGGTGGAGATGCAGGTAGGTAGAAGCCAGAACTCAAATATTACCTGAACACTGTGAAGAAACAAAGAGCCAGCAGTACGTTTGACCACCTCAAAGAGGTAGAAAGACAATTTTGGAGTTCATGATTGTCAGGACTGTTAGGACTTAAGACACTAAAATCCTGATAAGGGAAGAGTAAATAAGTGAATTCGGTATGTGGTAGATTTTTTGCACAAGGAAGTTGCCATATTCCTAAAATGTGTAAACAACTGAGAAGCTAAAAGGAAAGACACTAGAAATCAGATTAGAGATTTTTTACAGTTTAATGGTGTAAAGGAGACAAATAATTAAGTTAAGAACCTATTCTGAAGACCTGGAGGAGCCTAATAATCTCCTGGGGCTCTCACTGAGATTCCTGGGGAGCTATGTGCTGAATGTAGTAATGAACCAGAGCCCCCTAAAGCTGTAATCTGCCCCAAATCCAGTTAACCTCTGATGATATTAAGGTGGTATATCCATATTCTGAACCCAAATACTACCACAAGATAAAATAAACTCTCTTTGGAGGAAGGTAAAATCATTACAACCCACAATTCATCAAACATGATATCTGTCACACAATTGAAAATTACCTGGTGTACCTAGAACCTGGAACAACAACAACAAAAGACTTGTTTTTCTTTCTTTCCTCACTTTTCTTCCTCGGTCTATCCACCCATCCTCCTCCTCCTCCTCCTTCTTATTTTACTTATTTAGTTGAGAGAGAAAGAGAGAACGCAAGCAGGGGGAGAAGCAGAGGGAGACGGAGAAGCAGGCCCTCTCCTGAGCAGAGAGCCTGAGGTGGGGCTCAATCCCAAGAACCCAGAATCATGACCTGAGCTGATGCTTAACTGACTGAGCCACCCAGGTGCCCCTACCAATCCTTCATGTTTGTAAACTCTAGTAATAGGGGGCCTAGCTGGCTCAGTCAGCAGAGCATGTGACTCTTGATCTAGGGGTCATGAGTTCGAGCCTCACATTGGGCATAGAGCTACTTTAAAAAAAATACTCTTGTAATAAAAGGCATGCCTCACCTTAAAAGAAAAAAAAAAAGCCCAACTAAGGGAAATAAAACCTACAGATGATCTAAATACAAAAATTGATAAGATGGTTAATATCTCCAGAGAATGAGAATGCCAAGTAATTAAATAAAAAGAAAAAATAAATAAAAATGAAATGTATTGAAAGTAAAAATTAAACACATTACCTTAAAGCAGATAAGAATCAAAAGAGAATTAGTGTACTAAAGATAGATCAACAAAAATTGTATGAGCTGAAGCGAAGAGACCACAAAAGAAGGAAAATAAAAGAAAATTACCTATATGCACATTTTGGTAAATCATATGAAAACCAAACACTAAGAGAAATCTTAAAAACAACCAGAGAACACATTGCTTTTAAAGGAACAACGCTTAGAAGACATCTAACTACTGAATCAAAGGAACGAAAACCAAAAGATAATAAAATGCTGTCTTTAAAGGGGTACACCTGGCTGACTCAGTTGGTAGAGTATATGACTCTTGACCTTGGGGTTGGGAGTTCAAGCCCCATGCTCGGTGTAGAGATTACTTAAAAATAAAAAAATTAAAATAATTTAAATGCTGTCTTTAAAGTGCTCAAAACAAATGACTGCTAACTTGTAATTCTATACCAAAGAACAATATCCTTTAAAAATGAAGGCAAAATAGGAGCGCCTAGGTGGCTCAGTTGGTTGAGCAACTGCCTTCGGCTCAGGTCATGATCTTTGAGTTCCAGGATCGAGTCCCACATTGGGCTCCCAGCTCCATGGGGAGTCTGCTCTGACCTTCTCTCCTCTCATGCTCTCTCTCACTTTCTCTGTGTCTCAAATAAATAAATAAAATCTTTAAAAAAATAAAAAAAATAAAAAATGAAGGCAAAATAAAATAAAAAAAATTTTAAAAACCAATTTTGGCCAAATTAAAACTGAGAAAAAAATCCACTTTTAGCATTTTAACAATGCTAAAAGCAGTTCTTTATGCAGAATGTAAATATCTTAGAAAAATGATAATGAAAGAAAAAATTGAGTATAATAGAAAGGGTAAATATCTGGCCAACTGTAAATAAAAACTAACTGTGTAAGCAGTAACAAGAATATCTTGTGAGTTCTAAAACTATGATGAGATGATGGAGAATGCAATATGATTATGGCACTGTTCAGAGGAAGGTGTGATGAAGGGGTAGTTTGAGGAAGATTTTTATGTTACAGTACAATTCTATATCCTGAGTGACAGTTCCATGAATCTATGCCTGTGTTAAAACCTATAGATTTGTACAACAAAACAAAAGTAAACAAACAAGAAAAACCACTAAAAACAAAATTAAGACAATGATTTCATGAGAATTTTTCGAGTAAAAACCTACATAAGCAATTTCGAAATTAAAAAAAAAATGACAATTTTAAGAAAAAATGTGGGAAAGGACACATAGTTACTGTTCTGAGGTTTTCACATTACCTGAAAAATGATAAAAATACCAGTTTGTATTAAGTTGTATTAAATTAAAGACACCTATTGTAATCTCTAGGGTGCGATGTAAAGGAATAGTAAAATAATTTAAAATCAATAAGTTAATAGAGGGGAAATAGAATCATAACAATAAATTAATGAACAAAGTAGTCAGCGAGAAAGCAAGTGGAACAAATGAGGTGAATAAAAAGCAAACAGGTAGAAATAACCATAAAAACACACTAATAACGTTTTATGTAAATGGGACAAATGATGCAATCAATAAAGATTATTAGAATACATTTCCTTAATGTTTATTAAAGACACACCTTAAATGTAAGAACAAGGATGAAAAAAGATATACCATGAGAACAATAATCAAAGATGGCTGGTGTCACATTTATAACACACAACAGACTTAAATGCAAGAAGCATTATAGAGATAAAAGGGAATATTTTATAACAAAATTGTATCAGCATACCAAGAAGATAATACAATTCTGAATTTTATGTACCTAATAACACAGCCTTGATGTATAGGAAAGAGTTGATATAACCCAAGGAAAAAATATCCAAGTCCTAATAGCAGTGGGAAACATTAACATAACCTCTCAGAATGACTTGATAGAGAAAGGTAACAATTAATAATGATATGTAGGGTTTGAAAATCTGAATATCAACTTTGACCTACTTGAGAATTGTACTGGATTGATTGTTGTCACCTGGGATTACCAATAATCTCATTTTCCTGAATACAGTTCTCTAGAGCTCCAGACTATAAGGACAGGGACTTTGGAAATTTGGAAGTCAGAAAGGAAGCAAGCCGGCCTTCAGAAGGTCTTGGCAGTCAGGTGCAGCAGATTTTCAGAACTTCACGGCAGTTCACACTTCACTGTCACAACAGATCACAGATTTTTCTGACATTAGAGCATTCTTTCCTGCTCTAGGGCATTGGACTGAAACTTCGCTGCTGTTTTTCCTATACTACTCAGGCAACTACTTTCACATTTGTATAAATCCTTTCCCCTTATTAATTTCCTCATTCCCATCATACTTTGTTGATGTAGACAAACTGTTGGTGATCTGCCCAGATGCCCTATACTGGTCAGTGCACCCGTTCCCCATATTCTGTGACCATTGGCAGCTCATGGTATCTGGCTTCTCTCTTGTCTGAAGCACTGCCATCACTTGTAGATGCCACCCCACCCAGTAATTTCTGGGGCGACCTTTTTCTACTCGAGCCCCTTTCCTCAAGGAGAGGCAATTCCTTTCATTCTCCATTCATACTCAAGAAGTCCTCAGGAGGTTAAACTAAGGATAGCCTTTAGCTAAAATAACACCTTTATTTGTCCCTTACCCCCAGCTTCTATCCTATTTCTCTCTCTTTCTCAGAAGTTTCTCTTAACACCCTCAATCACTTGCAGGAAAATCCTCGTCTCATACTCTAAGTCCATGGAACTCAGTTTATAATATACATGTAGTTGCTCTATTTTTTCCAATGAAACCTAGACTTACAAAGGTTTTGGTAATTGAGGTCCTTCCAGGGGAATATAACCTTGAAGAGAGAAATTTAGAACTGCTTCTCTGATCTGCTTTGCCTTACAGGCATTTTCATGACTTCATTTCTAGTGGCAAATGGAACACTGGTAGCAAATGGCATACTATGTCAAAACACTTTCTTAAGTTGTCCCCTGAAGTCACCTGGAAGAGTCCAGTCACCCTGCAAAGCTTTAGTGAGAATAAAGGTTATAAAGATGGTGAGGTTGCTTGATTTCTTCTAATTATACCAGTAAACTCATAGTAAGAAAAAAATGAGCTCAGGGCTTTAAACTTCTAATTCAAGCCCTGTGTAGGGAACTAGAAAGTTTCTATAGTCATTCTGAAAGAATCCTTTATCCCTGTAACTGCAAAGAAAAGATTCTTAAAAACCAACCCCAAGTTATAGGTGCTTGGGTGGCTCAGTCCGTTTAGGGTCTGCCTTCAGCTCAGGTCTTGATCCCTGGGTCCTGGGATCAAGTCCTGAGCCGGGAGCCTGTTTTCCTTCTTCCCTCTTCTTCTTCCCTCTGCCTCTGCCCTCTGCTGGTTCTCTCTCTTTCTCAAATAAATAAATAAAATATTTAAACACACACACACACATACACACTACCAACTCCAGGTTAGATCTTGCCAGTTGCTGAATTTCAGCACATATGGAATTCACAATATTCACAGCCTTCTAGGGTCTCTTCACATAGTCACTGCAGTGATTGAAAAATGTGATTAGAACATATGGGGAGATTCCGTGAAACTCACCAGATCTGCCTATCTTCCATTATCAGTAGTGATAGCTCATTTTCACTTTCTGCGAATGGTTACAGTTAAAAACCAACCAACCAACAAACAAACAAAAAAACCTGTTCCTCAAGCTCTCCCTCTCACACCAATCAACACTCAATGCTGCTAGACTTATAACCAGATTTAAATCCCAGCAGACCTTGGAGGTATGGATTCCAAGTATGACCTGGAAAGATATTATAGGCACACTCAAAGAATTGCAAGATTTTTCCAATTAAGATTTGCAGAAATCTTAATAATATGTTTGAGAATGAATCCACAGGGTAGAAGAAATATAACGTTGGGAGACAAGACAAATGTATTGCTATGAATGCACTAAGTAGATAGTCTAGATTCAGTTGGTTAGCTTGAATATTTGATAGTGGTTCTAGCATTTGGCTTAATGGGTTGAATGAAACTTGAAACCAAAAGTGTCCTGAATTAAATGAAACTATAATGACAGAACTTTATAAACTGTAGATGAAAGTATCCAATGATTTAGATAGGAACAAGGAGATGAATTTATCATAAGCAACCTACCCTTTCCCTAACTATTTGCCCCAGAAAGGTCTAATAGGATACCTTTTGAGACAAGGCTTTGAAAAGTACAGTGGTGAAGTGAATGCTAGTTTTTAAAAATATCTCCAGTGGCTATTCTCTACAAGCTAGGAGTTATAGTGGGAGATGCTGCTGTCAAAATGGGCTTCCTGAATTCACTAGGAATGATGGCATCCCAGAGAGACAGAATCCAAATGGCAGTGTTCAGTCAACAAAGATAAAATGGACATTATTGTAATGAGAATGATTACTGCAAGAATTATCAGAATAATTCCATCCTTGGTGATCTTTGGCAATAAAAAATGGTTACTACAGTAGTCCCCCCTTATTTGCAGGGGTATGTTTCACAACCGCCAGTGGACACCTGAAATCGCAGATAGGACTGAACCCTATATATACTATGTATTTTTCCTATACATGTGTATGTATGATACAGTTTAATTTATAAATTAGGCATAGTAAGAGGTTAAAAACAATAATAACAAAATAGGACAATTATAGCAGTATACTATAATATATTCTCTATCTTTCTAGGTCTCTGTTTCTCTCTCAAGATATCTTATAGTACCACACTCATCTTCTTCTTATGATGAAGTGAGATGATAAAATGCCTTTGTAATGAGATGAAGTGGGTGAATGTATCTGTAGGCTACTATTTACCTCGGGCCAATATATCACAGTGAGGATTATCTGCTTCCAGACAGCAGTTGACCAGGAGTAACTAAAACCATGGAAAGCAAAATTGCCAATGAGGGGGGCTACTATACTAAAGTCTTACATAATTTGTATAAGCAAAAATCTGTTGCTTCACTTAACTGAGATCTGACCTAAATCATCACTATTTAGAGTCATGGCTCTCTCCCTAATCCCCAAATTTTAGTCCCAGAATCCCTTGAATGAAAGGAAGCCTTAATGAAGTCTGAGGTCCCCCTTGAAGAACCTTAAAACAATGCCTAAACTTTATACTGTAAGTCTTCCTTGTGGACTTGTCCCAAAGAAATGTACAGCTGTTCTTTCACATGAACAAGTGTTAGAAAAAGGAAAATATGAAGGCTTTGGGAACATTATTGGACACTCACTCTGAACTAATGCTAAGTCCTCATGAACCAAAAATCACAGTGATTTACCACTAAGAGTAGGGGCTTTTGGATTCAGGCAATTAATAGAATTTTGACTTTGGCTCTCTCCAGCCAGCCTGGTGGATGCCAGAACAAATCCCATGATTATTCACCCACTTCTGAAATACAATTGGAATAGACATACTCAGCCACTGGTAAAATTTTCATATTGATTCTCTCACGTATGAAATGAAACTTGTTACCTTAGGAAAGGCCAACTTTAAACACCTACAATTGCCTCTATCTGCCAAAATAGTAAAAGCAATGTCACATGCTGAGAAGGATTGCAGCAATGCAGCTACTACTGCAGAGGCAGTTTCTCTTTGGGAGCAGAAAAACATGGGTACTTGACACGCAGGTATCCATCTGCCAAGTTTTTTCCCCCCTATATATTTATTTTAGGAGAAGTTTGTTTTCACCTGAAAAATACAGCAGGATACTTTAACAGATTTAAGTCACCAACACTCTGGCACACCACCACAATTTAATCTGTAGAAGAATTGATTGCCTAACCATTCTACAGGAAATCAATCTGATCTAAAATCAATGGTTTCATCATGATTGTTGATATCATATCTATTGATCAAAAAGTTAGAAACTATCCTTGATACTTTGGTCAAAAACATTCATTCCAAGGGATAAAATAAAAATAAAAAATTCAGGGTTCTACCACCTTGGCGAGATTTCTAGAGGTCCAGTGGTCTAGGGCATGTTAAGACCTCTCCAAAGTAAAGAATGAATTAATACATTCAGCATATCTTATAACTAAAAAAAGAAGTGCAATGCCTAGTGAGGATTTTTGATGGATTATATACTTTTGGGGAGAGTGCACTTCTCTAATTCATATACAGAGTATTTTCTAAGATTACCAGTTATTTTTAAAGATTTTATGTATTTATTTGAGAGAGAGAGAGCACATAAGCAGGGGGAGGGGCAAAGGGAGAAGCAGACTGCCCCCTGAACAGGGAACCTGACACAGGGCTCAATCTCAGGCCAGAACCGAAGGCAGACGCTTAACAGAGTAGGGAGCCACTCAGGCGCCCCTAAGATTGACAGTTTTTAATGAACCTCTGATCAAAAGAACATTTGAAATAGTTGTGGGGTACCACAAAAGTTACCCTGTTAAATAGGCCATGAGGCTTCAGTATACCAATGTGAAAGATAGTGCTGTGCTCAGGAGCCTAGAGTGGGATCCTTTAGGTGAATCACACCAAAGCCATATGATTTCAGGGTCAGGGGGTGGTTTATTCTGTGCTTTTTAGAAAAACATTTGAAAAGCAGCTTCTGACCTTAGTGAAAATTGCATGTTTATCCATGAGCTATCAAGACACCAGGTGATACGTTGACCATCATGAATTGAGTTGTTTGAACCATAATTCTGACATGTACAGCAGCACTCTATTATCATATGAAACTCATAGACAAGTTTGTGTTTGAGCTGATCCTAAAGGAACAAGCAGGTAGCATTGAATAAGTGGCTCAAATTCACATAGCACTTGACCAGGGAGGAAAAATTCAGTCTGATTTATAGATAGTTCTGAACGATATGCTCACCTTTCCTAGAAATAGACAACTATAGCACTATGGCCTGTCTGTAGTAGGGTGCCCCCCCAAAATAAAGTCAGTGCAAATAATACTCCTAGGGAGAAGAAATTTGGATAATTGGTTTTTGTTTGTTGGTTGGTCAGTTTTTCTTTTCTTTTTTTTTTTTTTAAGATGTTATTTATTTATTTATTAGGAAAGAGAGAGAGTGAGAGAGAGTAGGTCAGAGTGAGAAGCGGACTCCCCATGGAGCCGGGAGCCTGATGTGGGACTCGATCCCGGGACTCCAGGATCATGACCTGAGCCGAAGGCAGTCGCTCAACCAACTGCGCCACCCAGGGGCCCTCGCTTTTTCTTTTAAAAAGAGAGTTGGGGCACCTGGCTTAATCTCAGGACCCTGAGCTCATGACCTGAGCTGAAATCAAGAATTGGCCAGTTAACCAACTGAGCCACCCAGTCGCCCCCTTATCAGCATTTTTAAATCAAGTCAGATTAGAGAACCAATTCCAGAAATCCCAGAAACAATTCAGAAAACTTATCCTTAAAATCCCATTCCTCTAGAAGTATTCTCGATACCAAAATCTGTATCAGTCAGGGTTCTCTAGAGAAACAGAACCAATAGGATGTATAGGTATAAAAGATATTTATTAAAAGATATTGGCTCACATAATTATGAAAGTTGCGAAGGCCAGACCCAGAAGAGCTGATGGTGTGGTTCCAGTCTGAGTCCAAACCTGAGGGAAAAAGAGAATGGATGTCCCAACTCAAAGAGTCATGCAGAAAATTATTTCTTTTTTAGCCTTTTATTCTACTGAGGCCTTCAAAGGTTTGGATGAGGACACCCACATTAGGGAGGCCGATCAGCTCTTTTCAGTCTAGCAATTTAAATATTAATCTCATCCAGAAACACCCTCACAAACATACTGAGAAATAAAGTTTAGCTAAATATCTGGGCACCCTGTCAAATTGATGTCAAGTTGACACATAAAACTAACATTACATCCACTTCCCTTAGACTCTTTATTCCTTTCTTTACCATCTTCTACAGTAATTCAGGCATTTTTACTTTGCTGAGAGTCATTTTTTTCTCCCAGACTTCTAGGAACAACCTTAGCAACAAAGTTACCTCATTCCCTAGTGTTCTTGTGGGGTGGTAAATCATGCATCCTGGGGAAACACCCCTAAATCAACAAATTCTTCTTTATCCAGTCTGGAATTATAGCTCCCTTGATGAAGTGACCTAAAATACAATCTCAGGAATACTCCTCTAGGTCCTGCTAGGTCCTGCTAAATGTTCTCTTTATAGGCCCAGCATGGGGGGCGGGGGGTACATTTATACTAAGATTTGAACCCAGGTATTAGCATAGCCTTTAGGATGGAAAGTGGGGCAGATCCTGGGGGGACATTTGGTGCTTTGTGGGAAAAAGACATCTGCAGTGTCTTCCAGCACAGTGTAAATGCTAACCATTACTAGAGCAAGCTGTACCACTTATGTATATCCGGAAAGTCTGGGAGATGGGTAGAGTCAACACTCTCAAGGACATCATTCAATTTTGAGGATCCCAGATTTCCTCTATATGGCCCTGACCTTCACATAACAGACTTGCCTTAACTGAAAATTTAAGCATCTCTGGAGCTCTGTTCTCACAATTAAGTCTTCAACCTGCTGTTGTCTGTGTCTGCCCTTCCAGTACAGGTGATAAGGGCCTTTTATATCCACCACTGGGGCTCCCTGGCTCTCACACTCAGCCATTAACAGCTGCTTGTTAACAGCCCCTAGCCTCTCATTATCCTTCTGCGGGGAATCGGAATCGACAGAACTTGGCAGTTGCTAGCCAGCTCTGTTGTATCTGTAGGCTTGGTTTCATGTCTTTCAAATGCCTATCATTGAGTCTACAACGGCATCCCTATTTCACTGGGACACTTTTCCAGGTCAGTTCTGGTGAAACCTTTAATAATCAAGCCACTACTTTATCCTATCCATATCCATGCCACATCCCATCTTTGAGGCAATCCCAAATACCCATCTTACTGCCTATTTTCTCGGACCCCTTGGCACCACTTATGTTAGCCCAGATGCTCTGAGAAGCAGACTTCAAAATGAAATTAAACATGCAAGTATTTTATTATAGAAAATGCCTATACAAGAGACATTGGGAAGGTGCCAGAGGAATTTGGGAAGTTGTTAGGCCAGAGAGTAATCCTGACCCTTTGTCAAAAAGAAAGGTACGAGAGTTTTCATGGAAGTGACCTAGACTGCAGGTGGTCTCAGGAAAAAGATATAGGCAAAGATGCAGGGGAATCTTCAAGACAGAGTTTCCTGTTAAAGGAGTCCTGTGTTCACCTCAGTATCCCTGTGATGTTCAGTAATTGACCAGGAGCAGCCATTGGAAGGTATGGTCTTGTTGCAGAGGGGAATTGGCTACATTTAAAACATGGCACTGAAAAAAAAAAAAAGGCAGCTGCAGTATGGTGAGGGTAAGGTTTTTATTAATAAATGACACTGATTAATTAGATCTCTATATGAAAAAAATAATTTTCATCTCTACTTCACGGCACACAAAATTTTCAATTCCAGATATATCAGACATCTAAATGTGAAAGAAAAAACAGTAAAGCACTTAAAGGAAATTATTGACCAGAAATAAGAAACATTACACAGTATTTTCATGAAGTCCCAATAGTATATCTCTGCTTTTGTTTCCCTTGCCTCGGGAGACATATCTAGAAAGAAGCTGCTACCAACCATGTCAAAGAAGGAACTGCCTGAGTTCTCTTCTAGGGTTTTTGTGAATTCAGGTCTCACATTTAGGTCTTTAATACATTTTGAATTTATTTTGGCTATGGTATAAGAAAGTTTCATTCTCTTAAAGACAATTATCACATAATCGCTCTGATATGAAGAATTTGAGAGACAGGTCAGGGGGTTTTGGGGGGATGGGGAAGAGAAATGAAACAAGATGGGATGGGGAAGGAAACAAACCATAAGAGACTCCTAAACTCACGAAACAAACTAAGGGTTGCTGGGAGGTGGGGGTGGGTAGGGATATGGACATGGGGGAGGGTATGTGCTATGGCAAATGCTGTGAAGTGTGTAAGCCTGATGATTCACAGACATGTACCCTGGGGTAAATAATACATTATATGTTAATAAAAAAATTTAAAAAAAAAAGAAAGTTTCATTCTCTTGCATAATGCTGTCCAGTTTTCCCAATACCATTTGTTGGAAGAGACTTCCTTTTCCCCATTGGATATTTTTCCCTGCTTTGTTGAAGATTAGTTTGACCATATCGTTGTGGGTGTATTTCTGGGTGCTCTGTTGTGTTCATCGGTGTGTATTTTTGTGCCTTTACCGTACTCTTTTGGTTACTAAAGCTTTGCAACATAACTTGAAGTCCAGAATTGTGATGCCTCCAGCTTTGCTTTGCTTTTTCAAGTTTTCTTGGGCTATTCAGAATCTTCTGTGGTTCCATATAAATTTTGGCACTGTTTGTTCTATCTCTATGAAAACTGGCATTGGTGTTTTGATAGGAATTGCATTAAATGTGCAGATTGCATTGGGTTGTATAGACATTTTAAAAATATTTGTTCTTCCAATCCATGATCATGGAATGTCTTTCTGTTTCTTTGTATTGTCTTCAATTTCTTTCATCAGTGTTTCATAGTTTTCAGAGTACAGGTCTTTCACCTCTTTGGCTAGATTTATTCCCAGGTATCTTATTATTTTTGATGCAATTGTAAATGGGATTGTTTTCCTAATTTCTCTTTCTGCCGCTTCATTATTGGTGTATAGAAATGCCACAGATTTCTGTACATTGATTTTGTATCTTGAGACTTTAGTCTCAAGACTTTAGAATTCATTTATCAGTTCTAGCAGTGAAGGAAACAATCAACAGAACTAAAAGGCAACCTACAGAATGGGAGAAGATATTTGCAAATGACATATCAGATAAAGGGTTAATATCCAAAATATATAAAGAACTTCAAAAACTCAACACCCACAAACCAAATTATCCAAATAAAAATGGGCAGAAGGTGGGGTGCCTGGGTGGCTCAGTTGTTAAGTGTCTGCCTTCGCCCCAGGTCATGATCCCAGGGTACTGGGATCGAGCCCCACATCAGGATCCCTGCTCGGTAGGAAGACTGCTTCTCCCTATCCCACTCCCCCTGCTTGTGTTCCCTCTCTCACTTTGTCTCTCTCTGTCAAATAAATAAATAAATAAATAAATAATTTTTTTTAAATGGGCAGAAAACATGAATAGACATTTTCCCAAGGAAGATGGCCAACAGACACATGAAAAAATGTTTAACTGATCATCAGGGAAATAGAAATTAACACTGCAATGAGATATAACTTCACACTTGTCAGAATGGTAAAATGAACAACACAAGAAACAATAGGCATTAATGACGATGTGAAAAAAGGGGAATCCTCTTGCACTATTGGTGGGAATGCAAACTGGTGCTGCCACCGTGGAAAACAGTTCCTCAAAAAGTTAAAAATAGAATTATCCTATGATCCAGCAATTACACTACAAAGTGTTTAGCCAAATAATACAAAACTACTATTAGTATTAATTCCAAGGGATTACACCCCAATGTTTGTAGCAGCATTATCTACAATAGACGAATTATGGAAACAGCCAATGTCCATTGACTGATGAATGGATAAGGAAGGTGTGTGTGTGTGTGTGTGTGTGTGTGTGTGTGTGTGTGTGTGTGTGGAATGGATATATACATGGGCTATTATTCAGCCATAAAAAAATAATTAAATCTTGCCTTTTGTAATGACATGGATGAAATTACAGAGTATTATGCTAAATGAAGTAAGTCATCAAAGAAAGACAAATACCATATGATTTCACTTACAGGTGGAATTTAAGAAACAAAACAAACGAAGGGGAAAAAAAGAGAGAGGGAGAAGTAAACCAAGAAACAGACTCTTAATTCTGGAGAACATACTGATGGTTACCAGAGGTGAGGTGGGGGAGGGAATAGGTTAAATAGGTAATGGGTATTAATGAGTACACTTATCTTGACGAGCACCAGGTGTTGTATAGAAGTGTTGAATCACTATATTGTATATCTGAAACTAATATTACACTGTATGAAAGAAATTACAGAAAGAAACTATGAAGAAAAAAAAGTAATTTTTTTTTAAAAAGTAATTATTTAAAGGTCAGAACCTCTGTTAATGAAGCAATACCATTAACAGAGAAAATACAAGCCATGAACTGGAAATAGGTTTTTACACCCGTATTTTTAAATCATTTGTACCCAGAATATGCAAAACTTCACAAAATCAAAAGGGAAATGGACAAGGAGTTTATAAAAATGAGCAATATACACGAACAGTTACTTCACAAAAATAAGGATATTTAGATCAAATGAATTGTATAATATAGGAAGGTGCCTAGCTTCATCAGGCATCCAGGAAATAAAGGTTAAAATCACAATGAGTTATCACTGTAGACCCACAGAATAAGGAAAATTAACTCTGACAATAGCAAGTGCTGAGAAAAGTGTGGAACTATTGGAACTCTCATCCACTGCTGGTAAAAATGTAAATTTGTCCAACTAGTCTGGGAAGCTATTTGACACTATCGCCTAAAGCTGAAGATAAACACATTGTGTTATTGAACATTTTTTCTCCTATAATGCCTTTATATACCTAACAGAAACATATAAATTTTCACCAGAGGAGTTTCAGCTATGTTAACAGCATTTTCTTAAGAGTCAAAATCTAAACAAAGTGTACATCACCAAAAGAATAAATTACTGTTCTATTTGTTTCCTATTGCTGCTGTAACAGATTATCACAAAGTTAGTGTCTTAGAACAACCCAAATTTATTATCTTACAGTTCTGAAAACTAGAGGTCTGTAATGAATCTCATTGGACTAAAATGAATATGTTGGCAGGGCAACATTGCTTTCTGAAAACTTTAAAGGACAACCCATTGTCTTGCCTTTTCCAACTTTAAGAGGCCACCCTCATTCTTGGTTTATGGCATTCTTCCATTTTCAAAACCAATAATGGCCAGTGAGGCTTTTTCACATCCCATCCCTCTGACACTGATTTTTCTGCCTCCATCTTCTGTATTCAGGGCCCTCCTGGATAATTCAGGGTAATCTCCTTATTATAAAGCCAGTTGATTAGCAAATTTAATTCCATCTACAATCTTAATCCCCCTTTGCCAAGTAATTTAACCTATTCACAGCCCCTGGGGATTAGGACATAGACATATTTGGGAGGTCATTATTCTGCTTACCATGAGGTATGTTCATAAATTAGAATACAATACAGCAAGGAGAATGAACAAACTACTGCTGTGAGCAATGATATGGGTGAATCTCACAAGTTTAATGTGGAACAAGAGAAACCATACACAGAAATGTACATATTATGTGATTGATCCTATTCATGTAAGGTCCAAAAAAATAGGCACAACTACTGTATGTGTCAGAATAGCATTTATACTTGAGGGGAAGTTAGTGCCTGTGACCAATGAGACTTCTGAGGTGCTGGCAATGTTCTATTTCTTGGTTTAGATGTACCTCTTGGTTTAGGTTGTGGCTACGTATTTGTGTTCAATTTATGAAAACTTACCAAGTTATATACTCATTACTTATGCTCTTTCTGTATATATATTATACTTCTATAAAGGTTTGCTTTAAAAAAAAAAGGGCAGTTGTAACTCAATGATTTCCCAAGAATGATATGGATCCTGTTATCAGAAGAAGAAAAATCTACTCTGGGCAGGCAAAACCAGTTAGTTGTACTCAAGTGTTATATGTAATTTGTTTTGAATCTCTAAGTGTGTATATATTATAGGTTCATATATAACAATAAATAACCTAATAAATAAAACCAAGCAATATTGATAAATTCCAAAATAGATAGTATGCTAATCATTAGGAGTAAGTTTGGAATAAGGTACCATGGGATGACTTTCTGGAAAACATATAACTTCTTGATTTTGAGAAACACCCATTAGTTGTATAGATAAATGGGGAGATGTTCCAAACAAGGAATAAACAGGAAATTGGATTCTCTTATACGTGATATAGTTTTTTCAGAGAGCAATTTGGCCATATGTAGCCCTTTTGGGGGGCTTGTGTTTGCCTACCTCTTCACCCCATAACTCTACTCAAGATGAGCTACTTTTAGATTCATGAAGGGTCCATGTCATGGCTTCCTTCAATACTTCATACCATTCTTTACATATCATGTAATGATTGTGTTCTCAGTTCACATTTTTTAACATGTCTTGTTTGCCAAAATAAATGGTGGATTTGTTTGGATTTTTTTTTTTTTTTGGTCTGAAAAGGAATATCTTCTCATGAGATCCAGTCTGTATATCAGGCAGAATATAGTTAATTAGAGCTCCATTTCTAGTTCTTAAAAAACAAAACAAACAACAACAACAAAACCGTTACGCCCTAAACTAACTAGAAGTATGTCTGAAATGGTAAATAGGAAAGAACTTTATATATTATCTATTGGAAGTAATTGCAACATAATTCCAAAAACAAACATAGCAGAAAATACCTAATTTTCTGTCACAGCCTAAATTGTGACAGAAGTGGGGAGATATTCCATAATTATAAAACTTTAGAGGCATCTATTAAAGGGAGACTATAACTTTCTATAAAGGGGTCTTTCATGTCTGATCTGACATCTTGACAAGCAGGGCCCTTATAAAGCTAGGCCCACCATGCAGTGACTCTTGGGTACGAGGAGCAAAGCCTCCTCTGTTTGTCATAGCGCAGGAGAGGAATGGTGGTGATGGGAGTCTGCCCCACAGTCCAGTGCTGAGTGGGCAGGAGGAGGGAGCTTTCGTACTCTTACACCTAATTAAGCTCAATTCATCAGGAATTAGGAAAAGACTATGATTGGGGAACACAAGGGATGGACAAGCACAGAGGATTTTTGAGGCAGTGAACTACTCTGTATGACACTCTAATGGTGGATACATGTCATTAATAATTTATCATACCCATAGAATGCACAACACAAAGAGTGAACCTTAATATAAACCATGTACTTGGGGTGATAACGATGTGTCAGTGTAGGTTCATCAACTGTAACAGATGTACCCCTCTGGTGGGGGATGTCGATAACGGGGAGGCTCTGCAAGAATGGGGACAAGGGTATACCGGACCTCTCTGTGTCTTCCACTCAATTTTGCTGTGAACATAAAACTGTTGTAAAAAAAAGTTTGTAAAAAAAAAAAAAAAAGGCTATGAGGATTTAATAATATATCCTCTTGCCAACTGATACTGCATGCCATCTACTATAGCTCTTGAGACTGGAATTACAATGGAATATTTCTTCACCATATGAGGACTTTCTTTTAAAATACATAGAATATTATACATATCTAAAATAAGAAATACATATATGTGCAAATATGTATACATATTTCTTATTTTTTATATTTCTTATTTTTCCTATAATATGGTCATTACCTTCTTCCCCAAGCCCCTTCTATTCAATTTATAGTATTTAACGCTTTTAAATTTAAGTAGTAAGAACCCCATAGATCCCAGGCAAAATTTAACTTTCTTACTTTATCATATCATCTCCAAATTTTGCTAGGGATTTTGTTTTTGTTTTTACTTTTTTTTTTTTTTTTTTTGAGAGAGTGTGCACCCGAGCAGGAGGGGAAAGGCAAGGAGAAAGGGAAAGAAAGAATCTTAAGGATTCTTAAGATCCATGCCCAGCAGAGCCTGGACCAACCTCTGGACCCGGAGACCATGATCTGAGCCAAAATCAAAAGTGAAACACTTAACTGACTGAGCTACCCAAGAGCCACATGTTTTTGCTTTTACTTTTACAAAACTATTCCCTTTAGTTCTTTGGTATTGTTTAAAGGGAAAATGTAAATTGTGTGACATATAAAACAATATTAATTATCTAGGAGGAAATCAATACTTGTAGTTCAAATAAAACCTATCAGATTAAGGGCCCCTGGGTGGCGCAGTTGGTTGAGCAACTGCCTTTGGCTCAGGTCATGATCCCGGAGTCCCGGGATCGAGTCCCACATCGGGCTCCCAGCTCCATGGGGAGTCCGCTTCTCACTCTGACCTTCTCCCTTCTCATGTTCTCTCTCTCTTTCCTAATAAATAAATAAATAAAATCTTAAAAAAAAAAAACAAAAAAAAAACCTATCAGATTAAAGATATCTATATCCCTTAAATGACAAAGCCTATGAATAACAAAGCCTGTGAACAAAATTTGAAAGAGGAAATTAACCAGAAACTTCAGAGATTTCAACTGAATTTTATCACATTCAGAGTCTTAAAAATCTTATGACTTTTCTATAAAAAGAGAGAAATTTTATCCAAAGGAAGAAAATCTAAGTGATTACTTAAGAAATTACTTCATGCCTAAGTTGAATATGTGTATCTCCATCTGTTCGCTGATGATGTTGATGACAGGACAAGGAAAAAAACACATTAATGTGGTAGAAGGAAGAGAATCAGCAAAGACATAAGGAAGAACATTTTGATAAAATAAATATTTTTAAAATATCAAATTCTACCAGTGCCCAAATCCCTTAGATGTCCCTTCTCCCTCTAAAGCATAGTGAGATTAGTCAAAAAGTCTGATCCACATAGAGTACCATATTGTTGAAAAGATCCAACTTAGTTCATGACTTGCCTTAAATTATAAGCATTCCACTCTAGACATTTAAAAAAAATAGTCCTATTTTTTGGAATTATATTCCCTCCTTTAAGAAAAAAAAAAAGCCTGCTTTTCCAAGTTTTATTTGATTAATGGGGTATTTTCTTATTACTTATTAGTGACAAATGACTTGTGAGAATAAAGCCATTAATTTGATTTATAATAAATACATTAAAATAAGTTCCTGTTCTCTATATATGCCTAAGATCAATCTAGAGAAATTTTAACATTAATAGTGCTAAAAAAAAACATTAATAGTGCTGTTTGTGAATACTAAATATTGGTATTAATAATGATGTTCAAGTAACACATTAGTAGCCTTAAAGTTTATAAACTAGTATTGTTAGCAATTTTTAAGTCTTTAATTCTTACTCAATTTCTTTTTTAGTTTTGTTAATCAATGAATCAGCTTATTAGAAAAACTCTGCTTTATTATCATTGACATAGAGATAAGTAAATTTGATATTAATCATCTACAATGAGATACTATTTTCTTATCTAAAATTCTAAATCATTGCGAGTAAAGGGCTAATTAAAGTATTATTTTTAAAGTCTACCATTTGAACAAATTTGCCTCTCTTAGTCTTCCATAAAATGTGCATCCTTTTGAAATTCACTCTCCTTAAATATTTTGGAAAATTTATACCAATAGCATGCAGTTTTAATTACCATTTATAGGCTTCAGTTTAAATTGCATTTTAAACTAATTTGGTTTGTTCTTAAAGTTAATTAACTAATTGGGAGAATGTTTCTTGGTTGCAATTGAGATAATAGAGCAGATGTGGAAATTTATTGGCATCTCTTGAAAGCCTCCCAAACTAAGACATTTTCTCTTTGTCATGCTTAACTAACCTTTAAAACCATGTATTTCTTGGAGATGAGAGATGTCACTCTTGTTTATAGTGGACACTGAGCAGTAGTCAGGGTAGGCAATTCTGAGTTGATGACCTTCAAACTTTTATGTTTGAGATAAAACTGATAGTTCTTTCTACATAAATTTTGTTGTTGGATGCTAGCATTATACAAGTGAACAGAGTATATGGGGGTCATATTCTCATCTTAATGATATGAGTTAGTTATTTCCTTCGCTTAGATTTACTGTCGCATTCAATTATTCAATCATGTTTCTTTCAAGTAATACAAACCTATGAAACAAGGTTCCTGAGTAAAAGCAATGAGTACAACTCTTGAGAATGGAAACATTCATGCATTTGACACCTTCTCCCTGGAGAATTCAGACTTTGTTACAACTTTTTATTTCCTTTCGTATTATCTCAGCAAGGTATGGGAGAGTAGATCTTCTACTATAAACATTCCTCATTATTGAAAAAGTAATAAGTAAATGTTTCTTATATATTGGCTTTATTAGAGTTGCACAAAGCACTTTATAGTCATCTTATTTAACTCTCATAACATATTATATTATTTAATACTAGCTTCCCTTTTACAGTTGAAGAAAGTGAAGTACAAGGAGGATATATAATTTGTCCAAGATCCCATAAGGAATAAATTTATAACCCAGGATTCACATCCAAGTAGCCTGAATTCAGAGCCCAAGAATTTTAAAGAAAAATATATGCATAGATATTATGCATAACAGCTCACATTCTGCTGTTTTTACTTAAAATGGTATAAACATACCTCAAATTTCTATGATCTTCATAAGAATAATTTTAATGGATACTTAATAATTTACCTGGTTTATATATCTTCACTGATTACATACAGTCCCTCATTACGAGACATTATTAGATTATATATATGTGCATATGTAATACGTATACACACATACATACATAATATTCAATATATACATATATGTGTATATACACACATATATACGTATGCATCTGTATATATGTATCTTTATACAAAAGAGGTTTTGATAGTCTGATTTATGTTTTCAAATTCTCAGGAGTGGGATTATTAGCATATAGGCATGACTATTTTTATGGATTCTATCATATCTTATATATTTGTCAACTAAAGGGACAAAGAGCAATCAGCTGGTTTATATACTCGATGGAAAGTAAAGATGATACCATCTGCTAAAGGGCAAGTTATTTCCACTCAAATCACTGATGTGTATACTTTAATTCAGTATTTTAGTAATGATTCTTAGGTCAACTGCTATGCAAGAACAATTGTGGCTTTAACATAAGAAGAATCTTATACATTTCCCAGACCCTTATAACCTAAGTATTTATTTCACGTTTTTCTCATGCACTAACAGTGCATTCCTAGCACTGCCAAGACCATTGATGAACTGTCAGAATATTTGTTGATAAAAAGTCTAGATATATAAGTAATATTTCAGTATTAGTAATTATAAGCCCCTCTAAAAAAACAATTAACCTTTCATCATGCTGGTATTAAGGAAAAAGGATAATGATCATTATCTTGCAGGTGGACCATGTTACAGCAGATTTTTTATATGGGCACTTGCTATGGTTCAGAGGAAACGGTGTAATCTTTAGAATACATACTTGTATATTTAAATGCTATAGGATAATAGAATGCTATGTTTGGTCTGTGATTTAAAGTATAATATATTAGGGGCACCTAGTGGCTCAGTCCTTAAGCATCTATCTGCCTTCTGCTGAGGTCATGATTCCAGGGTCCTGGGATTGATCCCTACATCTGGCTTCCTTCTCCGTGGGAAGCCTGCTTCTCCTTCTCCCACACCCCCTGCTTGTGTTTCCTCTCTCGCTGTGTCTCTATCAAATAAATAAATAAAATCTTTAAAAAAAATAATGTATAATACACAAGTTATCAAATACCTAAGAATGCTATAAAGATGAAAACCCCATTCATTCCACAGCCACAACATACAAACTAGTTTCCTAACAGCGCTGGCTTTTATCAGTATATATATTTTAAACTAAGACACAAAAGCATCATTTTCTTGGTGTAAATGAAAAGATTTTGTAAAGTCAGTATCCCACGTTTTGCTGAAATCACTGAACTGAAGCATTTAGTTTATACCTGTAAAAATCAGCACTATGGACAGCACAACCCTTTGTAGGAATTCACTACAAAGATGACTACATGCCACTCAATAAAGTTTAGGTCATTTAAGTACTGAATGGCCATCATAACAAATTCTTTAGGCTGATAGAGACTACATACACAAAAATAAGCCAAAAGTTAGATAATTGTGACCATTCAAATGAGTTTTACATTTTTCAGATGTGATGCAAGTTCTCACTCATGTCTCAGACTCTATTGTTTTCCTACCATACCAGTATGTGTGGGTCAGTGCCTTAAAGGCCACTAGTGCTATAGCATACGTTTCAAAGAGTAGATTGTAGTTAACCTTTAGTTTTCTATTTGTAACAGAAATAAGCTTACCAGTGGTGTGTTAGTGTGCTTTGATACTCCTGTACTCTTCTTTCATTGACATACACAAGGCTGACATCCAGAGACACTCTTCTTGGGCATTCATGTGTATCAGGTTTGGTACTCTCACTGTCAGCTTGATAGGCCCACTAAATGACTGTGCATTGATCCAGAAGCAACTGTTCTTCATTCTCTGCAACCTGGAAGATTTATGCATACTGTCCTGGATGACAGCTATTTTCTTTTCTTTCCTTTCCTTTTTTTTTTTTTTTTTTGGCAGTGATTATACTCAAATCTAAATGCCTTTCCGTTTCTTCCCCATCAGCTAACATTTTCTCTCCCCCCCCACCTTCTCTCAAATGATTTAATTCCAATTACATATATGCAAAAAATAAAAAAATAAAAATCCATACTTATTATTTTAACCATTAGGTGAGGTTCACTTTCCTGGAGAATGGTTGTGTGTGTGTGTGTGTGTGTGTGTGTGTGAGAGAGAGAGAGAGAGAGAGAGAGAGAAATCTTATGAAACAAGCAGGTGGATATAGTGATAAAGACTTGACTCTATATTATGAATTCTATATGAAGTCACTATTGTACATTCTGTCCCAATATATTTTTAGTTATCTTCCAATACTCTAAGGAAGATTTAGCATAATATATTCATTTTACTCATGCTTAGCATTTTATGATTAATTTTCTATTTATCTCCCCTATACCTGTTTAGTACATCATTTGACATTAAATTTCTTTGCAAGCAGCCTGATTAGTTTGCCCATGTTTGAGAACCAAGTTAGCTCAAAATGAATAATGTCTTAATCAATTATGAAATAATCCTCTAAAGTTTTTCCCTTCAGTAAATAATGAGTCATTATATAGTGTAGATATGTGGGCCTAATATTCTGCTTCCGAGTCTTAAAAAGAGAAAAATTTCATAGCTTCTATAAATTTTTTGGAGACTTAACCCAGATTCAGCATGTCCATTTGAATCCATGACTCCAGAAGTTGATAGAAACTACAAAAATGTGCTGAAGTTTCTTCTTTCTGATTATATGTTATATATTATTGTAAAGTGGATTTATGAAAGCGGATTTGGCCAGAAGCAATATGGTATATTTTTGAGAAGCATGATTTATATCTAATAGATATGTCTATTAGAGAAGTTAATTTTTAAACATTTTAATTTTCTTATATTTGTGTAGGTAAATAGTATCTAACTCATGTTATTTAGAGAATTAAATGAAGCAGTACTAAAAATGCATATCACCATATTAGATACCTAGTTTTTGCTGAGTAAGTGGTAATAAGAATAATAAAATAATTAGAATCATACTCAGATAGTCCAGCCAGAACACTGTACTATATTATAAGTACACTTTGCCAAATCTGGTGAAATCCCCTTTCTTGAGATTAAGTGTATATTTAAGTGAAGTGAAGCTGGACATTGTAGGATGGATTGAGTGACCAAGACATGGAAAACATCTAAACTCTCTGGTATCTTGAATTATATTGGTACTGCCATATAAGAGACCATTGATCATTTGGAGTGAGAAATAACTGAGTTTAAAAGAAACTTAACAAAGAATTCCATGAGACAAAGACATAGAAAAGGCACACTTAACATGTTATTTCCTATGGATTTGGTACCTGAATACTGACTCTACTATCTAAACATATGAGATAATTATTCAACAACATTAGAGCTCTGACCTAAGAGTTCAGTCTAACTTCCCACAAGAGCTGCTTATAAGGCTTTATTATAATGTGATTATGATATAATTTAGCCTCTAAGTACATATGTGAGCCAAAGGGTACATTTTATAGACTCATTACTACAAGCTTAAGGGGAAAAAAAGCAGAGAATTATCATCTGAGAATTTGGCTTGGAATTTTTAAATTATGAGTGAGCAATGACAACATGTTCATTTTCAGTAAGAGAGAATATCACAGAGCCTTAGTTTTTGTTCACCTGGAAAAACAGTACATTTCACTGAATCCTTTTACTCCATCAATCCTAAAGATAATGTAATAGACATGAAATGCTTATCATTTTAAAAGAAGATGTGTTCAATTAAGCCTCATAGCTAATAAGGTCATAAAGGAGAAGAAAAAAAAAAACATAAGGGGAATAAGATGAGCACTTTTTCAAGGACTGGAAACAGAAAAAGACTATTATTGAGTCCCCCAAGGCAATTTCATTAAAGGTAGGGGTGGAAGTTCACTGAACCTTTTTCTACAAACTGTTGCCAAGCATTCTTATTTCCTGTCCCACCCCAACATTCATTCACAAAAAAACACAAAGACATAAACTGATTATATCCAAAGAGTTTTCACTTTCTGGCCTTTAGAAGTACGTCATAGTACATGAAGACTTTCAGATAGTTCAGCTATATTGTACAGGCCAAGTCTTACACATGGACCTAGTATTCACTTATAGAAGCTTTTGTGCCTATGGGTAATATTCTATACCAGTTGTGTTTTCTACCAGATATGTTCCTTCCTTTGTGTGAAAAAAAAATCTGTGGCTTAATTTTAAGTGGTAGAATTTCATTTTTAAAATAAAATTTATATTGCATAAAATACCCACTTATTATAGCACCAGAAATATCAAGTGCTTTGAGAAAAAATTGTTCAAAGATATGCAAGACCTGCACACAAATTTACAGAACATTGCTGAAGGCAATTAAAGAAGTTGTACGTAAATTGAGCAATCTATCATTATTGATTGAAAAGACTCAATATTATTTAAATGCCTATTTCCCAAATTGTGCAAATCCCAAATTGTGATATTCCCAAATCAGTGCAATCCCAGTAAAAATCCAAATTGACAAGCTTAATCTAATATTCATATGAAAATTCAAAGGATCTAAAATCGCCCAAATTAGTTGTAAAAGGAGGATACCATCTAAAATTCAAGAGTTATTATGTACTCTTGACGTAAAGATTGATAAATAGATTAGTGAAACAGAAATATACATGGATTCATTTTTTACAAAGGGAAACACAATTTAGTGGAGAAAGCATAATGTTTTCAACAAATAATACTGGAAAAATTGGATATCTATATATTTTAAAATTATTTTTCTGTGTCTCTCACCGCATAAAAAATAAACCACATAAAATTTTTTCTCTCTCCTTCTCTTTCCATATGTGTGTGTATATGTAATGTAACCATGGCATTATTTCCTCACATTAAAACACATTTCTCTTGAGTCTACTTTAACCTCATGTACTTCCTGGCTTTACTTGCTACCAGTCAAAAGCAAAATTCCTGAAGGAATTGTCCGTTCTTCCTGTTTCAATTTGTCTTCTCTGATTCTCTTTTCAATCCACTACAGTTAGACTTTCACACCAGTCATAACACTGGAAGTGTTCTTGTCAAGATCATCAGTGATTTCTATTCCAACAGATAAAGGAGTCATTTCTCACTCCTCATTTTTTCTTAATAAATCAACAGCATTGGACACAGCTAATTGTTTCCTCCTAGATATATTTTTGTAGCTTAGCTTCCAGGATGCTGTCCTCTTACTTGCCTCCTACCCAAACTGTTCATGCCTTCTTAGTTTCCTTTTGATATTTTTCTGCTTATTTCTAGCCTCATAGTGTTGGAGTATCATAATGCTCAGTCCCTACACTTGTCCCTCTTCTCTGCTCTGCAAACATACCTTTGGTGAGCTCATCCTATCACATGCTTTTAAGTACCAGTCATTTAACATCAGATGGATGGGTACGGCTCAGACTTCACTGTAGCTCCAACTAAAATATCCAAGTGCATACTTGACTTCTTCTCCTCTTAGGTATTTAATGGACACCTATAAGTTGACATGCCCAAACCTGTAATGTTGATTTCCCATACATTTGCTCCACTGAGAGGCTTCTGAATCAATTAATGGCAGCCATATTTTCTTTTACTCAAGCCAAAAATCTCACAGCCATCTTTAGTTTCTTCCTTTATTTTATACCACATCTTATCCTTTAGGACATCCTTTCAACACTGCCTTCAGTGTACATGTGGAATCTGGCCTCTTCTCAATATTTCCAAAGCAACACGATAGACAGACTCTTAGGAGAACTTCTCTATATATGCTATGTAGTAACAATTATTTGTCTAATCTTTTTTAAAACCAAATATTATATCTGTATTTACATTCATAATTTTAATGGATTCAAATATGTCTATATTTTTCTTTAAGCTTTGCCTTTTATGACTTATTCGGGAAATATTCCTTCATCTGATTTAATAAAAGATAATTTCCTGTGTTTTATTTTTCAGATTTTAAATGTTTGCTTTTCATAATTATGTCTCTAAACTACTTAGAACTCTTTTGGTAGGTGGGGAGCTTGGTGTGAAATAAGTATCCACTTTTCCTTGAAATTCATTTATTGAATTATTTGATTCTTAAAATGCTGTATTGTAATACCACCTGCAACTTCTTAGCCGAGGTTTACCTGGAAGCAAATTCTGGGCCGATTCAGGGATAACACTGCATTTGTAAAATGCAAGCTGAGGTAATGAGGGTGAAGAAAAAACAAAAGTGAGGTAGGGTAAGTAAGATGTGAAACAAGACCATACCCTTCCGTGGGAGCTCGCTGTTCAAACACACAGCTCCCTCCAGGCTCCTCTGACAAGACTGCTGTGTGGATTACCTTAGAGTTGTCCACAGGAGGGAGGACTGGAGGAAAGGTATCTGCCTGTCTCCTTCCCTCTTCTTTTTTTTTTTTTTTAAAGGTTTTATTTATTTATTTATTAGGAAAGAGAGAGAGTGAGAGAGAGCATGAGAAGGGAGAAGGTCAGAGTGAGAAGCGGACTCCCCATGGAGCTGGGAGCCCGATGTGGGACTCGATCCCGGGGACTCCGGGATCATGACCTGAGCTGAAGGCAGTCGCTCAACCAACTGCGCCACCCAGGGGCCCCTCCTTCCCTCTTCTGTGGTTCCGTTGGTCAATGTGCAAGCACAGGGAGATAGCTTCTGCACACCTGGGCTACATCTCCAACCCTCAGCTGTTTCTCAGAAAGCCATATTCCCTGCAGCGCAGTAGGTCGTATTAATCCAGCTCAAAAGCAACCCACCAGTGGGGAGAGGGTGTCCATCAGCCAATCAAGAGAGAAAAGAGAGAAAGGTCAAGGAATTCTGAGAAGGAAACAAGATTTATGTCTAATGTGATAATATTTCAAGGTATCTTATATGTTTGAGTCTGTTCCTGAGCCTACATTTCTGCTCCACTAGTGTATTTATCTGTCCCTAGAGCAACATCAGACTGTTTTAAATACCATAGCTTTACAATAAATCCTATGTCAGGTTACTCATGATAAACCTTACATTTTTATGGGCCAATCTTTCACATACATTTTAATCAGTTTGCCAAGTTCCAGAAAAGTATAACTAATAGTAATTGGTATTACATCACATTTACAAATTTGGAAAGAAACATCATCTTTATGATATAGAATCTTTCCATCCTTGAACATAATATTTTGGGTCTTTATTTCATAAACATCTGGAATGTTTAGGTTAGATTTATGCTTTATGCATTTTTGTTCTTATTGGGAAGGGGATTTCTTAAATTCCATTTTTTAAACTGATTATGCTGATATATTAGAACAATATTGACCCATGTTGACTGATTTTTACCCAGCAAGCTTACCAAATTCTTATTACTTTTGTATTTTACATATATTCTTTAGAATTTTCTGTCTAGATAATGCTTTATTAATAATAAGTTTAGATTTTTCCTTTTACATTCTTCAGCCTTATACTTCCTATACTTTTTTTCTCTCATTGTATTATCTGAGACTTTCAGCATAATGCTGAATAAATGTAGTGATAAGAATCATCTTTGGCTTATTTTTATATTCATTTGATCGGATGACTTCTAATGTTTCATAATTAAGGTTGATTTTGATAGGTGTACCCTGTCAGGGTAAAAAGTTCTCTTTTATTCTAGTATACGAAGAGTCTAATTCTCATGTTCAAATAATCTTTCTGTATCTGTTTACATGATCAAATATTTCCCATTTAACCTGTTAATATAGTGTAAATTACATTATGTAGTTTTCTAATATTTGAATGCACTTCCATAGAAACTACATTTTCATATTGAATTAAAGAAAATATTTTTGCTGGATTCAGTACTGAAAAAATCTCATCCCCTCAAATATTATCTTTTTTATATTTATACCATCAGTACTCTTATATAAATAGATGCCTTCTGAGTATATCCTGCCTGTTCCTTAACTACATTTTTATATTTTCCTTTTTATTTTTATGATTAGCCACAGTATTTTGCTTATATCTGTCTCCAAGCTCACAAACATCTTCAGCTATGTCTATTCTGATCTTTGAATCATCCTTTTATTTTATTTTTTTAGTAATCCATTTATTTTAAAACTTCAGTGACTACTTTTAATTTCTCAATGTACTTTTTGTTTTGTTCATATATGACCTTCTTTCATCTCTCATTCTTTTGTTATAATTTCTATCCCTTTTAGAGCTAAGAAACTTAAGCTTCTGAAAGTCTTTTTTTCTAGATCTTTGGATTTAAAATTTCTTATTTATATCTGTCCATTCTCCTTCCTGGTAGATGTTTTTCTTACATGGTTTATAATTTAACTGCAAGTTTAGCTTCAATAGGGATTCATATTTCTTTGGGAGTTCTATTGCTCTAGGGTATTATTAATGTATCTCAGAATAATTTTGACTTATTCCTGATACTATTTTACATATGGCATTGCTTTAAATTTGATGGTATGGTGTCTGTTAGCTTGGGATTCCCATGCCGATATCAATATCATGAAGGTATCATAATTGTAGCCCCAACAACACCCTCCCCAGGCCGGGGATTTTTAATTCATATGACATCATTTTGTAAAATTATTCGTTCATCTTTATTTTTTGTGCAAATCCAAAGGCAGGTAGAAAGTATTAATATTACTTCTCTGGGCTAGTCAGAGGTATTTTCTAGCTTGCTTTTCAGTATCAAGTGGATCCTAGTTTCACAAAGTGCTTAATTACAGCTCTATCTCCTAAAACCTTAGGGACTTCATGGCAGCATCCCAGCCACTGGCTCCTTCAACCTGTGTCTAAATCTTATGTACCACTAGACTGCCAAAGCTTCAGTTCAAGGTCATTACATTGTATTTGAGTTCCCTCTTTGTTCCTGTCTTTGCCTTTTCTTATTTCTTGGCTATATATAAAATCACTGTGGTCATAATTCACCCATCATTTATCTGTGTCCATAGTAGGGAAGGAATAATTCCACTGTTGCATAAGCTCTGGTCTACTTACTGTTTCACAACTTTTCTTGCAATTCTCATTTCCAACTTAAGCTTACTGTATTCTTATAATTTCTTATAATTTCTTAACCTCCTTTTCATTTGTGAATATTTCTTTCATTATCAAACCAAAAATAGGGTATTTCTGCCAATAAGTAGATACAAATCTTTTTTTTTTTAGATTTTTATTTATGTATGTATGTGTGTATGTATGTATGTATTAGGAAAGAGAGAGAGTGAGAGAGAGCATGAGAAGGAGAAGGTCAGAGTGAGAAGCAGACTTCCCGTGGAGCTGGGAACCCGGTGTGGGACTCGATCTCGGGACTTCGTAATCATGACCTGAGCCGAAGGCAGTTGCTCAACCAACTGAGCCACCCAGGCGCCCAATACAAATCTTACAACTTAAAATTATATGTAGGTTTTTTACTGTCTAAAATATAAGCTTAAGGCAAGAGACGATGTCTCATGCTTCCATAGCTCTCACTCTTCTTATAGTGGTTAATTAATATTTACCATTTGATTATAATAAAATAAAAATTCTAGGGAAACTAGTATTCAAACTTTTTGAGTGTCAGAGAATATCCTACAGTGCTACATACATTATTGACGTAATCCACATGTGGAAGCTATAGGAATGTGCTCTTCAAATTTCCTTCTGTGGGAGGAAAAAAAAATGAGAAACTATGAGAAACTAGTTAGCTGACAGCTTTGAAATTCACCACCACAACATTCACGATGAGGTCAGGCTGTTCTCATTGAGGTCAAGCTCCCAGCAAATGAGTGAGCCTGTCAGGAGTACTAGAGCCTGCCCATTCCTACCCAACATAGGACTCCTCTAATGGGCCTTCTTTGCTCTGGGGCTCTATTTGACCTGTGTGAGACTTTCCCAGAGCTACAATCAGAGGCTCTTATCTTCCCTCTTCTTCCCCCTCCCTCCATTCCCACCACTCTTCTCAGTTCCTAACACAATTCCCTGCAGTAGTGGGCACTCAATGAATACTTGTTAAATGCTTTAAATAAAGAAGGGATTTTATAACTGTTGTAAAATATTTAAAAAGCTAGCCAATGAAGTGAAATCAGTTCCCTATACTATTACAAAGTGATTGTTGTATTTGTTGTGGTATACTCTAAATTACAGAGTAACAGAGACATCATAAAGCATAGTAGATTGAATGAGAAAGAAGCTTATTTCTCTATCAGCTATAGTAAAAGCTCAAAGACTGAAGGGACAGTCCTGCCATCCTGAATAAATGGCTTGAATTCCAGAGTCAAAATAACTGCTTCATCCTTGATATCTCTAGCCAATAGCAAGAAGTAAAGGGTACAGAGCAGTGCACATCTAATTGTTTCAATGGCAAGACATGGACACAGCATGTATCATTTATTCATTTATTTGCCTAGAGCTTAGTCACATGGACATACCTTGTTGAAACAGAGACTAAAAAATACAGTCTTCAGCTATATGACCATGTATCAGTTAAGTCTCTATTCCTGTAAAATCAGAGGCGAATGGATATCAGGACAACCAACAGTCCACCATAAATATACAATGAACATCTTCTAAATAGAACTGAATAAAAAACAGTATGTCAGCTGCAAATTAGTGAGCTACTTATTATTGGTATATTTAAGCAGAAACATAATAACCATTGACAAAGGATAATCTAAAATAAATTCTCTTTTTCTTTCCAGTGGGAGGTTCAAAGAAATGACTGTTCAACTATATTATATGATTTTAAGATTCTTTTATAGTTCTTATACTATGCAGGAGGTATTGTATATAGTAGATGCTTAGATGACCTCATCTTCCAATGTACACTCCATCTTCCATGTAAACTCCATGAGAGTAAGGACAGTGTCTGTATTAAAATCTACTCTATGCCAGCACTTAGAAAAATACATGGTAGATGGTAGACAAATGATAGGTAAATACACATTTGTTGAAAAAAATGAATTCACAACTATTAAAAATCATGGAGTTGAAGCTAAAATGACAGGGAAATATACCTCTGTTTCAACAAGAGGAATTTTAGATTGACACTCAACACTTAAATGCTCAGATTTTGTACTGCAAAATATTTTACTACATCTGCAAAAGGTATTCCATAAACATGAAACGCAAATATATGTTTAGTGTATTTTTTGGCATTTCTCAAAGGCTTATAGCAGCAGTGCTTTCTCTCCTGAAGTCACAGAAATGATGAATGTTTTTTTTTTCTTTTTTCAGGTGCAAAATGACTATAAGCTCATTGTTATACATTAGTATCCCTCACTTGAATTTGAATCTTTATTCAGCTTATAAATTCAAATAGCTACTATTTAATTTATTTATTTTTATTAGGAAAGAGAGAGAGTGAGAGAGAGCATGAGAAGGGAGAAGGTCAGAGTGAGAAGCGGACTCCCCATGGAGCCGGGAGCCCCATGTGGGACTCGATCCCGGGACTCCGGGATCATGACCTGAGCTGAAGGCAGTCGCTCAACCAACTGCGCCACCCAGGGGCCCCCAAATAGCTACTATTTAAATTAAAAGTGGTCCCAAAGTAAATAACTTAAAATAATGTCAGTGTCCCTGGAGAAGAACATTTTCAACCTTCTCTATACATCTCAGTTTCTGGTAATTAAGATTCTTCGCACTTTAGAGACTTACCCTGCGGACTGGGTGGCAGAAGATAAATTTTACCGATTGCATATTCTGCTCTCTCCCTCTCCTCTCCCTCTCTTCCTCTTTCGTCTCTCCCTCCATTTCCCTCCACCTCCTTGCTCTCCTCACTCCTATCAAACCCCTTCCATTCATCTTATCTATGTGCTCTGTCCATTCACCTCTTGTATGATTTACCAATGTATTTCTTTATTTCTCAAATCTGTTTATTCAAACACACTCTATCTTTGAGTATAGTAATAACAGGATATACAAACTATAGGAATCATAGGGAGAATAAAGAAAAGATGAAACAGATAAAGAAAAATAATATCACTTTTTTTTAAATTTAGTAACTGATAGAATCATCCAGAAACAATGTCCTTGGTAATTTTTTCTTTCTCTTTTAGTCCTTTTCTCTAACTTATCTCTATTTCCCATTTGCTTTGATCAGGTTTTAAAAGAATGGCTAAATTTTGATCAAGCATATTATAGTGTACCATACACTCATATATTAATATATGTATCGTACTCATATGCTCTGTGTTTTTCCAGGGATGGATGAAAACCAGCTCCATTCTATGATATTTTATGAAAAATGCATTCTCTACACAAGTAGTATCAAAGACTCTAATATATCCTGAAGGAGCAATTCTGTTTTTTACGGCAGAATCTATTTAAGATTTTTAAATGACTTGTCTCTTCCAGAAGAATAGAATATTTGCTCATATGTGAGTAAGAGTGACTAGTTTTTGCAGAGGTGTCTCATGAAAAGCTAGGGGCTTACTTTGATGTCAGTAAATTTGAGAAGGAGATGAAATCAGAAAGCAGAACGTATCATTCAGTGATAGACTGGGAGACTACCTATGGCCTAGTGAGTAGAGAAATTGGTTATGTCATTTCATGTGCACCATTGATGTCCTCTAAGTCACTGTTCAGACAGCCCCAATTTTTTTTTTTTTTTACCACTTCTTTACCACTGACTTAACTCCTATACTTATTTAACATTACCCCATCAAGACCAACACTTTACTCTTGTCAGACTTGGCCCATTAATTTGCTAATTCCCAGATATGTCAATGGCAGAGTCCCATATGTCACCAAGATTTGCTGTCAAATATCATCTGCAAGAATAGGCCGTGTCTAAAAGTAACATCTTGCCACCTGTCCACGTGCTGTGTGCACCATGTATGTGAGCTCTGTATAGACCTACGGCTACAGAATTGACTTCACAGATCCAGCTCTCAGATAACTCAGTGACTTTGGCTAAATTATTTAGTTTCCTACTTAGACTAGGTGACTACTAAGGGTTCTTCTATCTGTCCCTCTTGTTTGAGGAAACTCTGTCCTGAGGCCCTCTAGGCAGATCACATGTGATCTGATCCCCTTATTCTTTGGTGAATGAGATAAGGATTAGCAACATATTCTTCTCAGTGACAATCCTCCCGAAGTTGACAATAATAATTGTCATATAGCATTTCATAGAAACCCAGCAAAGGCAAACCTTTGCAGAGTGAGTGCACAGTGGGGTCTAGGACAACAGCTCTTCTCTCTGGATTTGCCAAGGTCAGTGATCAACCCCATCCTGTCCCTCTCTTTTGTTTGAAATGTCCCATCTACATATTCCCAAACCACTGGTCATTCCATCTTAGTATCAGTCACACTACAGTGTAATATTCTCTTTCCCACTTCTTTATTGTGGTATAATAAACATAACATAAAATTTACCATCTTAACCATTTTTAAGTGTACAGTTCAGTGGTATTAAATCCATCAGTAATGTTGTGTAGGGGCACCTGGATGGCTCAGCTGGCTAAGCATCGACTCTTGATTTTGGCTCAGGTCATGATCTCAGGGTTGTGGGATCGACCTCTGTGTGGGGCTTCACAATGGGCATGGAGCCTGCTTAAGATTCTCTCTCCCTCTTTCTCTCTGCCCCTCCCCCTGCTAAGAATATATAAAAGTAATGTTATATAATTATGCAACTATCACCACCATCCACCTCCAGAATTCTTTTTATCTTGTAAAACTGAAACTTTAGCCCCATAAAACATTAACTCCCCATTCCCACCCCCAACCCCCACCAGACCCTGTCAATCAGTATTCTACTTTGTGTTTCCATGAATTTGGCTACTATAAGCGCCTTATACAAGTGTAAAAATATAGTTTTTGTTCTTTTCTGACTGGCTTATTTCAATTAGCATAATGTTCTCAAGTTTTATTCATGTTGTAGCATATAGTAGAACTTTGTTTTTAAGGCTGAATAATATTCCACTGTATGTTTATACCACATTTTGTTCATCCATCCATTCATCAATGGATACTTGGGTAGCTTTCACATTTTAGCTATTGTGAATAATGCCATTATGAACATGAATGTACATATATCTCTTTGAGACCTTGCTTTTGGTTATTTTGGATACATATATAGAAGTGGAATTGCTGTATCGTATGGTAATTTTATGTTTAAATTGTTAAGAAATCGCCATCCTGTTTTCTATGATAACTGTACCATTTTACATTCCTACCAAAAATACACAAGGTTTCTGATTTTTCCACATCCTTGCCAACACTTGTTTCTGTTTTTTAATGGGTATGAGGTAATATGTCTTTGTGGTTTTGATTTGCATTTCCCTAAGGGTTAGGGAACATATTTGAACATATTTTCATGTGCTTATTGTCCATTTATATATCTTCTTTGGAGAAAATGTCTATTCAAGTCCTTTGCCAATTTTTGAACTGGGCTGTTTGTTTTCTCTTGTTGAATTTTAAGAGTTCTCCGTACATTCCAGATATGAATTTCTTGTTAGAAATCTGTTTTGAAAATATGTTCTTCTATTCTGTGGATTGCCTTATTATTCTATCAATATTGTTTTTTAATGTATTTCTTTTTTAAAATTTTCATGAAGTCTAATTTGTCAGGGCTTTTTTTTATTGCCTATGCTTTGCTGTCATGTATATGAAATCATTATCAAATCCAATGTCATGAAGTTTTACCTTATGCTTTCTTCTAGTTTTAAGCTTTACATTTAGGTCTTTGATTGATTTTTAGTTAATTTTTGTGTATAATGTTTAGTAAAGGTCCAAAATCATTCTTGCAGTGTCATTTTTATGTTGTTTTTTTCCCTTCCAGATCACACTGTGAACTCTTCACAAACAGGAAATATTTTTGTGAGGTTTTTCCCAGTGTAAAAAGAAAAAATATATATATCTCTGCCTGCCTTTCAAAAATCTTCTTTTCCTTCTCACCTCTCTTTAATGACAGACTTTCTGTCACTACACATACCAATGACTGAATAGGGCCAGACATCCCATAGCTCATAAATGTGTTCTCTCTGCATTTCCATTCCTGAAGGAGAGAATCTGCTTAGCATGAATCAACTTTCCCAATCAGGTTCCCCAGGGCTCTGCATTTGCTACTTCTGGACAGCTATCTATCCTTCCTAGTGCAGTCATCTGTATTGGAGATCACGAAAACAGATGCCATGTTCAGTCATTTCAAACACCATTTGCACCCACTGCATATTATAGTTTCTTATAACTAGAGAGAACAACAAGTTTGCATCACAGGCAACCTATATTATGGCCTTTAGGTGAGCCTTTCAAACAAAGAGCAAGATAAGTACTGGGATTAAATTAAAGTACTGGGAAGAGATAGTTTTCTTTTCTTGTGGTGCTTTGTTTGACTTTGGTATCAAAGTGATGTTGGCCTCATGAAGTGAGTTTGGAAGTGCTTTCTGTCTTACTCTATTATTTGGAAAAGTTTGAAAAGAATTGATATTATTTAAATGTTTGTTAGAATTTACCTGTGAAGCCATCTGGTCTTGAGCTTTATTTTGCAGGGAGACTTTTGATTACTGATTCTATGTCTATATTTGCTGTTGGTCTGTTCATGTTTTCACTTCTTGTTTCAATCCGGTACCTTGGATGTTTCTAGGAATTTATTCATTTCTTCTAGCTTTTCCCATTTTTTTGCAGCTAAGGGTTTGTCAGCTGTGTTTCCTTTAAAAAAAAAACAACCCTTAGTTTCATAGATTTTTCTGTTACTTTCTATTTTCTGTATTATTTTTTTTAATGATTGCTCTAATCTTTACTATTTTCTCCTATTTGCCAACTTTGAGCTTGGTTTTCTTCCTTTTCTAGTTTCTTGAGGTATTAGAGATCTTTCCATCCTGTCTGTATTATTTTATTTTATAATTTTTTTTAAGATCTTATTTATTTATGAGGGAGAAAGAGAGAAAAGGGGCAGGAACAGAAGGAGAGGGACAAGCAGATTCCACGCTGAGCACAGAGCCCCAAGGTGGCTTGAACTCACCACCCTGAGATCTTGACCCGAGCCAAAACCAAGAGTCAGACACTTAATTGACTGAGCCACCCAGGTGCCACTCCTTTTTTTTTTAATATAGGTATTTATCACTAGGAACTCCTTTACTAGTATTGCTTTTGCTGTATCCCATAATTTTAGTATATTGTGTTCTGGTTCTATCTCAAGACATTTTCTAATTTCTCTCTAAATTTCTTCTTTATTCCACCAGTTTTTCAACAGGGTGTTGTTTAATTTCCCATAGTCCTTTTGTTATTATTTCTAGTTTTATTTTGTTCTGGTTGGAAGAGACACTTGGAATTATTTCAGTCTTCTTCAATTTATTGAAACTTGTTTTGTGATATAGCATAAGATCTATCCTGAAGAATGTCCCATGTGCCCTTGAGAAAAGTGTGTATTCTGCAGCTGTTGGGTGGAATGTAATGTAGATGTCTGTTAGGTTCATTTGGTCTATATTGTTCAGGTCTGCTGTTTGTTGATTTTCTGCCTGGATGATCTATCGATTATTGAAAATGGGATAATGAAGTCTCCTACTATTATTATACTGCTGTCTATTTTTCCCTTCAGATTTGTCAATTATTTGCTTTATATACTTGAGCACTCTGATATGTTGGGTGCAAATATGTTTGTAAATGTGATATCATCCTGGTGAATTGACCCTTTTAATATTAGATAATGACCTTCTTTATCTCTTTTTTAAGATTTAATTTATTTATGTATTTAAGAGAGAAAGAGAGCAGAGCCAGAAAGAGAGCACAGGGTGGGGAGGGGGCAGAGGGAGAAGGAGAAGCAGGCTCCCTGTTCAAGGATGCAGGGCTCCAGACATGGGGCTTGATTCCAGAACCCTGGGATCATAACCTGAGCTGAAGTCAGATGCTTAACCTACTGAGTCACCCAGGCACCCTGACTTAATATTTATCTATTGTGACAGCTTTGACTTAAACTCTAATTTGTCCTGCATTTGCAACAGCATGGATGAACCTGGAGGACGTTATGCTAAGTAAAATAAACCAAATACAGAAAGACAAATACTATATGATATCATTTATATGAGAAATATAAAATAGTCAAATTATTGATTTGACTCTACTCTATACAAAAATATAGAGTAGAATGGTGGTTGCCAGGAGATTGGAGGAAGAAGAAATCAGGATGTATTAGTTAAAGGGTATAAAGTTTTAGGTGGCAAGATGAGTAATTCCTAGAGACATATTACACAGCACAGTTCCCATAGTAAACTGCATTGTATTCTTTAAAATTTGCTAAGTTCTTATCACCAAATAACAGGAATAATAGCAAGAAGAAATAGAAGGAGGAGGAAAAGAAAGTGGGAGGAAGCTTTTGGAGGTGATGGCTATTTTAGATTATGCATAGATTATGGAGATGTTTTCATTGATATATACTTATCTCCAAACTCATTAAGTTGCATGCATTAAATATGTACAGCTTTAGTATGTGAATTATACCTCAATACAATGATTTTTAAAACAAATAAATAATTTTTAGAATGATAAGGAAAATACTTATGTTACCCTCCGTCAGGGAGAATATAGTCTAGCTTTAAATTTAGATAACTTTGTCTCTCTTATTAATACCCGGGGCAGGGATTCCTCCAGAGGGTGGTGAGGTATCAGAGACATCCTGAAGTATTTCTCGTTCAATATTAACTTGAATATTTTTGTTTTGTTTTCCCCAGAGGAATCTAAAAATGGGCTAAATTTCAACTCCCCACTGAAAAATTTCCAGCCAGTGTCCAGCACCACACAGCCTGAAGTAACCTCGATTTCAGTGCTGGTGGGAAGGGTAATCCCAGGATCACCTGGCCTACGAGGGCAGCGCCGATGAAAGCTTGGTCCTGAACTGCTGCTTAGAGAGCACCACCATGTAAGAGAACTCTGGAGAAAAGAGACGACTCTCAACAGGACACAAAAGCATAGAAGGTGAGAACTACAGGGACCTGTATTTTATTTAGAAATGCCTCAAATTTGGGGGGAAGGCCAAGACGCCTAACAGGTAGATCCTTCATCCTTCTATCACCAGGACTAACTAGGAGTTTATATATATTGGCTATTTGATTTGTTCGATGCCTGGCTTGCACTACAGAATTCTTGTGGGTTTTATATCTTGTCCATTAATTCATTTTGTATTGAAGAAAACTAAGGGACATGCCAGCTGTATGGGAATGAGATAAAAATTCCGTGCCCTTTCCACTAGAGTGTTGTCTCCTGTTAATTTTCCATTGGGCCAAGGACAAAAAAATAAATTTCTTTTCTGAATTATTTGCTTTGAGTAACAAACATAGTATTTCTTAAGTCCAAGAAACCAGGTACTCATCTTTTGTTTCCGGTCAAGCAATTTATTTCCCTGAGAGAATTCTGAAGTCAAATTCCATCTAAAATATTATTAACTTACCAGTGGGTTCTAAAAACTAAGTTCTTAAGTAACTTGACTCAGAGCATGTTCTCCTGACAGCTTGCTGCCCCCTGACCGAAGGTTGGTTACTTGCGTGAATTCCTGGTGCCCATGAATTTTCCAACAACTTAAGCCATTAAATGAAATTCTGAATTTTTCAATTTGTTTTTCTACACAGCCCACCCTTTGCTCTTGTTAGTTTTGTCACTCTTCTAGCATTACATTCTTTCAGGCTCTTTCCCTACCATCACAGGAACCGAAGAAAGAGTTTCTTGCAGAGATGAATTTCTCCATGTGTTAGAATGGTTCTCATTCATTCACTTTTTCACACTAACCATAGATGTAAATGCACAAGTATTTTTCTTATTATTTATCAAAAATTAATCCAACCTGGAAATATCAGATAACATGTTAATGGACAAAGTAAGCATAAATGATAGTTTGAATGGAATGAATAGATTCCAATATTTAGGAATCTATTGTTATGTTCTTGTTATGTTTAGTGAGCTATATACATGTGTTTCTAGGTTTAATTTGGAAGTAAGATGCTTCAACAGTGCTTTCTTCAGTTACAGAGGTCTTCCTATTTCCTTTTTACATTGTGTGATAAAACCCATTAAGCATAGATTCTGTTATAGTGTGTAAAAATGTACTGGCTATTTAAACCATTAATCCTTATCTCTCTTATGGGGACTTTGAAGATCATGAAGAAGGAGATATCAGAGGTATCAGATGCTGAAAATAGACAGAAAAAGTTCCTTCTTTTAATGTGCTTATAAACCATTCTGAACCTTCGGCAATAGCCATGGAAGACACCAGCTTCTGTCTCTGAGACTGGCTTTTTTATCCCAGTACCCCAGAAACACCCATTCATTTGGGGAAGAATGATTAAAGGTTGTGAACATTTTTCCTCAACTGTGCCACAGAATGAGAAACATAAACAGTCAGCAGCAAAATGGCCTTATCAGAAACGTACAGAAACAGCATTCTAAATGTAGACACCCTAACTTTCACATTATAGTCAGAAACAAGAAAAGGATGTCTATTTTCACCCCCGTTACTACATATTATACTTATAATTTGCAAAATTTAAAAAGCATGGAAGTGAGATTTTAAATGGTAATTTTAGATTTTAAATGGCATTTCTATGATTATATACATATAGAAAATGCTCTATCGGACAAACTGCTTGCAAAGAGAATTTCGTAAGTTGACTAAATACAAGATTAATATAAAAAAACCAAATAGCTCTCTATATTTCAATGAATCCACTACAAATATAATAGTAAAAAGCACATCGTTCATAACAGTAACAAAATTATAAAATACGTAAGGATGAGCATATCAAGAAATGTGCAAGACCTTTATAAAAAACACCATATGAGTAGAGAGTATGAAACAATATCTGAATATGTGGAAAGAGACAATCCTCATATATTGGTAGACTTGATATTTATAAGGTATTGATCTTTTAAAATTAACCTGGGGATACAGTGCAATTCAATTCAAAAACTTCAAAGGGAATTTTTCATGAACTTAAAAAGCTAACTCAAAAATTTTTATGAAATATTAAATGTGAAAACCAGCCTAGACAACTAAAAAATATAAATATAAAAACAGTAAGAAAATATTTGCTCTATCAAATATGAAAATGTATCACAAACCCAGGTGTCATAGAACTATGTAATGTTTGTGCATAGACAAATATATCACTGGACCAAAGCAGGTAGTCCACAAGTAGATTCAATATATCTGGGAATTTGGAATATGAAAATGATAGCATTACGAATTACTGAGGAAGAATGACCTACAGTAATGGGTATTAGGACAATTGACCATTTGATGTGAGATAAAGATCTAATTTTATGGGTTTGTTTTTTTTACAAAGAAAATAAATTCCAATTAGATCTAAATGTAAAAATAAATAAACTAAAACAATAAGAAAAATAAAACTATGAAATTATTATGAAGAAAATAGGAGATATCCAGAACATGGATTCATATGGAAAAGACTGATGATTTTTTCATTCCTAATCATCCCTAATCAATCTGACATATTCGATGATATCAAAATATGAACACTTTCTGTAACAAAATATACCATAAATAGAGTGAAAGTACAAGGAACAGTCTGGGAGAAAATACAACATATAAAACAGAGGTAAAATACTGTGGATATATAAATTAATAAACATATATTAGTTAATTATATATAAAAGGCATAAGGTATGAAAACAACACAGTAGAGAATATATATATGAAGGCAAATAACAGAAGACAAAATAAAAATGTCAAAAAGAATTTTTAACCTGATTACTAAGGAAATGTAAGAACAAGAAAAAGCATCAACTCACAAATAAACATTTGCAAAAAATGGAGAGTAAGTGAAGTTCTGTAGAAATGAATCCACACTATGAATGCTATGAAGCATTTTATTTTTTAAAGTTTTTAAAGAGTAAAATAGTTCCATACATTCAGACATGAAAAGATCTCAAGGGCAAATAATTTAAAACACAACAGTTCAGTTCAATGTACTCTGGATGATTTTTTTTTTCTACTATGTTATACTGGAAGTATGAATAAAAAAAGGAACGAGCTCAGAGGAGGGACTTCAGAGAACTGCAGAAGATAAGGCCCCATAGCCAGTTGCTCAAATATGAGTGAATATTAGATAGCTAGAAATACTGTGAATGGGACTTCTAGGAAGAGGCCATACTCTGAATCTGAGCTCCTTACAACGGCTTCCCCAATCTTCTCTGTTCAGTCCTGCCAGGTCCTCTGAAATCAGCCCCCAACCAGCATCCTCTCCCAGCTTATGCTCTTTTATGCCTTCTTGCCTTGTACCCAGCTGTTTTCTTCCACTAAGTATATCCCTCTGTTCTCTGACAGTCTCTTTGCGTTTGCCTGGCTAGTTGCTTCTATACTTAGCTAGGGCAACACTTTCTTCATAAAGCCCTTCCTGATCCTAACCATCTCTGAGCTGTCCTAGTTCCTCATGCTTTTTTTTTTTTTTTTACCATAGAATTTGCTCTAAAGTTTGAGATTCAGAGTCAGAATGGATTAAAGAGATTGATTGTTTTTAATTGATTGTTTTTAAACTCAGTAAAATACTGATAATAAGAATGATTAGAACTCACATGTAGTATGAGCATGGGTATATGTTTCAAATGAATAAATTATAGAAAGTGAAATACTAATGAGAGAACTTGAACAATTCTGTAAAACTTAGGTTAATTATGTAAATGATGCCATGTCAAAATTACTATAGGACATTATCTACACTGTAACTTCCTACTTGAAGTCCACATAAAGACATATTTCCTTATATACACATAGGTGTAAAAAGGTTTTTTTCCCCTCTTCTAGAAATCTTCAAAGGCTGTTTAATGTCTCTTTCTCTTGTTACATTTACAAATGTCGAAACAAAAGAAAGTAAGTAAATTTATAAGGTAAAACATAAATTTTCAGTGTCAAGCACAATAATTTAAAAAATACTGATGTGCTCCTTAGGGCATTAGATTACAAAATTGGGGATGAAAATATCCCGCAAGATTAAAATAAATGACTAGCAAAAAAATAAAAATAAAAATAAAAATAAATAAATGACAAGCAGAGTCAGTACATTTTTTGTTATGTTATCAATACTTGAAGAGAAGTGAAATCTGAGTTTATAAAAAAAAGAGATGCAACCTAACTTTGATCACCAGTGAAGAAAAAATATTCTTCATGCAAAATAATACATGTACTATATCTAATATAATTATTATATTATTGTCATTTAATAAGGAGTATTGAGGAGCAAGAATTTCCTGTCACCTTCTAGGTCCTTCTAGCTGGACCAAAAATCAAATTGACATGTGACAGAGTAACAGAAGAAAGTCAAATTTAATAGTGTACATGTAGGGAATCCACACAGATATGGAAATTTCAAAGTCGGGCAAAATGAGGTATGTATGTCATTCTGACCTAAGGAGATAGGGTATGGGTCTGAGATTTCAAAGGGAAGGAACACAATTCACAGGAAGATGAAAAAGAGTAAACTGGCCACTGAGAAACCATAGGACAAAGAGAAGACTTTGATCAAAGTGGCCTTGCTAGGTTCCTCTCTGTCCACATTATCTGGTTCATATCATAACATGGTATCTATGGTGATAGCCCTCTTCCTGGAGCAGGTCCTCTATCTAAATTCTTTTTAGGCAGTTGTGGGGGTTGGTAAAGAGGTTTTCCTGAGTCTGCTGGGTTTTGATTGCTTTATGACTCAAAATAATCTTCAAAGTTGTCCATCTTGGCGTGGCCTGCCCTTGGTCCATATAGGAATGTCATAACCAAGCAAAAGCATTTCAGAGCACAAGTGAATTGAGACTATGGATGAAAAGGCAAACTAGAAAAATATGTAAGAGAAAGAAAAAGGAAATTTGGTAATACTGAAATGGCTTATTTATTCAGGCATTACCAGTAACTTTCAATTATCTTATTCAATTTATTTTTTAAAGATATATTTATTTATTTTAGAGAGAGAAAGAGAGAGAACATGAGGGGGAGGGAGAGAGGGAGAGAGAATCTCAAGCAGATGCCACACTGAGCACAAAACTGACTCAGGGCTGGATCTCACGACCCTGAGATCACAACCTGGGCGGAAACCAAGAATCAGTTGCTAAACAAACTGAGCCCCCCAGCCATCCCTTACCTTATTCAGTTTAATCTAGACTAAGATTTAAGTTATTGAGATACACATGCCAACAATATGGACTGAGACCATAATCACGAGTTAAGGGTTTGGATAGATCTGATACCTAAACTCTGCAAATCTAATAATGACTCCCTATTCCCTCATGCCCTTTTTATAAGAAACAGGATAAAAGTCAGATCTGCAACTCCCAAATAGCCACCAATTGCTGAATCATAACAACACTGTTTAGATTTAGAGTGTGGGTTGCTGTATACAGATCACATTTGGGGCCTGTCATATAATATAGCTCAAAGCACTTGTGTATGCTTAATCTGTTAGAGGTTTCTGTATACCTTTTAGGTGCCTCAATTAATACATCACCAACATAGAAACCTTTCAATCCAGACAGATAGGAAATTAACATGTTGCCAAATGAATTATAGTCATGGTTTAGTAAAAAAAGGAGAAATAAAACTAAAAGTAAACTCAGAACAGTAAGATGAAAGAGTTATATATTGATTCGTGTTGTTAAAGTGGATTTCAATGTACAAAATACTAACTCAACAAAAATCAATAATTCCTTTCACTTCACAGTGTGCCATTAAAAACATCATTCAGTTTTTCAGAGATTGGATGTTTAATTCAAGACACGTTCTTAATAGTTGCTGCCTCAGTTAAGAGTACACAATACAAGTTGGCAGAATAAAGAGTGGGAGAGTCTAAGGAAATGTGATGTCTGTGCATTCTGATCCATTCATTAGGCTTTTTCCAATAGTGGGGGAATAAATTAAGACTACTGAAAGCTAGTATTTTATTTCATTCCCAAGTTCCAAACTATGTAAGAGTGTCAGCCCTTAATATGAAATGAATTTGCCAATTTTAATTTCAGTTTTGGAGGAGAGCTAAAATGTCCCAGAGACAAAAGAGTTTTCTTTTATTATTTGACCATTGAAAGACTTGAGAATTCAAGAATTCAATAGGCCCTGCCTCCCTGGGAGTTTCACTCACTTTGTGAAACAACTCACTACCCAGCTGTTTCTTGTCTCATCTGTCAAAGAAACATATCCATTACTTAACTCATGGTATACTGTAGAACAAGAGTAAATAAGGCTGTTTTTCTTAACAAAAAGCAAAATGCAAAAATAGCTTGTTGATAGAGAAGTTCTTTAATGTCAGTCATAATTATGTGTGTGCATGATCAGAAATGATCACTTTACTTTCACAACATACCTGAAATGCCCTTTAGGACCAAATATGAAATATAACCGAGAGTGATTATTTTCTGTATCTATTCAAGCAATAGAATAAATTTTTCATTCTTTAAAATTGTCACAAGTTCACAAATTTGAAAAAAATGTGGCCCATTTTTCCCTTGCCAAAGCTGGTACCTTTCTTTAAGGAATTTAGAAGGACAATCTAATCACCTTTAAAAGAAATGTGTTTTATTTTTATCTACTCTACAATTTAAAGATTCTCTCAATTTTTCTCCTCCAAGGAAAGTTTAATGAGGCATATTTGCTTGTTTCCATGGTATTTCAAAGGGGGATTACTAGCTGAAGGCAAGAAGATGTATACAAAAAAAAAAAAGAAGAAGAAAAAGAAGAAGAAATAACAGAGCTTACAATAAGGGGCGAACTTTGCTTTTCAAATAAATTCCTTACAGTGGTAGTTAGTCATTCATAATCTGTAAAACAATGCCAATCATTTTGAGTATATTTTAAAGATGAGTTCTTCCTGGAAACAAAAAGAAAAATGAATGTAACAAGAGTTTCATCATACAACACAATCTGTCACTATAAAAATCCAAAAATACCCCATCTTAGTAATGGACCAAAATCCAGTACCAAATAAACTGCTGTGTACATAAGAAAACAAAGATAAAGTCCAGCTTGCGTTGTCTTAGATTTGATAGCTAGGACGCTGATCTTTTTTTGTGTAACAGATATTGTAAGTACCACGTTGTGTTAATTTTGAACTCTGACATTTACAAATCCCATCCCATTTGCAGAAGATTTTCCTAGGAGCAGTCAACCAACATATATTGTGCTAGTCAGACTCTTTCATCTACAAAGTATATATTAGTAATTTTCTCTATAATTTTGTTTTATAAGCATTTTGATGAGGTCTGAAATTTAAAATACAAAGCAATCAATCGAAATATCTGTATAAGAACTCATGCAAGGATATTATAATATCACATTTATAATGTGATGATAATTAAATACTATTATAACTTCCATATTTTAAAGTGAGGGGATGAGAGGTCACAGGGAATTGGGAGAAAAAGTCTGAATTCACTCACATGGGTCTGACATCATAGATCCTATTTTAGCATCTCTGAAAAAGGGATACTATGCATGAGCAATGTTATGTTGTTGAAGGCAATTCAGTATATTGCCAATGGATAAAATACCAATAAAATGAGAAAGAATACAAACCATTAGAAAATGTCAATTTCATGGGGCAATATATTCTAGTAGAAAGAACCCTAAATTGAAGCTAAAAGGTGTCAGTTTCTTATCCTAAATCTGCCATTTAGTAGAAATACAAAGTCTTGAGTTGCAGTTTCTTCATTTATAAAATGGTGGTAAATTGGAGGATGGATTGGATAATATCCAAGATACTTTTAAATTTAGGCTAATACAAATTATGAGGGTGGAGGGGGGATGTAGTCAGTGGGCTTAATCTCTGTGAACATTGAGTAGCTGTGAGTCAAAGGCTGGAAAAGAAAAAGGGCCACAGAAAGAGGAGTTCAACAGAGAGTGGACCGTGACACCTCACTCTTTTCTCTGGGCACAATCAGAAGACTGCAGAGTCGTAAAGACGGGAGCAGGAGACCGACTGGCCAACCTCTTGGACCTTCTTGTCTGTGAAGACCATTGTAGCAGCTGCAACACAACCGAGGGCCTCTGAAGAAGCTGAATTCACTCAAGGTAATGCTGCCAGTGGGGGCACTACAGAAAGGCCCCCATAGAGTGGTAAAAACAAATTTCAGTCAGAAACTATTACATAGAGGAAGGGAGATGTCAGTATAGGACTGGGCTCAAGTGGGGCATTATGGTGAAGGAACAGAATGAGAGGGTCAGTTGATGGGAAATCACTGAGAGGAGAGATCAAGGGTCGGGGTGAATCTTGCCAATCTGATCTAATGGGATTCTTGTGAGGGCAGACCATGATAAGACATGACTCGGGTTATAATTCAGTCTGATGTGGAAGGTAATCAGGTATCAGTGGTGGGTGAGTCTCCCTAAAATGACTTACCGGATTCTTGTTACTGTCAGGCCCAGCAAGGCTGGGGGCAGGCTAGGGAAGGGAAAGGTAAAGGTCCAGGTGTCCTGGAGCAGGGGGCTCCCCAGCGCTCGAGAAAAGCTTGGTCAGGGAGAGTGTCCTTGCATCTAGAAGGACACACAGAAGCATAAAAATTACTCAGGTGAGACATCACCTTCAGAATAGAAACTGAAATTGTTTTAAGAAGGAAGAAAAAACAGTGAAGCAAATATGTGGGACTGTGACAATTATACGCAGTATATTAATGTTTTAGCTTGGTTTGTTGATTTTTCCCCCTAGAAGAAGAAACAAATTGTTTGTGGGTTTTATAGCTCTGTTGATCATACACATTTAAATAAATGTCTTCATTAAAAATTCAGATTCCAGGGGCTAGCAGCAGAGAAAACAAGTGCCCATTTTAATATTTCATTTAGTTTTTTTTTTTCTTTCTTTTTTAAACGCTAAGATTTCCTTGGTTAGTTGAGATGTTCTGAGGGAAAAAATAAGGAGAAACACTGATTCATTCAACTAAAGTGTTAAATATTCTTTGATATCTAGAGCTAGCAACTTCTCGGCATGGGTTGAGCTGAATTTCAAAACCATTGTCATTCCTGAGACAACCTGTAGTTTTAAATGACTAGGCTGTCAGCCTTTTAGTTCTTTGCATTTGCCTTTTCTGCTATAGTGAATGGTAACAATTACATTGCAAACAGCATGTTATTTCCAACTGTTTTTTTGACAGAAATCTTTGTGTTACAAATATTGCAACTTGAGTTCTTTTGCATGATTCATTTTTTATGTAAATCTTAAGGGTGGAGTTTTTTTTAAGGCTTTAATAAAATTGGTCTTTACAATAATATTGGCTTCTCACATTAAAAAATACTTGGTAAACAAAATAGTTTAAGGGGCTTTGTATAGTTTTGGAAGCAATTTTTAACATAAAATTGTTAGGTTCATATGGCAAGACTTTGTAATGGTTAGAATTAATTGATGGTAAGAGTTAACACAATTGGGAAAAAGAAAGGAGGGAAATTATGTTTCTTTCTTTCTTTCTTTCTTTCTTTCTTTCTTTCTTTCTTTCTTTCTTTCTTTCTTTCTAGAAGGTGTTGCAATGTTTCCAGTCTTAATAGGGATAGATTGATTTGTCTTAGAAGTAACCAACTGAAAATATTTCTAAAAGAAGACAGAATTTAAGAAAGAAGAATGAATTTTTGTGATACAGGGACCAGTAAACTTGGGAATAGAAGTGCGATGAGACAGACCCTTGACGATGTTTATCTTTCAAGCTGATTTAAACTTTTAGCAACTACTAAGCCTTTTAAGATCTAAGGAAAATCCAATAGGATCAAAGCCTGTGTTCTCATTTTTAAAAATATTAAGTAACTGAAACAGACTTTTCTTAGCACAAAGACCTTGTTTAGAAATTGTCATATAGGGACGCCTGGGTGGCTCAATTGGTTGAGCAGCTGCCTTCGGCTCAGGTCATGATCCCAGCATCCTGGGATCAAGTCCCACATCAGGCTCCTTGCTTGGCGGGGAGCCTGCTCCTCTCTCTCTGCCTCTGCCTGCCTCTCTGCCTGTTTGTGTTCTCTTTCTGTTAAATGAATAAATAAAATCTTAAAAAAAAAGAAGAAGAAATTGTCATATAGATATTTGTAGTATATGTGTAGTAATTTATTTATAGCAATTTGTAATTCAGAGAGAGAGATTGGATTAGATATAAGATCTTTTCCATTTTTAACGTTTTATAGTTCTAGGAAATGTTTAATTTGTACAAGGCGTTGGTCTTTGTAAAGGGGTAAATGCATAGTGGATACAAATGTTTCAATCATCGACCAAGAGGCTGTCTAAACTTTAGACAAATAAATGACAATTGGCAAAGAGATAACCTACTCCTGTTGACTAACTTCCTCTGTAACATTGTACTGTATACTCTTTCCACTTTTCCCAGTGCTTAAAAATCATCCAGCCTTTTGTCTTAGTGGGGTTACATTCAATCTCAATCCCTTATTGCAGTATTCTTGAATAAGTTCTTCCTTGCCTGTTTAATTCTGTCCAATACAATTTTTCTTTGGTACCCACAAGGAAGACAAAATGTAGGGGAGTAAAAATCATGTGTAAATTCATTTAATACAAAACCAGAGTCATAAAGTAGTATAGGAAAAGTCATCAGACATTCTTAAAAGAAATTTTGCTTTGTAATTACATATACAAACGATGAGGGAGCAGAAGTCTAGCTGAAGACAAAGCTTAAACTGATAACCTGCAGCCTTCCCCTCCCCCACTCCTGGGTGGGATAGGTGTGAAATTCTTACAGGAATCTCCCAACCATCTTAATATTAATACCTTGCTAGAGGGATAAACAACCTTAACTTGACAAGGCAAGGCCTCCATTATCTTGGGGATCCTCTTTCGCATATGAAAGTTGTTTTAAAACCTTTTTGCCTACTTCCCCCAACTCCCAAGTATATAATCAACCACCTCTCCCAGCCCCAGGGCAGCAGCCCTTTTTGCCCTTAAGTCATGTCCCCATAGTTTAAAAAAAAAACAACACACCCTTTTGCACCAAAGACATCTCAAGAATTCTTTCTTGGCCATGAGCTTCAGACCTCACCTCACTCCACTGAAACTCACCTATATTACAAAACCACATCACAAACACTTAAAATTAACATATAGCCTTTATTATTAACCTGAATTTTAACACATCACAATTCAGTTTTTTTTTATTTTATCATATATATCTACAATGATTCCAAAGTGATTTGTAGTGACTATAATGCACTGTAATTATATTAGTGAATACACGTTGAATTCTAAATGGTCGATAATTACCTAAATTTAATGATACTTAAGCCAACAGTTTTTGTCCTCAAAGCTTATTGTAAATTCTTTTTACCTTTAAATTATAATTCTAATATCACAATTAGGTCAGTGTTTTCAAAATATCAACCCTCATACCATCCTAATTTGTCCTTTTCTTGGTACCCTGTAGATAATTTGCCACTAGATCTTATTGATTCTTAGGCAATCCTTTCCTTTACTCATTCACTTCCACTACTGAGAGCAAACTTATCTGCACTTACATAATTTACTGTCAACATTAACATAATATACTATCCAGATGCATGTATTGATATATCTAATAAAGACATAATGATAAAAAAATTTCAGGAAACATTTACCCAGGTAGATAAATGTTCATTTATTTTGGAAATCTCCCCTAAATCCATTTATTCCAATAATAGAATTCCGAAATTCTATTTCGGAATAGAATTCCGAAATTCTGTTTCAGAAATCTTCATTTCGGAAATCTCCCCTAAATCCATTTATTCCAGTAATAGAGGACTTTCAAAACCCCTTAGACCAAGAGATTTTTTTATCTAAAACAACCAACATTACTGTAAAACCCTCAACTGGCTTTGTTCATCAGTGCCACACTCAGGTCATAAACTCTACTCAAGCCTTATCAGCACTTCCCAAACCACTAATAGACAGACCCCCCCCCTCCTTTTCTAGATAAAACCTCATTAATATGCTGCCTGTCTTCTCTCATCTAAAAAGTGACTCAGAATCTTATGGCGGAAAGGGTCCCTTACGCAGCAGTCACTGATACACTTAGCTTTGCTTTATCAACAGGATATGCTGATGGTCTTTTGGGGGGACTTGGCCATACATGATGGGCTTTGGCCCAGGGTTTGGGTCTTTGTCTTTTATTGGCAGCTGTCAATTAAGGGATGGAAGTTTTATTATTTGGGGAGGGGATTTCTATGGGAGCAAGGTTGCACACTTTTTCTTCCTTACTAGGTCAGGGTCTCCAGCCTTCTTAGTATTGGGCCTATCTGATGTGATGTGGCTTCTGTGGCCATTTGTGGATTGCTGCAAGGGTAGATTGCTAACTTTCCTGATAACAGGGTTTGACTCACCCTTTTTTGGTCTCCAGGCATCCTGTTAAAGCCTAACTAACTGCCTACTCTGACAGTTGGAGTCATGAAATAGGTTTTTTATTGCTTTTCAATTTTCTATGACAAACTGAGAAAGTACTTGGAAACACTAAATACATGGTTAGATCCCCAGTCAACTTCCTGATCCTTACCTTCTTGGACTTTCATTATCTTCTGGTTCTTTCCATCTCAGTCTAACTCTTGGTAATGGCTATACAAAACATAGCTCATGATTGACCTCTATTTCTAGTGATGTGGATTTACCTACTTTGTTGTGCAAATTAATATCAGAAACCTATGAATGATACAGAAGTAGGTATGGGCATACCTTGTTTTATTGTGTTTCATGGTATTGTGCATCACAGATATTGTGTGTTTTACAAATGGAAGGTCTGCAACAACCCTGCATGAAGCAAGTCTATCAGCATCATTTTCCTAACAGCATTGACTCACTTCTTGTATCTGCTTCACATTTTGCTAGTTCATGCAGTATTTCAAACTTTTTTGTCATTATTACATTTTTTATGATCTTTGATGTTATTACTGTAATTGTTTCAGGGTACCCTGAACCATGCCCATTTAAGACAGTGAACTTAACAATAAACATTGTGTGTGTTCTGACTGTTTCTTCCCCTGTGTCTGCCTCTCTCTCTCTCTTTCTCTCCTTGGGCCTCCCTATTCCTGAGACACAACAATATCAAAATTAGGCCAATTAATAACGCTACAAGTGTTATAAGTGACTTCTAAATGTTCAAGTGAAAGGAAAAGTTGCAGGTCTCACACTTTAAATCAAAAGCTAAAAATAAATTAAGCTTATTGAGAAAGGCAGGTTGAAAGCCCAGATAGGCCAAAATCTGGGCATCTTGTACCAGTTAGTTAAGTTGTGAATTCAAAAGAAAAGTTCTTAAAGGAAATTAAAGGTGCTACTTAGAGTGATCACACAAAGTGGCTGTATGGTTTTGTGCTGTCAGCAGCAATGAATTTAAGTTCTGCATCCTTGCCAGAATTTGGTATTGTCAGTGTTTTAGATTTTAGCCATTCTAATAGATGTATAGTAGTATCTCATCATTGTTTTAAATTAAAAATCCTTATGATATGCAATATGGATCATCTTTTCCTATGGTTATTTGTCATCTCTTTATGTTCAAAGATAAAGATCTGTTTAGATGTTTTTTCCCATTATTTATTTATTTACTTACTTACTTACTTATTTTTCAGTCTGTAGCTTGTCTTCTCATTCTCATTCTCTTGGCACATTCTCTTTTAAAGAGATTAAATAATCATAAATATAGTCTTGTATACTTACCAATGTAATTGTTAATTCTGCTGCTCTTCATTCCTTTGTACAGATCTATTTTTCATCTTATCATTTCCTTCTGCTTTTAAGCTTTCATACAGTGTACCTCTATTGGTTTTGAATTATTTCAACTCTTATATGTCTAAAAGGTACTTATCTTGCTTTTATTTCTTTTTTAAAAGATTTTATTATTTGAGAGAGAGAGTGCACGATTCAGGGGAGGGGCAAAGGGGAGAAAGAAAAGCGGACTCCCCACTGAGCAGAGAGCCCAATGCAGGGCTTGATCCCAGAACCCTGAGATCATGACCGGAGCTGAAGGAAGACACTTAACCAACTAAGCCACCTAGGTGCCCCATTTTGCTTTTATTTCTAAAAGGTATTTTCATTGGATTTAAAAATATAAGCTATTTTGTTGTTGCTTTAGTCATTTCAGTACTTCAAATTTTTGTCCCACTGTCGATTGACATGCATTGTTTCTGAAGAGAAATCTGCTGTTATTCTGATATTTATTTATTGGCTCATTGAGTTTTTGAGTCTTTGGGTTGATTGTTTTTATTAAATTTGGAAATTTGGGACTTTTTAAATTAAGTTTTATTTATTTTTTTAGAGAAAGATAGAGTGTGGGGGTGGGGGACAGGGAGATGCAGAGGGAGAGGAAGAGACTCTCAAACAAACTCCCTGCTAAGTGTGGAGCCTGATGTGGAGCTCTATCTCACAATCTTGAGATCATGACCTGAGCTGAAATTAAGAGTTGATCACTCAGCCAACTGAGCGACCCAGTTACTTCTGGGGCATTACTTTTTTTTTTTTAATTTTACTTATTTATTTGACAGAGAGAGAGTAAGCCAACATAAGCAGGGAGAGCAGCAGGCAGAGGGAGAAGGAAAAGCAGCTCCCTGCCTAGCAGGTAGCCTGACAAGGGACTTGATCACAGGACCCTGGATCATGACCTGAACCGAAGGCAGCCACTTAACCGACTGAAGCAGCCAGGTGCCCCTGGGGCATTACTTCTTAAAATACTTCTCTTGGGACCCATTTTCCTTCACAAATTTTAATTAAACTGCTTGAGGTTGTTTCATAAATCATAATGTTCCAGGTTGGTTTTGTTTTGTTTTGTTTTTTGTCTTTTTTCTGTTTCTTAGTTTTTTGTGGGTTTTTTTGTTTTGTTTTTTGTTATGCATTTAGTCTTATCCACTGTAATGTATAACATATCGTTAACTCCTCCTGCATATTTTTCATTTCGGACATTGTGATTTTCATCTCTATAAGTCAAATTTGAATCTTTCTCCCATTATTGTTCATACCTCTATGTGACATTCTCAAGCATTCTCCTATATGTTTGACCATATTAAATAAGGTTATAATAACTGCTTTTTATATTCTTACCTACTAAATCTGTTATCTGTGTCATTTCTGAGTTGGCTTTGATGGACTGCCATTTCTACAAATTATGAAAACTAGTTTTCACCTTTTTTGCATGTGTAGTAATTTTTTTTGCTGGGTAATTCTTCATTCCTATAAATGTTCTTGATTTGTGGGATCCAGATGTGATTCAGTTAAGTTGGTAATAAATGGATCCTTTCAGGTCCTACTTTTTCATGTTTGGTGTGGGGAACCAGAACAGCGCTCACCTGGGGTTAACTTTGTCCCACTACTGAGGCAAAGCTTTTCTGAATGTTCCATGTTACACCCTGTGAATTATTAGGTTTCTTATTCTGGCTGGTAGGAAAAGGAATCCTCCTTAGCCATGTTTGAGCCCTAGGGATTTTTCTTTCTCATCCCTTTAATGCTACTTATCCAGCCGCAGTTCATGTTCTCACATCCATTCACTGATCAGTATTCAGCTTAAGAATTGAATGGATCCTTTGTAGTTCCTCAGAGTTTTCTCTCTGTGTACAATTCTCTCACTCTGTCCTTGTAAATTTTAGGTATCTTTCCTAATCAGAATTTTAGTTTTATCTCATCTCAAAGGGATCACTGGGCATTGCCATAATTCCCATCAAATGCCATGGCCTGGAAATTCTCACTTGGCAATAAATTGGAGAAATGCAAGAGCAACTCATTTGTTTCTTGTTCTCAGAAATCATTGTCTTCTCTTGCCTGATGTTCAGTTTCTTTAAAATCATTTTTTTCTTATATTTTGTCTTTTGTTTTTCTTAGTTTCTAGTGCCAAGGCAAATTCTGACCTGTGATTCCCTCTGGGTTGGAAACAAAATGTCTCTCTCTAATTTTAAGGCCAGTTTGTGTTGTGTTTCTAACATTCCATGCAAATTGTTTTGATTAACATTTTGTTCAGTTTGGATATTGACGTAAGGAAAAAATACTGAAGTTCTAAAAATGCATCATCTGAACATACTTTACTTTTAAATGTCACAGCCACAATCCTGTCATGTATTCTTTTTAAATGAGCACTTTATATGTACATTAAAATAATTATTTAAAGCAAAAAAAAAAAAAAATCCAAGCACTTGTTTTTTATTTTTACATACGGGATTTTGAAAAAATAATTTTTCAGTAGGATTGTTAAGTGCTAGGGGTTTAACTGAAGGATATGTTAGTTGCGCTTTCTTTGGATGGGACAGTTTTGATGAATTCCTCTCTCAAGACAAAGTAATGATTTCTGAGATCCTTTCCTGGATCTTTCACACTCTGTAATACTAGTACTTGCTTTCATTGCAAATTTTTATCACCTCACATATAATTTTTTTTGCCTTAACAACTGTAGTATTTTTAAGTTTTGCCTGACTCTATATGAAATAATCCTCAAGTTTTATATTAAATTATTAAACTTTTTTGTCAATATTCACATTATCAGTGGACTTGTACAACATAGTAAAGATAGAGAAGAATTCAGCAATCAAAAAGTCAATATCCAGAAGTATCTCCCAATAATTAAACTATAAAAAATAAACCAAAACATCTTCCATTTAATAGATATTAGATCAGTACAGAGTAACAATTTACTCTTAAGAGTAATTTGATTGCCAGAAGCTCTACTTCCAACCAAGTCAGCATCACTGATCCATTTTTTTTCATTTCCTCCTTCTTTACTTCCTTTTCTTTCTTTTTTTTTTTTTCTTTCATGCTATTGTTTAGGGCAATGTTGGGACAGTGGTGCTGAGATATGATGATAGGTGATGATGAGAAGCCATACCTAGTAGATTTTCATTCTAACAGAAATAAAAGTGGAAAGGATTGACTCTAGATGCTCCCCTATCCTTTTCTTTTTTTAACTGATGGTGCAAAGAATAGTTTTAGACTCTTGCATGTGGATGTCTCACACATACACACACAATGAAAAAAAAAATCAAAGCAATTATCCAGATAACTGAGGCCTTAAAATTTCCACTGATATTCTGATCTGATATTTCAAGATAATGAAAAAACAGTTTAAAAATTGTTTTTACTTAAATTATCTAGATACATCCCTCATCTGCACTCTGTTCTTTCCATGCAAATATATCCTGACTGTTTCTCAGGGTCCTCTTTCACTCCAGCCAGCTTTCAGTTTTTTAATTGATTTGACTGGTTATCTTACACCTGTATTTACACATTTACACCCAGACAATTATCAGATACTAAAATAAACTTTGACAAATGACAAATATAAAATGTTTCCCTCTTGAACTGTGGCTGAGCCAAAACAGACTTGTGAATTTAGCTAGACCCCAAATTGGTGTGTGTATATGTATGCATGTGTGTGTGTGTGCTAATACGTTTATACCGTCTCATTTTATGCTTTTTTCATGTTTTTGTCCACTAAGCAGCTTTGTGAAACAGATGCTATTTATTATGTCTTTGTCTCCCCCTAAATTGATGTTAATTTTAGAAGTCAATGGGAAACTTTAACTCTAAAAGCTAAAAGCTTTTGTCAAATTAAATGTGGTCAAGAACACATCAGAATATTACAAGAGTCTATTGGAAATATATATGCTTATTGGTTCTTGTTTTGTCTTCTTTTTGCAGAGATCTATATTTATGCATGTTCCCTGTTTGCTTCCTTAGAAATCTATAAATTATATCTATATCTGTCAGTCTGACAAATGTATTACCTTATACACCAAAGGAGAATGTTATCAGGAGAATTTTAATGGCCTGTAGGTATTGAACACAGCTGGTGACAAACCATTTCTTCTGTTATTGACCACAGCTTTAAAACTGCTTTCAAAACAGCATTCAAGAAAATCATGAATACTTGAGTGCAATGTGTATTATTCATTAAAATAAGGCACTGTTTATAGAACAAAAATTCAGAGGTTCTCAACTTTATTATTGGATTTAAATGGCAATTAATAAGAAATATCATAGGTATTATATCTGACCCTCTGAAGAAATCTTTAAACATTGAAAAAAGAGGTTATAGGATTTTACCACTCAAGATACTAGAGGAGGTTAGGTGATTCTTATTTCTAACCTTTCACATTCAAAGTATCACTGTAATCTCAAGGTTTTTCCAAACTTTTCCCTTTACTATGAGTCTAACCCACTTTTAATCTATTATTTAATCTCCACAAAAAATACCCATGAGTTAGATAATCTTAGCATTATTGTACTAATGAGAAAACTAAATTTGGGTAGAATCAGTATATTGACCAAATGTTTATAGTTGCCATTTGAACTAAGGCTTTTCTATTAAAAAGTCATTTCTTATTAATTGCATGATATGCTCTCTGTTAAGTAGCAGAGGGTGATGATATAATGAGTACTTTAATCTGGTAGATTGTAAAAAAGAAGCAACAACCAGGGATTCAGATATTCCCTGACACACAGTTAGCATTAAAAAAAAAAAGGTGAATAAATTAAACATCAAGACACATTAAGAAACATTAAGATACATTTCTTCATAAAGTTTTCTTCATAAAGTTCTCATAAAAAAAACTTTATGAAGAAAAGAAAAAAATCTTTCTCCCTTTGCCTTTCTTGCTCTAAGTATTTCATAGTGTATCATTGTAAGAAAATAAAACTAATGTAAAAGTTCATAATAATGATCATTAAGCACCCTAGGCACCAATGTCATGAACTCATTCTTTTTCAGAGTCATTTTCAAACCACAGTGTTTGACAAATGGCCAGGCATTTTCCGGAATCAACAACTAAGAGACTTTTGGATTATTTTTATGAGAAGTGTCATTTAAATATCCACCATCAATTGGAACTTTGCACTGAGATTTTAATAAAATAATTTGCTTTTATTTTCTATTATATATTTTTCAGAGTGTCTTAATTGAAATCCCATCATTACATTCTTGAAATTTGGTCTAAACCAGAGCAAATAAAGAAGCAAACTACATTACTAACAAGTACTTTGCCTATTTCAAGTGCTTATTTTTGTGCCTTGAATATGAAGATCAGATATTATCCCTTATAAGAAAAGAAAAAGAACTGAGTGATTTATTTTGAATGTTACAGCTTTATGAATCTTTTCTCTTTAAATCAAATACATACCTTAGAAATAATAATCCCTTTCAAATAATGAAATAATTATTAGATTTACTTGCTCAGGCCTATCATATTCAACAGTTTTCAACCTTAAAACTAGATTTTCATTTATTCATTCATTTTTAAAAATTTTACTGAATACCTACTATATGCCACCTCTGGTGCTAGATTCTATGGATACAGTGGTGGAACAAAGCAGATACAGTCTTAGCAGTGTGTTGTAGTGGTTTAGCCTGGAAGATATCAATCAAATACCAATAGAAATGTATTACGATAAATTATGTCAGTTGCTTCGAAGAAAAAAGACAGAGTGTTGTAGAAACATCAGGAGGCCTGATCTGGTCTGGTGTGGGATGGGGAATTTGGCTGGGAAATTATTCCCTGAAAACAATGTAAAAACTGTTAGTTTTTTTGTTTGTTTGTTTTTGTTTTTGTTTTTGTTTGAGGGATATGTAGGGGTCCTTGGATGGCTCAGTTGGTTAAGCATCCATCTCTTGATTTCAGCTCAGGTCATGATCTCAGGGTCCTAGGATCAAGCCTTGCATCCAGCTCCTTGCTCAGCAGGGAGTCTGCTTGAGGAGTCTCCCCTTCTCCCTGTCCCTCACTCTGCTCATTCTCTCTCTCTCTCTCTCAAATAAACAAATCTTTAAAAAATATATATGTGAAATATATATATATATATATATATATATATATATATATATATATATATATATGTAAAAAGTAATTGGGCAAAGAAGAGAAACCCTAATTCAGAATAAGAAACGGTACAGCAAAAGCCCCTCAGGTGAAGAAGAGCATTGCTGCTTTTGAAGGAAAGACAGAGCCACATGAAATAGCCAAGGAAGGTAGAAGCCAGACTACCTAGGATGCTGAGGTTATTCTGAGTGTTAGACCCTCTACTCCAAGAGCATTGGAAAATAGTTGACACTAAATAAATATTTAGACTTTATTTTTGTTTATCTTGTAAGGTGAATTTCCCCACATGCTAGAAGAAATAATCCTTTTGGCTATAACTTTTTAATATTGAACATGGAAGAGTATATATCCCATCTTGGAATAAAATGCTGTCTTTCTATAAATGAATAAAGACTTAGGACAAAAAAAAAAGATTAAAAAAAGATAACATTCACTCTTTGCTGGAGTATGGATGGCTTGGAAAATCTTACTACAGAATTGCTCCATGATGGCTATCAAACGTGAGCTTTCTTTTTTTTTTAATAATTTTATTTATTTGACAGAGAGAACAAGATCACAAGTAGGCAGAGAGGCAGGCAGAGAGAGAGGGAAAGCAGGCTCCCCACTGAGTGGTAGAGCCCGATGCAGGGCTCAATCCCAGGACCCTGAGATCATGACCTGAGCAGAAGGCAGAGGCTTTAACCCACTGGGCCACCCAGGCTCCTAGAATGTGAGCTTTCTAAACTAAATTCTACTGCACATAATGAATTGACCCTACTCCCATTATCTGACTCTCAGTGAAGTTCTGACTTCATTGAGTAATTAGATTTCAGAAAGGGTAAGTCTAGAAAACCTGCCATCTGCAGACACATGGGCTTGTCCTTATACCTTCCTAACAGGGTATTTTCTATTCACTGATATGTCTTCAAATAATGTTCTCCTGATTCTTTGCCTCTTAAACTTACAAAATTTAAATAAATCACTGTTTATTTTTTCTGTATTTCAATATGATTTTGACTTCTCATTTCACTGATTAAAATTTTCATTTCAAATTTGCTTCTATTTTGTCAAAGTATTACTATAAATGTAACATTAAATAAAAGCTAAAATGCCATTTAATAGCAAAAGATCATCTTGAAAAAAAATTAGCCTCTTTTTCCACCTTCCTATCCCATATTACTAATCCCCAAATATAAAATATTTTAACTCTTTAACAGTTACTTTTGTGAAAAAAAATAAACTGCCAAATTTCTAAGTAATTGGTATATTGATATGACATATTCACTAGTTAGTAAATATCAACTTACTTCTTTGATGATGAATAGTTTCATCATCATGGATGATGAATAGTTTGTCATACATCATTCATCATGGATGAATAGTTTGTCATACATCCCTGATTTTTTTCTTATATTATACTACTTATATATTTATAATTTATTTTTAAAGATCTTATTTATTCGTTTGAAAGCACCCAAGCAAGAGACCACTAGTGGAGGGAGGGGCAGAGGGAGAAGCAATTTCCCATCTGAACCTGGAGGCTGACACGGGGCTCGATCCCAGGACTCTGAGATCATGACCCCAGATGATGTCACATTTAACCAACTGACCCACCCAGGTGCCATATATTTATGATTCTTTATTGTAGTAAATTATTATCTCATTTTTCCACTTATACAGACTTTCATTTCCTTTTCTTCAGCTTCCAAACTCACTCCGTTACATTTCAGTTTTTCAATTTTCTGAACATCTCTGGCTTCCGGGCAGGTGTTTTTGCTTAATTCTTAGGAATCCTCTACCTGCAGATACTCAGGGTTGACTACTGTTACACGTGCACAGATACACACACACACACAGGAAACCAACATTCATGTCCATTCCCTTCAAATATTCTCCCCTGCTACCAGAGACTGCAAGCTGGCTGGAAGCTGCATGCACGGTCCAGAATTTTGTAGTAGCCATATTCTAATTTAGATTCTACCAGTAAGAGCCACATGTTCTCAAGTGGCTACATGTTCCTGGCATTCTATTACAATCATGCACTTCAGTGCTTATTTTCCTTAATTGTTGCAATTCTCTGATTTCCTTAAAGCTAGTAGTGAATTTCCCTGACCTTCACTTCCCTAGACCTTCAAACATTTTGACCCCTTCATTCTTTCTATTCAATCTCTCCAAGCATCAAAAATATAAACTACTTTCTGTTTGTTAAGTCATTTCTCGGTTTTTCATCCCTATCCATTTCATGTATTATGCTTTGTTTTTAGAAATAATTCCTAATTTCACCAAAGATTGAGTTCATTTTTCTGGTTCTCAACCTTTTAAAATCAATTCATTTTAGCAATGACTTGTTTATTCACCTGATTTATTCAACTCAATTTATTCCATTAACCAACTGAATACCAGCTCTGTGCCAACTAAGAGAGCATACAAAAAAAGTATAAGGCCTTCCAGCACGAAATGGATTAATTAAGCCTCAAATAGAATAAGTAGTTAATATAGTAGTTCAAGTAACAATTTCAGTAAGTGCCAAAGGGATTTCTGGGGAAAGGGGAAATCAGTGTGCTCAATACACAGTCAGGGGAAACTGTAGAAGGCAGGTGTGACTCAAGCCGGGCCTTTAGTAAAAGTACTTTAGGGGTAGGTGGAGAGAAGGAAGGGCATGCATTGAGGAAAAAAACTCTATGAGGTCAGATACTTGGAACTAGAAATAACTGTAGTAAGTTAAAAGCAGTAAGAATGGGCGCCTGGGTGGCTCAGTTGGTTAAGCAACTGCCTTTGGCTCGGGTCGTGATCCCGGTGTCCTGGGATCGAGTCCCACATCGGGCTCCTTGCTCGGCAGGGAGCCTGCTCCTCTCTCTGCCTCTGCCTGCCTCTCTGCCTGCTTGTGTTCTCTCTCTGTTAAAATAAATAAATCTTAAAAAAAAAAAAAAAAGCAGTAAGAATAAGATGGAATGAGAAGTAAATGATAGGTCAGTTAGATATATAAGCATGAGATTGCTGATAGCCTCAGAAACCAGGCCAAAAATATTTTTATAAGAAATGAAAGTTGAGGATTATCATTCAGAGCAGATGGCAGGATAAGAGCACATTTTGAGAAAACTGGTTTAGTCTCCCAGCTCGCACTGATGTCAGCTACACCAACGTTTTTTGTTTCATTTAAAAGGGGTTAAACTCTAAGGTCAGGAGAGAGGCATAACTGTCTAGGATGGGTCAGGCACCCAGAGCCCCAAGAATGCTGTGATACAGAATAAAATGTGCAGAGGGGAAGTGGGCAAAAAGAAAAAAAACAGAGACACTTGTCTCGTCTAAGCGTCCCATGCATATCCAATACATCTATGTGACTTTGCGACCTGGCATCTGAGAGTTGTGGTAACGTTGGTTCTTTATTGCTGTAATGGCTCTACTACCAGTTTCTGTGATGTCCTTTTAGCATGAATAGCTCTACAGTCCCTAATGGACTATTCTTTCTATCCTTAAGGATTCCCAGCCAGAGCTCCATCATCCGTAATACCATGTTTACTAGAGCAAAAGAGGACACACAGAGGATCTCAATGACAATCCCTATTAGGTAGTGGGGGATGGGAAATCAAAGGGGAAAAGGGTCATAGCAAAGATGTACCAAAGTGTCTCAGTCTAGATAAGAATGAAAGAAACAGGCGAATTACAGCTACAGTTGATTGAAGGATGAGGTACTGCTTTAGATTTATACATGTTGACTTGGAGATTCTAGATGATAGCAGGATTTCTAAGTGTAATCATTTACATTTGTCCTGGAAGTTGAAAGAAATAATAGAAGGAAAGTATTGTGAAAGGCAGATGGAAAGAGAATATTCCAGAATGGTGATTCTCAACCTTATTTTTCCCAATGCTTCCTTCTTTCTACAAACTCTTTTGTAATGCCTATTTATCAATCTGAAGTGAAATTCATTGATGATAGAACCCACCATGCCCACCTTAAAATTAATATAACTACCATATAAAGTAGCAATTAAGAGAAATAATAAAATAAAATAATATGTGTTTCCACGTGTAAATGCTTGGGCTGACTTCTGTAGAAGATATAGGGAAGTATTCGAGTCGCTTCCATCTATGTGTGGAATAACCAGGAATGTGGTAGGTTCTTGCAAGCAAATATAGGTACATGATTTTAGTCCCTTCAGTGCCATAAATGTAATTGTCATAAGTGGCACACTTTTCTGCAAATGGGAAGTAATTCTTGATCAAGTTCCAAAGGAAACAAATACATTTTTTTCTCAACTTACATGTGAATTGTGTTTTTGTAAACTTTAATGTGCGTGAAAAGCATATAATAATATAGTATTTACATGTAAATAGAGTTAGGTTCTCAATTATAAATGGGCTTTTCATCTAGGTAAATATCTAGAGGAGCTTGAGAAGGTTTTGTGTGATGTGGGAAACCATGTCTTTGAGGACGGCTAGCATTACTGCATGACCTATTCAATGTAATTAGTACCCACCTTCTAAGGGAGGTGGGAGGGAGGGAGGGAGCACCTTCCACAGGGTCATAAAGGGTTTCATGATTCAGGGTGGAAAATGGTACTGGAGTTGCCAGTATTTATGGGGGGCCATTTGCAGATGAAAATTTTAAACTTAGACACTCAGCCCCAGGCCTGTTTTCCATGGCAAACAGTGGTCCCAGTACAAATGACTGCCGGTTCTTCACCACGTGCTCTAAATGGCTGGACGGGAAGCACGTAGTGTTTGGAAAAATCATCGATGGACTTCTAGTGATATGAAAGATCGAGAATGTTCCCACAGGCCCCAACAATAAGCCCAAACTGCCTGTGGTGATTTCACAGTGTGGGGAGATATAGTCCAGAGCAAGACTGATCAGGCCTTCCCTTGCTCTGGTGACGCTCTTGAGTAAGATAATCCGGATTGGCCCCTGTGTTTGCTTCCCTGCCTGCTTGCGGCCCTTTGTGATTAAGAGACCTTGGAAGTGTTACAGATTCAGAACCCAAGATTTTCTGTTTAAGTTTTCAATTGTAAATAAAGTTTTGTTTTGTTTTGTTTTGGTAAAAAACAAAAACAAAAACAAAACACAAACACTGGGACAGTAAAAAAGTCTCCACAAATTCCAGTACTCTTTTTGGGAAGTGATGATACTTGTTATTAATCTGTTGTGGGGACATAGTATGAGTGGGCAGAGATGAATATGGTTGGATCCAGGAAATATTTAATATGGTTATTTATCCTTAAACCCACATTCTGCAAGTTATTCCTCCCAGGATGTCTGCATTTTCTTTCATCCACCTCATTTTCCCTTCCATATAATGTTTCTTACACTTTGCCTCTCATCTCAACCAAGGGCACTGAAACAGAATTATTGGATCAAAGAATGTGAAAGTGGAAAGGGTCTTTAGAGATTACCTTCATTTTAGAGTCAAAAAGAGTGAATCCAGAAATTACATAGTATGCCCCTGTTGTAGGCAGAATTTCAAGTGGGAAAATTAAGGTTTTTTTTTTTTTAGTAGATGGATTCATATTTTTGCCACATATATGAAATGCAGAGTTTTATTTATTCAGCAATGAAAACTTGCAACAATATTATAATAATTGTTGAATATAAAAACACATAAAACTTCTGGCACATGTCTACAACTCCACTAAGTCTGAAACCTTGGCCCTGGAATCTCTACCACACTGGTGTCCTGTCCACATACAGGTATCATGCTGTCCAACAGTTGCATAACTTTGTATCTCTTAGTGTACAACTTCTTTTTAGCATTCATTCATGATGTGTTTTAGCCAGAATTGGTTGTGGTTTATTTGTTGGTGTTGGTAATTACTTGTAAATTATATCAAAATGAAGTAAAAATTATTTGCTTTCTGGCCATTTACGGGGTTTTGCTACTAGAAAAACTTCTGTTGACTTATTTCCCTCATTTCTTTCATATCATGATCTCTTTCCTTTACCCACAATCCTCTGGCCCACAATCCTTGGGAGTGATCATATGATGTGTTAAGTAAGCATTAAGAGAATTAATTCTTAATTTCAGAATCAAGAGAAATAAATGTGTTTTAGTGCCCAGTGTTTTAGATTCAGAAATTACAGCATGTAGCTCCCCATTCACAGTTGATGCATACATATATATGTATATATACATATACACATATATGTGTATGTATGATGTCAAGGACACACAGTAAGGAAATTAGATCACAGTCTCAATTCTACGACTGACTCCTAACCCAATACTTCTTCAACCATACAAAGAATTCAAGGGTGAGACCTGTTGGGTGACACAATATGCCCATGAGGTTCTTTTCATTAGAATGGAATTACATAGATAGTTGCTTTAACCAGAGATCTTTCTTCCAACATTATAAAGTCAAATATCCAAACCCTATAGAGGAAGATCTGCCTCTGTCACTTCCACATGGACAAAGAGACTCCAGTTTATTGTGCATGTCATTTATAAAAGAAGCATACTATGTCTATATTTTTTCTTGATTTCAGTTGTAAAACAGATCTGAGTTTTCTGTTTTTTCTGTTCTTCTAACCTCCTATCCTTACTTAACTTCCCTATCATTGATCGGTTTTGACACATTTTAATGGATGTTTTTCTAGTAATAGGGAAAGCTGGGATATTCATACTAGACCCACTATTTGCCATTCTGGGGTGATTCATCAATATGTCAAAACAGTGTAGGGAGAAATAAAAACACAGCCTATGCAATCTGGTAGCTCCAAAGATTAAGTCCCCATCCCAACCCCAACCCAGAAAGAACCACAGAAAGCTTTTGCTTAGGATTTTTTTTTTTTCATTTAGGAAGTGTACCCTAATGATACCTCATTGATTTTGTAATGTTTAATTTAAAAGGGCAGTCAGGCTAGTCCATAATCTCCTGTCCAGTAAAGACAGGGTAATTTATATGGCAAAGTACCAGATGAAATGTAAAAGTTCCAATTGACTAACAAGTACATAATTCAAGCCAAATCACATTAGGAGAGCCTGTGTGGGCTTCAGCACAAAAGCATCCCAAGGGACTGTGGCACAGATCTCTTTGCATTGAAATCAAACCCATACAAATTATAGAGTTCTCAGTGTTTGAATTTCTACTAAGAACTCATTCTCTATGGGCAATTATTTCTTCCTCCTCAGTAGAGACAAAGAGGAACTCTCCCCATGTTTTAGGAAGCTGTAGCTGTCATTTCTCTAAATTTTAAAGTGGCCATAATAGAGTCTTTATCATAGGGTTATCCTGAGTGTTAGTGAAACAAGTATACAAAGTGCACAGCATACCGTTTGACACACCACTACAGGCAATAGATGGTTTTCATTTTCTTCTCCTTTTTTCATCCATTCGACAGATAATTATTGAGTGTTTGGTTGGTGAGTGTCGGGCAAATGACATCAACTACAGTAGACAGAATCCATGCTCTATCGATGGGAAGGGGGTGGGGGCCATAAACAACATAAATAGGTAAAAATATATAGAGTCAGTCAGGTGGTGAAAATGTTAGGAAAGCAAAATAGAAGACAAAATAAGGGAATTGGAGTGCTCTGTTGTGGTGGAAGAGGTAGTTAGAGAGGCTGTCTCCATGACAATGACAGTTAAGCAGAGACTTGAAGAATGGGGCAGGGGGACTTCTAGAGATGCCCAGGGAGGAGCAGTCCGGCCAGATGCAGACCCCAGGAGGTGAACAGTTCAAGTCAAAAATCACATCCAAGTCAAAGGGAGGAAGGAGGAAAGAGGAAAGTATTCCTTTTAAAAAAAGGAGATACTTAATTCAGAAGTAGCTATAGTATACTGGGTACTTACATGCGCTCACTTACAGGTGTTCAATAAATGTTTATTGAATGAATTTATACATAGTTATATTTATTGAGTCCTTAATATGCTCAATACAATTCTAAACATATTTTATATAATAGCACATATAAACCCAGAAAATATAGATTGGTGACCAATCATCTATATTTCATCATTAAAATAATATAAATTATTAAGCAGATAGATTGATACTATTTACTAAACAGCCAGTAGTCTAAATATGTATTATTTATATGATTGTCAAGTGGTTTTGTCTATTTTTTGATGATCTCTAAAGTCTTAGAATTCCAGAAAATATGACTTTGTCCATACATTTGTGAAACACTCTCCTGGCATCCTAGGTTCATCAGCCTATGTAAGGGCATACTTTGCCCAATTAATGGGTTGAATTATTTACTAAGCAAGAATGGAATGATATTCCATAAATCTAAAATGAAATCATCTATTTTTATCTAAGCTCTTCCCATGTTCAGTTTTCATAATTTATAAGAGAAAAATCTCAAGACTCATTGCTATAGCATTGTTTCAAACTCTTCCTTCTCCTTAACTCCCCAGTGAGTCCTGGCGTACCGGACCAAAGCTCTGGTCCTTCCAGTTGTTCCTCACCTGTCTTTCTGAGCTGGCCTTTTCTCACTAGTCTTGTAGCCATTAGCCACATCCAAGATTGCTTCCAGGTTTACCTTATAAGTCATTCTATTTATGACTTCTAAAGGAATACTAGTTCTAATTTATTAATAATCTGTTCAATAAAATTAACAGCTTCCAATTCTCTATGGAATGGTATCTAAACTCTTTACTCATTCGTTGTTCTACCAACAAGGTATGGCAATTTTGTGTCTGGCATCACTTTAAGTTCAGCAGGAGTTGCAAAGAAAAAGGATTTTTCCTTTTTCTTTGCAAGAAAAAGGATTACAGGAGGTATGCCATGAAGAGCTTTGGTTCTTAAACTCATTAACTACTAGCAAGATGTAAGTTGGATGGGCAAAATGAGAGACTGAGCAGGAGTTAGAATGCTGTGGTGAAAGTTCTGGTATCGAGTGAGATTTTTTAATATAATAACCACGTACTTATTCAGCACATTCTACATGGCCCACAGTTTATATGCTATAGCCTTGATGGGTTCCAAACGGCACATTTGGTGTTCTTGCTTTGAAATGTACATTTTTATTCACCATATCGTTTGTCATGATACTATGTTCACTTTATGCATTCAGTAAGTAGATTATTTTTGTTCTGTCACTAATTAAGTTCATAACCTTGAGCAAATATTTTAAACTCTTGAACCTTTGTTGGATTAGGTCTTCTATAAACTACCATGTAGCCCTATAAGTCCATGATCACACTGGAGGAGGATAATCAGAAAATTTCCCAAACAATTCAATGTGTTCTGAATATGTTCTCTCAAGGATTGTTTATAAGGCCAATCATTAAGTTGTCATCAATAGAAAATTGGCTAAATAAATTACAGTTCATTATTATGAAATAAACGTGCTGTTTTTAGTGACTATACAGTATGTATTAACTGCCAGTCATTCTTGAAACCAAAAATGGTTTATAAATCATGTATAGCATGACCTCATTTATGGGGAAAAATATTATCCATAGTGCAAATTTCAGTAATCTCTGGAAGGAAGAATTTCAGATAAATTCTATTTTCCTCTTTATATTTTCTTCATTGTTTGATTATTTTTGCAATGTTCCTGAATCATTTTTGGATTCAGATAAAAGAGTTATATAAATGTTAGGAAAAGTAAAATTGACTACACTAGATTATCAAAATAAACATAAAATATAACCCTATGATTATGGAAATGAATGTGCTATCCCCTCTAGGTATTTCAGAGCTTCCTCAACTTATCTATACTCAGAACAAAAATCCCATTTTATTCAAATATTAGAACATTCTAATGGTAGAAAGGAGAATGGGTAATGTGAATGTTTAAGTCAGCAATCATGATGATAGCTTTCTTGTCTGAATTTTTAAAACATTGCAGTCATTTTCTGAGGCAATGGAATAAGTCAATGAGGAAAAATCTGGTTCTCAATATACTGATCTCTCACTTCTTTTTATTTATTGGTCACAATAGCCAATTAGCCCATTAAGGAGATTTCTGTTCAGTTTCTCATGTGGAAATGTGAACTGCTTTATCTCTTCCCTCTACCTTATTAAGTAAAAACTGCAAAAGACGCAGAATCATTGCACCTGAATCCAATTGGCAGTGCCCATTTCAGTTTCAAAGTGGAAAGGTTTAGCTGTTCAGTCCCCTCTGCTTGAAGATTCTGTATTCCCAATTTAGAGTGTCAAAAAGCTATGGCTAATTATTCTCATAGCAGCGATAATCACAGCAATTATAATTCTTAAGAGAACTGAGGAGACAAGAGTACAGGTAAGACTCACAAAGACAAGGCAGAAAAAAAAAGCGATTTTAAATGTTATAAACCTGAACCACTGTAGACTTTTCCTTTTGGAAAGAATAACAATTAAGAAAGTGTGAAAGAATCAAATGATCCCTATTAAATCTATCAGATGTGGGCAAGCCATCAATTGCATCTCCATGCCCTAGTCCCACTGCTGAGAACCACTGCCAGCTTCCTGTTTGTAGCAAGCTGTCAAACCCCATCTCCTTCCCACTCCAAAATGTATCCAAAAAAAAATCAGCAACTCTAAGGAAATGAAAGTTATAAAAGGAAATATATTGTTCCTTCAAGAGAGTTTATCTTTAGGTAACTTTATGGAAGCTAGTAAAAGTTACAGAGAAACCATGAGTCATGGGGAAATGCCTTTATCCACAAATGAATAAAAACATGTTTCTTTCTATTTTCCCTTAAACACAGAGGAAATTTTTCTTGTGCTACCTTGATAATAGTACCAGGAGAATCATCTAGATTATACTTTTAATCTGTTCGTCAAGTCTGATAAATCAGTAAGCAACACTTTTTATTTCAAAATCATACTTCATATTTCAGGTCAGTTACGATGATCAAAACAGGGTTGGGTTTAATGTACAACATACTGAGCCTGCAAAAAGATTCGTCAATCAGTATTGCACTAGAGTCTAAAAGGTAGGTAGGGTTACAGAGAATATGAAGACTGTAAGCTTGTGGAAGCAGTGAATATATTATCAGGACTGAATTTTTCTTCTTGCCCTCTGTTCTTTATTTCCATAGGAAAACAACTAATTTTTTTTAGACAGTTTGATGAAACTGCCGTGCTAGAAACTCTTCATTAGAGAGAATAGGTTATGTGAAAGTGGTTAAATGCGTATCCCTTTATCTTGGTCAGTGGGGGCTTCTATAACAAAGTACCATAGTCGAAATGGCTTTTAAACAACAGAACTTTGCTTCTGACAGTTCTGGAGGTGGAAGTCTGCAATCAAGTTACCGGGTCTTGTGAGAACCCTCTTCCCCTCGCAGACTGCTGATGTCTTAGCATATCCTCACGCTGTGAAAAGAGAGAGAGCTACTCTCTGGCCTCCTCCTATAAGGACACTAGTCCCATTGTGAGGGATCCACTCTCATGACCTAATCACCTCCCAACGGCTAGACCTCCAAATGTGGTCGCTTTGGGAGTTAGATTTCGACATGATTGTGGTTTGGGGGGAAACACGGACACCCAGTCCATTGATAGCATGCTTCAATTTACTCTTTGGAATGAAGTCAGAAATGAATGAATGAATTACAACGAACTTGGTGCCTCTAGCAAGAACATACGTCATGGGTTGCAGTGAACACAGGTGGAGATACAGATGTTCAGCACTAGTTAAAGCTCCCTATAAAGGATCTAAGTGTTTCCTGGATTTAGGGTGAAATTGGGCTGCTTCTCTGCTATTTAAGCTGAGATGATTTCATCCCATTTTCTATTAATGCTCTAGATGCCTTCTGAAGATAATGCCAAGAGACTGTGTTACCATATGGCTGAGATGCCAGCCTCTGAAAGCAGCACCCAAAGGAGCCCACTGAGGACTCTCAGCCATGAGCACATCTCTTTTCCTCTCCTTTCTCTGCTTCTTCACACCCCCACATACCCACCCTCTTTCCATTCTTCCCTCAAATGTTCTGTCACTGTCAGGTTTCTTTCATAGAAATATGTGAAATTATAATGAGACAAGAGTTAGACATGCTGGAACTGAAAAGACTTTAAAAAAAAAAAAGGAATCGCTAAATTGCTACACTCTTTGAAAGCTTTTTGAAAGGAGGAAGGAAGTAGATGAAGGGGTTACCCTGCTCAGGAAGCTCTCCCCTTGCACATTTAACTTTCAAAAATGCCTCTGATCATTTTCCAGGGCACTGGTGCTGAATTCAGCCGAGTCCAAAGAAAGCTTCACTGTGGGGCTGAGCAAGTTGAGACCTTAGGATGCTGTCCTTCTGGCCTGAATGGCCATCAGGTCTGAGTTGTCAATCACAATCAAAGTCTTCCTGATCAAAGTCTCACAGTTAGTTACGTGGCAACACTAGGTCTGAAACCTAGGCCTTCCACTTAAAAATATCCCATTTGATAAGTGATAGAGTCTAGGCTCCAGAATGTTAATGACTCGCACAAGATCTTACGCTGAAAATGTGTAGGCAAAGCTGGCGCTGGATGCCTGGCCTTCCCGATCCTGGACAGGCAGTCATGCCTTTCTGCATTCTAGCCCTATGGATTGTTCTGATGTGAATACGGGTACTGTTTACTGAGATAAGTAAGGTTTGGAGTGGAAGATTACAGGTTTCATTTTGAATATGATGAGGGTGATCTGTCTGTAGTGGAGTTGAATGGAATTCCATCAGGTATATGGAAACTCATGTTCATGGGAGATGCTTGGACGGGAGTTACAGACTTGGAATTCATGAAAGTCAGATAGAGATTGAATCTAGAGGAATGGATAAAGACACTCGAAGGGAGTGCATTGAATTAGAAGAGAAGTGAATTTAGAATTCAGTGCTGGAAAATGGCAGCATTTAAGTCATAGGCAGGGGGTAATGCCTTTGAACAGGATGAGGAAAAAATAACCCGATACACCCAGTCACATCGGTCCACTGTACATTGGAGGGGAGTTTTTGTCTGCAATCAAGAAATTAAAAAAAAAAATTCTGAAAAATTAAGATTTAGTAGCTCATTTGGCAGCAAAGACGGACCTGAACTGACATGAGGAATGCATACTAAATTCCAGGGCTCTTCTTGATTTATCATAACAAAGAGACATATCTGGAAAAGCACCTAGGATTGGAATAATGACCCAAATAAATAAACCATAACTCTGCATCGTTTTATTATATGCGCTAATCAAAGCAGAGTGAAATGCAGTTGGGGGTGGGGGTGCGCCTGGGTAGCTCAGTTGGGTAAGGTGCCCATCTCTTGATTTCAGCTCAGGTCATGACCTCAGGGTTGTGAGCTCGGAGCTGGCTTAAGATTCTCCCTCTCCCTCTGCTCTCTCTCTCCAAAAAAAAAAAAAAAAAGAAAGTGCAGCTGGTATGGTGTTAGCTACCCTGCCTCTATCAAGACCTTGGTGAGGACACAACCCTCAGCAGTCCCCTCAGCAACAGGGATTGTTTCGTGTTTATCTGTCTCTTCCTGTCAGAACTCCTTGCTGAAGAGGTCAAAAAGCTCTCGATGAGGGTAGCCCTTCCAGCCACACTTGGAAACTTAGAGAATAAGCACGGGAAGGGTTTAAGATACCCTGAACCCTCTCGTGAGGTTCACTGCACACCAAACTGTATTGACCCAATGATTCCCTTGAGTCTTACCCCGGCGTGTAAATGGTAGTAGCAGGCAGGATCCCCAGAGACACACAGAGAGCTCTGCTAGGATATTTCCTTCATCTCAGGATCCACTTATTCTGGATGTCACTCAGCTATTACAGAGCTCTTACTCAAAGTTGCCACACCTTCTTCTTTGATTCTGGGTTTATAAAGAGACTCACTTCAGAGAATTAAGTGAGAAGTTGTGACTCCAATGAGGTCTCTTCAACCAGCCTGTTCTTTGGCCAACATGGAATTTTCCCATTATGTGAGTCTTGGGCTTACACATCTGCCCGATCCTGCGAACCCAGGAGCAGGCATTCACAGGTGGGGAAGTGCTGGGCTGCTGGCTCTCGTGGCCAGCACTGCCCCTTGCTTCTGCTGGGACACTGCTCCTTGCCAACCTCCACCACCTCAAGATCTTACCATCTCCTCTGAAAATCAGGGGGCCCGTTTCCAGCAAGCTCTTCCACTCAGGACCAAATATAGTCATAAAGTTCTTCCCAAAGAGCTGGCTCACTAGTCTCAATTCCCACAAGTATTTTCTCAAAACTTTGCAGTGGTTCCATCTTTTGGGTTTTCTCAGGGACCATAGATTGGTCTCAGGTGTGTGTTGGGATAGGCCACAATAAATCCATTCTAGCACTCTTCTTTTTGTGCTTGTTTTGATTATTTCTCATATCATATTCCAGAAGACTTCTGGCATAGTGTCTTTGCTGAGACTTTTTTTTTTTTTTTTTTTTTTTTTAGAGAATGGCACTTCGGTTCACAAAATACAGATGGGCTACAGTTTTGGTGGAGCCAGGTTCCTTGGCTCTGGGTGTGGGCAGGGTACCTTAATGAGGCTGTGTTGATTGATCTGGGCAGCTTCTTATAGCTGACATTTGCTTTAAATTGTTGTAGTTTGAGTAAGAGGCTTTAAATCAGTCATGGCTATTTTGACCTCAAAGGCTGGCTGACTGCACTTGACTCTACAAGTGCTTCTTCCTTTTTTATTTTTTTAAGTTTTTTTTTTTTTAATTTATTCATTTAAGAGAGAGTGAGATCAGGAGTGGGCAGGGTGGGGTTGGGGGGGGAGGTGGTCAAAGGGAAGCAGAGAAGCAGACTCCCGGCTGAGCAGGGAGCCCAATGCAGGGCTCAATCCCAGGACCCTAAGATCATGACCTGAGCTGAAGGCAGTCACTTAACTAACTGAGCCCCCCAGGTGCCCTATGAGTGAATATTTAACTAATGAACCTTCCTCTGTATGATAAAATTATTTCCCATAACAACCGTGTAATAATCAGTATAATAGTTATTTTTGCTTTTTCCTTAGTTGTAGAATAGTTAAGTCAAAGAATAAATTTGTGTTTTAAAGATATTATTGAAATTCAGCAAAATGCTTCATATATTAACTGAAATTTAGACCAACTACACGAAAGTACTACATCTCATACTTGGCATTCTGTTTCATTCTTGCAGACATTAAACACAAATGAAAACTTCAGTGTTTGCACAGGCAGAATCAAAGAGACAAAGTCAGTTTCTTTGCCATTCCAATCACTTGTGCCATAATGTTTATTTGAATCTAGGGCTTAAATGCAGAGATATGTAATACAGCATGGGCTGGGGATACAAATTGCACTTGAAACAAACTTGAAGGATTCCAGACATTTATACACTGACTTTTGAAACAAATGTATATGGGGCTAATTGTTTTCAGGAGTGCTCAGAATTACTTTCCAGAAAAAAATGCAATGTTTATTAAAGAGTAGGTAAAAGTGTATAAATTTAAAGTTTATATATTGTTAAAATTTAATGGTAGCAATTGTTTCAAACGTAAACTAACAAAATGTTTTATCAGAAAGGAATATTTTATCACTGACATTTTAGAATTACTGATGAATGGTAATAAAAATCAGACCAACTTTTAGTAAGTATTATTATAGTTCTTCATTCCTTAAAGCATCTTCTTATTGTTTGAAACCAGGCTGACTGACCCCACCAGCTTGCTCTTGGTATGCCAGTGGTTAGTTAGGCAAGAGCTCCATACTGAGGAAAGTAAATTTTTTTATACCATTTGGAGCATTTGGAATGAGAAAAAAGATTTGCTATCCTTATGTGAGCTTATGTGGCTAGATTGTGCACACCATAGTGAAAATGAGTAGAGTTATAGTTTTAAATGATTAATTACTGACCAGTGGAGGACGTGTGGATGGAGGGAAATTTGTGGATGTTTTGCTGATCCAGCACTCTCATGATTCTATGAAATGGTTTCCCAAGTCTGGGGCTTGCTGTTAGCAAGCATACCTGGCTAAAAGACCTAAAACTGTATTTTCCTAGGAGTCTCTATCAGTAGGCCACCTACTGATATTTGCCTCCATCTTGACTCTTTGTAAATCCTTTCTAGGATTATTCTTCAGTTAGGCAGGGAATCTGGTGCTGTGTTTTAGGGGCCTTTCAGAAATATAGTCACTGTTTCAACTAGGATTCTATTAACTAACCCTGTGAAAATGTAGAATCAGCTCTGTCTATCCCAGTTAGCACCCTCAGTGAAAAATCCCTGATCAGTGAATCTTATTGGTAAATTCACTCTGATCCAAAATAATATTCTACCCTCTTTGCTTGAATCTATTTCCATGTATATTACTCAGGTATTCTTCAAAAATAAAAAATGAATAGGTAAAATTTTAATCGTTTGGGGGAGTTGTGAGCTTTGTGCTTTCAAAGTGAAGTTTGAATTTTGTTTGCATGTGTCCTGGGGCACACTGGGTTTTGGTTCTCATCAATAGTTTTGAAACAATGGAAAGTGGTTGCCACTGGAGCAAGAGGACAATTGACTTCCCCTTGCAGGTGACCGTGAATAAGAGAGAGAGAGAGACCGAGTGAGAGAGAGAGAGAGAGAGAAACAACAACAACTCATATCTATAGTCTTTGATTTCAGGCCCTCTTCCTGGAAGAGTCCACTCAGTTTCCCAAAGTTCTGCCTTTGATGTCACTTCATTTCTGATGACTAAAGGTGATAATTAAATTGGTTTCTTCACTACTGCTTGCCTTAAAGTGCTGAGGTCAGATTCCCTAATACTACTTGATTTTTATTGCCTTCCACTCTAACCAAGGCAGAAAACCAATTCCCACTCTCCTCCCTGATGTTACGTGCAACCACTCCTGGAATCAATTTCCATGTCAATCTGAAAAAGGTTTTAGTTGCTAGTAACCAAGCCAACTCAATGATTCAAGCATAAAATAAAACTTGTGGGGCGCTTGGGTGGCTCAGCCAGTTAAGCGTCTGCCTTTGGCTTAGGTCATGGTCCTAGGGTCCTGTAATCAAGCTCCTTGTTGGGCTCCCCAGTCAGCGGGGAGTCTGCTTCTCCCTCTCCCTCTGTTGTGTGCCTGTTCTCTCTCTCTCTCTCTCTTTCTTAAATAAATAAATAAAATCTTTTAAAAAATGTGTGGAAGGCCATTAGCATGTTCATAGGTTTACTGGGAACTCTACAGAACCAGGCAGTGAAAACTGAGAAGAGCAGAGGGACCTGAAGACAGTAATAGCCAGGTCCATCCTCATGGGACATAGCTGCTACCTTCCATGAGCTTGCTCTGTGGTTGCTATCTTAGACTATATGCCTCTGCTGGTACCCCTGTCACTACTAGATCTTGTCATACATTTCTAGCTCCAACTATAAGATATGACCAGTTGGTTTCACCTGACACACATGTTCATGGCCTTTACTACCTTCTTTAGCATTGGTGTAGAAACACTGTAGAAGCAAGAAATTCAGGTTCTTAGTTTCCATGCAAGAAGCAAATTTTGCTTCCCACCAGAATGCCTTGGGTGAGAAATTGTCTAACCATTGAGGAAAGGATTGTGGAAACCAACCAATGTTTATTATATCTTCATTCTCTGCAGCATTCACAGTGGCCACCTTCTTCCTGACCTGGAATATTCCAAGATCCTTCTCTTTCTAAGATTCTGACTGGGAACTCTCTTCCCTAGATTGTCCTCTGGATGGCTTTCTCATCACTTAGGTTCCACCTTAAATGTTGTCTGAAAGTGGCTTTTTCGGCTACCCTGTCTAAGGGAAAGTGGCTGCTCTCACCCATTTCCATCAATCTCACTCTACCCTGTTACTCAGATTTCTTGTTTGCATCCTTTCTCACTATCTGAAATGATCTCATTTAGGTGCTTAATGGCTTATTACCTACCCTTCCCATCTAGAACATAACCATCATGAGGTCAAAGACCTTGTCTGTGACCTTATTTCTTGTGTTTTCACCACCGAATCACTAGCATCAAGAATAGTAGTTGTCACATAATGGAGGTCAAATGGTTATCCAGGAATAAATACATTAATCAAGATCCCAGTCTGGACTGGGCAAAAACTCCTGTGCAGTCTGAGGTCTAGATGGAGCTGGGATGCCAGGACCTCCCATAAGTCTGGTGTGTATTATTTTTGGCTTTCATTCTTCCCCAAAGAGTGCTCAACATGGGGTGTCAGCTCCTAAGCTCAGCCTGAATCTAAATAATGCATAATTGTGAGAGACTTTGAAAATATGAAAGACCACATCAATTCCAACTCTTACTCTCAATGCATGTGAATTTTTCCACAGGCTCCACTTTCAGGCCAATCGAAGTGCACATTCTATGTGATGTAGAGGTCCTACTGAGTAAATCACCATCTAAGTTATACTGATTTATGGCAATTTTTTGTTGAAATGATGAACTCTGCATGTCTCTATGGTATGTACATTTGGCATGCTCTGGGCAATGTTATAAATGTCCATGTCTGGAGCTTTTACTATTCACCTTGGGGAATTAAATTCATGTCCTGGTATCTCTGAAAGGGTCGAATACATGACAATGTCCTAAAGACAAGTCCCAGTGATTCTGGGATACCAGACAAAATTTCCACGGATATCTGGAGAGGACACCTCTCACAGCCCGCTTCGAAAATGGCATAAAATATAGTTTGCACATATTCATTGAGTAAATCATAATTTGTTTGAAAAAATTGTATCAGGGCTTTGGATTCTCAGTTTGACCAAAAGGCAGAAATGTATTAGTCAGACACCCAAGACTGCCGTCATGAAATGACACTCTTCTTATTTTGGCGTTACCTAAATTATGACCTTGGACAAGTTACTTTACCACTATGAACTGTAGAATATTGGATAAAACAATCTCTAAGGTCATATGGTGCTAATATTTCTGCTCTTTGAATGCCAGGAAGTGACCTCTACGTTGCCTGAATGGTGATGTTGGGAACTTCTTCATGATTGTGAGATGAAACTTTGAAAACCTCATGTCTAAATGCTCTTTTTAAACTTTCGTTTCCTTTCCTGCGGATTAGAAAAGCCATCTCCTTCTAGGAGGTTTCCCCTTCAGAGAAGTATTGTCTATTAACTAAAACCACGTAAATATTTTAGATTACCATTCTATGACTGTCTTCATCCATTTACCAGTAGCCAATATTATGAACGCAAGCAATGACTTCTGAAATCCCCTTCTGATCACTGCCTCATTTAGCCTTGACACAGGGTAGACTTGCCATCATCTTTCAAAATTCCTTCTCTTTTTGTTAGCTCTGCAGAAAATCATCTCCATTTTTATTACTTTGCTTTATCAGTGATTACGATGTAAGCCCCTGATGTCACTGTAAGAAGCTCCTGATCAGCTTTAGTTGATTAGCTTCCAGGAGGAGAGGGATGAGGGCAGAACAGCTCTGGTTCTGCTTTAAGGGGAAGGCAGCTGGGCTCAGCTGCCAAGTTGATAAGGAACAGAGAACTGTGCACCATCCAAGCAGAAAAACTCAGTCTCAAAAATTGCTAAGGCAGAGAAAGGCATAAGACACATGTGACTAGTTCTGAGCATATGTGCTCAAGCCAGAGGAGATTTAAGGGAAAGACTGCTTTCTTGTGCCAATTAGAAGTCCTTATATCATTCATTTGACAGGCAAACCTATATCACTTGAGATTTCTAAAGTACAACATGTCTCTCACATATGGCATAGGATATTTTTATCCCTAAATCCCACATTATCTCAAAGGGAAATCATAAAGATAGAAGCATAGCAATATATCCAGGGTAAAAATTAGTCCCCCCGAAGCCAAATCTCCCTCATATCTCTTCCTACCTTAACCCCTATTCACTTCACTGGGATCTGTGACCTGTGATCCCCTGTATCTGCTCCCAATATTTATGATTATTTGATTAAAATTGTCAAATTCACCGAACATACATCACATGGCAGTTTCAGTGGGGCACATGAAGTCTGGTTGCAGTTAATTTCCATGCTGCAACTTTTTCAAAATGGTGAATCCCAGAGATAGTGTAAATTTCGACCACATGCTGTTATTGTAAAAACAAAAACCTAAACAAACATAAAAAGATACATTGTTCCTCCAGGCATGGACTCTATGATGAAGCTGTTCAACTTGAAGCTAAGGTCATTGCCAGCATTAGTATTCTATGATTATACATCTTTTTCACAAACAAACCGCAGTTTAAAAATCTATTCAACTTGCTGCGGAAACACAAACAAAACTCAAGCTTCTTGGTGTCATCTACAGGCACAATAGATTTCTTCAAGGAGATGCTGACTCGCCTCTTACTCGCCTTTTACTCCCTGTGACTCACAGTGTTCAGATGAGGCCACACCCTCCCGGGAAACCTGCAACAGTCTATTCTCTCTCATCTGTGTTGTTCTGATGTTTATCTGAATTGTCCTTTATGTGCTGATAAAAAGCATGGTTCTCCAGGGATGGAAATGTAGAGTCCATTGGATTTGGATGGTCCCTCAGGAACCCCGTTCAGTGGTGATGAGAGGAAGGGCTGGCAGCTCTGCTGGCGTTACTGCTGGGAGGCATGGCCACCTCCCCTCCATCCTGTTAGGCTCATGGAAAGATGGCCCATTGTGGTAGGTAAACCTTCGTGTCGAACCCTGGAGGCCTGGCTTGATGCTAACTCGCTACTTAATCCTACCAGCTTAGGCGGGTGACTTGAACTGTTTGTGATGCAGTTTTCTAAAGTGTACAATGGACACAATAATGATAGAAACAACCTCCAAGCTGGGGTAAGAATTCAGTGCGTCAAATATGTGAAAGTGCTGAGAACAGAGCCAGGGGCATGGTACCCACTACAGACGTGTTTGCTGTTACGGCCAAGTCGTACAGCGATACTTTGCAAAAGTTAGTAATTCTTAAAGACGGAGTGACTTCTGAATTAACGTTTTATATAAAGTCTGTCACAAATAGACATTTCACTTCATTTGTGCCACAACTCAGTAAGGTAAGAAAGATAATTTTGCCCCATGTTACCAACGAAAAGCTTGATATTCCTAATGGTAAGCTATGAAGTTAGATACAAGTATGAAATTATACCAATATTCATATGTATCGAGTGCCTACAACTGGTCAGATGTAGTCACCAGTAGAAAGACAGTAGCTAAAGACGCTATTCTTAAGTTCATGCTCTTAAGGATTTTGTATATTTAACTAGGAATATATAAATATAAGTGGATATTTTGTTAAAATCCATGTGATATAACACTGTAGCTGTGGTGGTGTAGGAGAGAGAGAAGAGAGAGTAAAACGTTTTGCCTGGAGAAATCAGGGAGGGCTTCATAGAGGAGGTGATATTTTGGGGTGCCTGTGAAAGACAAGTCAGATTTCTCCAGAAGGAAGGAGCAATGGTGATTCTGAGAGAACATGTTTGGTGATTTCTAGCTGGATTTCCTCCGATGATTAGTTGATTTTCATCAGAATAATGACTGTCATCTCTGGGAAGGCTGACATCAAGTCCCTGAGGCTGACAGCCTCAGAGCCTGCTCTCTTAGGGCTCCAGTCACAGTGTTCTGAAGCCTCCATGAATGCAGAGCCCTGTCTCTTAAGGGACCAGCCACATTCATTACAGTAGCCCCACCTAATGCTTTGTGACAAGGAAAAATATAACAACTATCAAATAGTTGTTTTCATTGTCTCCTTTTTAGTATCAATGAGGGTTCATTTGTATTTATCATCAGCCTAAAGTATTTAAATTCACCTGACCATGCAGGAGAACATGATTGGCAGTGAACCCTGTTGACTGGTCAGGAGCAATGTATGTCCCTGGGATCCCTGCCCTTCATGGTTTCCAAAGCTGCATTCCACTCTGCCTTCTCCAACAAGCAGGAACAAAGTAAGATCATTTTGGAGCTGTTCTTAAAATATCAACAAAATTGTTACTCTGTTTCTGTTTTTATGAGATATCATTGCGTAAGAAAGGAGATTAGATTTCTTTATAATAGATTCAGTCCACTCTCTGTATTGTTCGTATGGAAATGCTTCAACAAGGAGAGTGCCTTCCTCTATCTTTTCTCTTGTTCTTTTGTGATATTTTTTGGGGGGAAGTTATTTTATTTTTTTTTTAAGATTTTATTTATTTATTTGACAGAGAGAGAGAGATCACAAGTAGGCAGAGAGGCAGGCAGAGAGAGAGGGGGAAGCAGGCTCCCCGCTGAGCAGAGAGCCCGATGCGGGGCTCAATCCCAGGACCCTGAGATAATGACCTGAGCCGAAGGCAGAGGCTTTAACCCACTGAGCCACCCAGGTGCCCCGGAAGTTATTTTTTTTTAGAACAGTTGTAGGTTTACAACACAGTTGAGGGGAAGACATAGAGATTTCCCACATACCTCCTACCTCACACATGCATAGCTTCCCCTGTTATCAAAACCCCTCATTTTTTTGTGCATGTGCCCAAGTGGCACTTTTTTTTTTTTTTTTTTTTTTTACCAGAGACAAACCTAAATTGATATATCATAATCACTCAAAGTCCATAGATTACCTTAGAGTTCACTCTTGGTGTTCTCTGGGTTTGGATAAATGTATAACGACTTATATCCACCCTTATACAATCACACAGAATAGTTTTACTGCCATAAAAATCCTCTTTGCTCTGCCTGTTCATCTTCCACCCCCAACAACACTTGACAACCACTGATCATTTTACTGTCTCCATAGTCATGACTTTTGTATGTCATAGTTGGAATCACACAGTACATAGCCTTTTCAGACTGGTTTCTTTCACTTACTAATTTGCACCAATACAGTAGTCAACTAGCCACAAGTCCTTGAATGAGTCCTTGAAATATAGCTGGTCCAAATTGAGATATGCTATAAGTGTAAAATACACACAGGATGTTGAAGACCAAATATAAAAAATAGTGAAATATATTAACTGTTTATATTGATTACATGTTGAAATGACTCTATTTGGTGTATGTTGATATGATAAAATATATTATTAAAATTAATTTTCCCATTTTAGCTTTTTTAAAAAATAAAGCTCCACAAAAATAAAAAATTGCCTCTGTGGCCCACATTGCATATATATTGGACAGGAACGTTTTAGAGAACCTGGAAATGCAGCTGTATTCTGCTCTGCCTACTACTGCTCTTCCCAGCTGATTGATTGGAACGCCTGGGATAGTTTACAGAAAAGTATCTACTGTTATTTTAGTGTAGACCTGGAGATCCTGCTAACTAATCTATAAGAGTCCTTGAAAATCTCTTAGTCAATTCTGCTTAAATTATTTCCATCTCATGGAATATCTCAAAGTTGAATCCCCTTACTCAGGTAGACACTGCAGACTACCTAACTACAGACTCTCATTCTCGACTCTCTTCTTCTTCGATGCTTTACACTTTGCAGGCTAACCATTTTAAAAACTTTCTTACTTAATCTCAAGTAGCTGGATATGCCCAAATAATACAGCTTTAGCCAATGAAACATAGCTGAAGCCTACTGAGGTATAATTCTTGTAAAGGTTTTTGATTTTCTGGCAAAAAAAAAAAAAGGACAGTGGCAGCTCCTGGAGCTCCCCAGCCCCCCACTCATTTTTCTCTCGAATACAGATGTGTTACTAACACTTCAGCCTCCGACTTGTGTCTAGGAAGGCCAGGCCAAGAGAATCACATAAATTTGTGTCTGTCTCTTTGTTGAGCTACTGAATCGTGTCAACTGTGTCTCAACTTCAGACCCCTCGTGACATGCAAGAGTAATCTGCCAGCCGTGTCAGCCACTGTAAATTAGGATTCCTGTTACGTGCAGCTGAACGTATTCCCAACTGATAAATTGAAGCAGCTCTTCCTCGAGTGTTCAGATTTGGACACTTGGTGCCATCGTTGACTGCCTTCTTTTTACCAAAAACTAAAGTTTATTACTGGATAAATTTTATCCAGCAAATGTATCTGGATTTTTTAAATTTATTACTGGACCCTCCAGCTTAATCTACTTTGTTATGTGTACCACGCATTCCTATCTTTTCAATCTCATTCTTCATTGTAGTACAATCCCTTGTTATGTAATTCCTAGATGATATGACAGATGCCACTTTCCTCTTCAAATCTTTTTAAATGATATTTTATTTCTGGGGCGTGGGGGTGGCTTAGTAGGTTCAGTTTCCAGCTCTTGATTTCAGATCAGGTCATGATCTCAGGGTCATGAGACGGAGCCCCGCACTCAGCAAAGAGTCTGCTTCTCTCTTTCTGCCCTTTTCCTTGGCCCCTCCCCCGGGTCGTGCTTTCTCTCTCACTCTAAAATAAATAAATCTTTAAAAAATATATATCTCTTATTTCTAATCAATGAAGGTCAAGTTGTGTAAAATGGCAAATAATTCAAGGTCCTTCACAATCTGTTCATAATCTGCCTTTCTAGGCTTCACTATCCCCACTAACTTACATATATTTTTTATCTAGTTCACTTAGTATTTCTTAAGTTTCCCTAAATATTTATATAACTCCTTGACACCCTTAAGTATAGCACTGTTTCTTCTGGGGTACTTTGCCTCTCCATAGCACTGTGGAAAGACAGCCTGTTTTTTTAAAAGCAGATGAAGTATATCTTCATACTCATGTTCTCTTATCCCTCTCTTGCCAAAAATGAGCCATCCCATCCTGTAGCTCTTTTGGTCATGCACAAATTTCACTAAGGCCTGGGTATATGTAACAAGCACCATGCCAGGTATCAGGAATTGAATGATGAGTAGGACATAGTACAGGCCTTGATGGACCTACCTATGTGTGAAACAAACAGGAAAAGATAATTCCAGTGTACAAAGGTCACTTAGCCCACCCTTGAGGGGGAAGCCTTTGAGAAGATAATGCCTGAGGCAAAATGAAGGATTAGTAGCCCATTGAAGAAGCAGGCAAGGTCAACTGAGAAGGAAGAAATGGTAGAGCAAAAGCAGAGAGACAAGAAACATCATGCTAGGTTTATTGCCAGCAAGCAGTTTGCTGCTGCTGAATGTGCTTTCAGTCAGTTTCAGAGATGAATGGTAATTTGATGGACTAAAATGCCCTCAGATTTGATTTGGTGGTAAACATTTTTGTAATACCGTAATCTTCCCTATGACAGGGCTATTAGTAATGCTTCATTTTCGTGTTGTTTTTTTTTTAAGGAAAAATAAAACACAAAATGTAACCTGAAAATGGTACATTAGCTCATGTAACCTGAAAATGGTCGACCGCTCCTCTTTTTTTTTTTGGAATTCTTCCTCCTGATTCTTTGTGGAATTTAATCTCTAGTGGGTGTAAGTTATAAGACAATAAGAAAATATATATTTAAAAAAGTAATCCTTATTTACTAAACTATGCGATGATATAATATCTACATATAATAATGAAGAGACCATATGGTTCCATTCTTGCACTGCCACGGGTCCTTGGGAGAAGAGTTGATTCATTAAGTTGTCATAACAGCTATAACAGATCAATTCTAAAACCTCAATTGCTTAGAAAAATGGAAATCTGTCCCTAGTGGACCTAACAGGTCACATGAGTCTTTCCACTTGAGTGGTCCTCCTTCAAGTACTGATTTGGTGATCCCTCTGTGTATCCTGTAGCTTCGTCTTTTGCAACACGTGGTTCCCAGGTAATCTTTCACTCTTCCAGCTGGTTGGAGAAAGTAAAGAACATACCAAATTTGTACTTCTACACACTAAATCATTTCTGCTCATATTGCTTTGGTTGGAACTCCTAAGGGTAAGGGACGTCGGGAACTGTTGTTACCTTCTGAGCCCTGGAAAAATAGAAAGTGAGTTTGGTGGCCAGTAAACAGGCCAGGACACTTAATGGGTAAATTAATTTATTCCATGTGATGACTTTGTGCTAAGCATTTAAAGGGTTAATGTACTGTATCAGAAGAACAAAGCCACATATTACAATTATATTGCTTTTCTCTGCTAAAGGTGTTTATTTATTAATTGATTCACTCATTAATTTCATCAGGCATTCACTGAGAGCTTAACATGAGCTAGACATTATATTAAGAGAGATCATGAAGAGACACATACCAGAGATATTGACATGGAAGAATTTGTCTCTCTATCTGGTGGAGTGCTTGTCCCAAAGTAGGTGCTCATTAAGCATTTGTTGAATTAATTATTCAATAAATGATCATGAACATTGAAACATGCACTGTTACAGGGCTGCAATAATCACCAGAGAGGTGATGGAGTTAACAACATTTTATATTGTATTGGGCTATCTGAATTCCAAAAAGCTGCCCTGGGTGTATTTTGGCTATTTGTTGGAGAGATAAAAACCTCATGTACTGATTTGCTTCCACTGTTCATTAATTCCGTAGCTAAATACTAAAACACCTAGAACAGTGCCAAATACCAAAGGAACACTCAATTATATGCTATTTAATGAGGATGATGACAATAAAAACTACAAGTCTGGAAAATGAATAGCATTGCTATGATCCCATTTTAACAAGCTGGATGGTTTTTCAAAATTGCTACATTTAGGAATTGGGGCTTTTTCTTCTTTTCCTTTTTTTCCCTTTTTCCCCCTATAAAGAGTATTTTTCTAAAGGAAATGGAAAGTTGTTGCCATCTACTGTGGCATTTATAATTCTTTTATTGTTAATACATTCTTTCTGAAAGACATATGGGTGTTAGGTAACCATAAAGAAGAAAATGTGTGAATTTGTGGCAAAGGAATTTAAATCAGTCAATTTATCAGCTTAAAAAATTTTGGGAGGTTAGAGAGTTTTGAGATACTAATGAATCATCAAGAAATACTTCTTAAAAATATGGCACAATAAATTGATGCTTTGGGATACTCTGTCTCCCAAATGATACAAATGTAGAACAATAAAAGATACTATCTAAATGAAATAATCAGTAGGCAATCTCTACCTCATAAACAGGATAGACATTTCTGCATATGCAAAGAGTACAGAAAACTGAGAGCTATAAAAATGGCAGACAATAGCAGTTAGGAGCTTGGCTCCTGCCAAGGAATGAAGCCTAAGTATTTCATACAAGGTAACCTAACAAGATAGAGAGCTACACTTAAAGCCAGGGGTTTGGGTGGTCCTTAACAATACACAGGAGAGCCTGGGATTACTGACCCTGCATAGGTTCATGACTTCATAGGAAACTCTGGGCCCAGGTAGGCCAGAAGACAAATGAATTCTGATGGCAAGAGTGGAACAAATAGCATCTATTTTGTGAATAAATGTCACCAATAAATATCCCAATATCATTGCAGAGAAGGATCTCAAACCTAGTTTTTGCCTAGGAGCTATAAACAATAAGGCGGAGGTAATATCCAAATTTTTAGATAAGAAAACGAGAGAGGGAAAAAAAAAAGAAAATTCAAAACATAAACTTTTCTGCTTAAAATGAGTTGTTAAGCCAAAATTTCAAAAGTCTGAAAAAAAAAAATAGAACACTACAAAATGAACCATGGATAGAGATTTAATTTCTGATACAGTATTTATTTACAGACTTTGAAAAAAAACTTTAAATAGAATTTTAATGCTCAAGATGATAAATAAAATAATTCCTTAAAAGAAATAATTATGTATAAAATGCTTTTGTTTCTTAAAATTAAGCAAAGGTTATGAAACAAAAACAGAACTGATACAAAAACAAAGATATATTTTAAAAACCTATTCATGTATTAAAAATGAAAAGCATAGGTTCCTGGGTGGCTCAGTCCATTAAGCATCTGTCTTCAGCTCAGGTCATGATCCCCTAGGATCATGCTGGGATTGAGTCCCGAATTGGGCTCCCTGCTCAGTGGGGAGTCTGCTTCTCCTTCTCCCTCTGCCCCTCCCCCATCCTCCCTACTCATGTGCACTCTCTCTCAAATAAAATATTTAAAAAAATGAAAAACATAGTCTTTGATATTAAATATGTATATATACACACACACACACACACACACACACAAAATACAAAAATATCTACCAAAGGATTCATGAATTGTAAGATTCACCCAAAATCTAGCAGAAATAAAATGACATTAGAAATATGAAAGGGTAGTCAATTTCTATGGAGAATAGATTGAGATATTCTAGCACATTTTTATGGGATTTGCAGAAAGGGTATGATGGTTAATTTTTTGTATCAACTATCTAGGCCGTAGTGTCAAGTTTTCAGTCGTGCACCAGTTTAAATGTTGCTGTGAAGATATTTTGTAGATGTGATTAATAATCACAATCAGATGACTTTAAGGAAAGCAGATTACCTCCTTAATATGGGTGGACCTCATCCAATCAGTTGAAGGCCTTCAAGAGCAGTTTTCCAAGAAAGAAGGAATTCTTTTTCAAGACTATAATAAATAAATCCTACCTGAGTTTCCAGGCTGCTGTCTTTCTTCCTATGGATTTCAGACTCAGGCTTGCAATATCAACTCTTACTGAATTCCCAGCCTGCCACCTTGCCCCTATAGATTTCTGACTTGACAGCCCCCTAAATTGCATGAGCCAAACTCCTAAAACAAATATCCCTCTCTCTGTATATATACTATTGGTCTGCTTCTCTGGAGAACCCTAACTAATGTAAATAGAATGGAAAAGATGGAGTGAAACCAATATCTAAAAAGCTTATATATGGCATTTTTCTGGAACCTAACCAAAACAGAGTCCTCATAGTAAAGAAAAGTGATTCCAAAAACTGAGTAGGATAAATACAGAAAAATCCAAACATATTTATTGAAACTAAAAAATAGTAATCTTGAGAAAGAAAGAAAAAAAAAAGAGGAAGGAAGTAAAAAAAGAGAGAAGGAAGGAAGGGAGGGCTGGAAAGACAAATGAGAGTGGGAGGATGGGAGGGAAGAAAGAAAGCAGGCAAGCAGGTTGAGAATTCAGGTCACCTAATAAAAATGGCAATTGGAGAAGCAGCAGGAAATTTAATTATCAGCAACAAAAAGGCCAGAAAACAAGAGATAAAGTCCTGTGAGGAAAATACCTGAAACAAAGAATTTTTAAACTCAGTCAAATTAGACAATAATAAAGATATTTTCAAAAATTTGTAAGAGAGTTTATCAAACATCAGTCCCTCAGGAAAAGTATTATTAAAGAGTTATCTGATAGAGAAGAGTTAACAGATTGGAAAGCATGGGTCTTAAGAATCAATGATAAGGAGGAAGTTGATTAAAAACGTAGGTTAATTAATTATTATTATTTAAGATTTTATTTATTTGAGAGAGAGAGTGAGACAGAGAGCATGAGCAGGGTAAGGGCCAGAGGTAGAAGCAGAATCCCTGCTGAGCAGGGAGCCTGATGCAAGGGCTCTATCCCAGGACCCCAGTATCATGACCTGAGCCAAAGACAGACTGTTAACCAACCGAGTAATCCAGGTGCTCTTATTTTATTTATTTATTATTATTTATTTTTAAAGATCTTTTCATTTATTTTAAAGAGAGAGCACACACATACACACACATGACAATTAGGGAAAGGGCAGAAGAAGAGGTAAAGAGAATCCTTAAGCAGACTCCCTGCTGAGCGTATAGCCTGACAGGGGCCCTATCTCATTTCTGGTGCAGCATGTAAAAAGCTTAGAAGGCACCACTCCCTCCTAGAAAAAAGTAAACATCTGGACAAATTATAAAATAGCCCCATCAAAGAAGTGAGGTCACAGGACAAGCCACTGCCCTGAATTCAGAGACAGACAGGTGAATTCAAATAATAACAGTGTACTGGAGCTGAAACCTCCAAGAGAACCATTCTCAACATAAGAAAACCTGAACTATATTTGACAAATTTCTGGAGACATAGTGGGAGGTTAATCTGAAGATTAAAGACTCCAGGGGAGCTCAGTCACTGGGGGGCCCTGCAATATTGTGAGTTTTACCTCCAGGAGCTTGGGACCAGCTTGTCATAAAATATATCAGAAAAATGTCTGCATATAGCAAAGTGAGTTGTTCTTTAACAACTTTGAAATACATCAGAATATTCTGTTCTAAACAAGGCCTGCCCTCAATAGAAACTCTTTTTTTTTTTTTTTTTTTAACAGAACCTAAACCACTGGGGTTTTACCAGAGCTTAACTGACCTCAAAAGGTCAATGCCCAACTCTAGCCCCTTCTAGCCATCCAGTCCTATCTGAAGGGGACTGGGGAACTAAGAAGCACTTGTGATGTTTACATCTTCAATGCATAGGTTCACCTGAAGTCAGAGAGCTGACCTCCGGACACTGAAATGCTTGTGCTTCCCCTCCCCTCACTTCATTTTACCAAAGTCCTGTTTATAGCAGTTCCCTTCAACCAGTGGTTCAAGTCTGGCTGTCAAGTAAAAAATCACAAGGTACACTAAAGACAAAACACACACACACACACACACACACACTTTGAAAAGACCACAAATATCAGAACGAGATTCAGAAATAACAGGAATATGGGACTAACAGACCAAGAATTTAACATCTTAAAAGCTCTAATCAGTAAAGTACACAGCATATAAAACAGATGGGCAATGTAAACAAAGAGAAGACAATTCTGAGAAAATATCAAAAAGAAATGCTAGAGACCAAAAATGGGAACAGGAATGAAAAATGTCTCTGATAGATTAATTAGTAGACTGAGCATGGCTGAGGGGGGAAAAAAAATATCTGAACTTCAAGACGTGTGAATAGAAACTTCCAAAATGGAAAAACAAAAAGGAAAAAACACTGAAAGAAAAAAAAAGGAACAGAATATCTGAGAACTGTGAGGTGACTGCAAAAGGTATAACATATGTGTAATGGGAATACTAAAAGGAGAACAAAAAAAGAACAGAAAAAAAAATATTTGAAGCAATAATGACTGAGAATTTCCCTTAAATTAAATCAGACACCACACCACAGATCTAGGATGCTCAGAAAACACCAATCAGTATAAACTCCAACAAAAACTACAGCTAGGCGTATTGCATTCAAACTGGGAAAAAATCAAAGATAAAGAAAAAAATCCTGAAAGAAGCAAGAAGAACAAAATCACTTTACCTGTCGAAGAACAAGGATAAGAGTTACATCTGCCTTCTCTTCAGAAAGCACACAAGCAAGAAGAAACTGGCATGAAATGTTTGAAATACTGAGAGGAAAAAAAAAAAACCACCAACACCAACATAAATGTTGTATCCTCCAAAATTATATAAATAGACTTTCTTTTTTTTTTTTCATTTTTTATTAACAGATGATGTATTATTTGCCCCAGGGTACATGTCTGTGAATCATCAGGCTTACACATTTCACAGCATTTGCCATAGTACATACCCTCCCCAATGTCCATATCCCTATCCCCCCACCTCCCATCAACCCTTAGTTTGTTTCGTGAGTGTAGGAGTCTCTTACTGTTTGTCTCCTTCCCCATCCCATCTTGTTTCATTTCTCTTCCCCACCCCCCCAATCCCCTGCCCTGCCTCTCAAATTCTTCATATCAGAGTGATCATGTGATAATTGTCTTTCTCTGACTGACTTAAGAAATAGACTTTCTTAAACAAAAACTAGGAAAATGTGTTGCCAATGGAGAAGAACAATGATGTAGATGTGAACTTAGATCTATATAAAGAGCGAGCACTGGAGAAGGAATAATTGAGGGTAAAAGGAACCTTACTATTTTTCATACTTTCAATTGGTTTAACAGACAACAATTTGTTTAAAATAGTAACAACAGGTGTGCCTGGGTGGCCCAGTTGGTTAAGTGTCATAATCCCAGGATCCTGGAATGGAGCTGGCGTTGGGCTCGCTGCTCATAGAGGAACCTGCTTTTCCCTCTCCCTCTGCCTGCCACTCTACCTACTTGTGATCTCTCTTGCTCTCTCAAAAACAAATAAATAAAATCTTAAAAAAAATAATAACATATTCAATGATGTATACTTTTGTGTGTGTGTAAAGCATACACATACTTTATGAATACCTATGTATAATGAATGACAGCAATGATACAAGGAATATGAGTGAAGAATTAGAAATATTTTGCAATTATAAGGTACTTTTACTATCTGTGATACAGTATAGTGTTATTTGAAAGTGGACTTAAAGTAGTTGTAAGTGCATGTTTCAAAGTCTAGGACGACCATTAACAAGTAAAAAAAAAGGAATCTTATAAAACGTTTAATTAAAACCACAAATGCAGAAAACATGTGGAAGACAAAAACAAAAAGCAATAACAAAGGCCAAAAATAGAAAATAGTAACAAATATGGTAGATACTGATTCAACTGTATCAGTAATCACTTTGAATGTCAATGGTCTGAATTCATCTATTAAAAGATAGAGATTATCAGAGTGGACCAAAAAACAAGACCCAACAATATATTGTCTATAAGTAACCCACTTTAAAGACATATGTAGTTCAAAAGTAAAGAGATGGAGAAAGATATGCTATGCTAATGCTCATCGGAAGAAAGCAGGAGAATCTGCTTTAGAACTCATAGTAATGAAACTCCAAGAATAAAAAGAGGAATTACATAATGATAAATGGGTCAATTTTCCAAGAAGACATGGTAATTCTTTATGTGTTATCCACCTGTAAACAGTGTCAGAAAGAGAAAGAGATGAATCTGCTATTAAAGTTGGAGACGTCAATGTCCCTTTATCAGATATGGACAGGCAGAAGATCAGTAAGAACATAGTAGAACTTGAACTGCCATAAATCAACTGGATATAATGGGCATGTATCAACTATTTCACCCAACAACAGAAGAATATACATTCTTCTCATATTCATATGGAACATTCACCAAGATAGACATTTTGGACCATAAAACACACCTTCGCAAATTTAGAAGGATGGAAAGTATACAGTGTCTACTCTCAGACCACAGTGGAATTAAAGTAGAAATAAGTAACAACAAGATACTTGGAAAATCCCCAAATACTTACAGATTAAATAATACAGCTCTAAATAACACGAGTCAAAGAGAAATTTAAAAAATAGTTTGAACTAAATGAAATTGAAAATAAAACATCAACATGTGTGGGATGCAGAAAAAGCAGTGCTTAGAGGGAAATATATAGCTCTCAATGCATATATTGAAAAAGAAGAAATGTCTAAAATTAATCATCTAAGCCTCCACCGTAGAACACTAGAAAAAAGAAATAGGAGAAAAGAAATAATAAAAATTAGAGCCAAGATCAATGAAATCAGTAGAGAAAATCAACAAAACCAAAACTGGTTCTATGAAAAAAAATCAATAAAATCAATAAGCTCAGCAAACTAAAAAAAAAAAAAAAAGATGAAAAGACACAAATCACTAACATCAGAAATGAAGGAAAGGACATCACTACAGAGCCCAAGGATATCAAAGGAGAAAAATGTAATATTATAAACAACTCTAGGCCCACAATTTGGAAGCGCTAGATGAAAAGGACCAATTCCTTGAAAAACACAACCTAAAAATCACACAAGAAGAAATGGACAATCTAAATAGACCCATAACTAGTAAAGAAATTGAGTTGATAATAACCTCTCAGAACAAAAAACACTAGACCCAGATGGGTTCCCTGGTGGATTCTATCTAACATCTAGGGAAACAATTATACCAATTCTCTACAATCTCTTCTAAAAGATAGAATCAAAGAGAATACTTCCTAACCCATTCTTTGAGGCCAACATTATCCTATTACTGAAATGGGATGTTGAGACAAGGAATATTTTCATAACCTGCTAAATGTCACAGAGCTGAAAAGTGATAGAACCAGAATTAGAACTTGGATTCATCCAGTTTCAAACTCCATTTTTTGTCAGGATTCTTAGCTGCATCACAGTCAGATTTGGATCTTCAGGCATTGTTTTTCTAGCCCTTTGCTTTCTGACTATGGAACCTGTGTGCCCATGAAGCTAACCGTTCTTTTACTTCCCTTGATCTGTCATCTTGACGGGGGCTTGAAAACTAACTCTGGCTGTCCATATTCCTTATCTCACTTTCTGTGTTCTGTCTCTGCTCCCAAATTCATCTCCACATTTGCCTTTAAATATTATCATTTGTGGGGAGGGCACCTGGGTGGTTCAGTCAATTCAGCCTCAGACTCTTGATTTTGGCTCAGGTCATGATCAGTTCCTGGGATGGGCCCATGACAGGCTCCATGCTCAAAGAGGTGTCTGCTTGAGATTCTTTCTCTCTGCCTCTCCCCCTGCTCACATGCTCTCTGTCTCTGTCTCTCTCTAAAAATGAATAAATCTTTTAAAAAATTGCCATTTTAAAAAATTCTTAATTGTGATAAGCCTGACACTAAATCAAGGTGAATTTTTTGGGTTTTTTTTCCCCAAAATTTTGCAAATTTGCAAGATGACTAGCCAGAATTAAGAGTATATTCTGTGAGCGTGCCTGGGTGGCTCAGTTGGTTAAGCGACTGCCTTCGGCTCAGGTCATGATCCCGGAGTCACGGGATTGAGTCCCATATCAGACTCCCGGCTCTGCGGGAAGTCTGCTTCTCCCTCTGACCTTCTCCCCTCTCATTCTCAGTCTCTCTCTCTAATAAATAAATAAAAAATCTTTAAAAAAAAAAGTATATTCTGTGACCATTCACTAAAGTTTTGTAGTATGGAAGTGAAATTTTATTCTATTATAATATTCAGGCTCAAATAGGGAAAATTTTACCTTATTTGCCTCTGTAGTTCATGGCAATAATTTTAGTAAGTTGTTGGAAACAAATGCTATGAAAAACAGAATTTTGACATAAATATAGTACCATCCTAAGAGTGGTATATGTACAGTACCTCTAAATTCAGTTAAGAGATGCAAAACAGGGGGAGAAATGTAAATTATTTTATTTGGCACCTTTGCCAGTATGTACTAGAGTCAATTTTAATATGTCTGTTATTGTGGAAAAATATTTTCTTAGGTTAGATGTGTTATTCCTGTTAGAGGATTTTTGATCCCTTAGTGCCCCTGGTTCTTGGCCGTGCCATTTCAGAGAGTGAAGGAAGAGGTTGACCGGACAAAGAGTGGTGGGCAGCAAAGCAAAGTTTACTGAGCAATAGTGGAAAGCTCCCAGAGAGGGAGGGGACCCAAGAATATTGCCATCCAAATCTAGGGGATTTTATAAGCTCTTTCAAAGAACTGTCTTGAGCATCCTGAGTGTGGGCCCCCTGTGAATTGGCCGCTAAGGTATGCCTATCAGGACTTTGATCGTGTACCTGTCTACTTACTGGGTTATTGTTCACATGTTGCTGGTCTTTTGGGCTGACATCCGGAGACTAACTGCCTCAACTTGTGATAGTGACCAGTGTTTTATGGTTAATTGTTTTGTTTCAGGATGTTTTGCAAAAGTCACTCTTGCAGAGGCTGCTAGACAGCATGCTCTTGTGGTGTCGTGTAAGCTGTAAAACGGGATCCTAGTGTGGTTTTGTCTTAACTGTCCCAGCTCCCCGTTTTCTTGCTGGGGACCCTGGCCCTGACTACCTAAGTGTCCACTTAGCCTCTGTGTTCTGATTGTCGTAGTGGTGGTGGTTATATGATTGTATGTCAAAATTCATTAACTTTACCCTAAAAAGAGTGAATTTTTCTACTAATTATATCTCAATAAACCTGAAAAGAAAGAGGAAGAAGGGAAGGAGGAAGAAGAGTAGGAGAAGGAAGAAGGAGGATAGGAAGGAAAAACAAATGAAGAATGAGCTGTGTGAAAGAGTTGTTTGAGAACAAGGCCTCCATGGTCCTGGGATTTGTGTTGATCAGGACCTGGTCTTAAGTAAGATCAGCCTTTCTTCTCTGGCGTTGGTGATGAAGGATTCTTCCCACCCATCTAATCACTCCCTTCTGATCCTTAGGATGGAGCCCAGCTTCAACCATGTATATGAAATATAAGGAACAAAACAAAACATGTGAGAAAATAGAACAACAATAAAGACATCGCATCTCCAAGATGTGATAGCATAGCTGAATGTGAAACTAGTAGGGTTGTGTTGCAAATGTGGCCATTTCTCCAAAAAGCTGTTCTGGAAAAGGAAAGTTGACAAGCTAGAAAGGGGGCGTTAAAATTAAAAAGGAACTGGGCACCTGGGTGGCTCAGTTGGTTGAGCGACTGCCTTTGGCTCAGGTCATAATCCTAGAGTTCCGGGATCGAGTCCCACATCGAGTCCCACATCGGGCTCCCGGCTCCGCAGGGAGTCTGCTTCTTCCTCTGACCCTCTCTCCTCTCATGCTCTCTCTCACTTTCTCTGTCTCTCAAATAAATAAATAAATAAATAAAAATCTTTAAAGAAAAAAAATTAAAAAGGAACTAAACGATGTAAATTACTCTATAAGTTCATTTTGATTTCTAGAATTTTTTTGTTTTTGTTTTTGTTTTTCTTTGACTTTATCCCATTTCTGTGGTTAAAAAATATATATGTTGGTGGAGGCAATAGGCTACATGTTTTTTAATATGATTTTGAAATGACAATGCAGATCAAATTTTAAAAAGCACAGTCCAAAACACATACAAAATAATTTAAAAGGATTCCACAATTCATGTCTTTTCCTGAATGATATTTTAAGGGGTTCCAAGTCATAATGACTAACAGTTTTTCTTGGGTCTGCTCCTACCTTACCCCCATAACTCCATGGACCCTATGTCTCACTGAAACCTAAGGTATTTCTCCCCATTCATCACGGCGTACTTTGCACTTTGCCTTTAGGCAGAAGTGCTGTCCTCTCACCATGATTTACAGAGTCCTGACTTTGGCTCCATTGGGATTATTCTCCTTTTATGTCTTTGGTTTTCTTTTGAGAATTCCTCTTGGGCATCTTTAGTTCATTTCACCCCTCCCCACAGCAATTCTGCATTTTCTGAGGAGGGATTTCTCAAAGGTTATAGGGTATAGAAAGTGAAGCCACTTCCTGAGTGGCCAAGTTTCAAAATGATGTTCTTAAAAAAGAAACACAATGTGATAATCAAAAACCTTTTCCAATTAACTTCCTGAATTTTATTTACTCTAAGACACACATTTCCTTACCCTCATACATCTCTTGAAATCAATTAATAGTGTGTCATAGTTCAGAGAGCAGCATTTACTTTTCTTCATGATATATGATATTATATCTTTTAATCAGAGGCCAGTCAGATTTGATGCAATTCTGTAAACACCAAATTAATGAAGTTTTCCAAACAGTCAGAAGATACTGTGCAACCTAGAACAAGCAACCTGAAATATCTCTTCCTATATTCCACTCACTCTTCTGTCTCCTTGCGATCCTCTTTTCCCAGGCCTGTCCATCATTTCCTTTTTCTCCGAATGCTTTCTTTGTTATATATAAAGAGACTTAAAAAAAAAAAAAACACCAAAAAAAAAACAACTGTAGTATTTAAGCCCAAGCAGCATAACTGGTAAGGGAAGAGAAGAAACCAAGAAATCAAAGTTCACTTTTAATAGGCATAGGTAGGCTTCTAGCACTTTATATTAGTAATTTTACCTTATCACATTTATTGGGAGGAGCCTTATGAAGCAGGACATGTAATATCTCTATACTAGTTTTTTCACTTATAAAATACTAACATAATTCACAAGGTTCATCATAACAACATCACTGATTCATTTCTCTGAATGCCTGAAATAGAGTAGCTCTATAAAGACTGTGAACAGTTCTCTTTATTCATTCATTCCTTGACAGACGCTGGTTGTTTCCATACCTTGCCCATTATGAAAAATGTTGCTATGAGCATGAGAGTGCAAATACCTCTTTGGGATAAAGATTGCATTTCCTTTGGATATGTATCCAGCAATGGAATTACGGGATCATATGGTAGCTCTATTTTTAAATTTTTGTGGAACCTGCATACTGTTTTCCACAGTGGCTGCACCAGTTTGCATTCCCACCAACAGTGCACGAGGGTTCCCCTTTCTCCACATTCTCGCCAACATTTGTCATCATCACTTGTCTTTTTGGTATCAGACAATCTAACAGGTGTGAGGTGATATCTCATTGTGGTTTTGATTTGCATTTCCCTGATGATAAGTGATGTTGAGCATCTTTTTGCATTCTTGTTAGCCATTTATATGTCCTCTTTAGAAAAATTTCTATTTGGGCCCTTTGCCTATTTTTAAATTGGGTACCACTGGGTATTATTCAATCTTAAAAAAGAAGGAATTCATGTCACTTTCAAAAACATGGATGAACCTGTAGGATACTAGAGCATACTACATACATAGCATACTATGTTAAGCCAAACAGAGAAAGACAAATACTCTGTGGTATTATGTAATCATATATATGTAGTCATATACTGTGTAGTTGAATTTATAGAAACAGAGAGTGGAGTGGAGGTTTCCAGGGCCTAAGGAGTTGGAAAAATAGGGAGAGGCTGGTAAAAGTGTACAAACTTTCAGTTATGTGATAAGATCTGAGGATCTAATGTATAACACAGTATACATACTAAGAGAGTAGAACCCAAATGTTCTCTCTCACACAAAGGTAAACATGTGAGGTGTTGGGTGTATTATTTAACTCAATGTGGGAAATCTCTTCACAATGTATACATATATCAAATCATCACATCGAACCCTTTTAATGCCTTACAATTTAATTTGTTGATTGTATCTCAATAAACCTGGGGAGAAAAAGACAATAGCATTACTTTGGCTAGATCATAGAGGGTGAGAAGAGTCAGGGTACTTCCTTGTAATTAAAAGCTTCCTCAGAAACTACACTTGTTTTAAATTTTGGCATGAGAGACATGATTGCATTGAGAAGAAGATCAGCCTTCGGTCATTATTTTTTGGGAGATATCTATTCTAATGGAATAAGTTAAAGGAATGTATACCAATGTATATCTCAGTGAATAACTGGGCCAGAGGAGAGCATATTTATCATAGGTTCATAACAAATGACTTATATCCTCTTTTATCCCATAAGGCTGCGAGGCTCCCCGTTTGGGGAATTTATAATTTATGTCAAAGAGGTAAAGAATAATGGTTTTGTTTTCATAGGTTCATTTCCTTCCTTTTAAACTAAAGAAATTATAACACCACCGTGAGATTTGCTACTTCAGCATTACTGCCATTATGATAAATATGAACATATATATTTGCTCTATTTATTGGTTAAAAATGTTAAATGGCATTTATACTAAAGTAGACTAACATGACTGTTTGCTAAGTTATGTATTAATGGTAGATATTTAGACACAGAGGCCTTGCAAGTTACCTATTATGTTCTATAATGGCCCCAAGTTCCTAAGAAATGGTCTTTCCAATCTCATACATTTTTTTCTGACATCTTATGTCTGTCTAGAATTTCAGTTATATTAAAATTGGAGGGATAATTGATAATTATTAAGTAGATACCTCCTGAGGTTAAACATTATTTCAGGAACAAATTTCACTATCAGATAGTTTTAGATTTAATACTGTCAGTGTTTTGGCATCTTATACTGAAAAATTTACTGCATAGCACTAGAGCTGGGGACGTTTGAACTTATAGATAGGTATATGATGATGCCACTAGGCAGTCTATAATTTTGACGAATAGAAGGATTCTTTTTTTTTTAAAAAAAGATTTTATTTATTTATTTGACAAAGAGAGAGAGAGATCACAAGTAAGCAGATAGGCAGGCAAAGAGAGGGGGCGGGGGGGGGGGGTGGGAAGCAGGTTCCCTGCTAAGCAGAGAGCTCAATATCAGGAATTTGAGATCATGACCTGAGCCGAAGGCAGAGGCTTTAACCCACTGAGCTACCTAGGTGCCCCAAATAGAAGGATTCTTATTCCTTCAGTAAATGATACATTTTTTTCTTCTGCATACTAGAACTTTTGTTACTGTATGTATTCTGGTTTCATCAGATCTTTTTTCATTTTTTGTGTCTATGTGTTCTTTTCTGAAATAATTTTGGTCTTTTGATATGTGGCTTGTTTTTTCCTCATATTGTAATACTTTGTTTATGTTTTTGCCATTTAAATACTTATAATTTTTATATTTATGATCTTTATTTAGTTGTATGTATGTGGTTCTTGGGGTGTTATCGTGTTGTTTCCTATGTGAGATCAGTTTTAGCTAACTACAAGGTTTTGGTTGAAAGTGTTTCCCTTATAAAAAAAATTATTTGTTTTTACCAATTAATTAAGGCTGGGACCACTTTTTTACTGTTAATTTTGGTGTATAATTCCCTGCTGTAAGGATAAAGTCTTTATGTTGATGGTAGCACATATTGGAACCACAAACTTTTTGATAGCTCTAAGACCATGAATTCTCAAGACAGACCATATTATTCCCACCAAAATTGCAAGCCAATATAATCAAGTTTCCCTGTTGTCTGTATCTCCGGGACAGTGGCCAGCTGTGCTGGTGTATCTTTTCAACAAAGTTGCAGTCATCAAAACCCTGGCTTTACGTGGATGATGTAAGTGTCAACTTACCTTACGTAGGTCCAAGTATTCTTCTGTTCCTGATGGGCTTTCAGACTCTCTTTGGTTATCAAGACCTGGAATCTTCCCAAGAAACCTCTTGGTCAACCCATTTTGCTAATCCTCTTTTGGTTTTTTACCCCAGTAGTTTTCCTTTAAGTTTGTGGGAGCTTAATATGCTTCTTAATGTTTGTTATATTTATTCATATTTTCTCTTTGCTCTGTAATTAAAGTTATACAGTATAACACATCATCATAAGTAAGAATGTATCATTTATTAAGCATATTCTAATATTATTCTTACATATTTAGCTTTTAATAGACTAATGTTCCCATTAGTCATCTCATTTTTTAAAATATAACCCTTTCTGATTCCAGGAAATATGTACACTATTATTCTATGGTAGAGATTATTTTTTTCTTTTTATTTGTAGTAAAACTCGAGTCCATTAAAAAATGTAGCATCTGTGGATGTGATTGCTTCATCCACAGACATAACAAAAGGAGTAGAGCCTTAATAAACATGAAAATTGAGTTTCTTAATTAACATGCTACATTTGGATGATTGGAAATTTATATGCTGTCTGATTTAAAACCTTTTCTTCATCTGAAATTCAGAGAAGCACATTTATACACAAATTCTGTGTAATGACTCAATATGTCTTTGACATTTTTTTTAGAAATGCCACCCAAATTATTAATGCTAAGTATATTACTGCTGAAAGAAAAGTTAAGAACATGTTGAATATCAAGATCCCAATGCTCTAAATAGTATGGAATGGGCTATTCTTTGTAATTGCTATGAAAACCAAATTGGTAAAAGAATCTATTCAGAGACTGTCATAGTGTTGTTTTCTTTCTGGCCATATTCCATGATCATGCTATCCATTACCATAGCTATTTTATCAGAGGTAAATGTGCCAAATTAAGAATGACTGAGATTCAGGGACAAGAAGGGCCCACTGAGATTCACAGACCATACCCTGCTGTAAGCACAGTATTAGTAGCAAAGGCAAGGGAAGAGAGTGGTGTGTGAGGGATAATAGGTGGAGGCTCAAGTGGACACATCTGTATCAGATTTAGTAACATGGACGATAATTGGCTGTCCTTGCATCGTCCAGGCAAAGCCAATCAGAGTTGGCAACATCTAGTAGAGCTCCAGTTCAGATTTCAGACTTTGAAAAGGCTGAGGAAAAGGTAAGAAGCAGTAATGTTACTTCTAGGTTATGGCTATCACTTGCAAGGGAATCAAAGCAGTACTAAATAAAGGTCAAAACACAACTGACTAGAATCAATCTGCCCAAGCACTGGGATAAAAATTTTGATGGAAGGTTCCCTAATGTAAGGTTAAAATCTTTATATTCCCTATGTTAAGGGCCAAGTTCATTACAAAAACCAAGATAAATCTGAGTCTTTAGATGTGTGTCCATAGATGGGGAGAGAGTGAGAGACAAAGGCAGGTCTGTGTTAATAGAGATAAATACATTGAAAGGGGTCAGAGAAGTTAATTAGACAAGACACTGGATTAGTAGATTTTGCTTGTTGATGTATAATCATAAGCATTTCAGTACATGTAGTGCTTATAATAGTGTGGTCGGTTCATTCAGTTTATTTCACTTACTGTTAGAAGAGGAAATATCTGTTAATTCATTAGCATGATAATTGAGGCAAAGCAGAGATGGATTCATTTATAGGGTGAAATATGTTTTGAGTAACAGCTATAGCTCACTCTTATGTGTTAAAGAAAAATGTGGTTAGTATTATTAGATAATAGAGTCTTAAATAAATGGAATGTACTTTCATTAACAATTCCTCAAGTTTTTAATTAGTGCCTGTTTATAGAGGCTGGTTTTATGTTTTATATGTTAATGCTATAAAAACGCCTGTTTTTTTCTTCATTCTATTGCACAATTTATGCTTCTTGAGATTCTGCCACAATTGTCTTTGTTTCTTGTAATTGTTTTAAATTTATATATGAAGCCAAAGTTGTATAATGGAACTTGAGTTTGAAAAGTTATACTGGAAGTTTCTGGAAAGTCTTCCATCCCACAGATATAAGTAAACAATTAACAATCAATTTTAAAATAAATGAAGGCATCAACTCTACATGTATTTTAAAAGAAACATGGTTTCGGGGGTGCCTGGGTGGCTCAGTGGGTTAAGTGTCTGCCTTCAGCTCAGTCATGATCTCGGGGTCCTAGGATTGAGTTCCATGTTGGACTGACTCCCTGCTCAAGGGGAGTCTGCATCTCCCTCCCCCTTTGCCAGCTGTCCCTGCTGGTGCTCTCTCTTTCTCTTTCTCACATAAATAAAGAAATAAAATCTTAACAAAACAAAATATGGTTTCTGTATCATGTACCCAATGTCTCATTCTCAATAGGAGACAGAAATCTCTTTATATGCATGAACCATTGTTGTATTGTTTCTCTCTTTTCCCATTAGTTATGAGCTGAAATAAGCATGTTAACTCAATACATAATAATCAAAAAGGATATTGTCATTTCTATTATTAGTTAAACCCTCATTTTTTTAAAAGATTTATTTATTTATTTGAGAGAAAGAGAGAGAGAGAGCATGCATGAGCAGAGGGCTGGGGCATTGGGCAGAAGGAGAGGGAGAGAGAGCAGATTCCCTGCTAAGCATGGAAGCCCACGTGGGGCTCAATCTCACAACCCTGATATCATGATCTCAGCCAAAATCAGTCGGATGCTTAACCAATTGAATAAACCAGGTGGTGCCCCATCAAAGCCTCATTTTTATTAATTGTGTTTCTTGATAGGAGAGGCAGATCTATGATGTGGGAAAAAATCGAGAATGGAAATCCCTATGTTCTCTTTTGACTTGGTCTGGACATTTAGGGTGTCCAACAACTTCTATCTGCTAGGTCCTTGGCTATCTTTAGCTTTTTTACTGTCCTTTTGAAAATAATACTGTTCTATTTTGACTGATTCATGCAAAGAAAGTTTAAAGAAAAAATGACATATTCGTGATATGTGGCTTTTAATGTCAATCCCCCAATATCTAATGTGAAATCCTGATTATTTTTCACATTTAGTAGAGATGTAGATGTGTGAAAAATGCCAAAGAAAATGTCCCACATGGTTTTTCCACTTAGTTTTGGTGTCTATTATTTATTTTACCCTTAAAAGATAATAATTGTAGAAAATTGTATTATGCTTTCTAATTATTTTCTATGGAAAAAATATATTTTATGAGAAAATTTGTGCCAATTTGAAGCATAATGCACAAAATAACTTTAAGAACTCAACTTAGTAAATTGAAAGATGGCCTTCCTCTACTTTGTATCACTGTGGAAGAATACTTCCAAAAAAATAAGGATTGGACTTGTCTTTGGACTTTATTTTTTTTAAGATTTTATTTATTTATTTGAAAGAGAGAGAGAGAGAGAGCAAGCAGGGGGAGCGACAGGCAGAGGGAGAGGGAAAAGCAGGGAGACCCCCACTGAGCAGGGAGACCTTGATCCTAGGACCCAGGGACCATGACCTGAGACAAAGGCAGATGCTTAACAGCTTAATGGACTAAGCCACTCAGATGCCCCAGTCTTTGGTTTTTAAAATAAGCAACTGTGTTTCAGGTCAATGATTTGAATCTCAATGAATTAAGTTTAAAAAAAGCTTTCAAATCCTCAGTTTTCAAGTAATGGATGTGCAGAAACAGTCTGTTGAAGGGCAAATTTGTTTTGAAACAACGGGCTTTTCTTCTCTTTGTGGTTTGAATTATTTTGGAAGTTTCGTGTTTGAGAAACCTGGAGACCGACTAGCAGAATATCTTTCCTCCTCAAGAATGTCACATGCCCATATGTAGTTATGTAATTTATATAAAATGTGTGAGTTGCCTCTCTTCTTCACCCTCTCCTCCCATGAGAGGGTAGAGGGAGGTAGCAGCATCCAGTGTAATTAGATCTTTCTGGTAGATCCCTCTCAGATGATGTTTAAGGCTTGACTGATTGGGCTGACTACTCCAACATGTAGTTAACACTTTGGTCCTAACCAAAATGGATAAAATGTCCTACTCATGAAGGGATTATGCTCAGTGTCCTCCTTAGTAAGTACTACTCTTTAATAAAGGTTAAACTATGAAAGTAAGACTTAACTGCTTGTAACCTTAGAATGACGGTTTAGAATCTTTGTGACATTGCTCACAAAGTCCTTTTTAGCTATCCCCAGCCTCCACCCGCATACATGATGACAACTGGAATCTTTCAAAAGAGAGGAAAGGAGAAACTACTTTCATTCTGACTTACAGGACTTTTGAGTGGAAATTCAGTCTCATTCACCCTTGATCCTAGAGTATTCATGCAAACCCATTGCCCTTTTTGAAGTTTGTCCTCTTTAAAGATGATTTTTGCATGGCAGGCTTTGAGTTATGTGGGTTGCAAATCATGCATAGGGAATTTGTAAGGTGTTTTTGTATATAGTTGTTGACACAATCACATACATTAATGAACAGATAGATTGTGCAGAATTGTGAAAGATGTTTTAGTCATCAAAATGGCATTATCTAATCATTGCTAATAACTATTAAAAATATGAATAAAGGCATATCTATCTCTTACACCACATCCTTATTACCAAACACAAGATTTTCCATCCTTGACAAGGAAAGGATAGTCAATGAGTCAATATTTCTCATTTTTACTATTCCAGACCCTAAAATATGACCAATCTCATTTATTCTTCTTCATTCTTTTCCTTGCTTCCTGCCTTCTTGAATTTAACAAAGATTGCTCAATTAGCTAATAAATATAAAACACTGTATTTGACATTAAAGAAATATAAAAACAAACATAAAACGAATCTGTTCTATAATAATGTATACTCTTATCATGAGAAAAATATATATGTGTGTAGCCAAAATAGGACATGGAGTAGATTAAATAAAATTTAAGCAAGATTTAGGAAAGCATTTATTAGGTGGCTTGTGAGCTCTTTTCTCTCCATCATGGAAAACAACTATGCTTCCTCAACTTGTGCAGTTATCTCACGTCAGTCCTGTGACAAATGTCCACCTCTACATTTGTGAGTTTCTCATTCATGTTCCTCTGACATGGCCTGGACCTCCAGAAGCCCTATTGTTTTAAGCACCAACTCAAAACTCTGTTTCTGTGTCATTTTTCTTAACTCTGCCAATCGTAGTAATCTCTTCCTCTTTTCAACAACTATTAATTGTTTTTAGTATCACTCTGTTCTGTATTATTTTATCTTTTATGTATAGACTCCATCTTTACAATTGATGATTAATTAAGTACAAGAAGAAATAATACCTTCTGCTTCCCTGTAACCCCAATTTTTGCCTTGCAAATTTTTAACAATAGAAGAGATTTGAACAATGGAAAATAGAATCAAGAATACAGAAAGGATGTCATGATAAATTATGCTCCCTCTTCCCATTCCATTGGTAACAGAAATGCCTGGCTCACAGATTTCAGATTCCATTGTCATGCATGTGATGCTGTTTTATTTTACACACAATTTTTAAATGGATGCATAATAAGCAAATCTAAAAGTTTAGCAACCTGTCACCAGGTGGTGACAAAGTCACAGTGGTGCATAGTTCAAGCAATTCCAGAGGGTAAATCGCAAACATACTTGAACATGTATCAACATTACACAAACATATACACATGTAATTTCAGATTCTTTTCTAACTACTTTCTGTTCTAAATTCTGGAAGTATGCAAGGATCCTAAACTCAGGTTGGAAGCAAGACTGTCTTCTATTCCTACAAAGCCAGTTTTGTGTATGTGCTCTTTCCCGCCCTCCTGAGGCACATAATTCATATAGGTATCATTTTGTCTTATTTGGCTGCCAGGGAGACCTGAACATGTCAAAAGCTTGTCCTCTATTTTTCCTCTCAGTTTAAAATTACTAATACATGCTTGATTCTTATTAAAACTCTCCTTTTTTTTTCTTTTTCCTTTAAATGCCAGAAAGAGAAAAGATTAAACAAGATACAACAAATCATTCAAATTTTCAAACAATTTAAAACTCTACAGCCACTACTTACCAATTAAGAGGAGAAATTTAGTCTCTCAGCCAGGGCCCCTTACCCTGATTTTGTCTTAGTCTTTCAGACTTACCTCCTACATGGCAATATATATGCCAGTTAAATATGGCTCCAGTTGCTGCCCTCCAAAATGAACCCATATTTTCCAGACCCCATACATTTATCGTGCCTATATATTCCATGCTTTTACTGATAGTCGGAATCTCACTGTCATTTCATGTACAACTCAGATGTTACCACCAACAGGTAGCCTTCCCTAATGCCCACTACTGTTTGAGATTCTTTCCTCACCTGAATGCTTACATTGGTTTGTGCATTTCTTACAGCACTTACATACGTCCCAGTATTGTAATTATTTTTATAGTCCTGTTTCATTTTGTATTAAACTGAAAGCATTTTATATCATAGACCAAGCTAATTATCTCTGTTTCCCTTATTCCGGTAGAAGTCACTACATCTGCACCTGTCTTCCACCTGTTCATCAAACAAGAACCCGTTGATCTAGTATAAACAGGATTTAATATATAATATATGGTATCACTTAGCTTTTGAATTTCCTTGAGTTATAGACACAGATTTTAAAAGAAACAGAATGAGCAGCTGGAAAAGAAATTAGAAAAGCCTTTCTTATGTGCACACACACAGTGTTAAGCTGCATCTATTCAGATACAATGACAGACATTTTGGGGCAACTATTTTTATATTTCTTAAAAGTCTCATACTGAGCAGGAGAACAAAAGGAGAAAAGAGGGTTTTTTGTTTTGTTTTTTGTTTTGTTTTGTTTTGTTTTGTTTTTAGGTTAATCAGGACTATCTAGTGATTTTTGTGATAGGAATTTAGAGAATATTGTGTGAATGACCAGAAAACAAAAGGAAAGGACCATGAAAGAAAATTCGGAAGGAAAACAAAAGCAAAAATAGTAAGGAAGCACTAACATGACAGGCTAGATGGAATAATGGAAAAAAAATAGAAATAAATTAATAAGTGAAGTAAATTACTAAGGCTAAGCTCAAGAAACTTGAATTCTATGTGAAAGACAGGTGGGTGCTAGTAGAATGAATTAGAGAAAAAATTACATGAATTGAGTGGGAGAAATGTGTGATTTTACGGTAGAGCATTTTAAGGAATGAAAAGAGAAAAAAATCATATTCAGCTACAAAAAATAAAATTCCCTTAATAAAAAAGTGAATAATCAATAGAGAGAATGATTCATTGCAGAATGAAGGGTGGGTCTTGGACCTTGAACTGTCATTTCACCATGTTGACCTTTGTAGATTGAGGGACAAATAGGAAATGCCAACAGGGCATCACAATCAGCACAAAGGGAGGCAAAGTTATTGTAAGAGCCATGGATTTAAGCTACTATTGTGCAAAAACAGCTTTAAAGTAAGAACCATAGCACTAGGGAAACAAAATCGTAGGAATGATTAAAAAAAAAAAAGCTAAAATTGCAGGCATCCACATTGAGAAAATTTGTCAAGCCTTTGAGGACCAAAGAACACATCTATCCCATCTAGTTTTTTAAAAGTTTTTATATTGCCAAGAGTGTATTTAAGAATTTATTTTAGCAATTATATGTTGACATTAATGTTAGAATAAGACTGGTCTTTATTTCAATCACTGTTCAGTCACCTTCTGTCCTTGTGATTGTGGGCAATCACAATCATTGTCTGTGTTGGTAAAATATAAGTAGTGCTTCCTACCAATCACAGTTCTTGAAGGTTTGATGAGATGACTTAGGTAGTATCAAGCACATAGTTTAGAAGCAAGCCTTCATTAAAATCTGTACATTATGGCTTTTTGTAAATAGTGCTTTTAACTTGTGCTTTGTTAAGCAAATTTTATTTGAATATTTAACAATGTGTTAATTTATTGAATATGCTATAATCCAACTGATTTTCTCTATGACTTCTTGAGTTTAACTCAAGCTTAGAGACTAGACCTCATAAAAATATAATGGACTGGTTTATTTAGCAATCTGTTTCGTTTCCTGCAAATCTTCCCCCTGCCCCCACCGTCCCACTTTCCATCACATCTCCCACACTACCTCAGCCAATATCTCCATAAGTTAGTCAAGAATGTAGAGAGATTTTATCATTTGGGAACAAGGTGATGCCAATTGAAGAAGAATCCATCTAGGATGCAAAATGAGCAAAGCAAAATAAAACAGAAAGAGATCAACAAGCACCCATGTTCACTTTCAAGGTCTGTACATAAGATATCGCACCACAATGAATTACTTATTCTTGAAAACCTGTGGTATGTGTGCCTGTTTGAGTTCTTGTGAAAGCAGTCATGTTACCATATAAAAGTTAAGTGCTAAAAGCCTCATCATGCAGTCACCTACATGTGTGCCAATGAAACTGATGCAATGCTCATAGTTGAAGTAGTTTCTAGTTAGGCCCAACCTACTGACCCATGAAAATTACATTTGTTGAACCAAAACTTAGCAGCTGGGATGCCATCTTGTATACACTTCAGTGATTCTATGAACAATATTTACTTTCCATTAGTTTCCTTCATTCAAAATGTTCTTTTTTCCTATCTGACATATGGTAGATACTCTAGACTGTAATTAAGTAAGTTAGAGAACAGGAATTGGAAGAGCTTGAACAATTGTTTTTAATTTTATGGTCTACTTCAGAGATTTCAAATAACATGAATTCAAATGGATTTAATTCACTAAATTCCTTTGGCATCCGTTATTTGCAAGGTATACTCCTAGGTATTATGGGGCATGAAGAGATTAACAGTGATGAAATCCGTGCCTACAGTCAGCATTATAAATAGTAATAATACTATGTCATTACTAGGTAGATTCCATCAAAGGGAATATTGGAAGAATATAATATTAAAAGACTAAAGTGTAAAACTATATGATCCTAGTAATCCAAACATGTATATAAAAGTCAGCTCGTATGTGTTAAGATATCTTAGCAAATATAGAATGGAAAAGGAATTACTTAAATTAGTAGCAATCAGTATGAAAAATTTATAACACATATCACATTTAACAGTGAAGCATTAGAAACATTCTCTTTAAAAACTGGATAATAAAAAGATGCCTACTATCACCATTGCTTTCCAACATTATACTGGAGAAAAGTCCAGTTAGTACTGTAGGACAAGAAAAATCATTAAATGATGACAGCTTGAGAGGGCAGAAGCAAAGTGTCAAGTTCCCTAAAGAGGAGCATTAAGGAGATTATCAGGATTAATAATTCCTAAGAGAAGGGAGAAATGAAGTGAGATTATTACCTTGAGAGTTTCCAGGAATCAGCACAGGGAAGGGGAACTGAAGAGATCTCAGACCCTCCCTGAGTTGAAGACATAAAAGTGGGAATTAAGGTTGGCCAAGGCAGCTAGAGATTGGAAGGCATAATCACAGATGTAGAAAGAACCCCAGAGATCTGCACTGAATCAACTCCAAGTGTTCAGATAGTAATGGTGAGTGTATGTTTGTAAGGAAGCTACATTAGGATAGGATAAGAAGTATCTGAAAGGAGTAGGGTTTCGCAAAAGACTTTACACTGGATTGCAATCAAAAGTTTAGAAACCACAAAATACACAGGGCACCAGGTAGTATACTTTAAACTTGGGGGGTGGAGGGGAGGATAAAATTAGCCTTAGACTAATACCTTCTCTGATTTCATCTGAAAAAGCTTAAAAGAAAACGGCAAAAAGATCAAGCTGTTTCCAAATTATTATGTATGTCTAAGAATATTTTTAATACAAAATTATCCAGAACCCAATAATTAAAAATTCACAATGTCTGCCATATATTCAAAAAGTAACAAGCAATGAAAAGCAAAATAATATGATGCATAATGAACATAAAAATAAATCAATCAAAACAGACCCAGACTTTTTCTCATCCAACACATAATGAGCTTGGAAGTCACTACAATCCTCAAAACAAGAGAAGATCTAAATAAGATGAAAATCACTATGTCTTATTCACTAGGGAAGTGGTGTCACTAGGCAAATGTCTGCCTTCAAATTTAAGGGACAGCTGAATACAGGGAATTGCAGTTTGCTAGAGCACATGTACAGAAACAGAAGCCCACCACTAGAGCCAGTAACAGACTCCTTTTACCCAGGATATCATGTCCAGCTTTCTATAACAATTGCAAAAGATACTAAAAAGAAGATACCATTTAAAGAAACAGAGCAATCCTCAAAACCAGATTCACATATGGCAGAGATCTAGGAATTATCAGACCAAGATTTAAAAATGACTATATTTTATTTTACCTATTTTTTTTTTAGATTGGGAGAGGAGGGGGAAGGACAGAGCGAAAGAGAGAGAGAATCTTAAGCAGGCTCCATGCCCAATGTGGAGCCCAATGAAGGGCTTAATCCCACAACACTGAGATCATGACTCGAGCTAAAACCAAGAGGCAGATGCACAACCAACTGAGCCACCCAGGCACCCCAAAAAACATATGCTAAGGCATCTAGTAAAAAAGTTGTCTGACAATATATAAAAACAATGGGCAATGCAAGCAGGAAGATTGAAACTCTAAGAAAGAATCAATACAATAATGTCAATGAAGAATGCCTTTGATGTTGGGTACAACAACAAATTACAACTGAGGAAAGAATTAGTAAATTTGAAGAGAGGTCAACAGAAACTTCCAAAACTGAAATGAAAACAAAAACAAAAATTAAATAGACTGCCATGAAAATGAAGAAAATTTTACCATTAGTAACAACATAGATTAATCTGGATGGCATTATGACAAGTCAAGTATGACAGAAAGAGAAATACAAATACTTCTTTGTGTATCACTCCTTTGTGGAATTAAAAATCCAATTTCATATTAACAGAGAATAGAATAAAATAGGATAGTGGTTGCCCATCCTGGGGGGCGGGAGGGAATGGGGTGATATAGTTCAAAGAGAAAGAGTACACATTTTCATATAGAAGGAGAATAAGTTCTGAACATCTAGCATATAGCATGGAGGCTATAGTTCACAATATGGCATTGTTATTGAACAGTGCTGAGAGCAGATCATAATCATTCACACACACAAGTTATATTGACTAGGAGAAGTGATAGCTATGTTAACTATCCTGATCTTGGCAATTGTTCTACAATGTGATTGTATATTCAATCATCACATACACGCGTGTGTGTGTGTGTGTTTCAATTATTCCTCAATGAAGTTAAATTTTAAATAGATGTAACAGAATATTCAAGAATTGTGAGACAATTACAAAGAGCAAAATGTATGTCAAATGGGAATACCAGAAGGAGAAGAAAGACAGAAAAGAACAGAAGAAATATTTAAAGAACATGAGAATTTTTTTATATTAATGAGAAACATCACAATGCAGACCCGATGCTCACAGAACATCAAGCAGGATAAATAAAAAAAAAATACACTTGGGTATATCATGATTAAACTTCAGAAAATCAAAAATAAAGAGAAAATCTTTAAGAAAGTGAGGTGTAGGGGGAGTAACCCTGTACCTATAGGAAAGAAAAGAGTCGTGTTAGACTTCGCTTCAGAGATCATGCCAGCAAAAGTGAACTGAAATATTTAGGGTTGAAGAAAATAACCATTGTCAAAGCCAGAATTCTTTATCTGGTGAAATTATTCTTCAAAATGTAAGAGAAATTAAGGCTTTCTCAAACAAAAATTGAAGGGTTTGTCATTAATAGACCTACTTTGCAGGAAATGTAAAAAAAAAAATTCTTCGGAGAGAAAGAAATGATGTATGTCAGAAACTCAGATCTGTATAAAGAAAAGAAGAGCATTAGAAAAGGAGTAAATGAATATAAAATGAAATCTTTAGTTTTTTTACTCCTACTAACAGATAAAAATTTATTAAAAGTAGTAACAACAGCAATATATTCAGTAATTACAGCTTATAGGGTAAGTGAAATGGTTGGCAGCAATACTTTAACAGATAGAAGGGAGAAACTAAAAATGCTCTGTTATAAGGTAGCAATAAAATAGTATAGTGCTATCGGACAGTGGAGTTAGATTAATTATAAATGTATACTGCAAACTCTAAGACAATCACTAAAAACAGTTTTTAAAGTATAAATGATATGCTAAGAGATAAAATAGCAGCATATAAAATGCTTCACTAAAACCAGAGAAGGTAAAAAAAAAGTGGAAGACCAAAAACAAAGCAAAACAAAAACAAGCAACGAGGAAGGGCAAATAATAGAAAACAGTAACAAATATGGTAAAATAAATCCAACTATATCAATAATCACTGTAAATATGAATAGTCTGTATCAATCAAAGGACAGTTTTATCAAACATAGAGGGTTGAAAAGACCAGCTGTATGTTGTCTATAAGAACACTCTTTAAATAAAAAGACACAGATTTAAAACAGAGAGAGAGGATGATATACTTTGATAACACTAATAAAGAGTAGCTATATTCATTGCAGACCAAGCCAATTTTAACAAGGAAAATTATCAGAAAAAAGAGGGGCATTATATTGTGATAACGAAGCCAATTCTCAAAGAAACTTAATACCTAATGTGTATATGCCTAAGAAGAGAGCATCAAAATATGTGAGGCAAAAATTGGTAGGACTGCATGAGAAATGCATGAATCCACTATTATAGTTGGAGACTATAGCACCCTTCTATCAGTAATGGACATATCTAGTAGACAGAAAATCAATAAAGATACAGTTGAATAACATCAATAAACTGGACATAATGGACATCTATTAACTATTACATCCAAAAAGAGAAGAATACAAATTCTTCTCAAGCTCACATGGACCATTCATCAAGATAAAGTAACTCTGGGATATAAAACATACCATAACAAGTGGTATGTGCTCAGACCACAGTGGAATTAAGCTGGAAATCAATAACAGAAAGATAACTAGACATTTCAAAATATCTGGAGATTAAACAACTCACTTGTTAATTACTAATTAACACATGGGTCAAAGAATTTTTAAGAGAAATTTTTAAAATATTTTAGACTCAATGAAAATGAAATAGAACTTATCAAATTTGTGTGATTTGTGAAAGTGATGCTTAGAGAGAGATTTATAGCAATGTATGTATAAATTTGAAAAGAGAAAAAATCTAAAATCAATGATCTACTGATCTCATTTCTTAGGAAACTAGAAAAAGAAGAATACATTAAAGCTAAAATAAACAGAAGAAAAAAAATAAAATTAAAGTAAAAAATAATGAAATTGAAAATAAGCAACAGGGAAAATCAATACAAAAGCTTTTTTAAAAAAGGGCAATAAAATTAATGTATGTCTAGCTGTGATAACTAAGGAAAAGGGAGAATAGATGCACATTATTAATATAAGAAATGAATAAAAAGCAGCATTGCTATTAACCCTATCAAAATTGAAAGGATAATAAAGTAAAATTACAAACAACTCTATGGTCATAATTGATAATCTAGATAATGTGGTAGATAAATCTAGATAAAATCTAGACCAACTCCTTGAAAACATACAGTGTATGAAAACTCACACTGGAAGAAAAAGACCCTCTGAATAAGGCCTTTATCTATTAAAGAAGTTAAATCAATAATTAATAACCTTCCAAAAAAGAAAGGACTAGACTTAGATGGGTTCCCTGTGAATTCACCAAGCATGTGAGGAGGAAATTATACCAATTGTTTACAATCTGTTACAGAAAATAGAGACTGAGGAAATGCTTTCTAAATCATATGAGGTCAGCATTGTCCTATTACCATAACCAGATAAAGATTTTATAAGTAAACTATAGAGAAAATTAATGATCTAAGCTTCCACATTTAAGAAAGTAGGAAAAACAGCAAATCCAAAGTAAATAGAAGAAAAGGATATAACATATATAAGAAAAAATATATTGAATATTAAATAGAAAATTAATAGAAAAGTTAATAAAACAATTTATTTTTCTTTGAGATCAATAAAATTGGTAAATGTCTAGTGAGATTCATCAAGACCGAAAGAAAAAGACACATTATTACCAGTACCAGGAATGAGAAAAAGAATATCCCTACTCATTCTATAAATATTAGTATAGAGTAATAAAAAATATATTGGGTCTTCTCCCGAGTTCCTGGCACAGAGCACCTAAAACCCTTAGAGTTTCCTTAGTATAGGGTGCTAGGAGCATGTTTTGTTCTAATATTTGATTTTTGATCGTGGTATCTGATACAAGAACATCTAAAACCCTTGGACTCTTTGGAATGATAGTAGTGTTTTTTGTAAGTCAATTAGATGACTGGGGGCTGGGGGCCTCTAGATAGCTTCAAGATGGGAACTAGTCATCAGAAAGACAAAGCGATGATAAGTTTAGAACTTGCAGTCCCATCCCTATCATCCAGAGAGGGGAGTGGGGATGGTTGTTAATAATATAATCATTCATGTGTGAGGATGCCTACATAAAAGTCCCTAAACTATGGGGTTCAGACTTCTTCTGGCTTGGTGAAAACATCTACATGCTGAGCAAGTGGCACACTCCAACTCCACAGGAATAGAAGCTCCTGGGCTCAGGCCCCTTCTGGGTCTCTCCCTACATCTCTTTTCATCTGGCAGTTTATCTGAAGCCTTTATCTTGTTCTTTATAATGAACTGGTAATTGTAAGTTCTGAGAGCGTTTATAGCAAATGATCAAACCTGAGGAGTAGGATGTTGAAACCCCCAATATATTGCCAGAAATGTAAGAGACAACCTGGTACTTGGGACTGGCATTTGAAGTGGGGGTGGGGGAAGTCTTGTGGGACTGAGTCTGTAAATGGTGGGGTTTGTGTGACCTCTGGATAGTTAGTGTCATAACTGAATTATAGGACATTCAGTTGGTGTCCAAAGAGTTGATGAATTGGTTGGTATGGTAAAAATATCCTACTTATTTGGTGTTAGAAGCGTTGTGAACAGGGAAAATATGGTTTTCCTTTTAATTAGTAAGGGAATATAATGAGTAACTTAATGTTAATAAATTTAACAACTTAGGTGCAATAGAGAATTTTATTTATATATTTATATATATTTATTTATTTTTAGAGAGAGAGCGCACATGCGTGCTTGAGTAGTGGGGGAAGGGTAGAGAGTGAGAGGAAGAGAGAACATCTCAACCAGACTCCACACCCACTGTGGAGCCTAATATGGAGCTCACTCACACCACCCTGAAATCGTAACCTGAGCCAAAATCAAGAGTCAGATGCTCAATCTACTGAGCCACCCAGGTGCCCCTGGAGAAAGTCCTTAAAAGACCCCAAATTTTGCATGACCCAAAGCTCATTCAAATGGTAATTTGCAACCTGAAAAACCTTCTATCTGTTAAGCAAATGGAATTTATAGTTTAAAATCTTTCCACAAGAAAAACTCAGTGGCGAGATGGCTTTACCTGTGAATTCTACCAAATATTGAAGGCAAAATTAGTAGCAACTCTTCATGAAAATTGAAAAGGAAAGAATACTTCCCACCTTATACTATGAGGCCAGCATCACTTTGACACTGAAATCACATGGAGATGTTCAAAGAAAACAGAGCAAACTCCTTTATGATTTTCTTAAAATTCTAGCATCAAGCCATATATAGAAAGATAATACAAAATGACTAAGTTCAGTATTGAAAATCAATCAATATAATTCACCATATCAAAAGTCTAATAAAAATATGATCTCCAATAAAAATATGATCTAATAAAAATATGATCTCCATAGGTGCAGACAAATAATTTGACAAAATTTAGCATTTAGTCATGATAAAACTTCTCAGTGAACATAGTTCCCTATCCTTTTTTTTTTTTTAAAGATTTTATTTATTTATTTGAGATAGAGACAGTGAGAGAGAGGATGAGAGGAGAGAAGGTCAGAGGAAGAAGCAGACTCCCTGTGGAGCTGGGAGCCCGATGTGGGACTCGATCCCGGAACTCAAGGATAATGACCTGAGCCGAAGGCAGTTGCTCAACCAACTGAGCCACCCAGGCGCCCCATAGTTCCCTATCCTTATAGAAGGTTGGTTTCATAGCTTCCTATTATTTTCCTTATCATAAAATTCTCCATACTTTTTTGCTTAATTATCTTTTCTAATTAATCTAATGGAGAGCAGGATTTCTGTTATATAACTGACACTTGATTGACAAATTGCTAATGAATGATTAACATTTGGTTCTTGGTTAAGTGGGAGACTTATCATTTAACATAATGAGAATTTATAATACTTAATTCTTATGACTATTTTTATTTGCCAAAAGAGTGCTAAGTGATTAACATGCAAAAATTTATTTTTACAACCACTACTACTATAATTCCCACTTTACAGATGAGGAAATTAAAGCACAGAAATAGCAGTTAGTGTATACAAGGCGTCACAGAGATGAGCTAGGACTTGTCCCAGATGATCCCAGAGCCAGGATGTGTTCCCAGTCAATCTTATCCTGAACTCTACTTTCAGCGCCATCCTCATTGATTCCCCAAGCAGAAGCAAGGGCAGATATGGAAAGGTAATAGGGGATAAAGGATGTGTTTAATCCTGGCTGTGAAAAGTTTAAACCTTTACATAAAATTTCATCTAGCTGCTATGTGCAACTTGAACATAAATGGACCACGTGTTTGCCCTCAATATCAGAGGAAGGATAGAAATGTACGTTAACAAACATACATTGAGAAAGTTTTATCTGCTGTAACTGGACTGGGTGGGGATTCCAAAATGAATAAAACATAACCCCTGTCTTTGAAGATCTCAAAGTCTATACAAAATTTGACAAATTAAAATAGTATTTTCCACCTGTTTATTCTTCCTGTATCCTGACCTTATTTCTATTTTGAATTTATAAACATTAAGGTGAGAATAAGAAAAAAATATTATTCTAGTTCTAGTTTTTCCCAGTAAATAAAAATAAAGTTTGTTTTTCTTTTTGAAAGTCGTGATACTTGAAATTTTTCAATGTGAGAAGGATTTAGGTTTGGGTAAATAAAATACATACAGTTAAACATGGATCTTGTGACAATCATATCGTATCTCTGACCTTTCTTGAAAAAAGATCTGAAAACCATACATCTGCTTAAAATATCTACACATCTGCTAAAATGTGTAGCCTCTCAAAGCCTCTCAAACTCAACTGTTTCTTTTGGTCGGAGCAGTAGAATTCCATTTACCAACAGTTTCTCATCATAACCCATAAACTAGTTAAATATCAGATGGTGGGTTCTACAGTTGCAAATTTTAAAGACACTTATATTTCAGAGACTATAGAGAATAGACCTAAGAAAATCGTGTGGTACAAGAAAAATATAGAAAACTTACTGCTTCCTAAGGCTTATTAACACTAAAACACATTGATATCACCTCATGTTGAGAGAATGGGGTTCTCTAGGTCGACATCCAGATATTTGCTTTGTGTGTATTTACTTTCTGTCAGATCAGTTAGTTGACATGACTAATTAATTTGATCAGAGTCTTGTCATTTACCCAATGATGCCCCCACTGCAGCTATACAACATAAAAATATCTCAATATTTATGAATGTAGAATGACAAATAGCACCCAGGATATTTTATTTAATAAAAGCAACAAAACAAAATTGCCTGAGATGTTTAAAGGAAAGACATTTTGCTGGGGTCAAGTATCCAGAGGCAGTATATTTTTTAGAGTTTTGGATTACCATCAGAAGGAAGAGATTATAACAATATTATAAGTGATTATAAGTGTCATCCCTTTGACACTTCCTAGAAACCGTAAGGATCTTGATATGAATGGAAGGAGCTGGAGTTTCTACTAGACACTAGGGATTTCAGAATTGGCAGAGAGTATCTTGGAAAGAAGATATCTGACTTTTATTGGAGAGGGTTAGATCTATAAGGTAAGTATCTAGCTCTTTTGTGGACAGGAAGCTTAGCAAGGAAATGCACTTAGAAGCTAGTAGATTCAGGGAGAGAATAATAGATTTAGGAAGGACAAAGTGCATGGAATCATATTTACATCATGGGGAAAATGTAGTTATCCTTATAAGAGTTTGGTTATGAATATGGAGACGTATTTAGTGGGAGTTATAAGAAAATATTCGCCATGTAAACATTACTATAAAAATGACATAGTTAGGGGCACCTGGGTGGCTCTGTCAGTTGAGCATTTGACTCTTGATGTCAGCTCAGGTCTTGATTACGGGAACCTGAGTTCAAGTCCTTGTGGAGCCTATTTAAAAAAAAAAAGAAAGAAAAGAAAAAGGCATAATTTGACTTCATATGTCCAAACTTTTAAAAAGATACTTAAATTCACTTATGTCTAGGTTTAATTGTAGTTGTTCAAAATTCTTAAAAGAGGTCTTTTTTAAATTACATATACATTTTACATATCTGTGCATAATGTGTATTTATTACATGTGTGCTTATGTAATTAAAAAAAAAAGTGTAACTTCCAGTTTCTATTCCGAAACTAAAGAACTTGGAAGTCATCATTCCTCACAAGAAAAAAGCTTGAAAAAAAAAAACTTTAAAAACACAATCACAGGGCAAACCATCAACCCCCAAACTGCTTTTTATGGGACCCAAACTGACACATCTATTCTCTGGAAAAGCTGGGGTAAATTTGGACTTACCTCTTCTTTAAATATGGGAGATAAATGACAGGAGAATTCAGCTAGGCTAGGGATTCTCATTACAGAAGGATTGAAAGTAACATATCTTATTCCTCTAGTCAATTCTGTAGTATATAGAATTTCTATTTTTCTTGTTTCAGCTATGGAAAATTTTATTTGTTAAGACAGACAGTTTCTAATTTTTATCTAAAATTTTAATTTAACTGACATAAAATTGTTTATAGTGTTATTTTATTATGTATTTAATGCTTGGTGAAGTGATGCCTCGTTTTTCATTCCCTTCTCTTTTTCTGACCTGCCATCACTAATCTGTTATTCTTCACCCCCGCCCCCCGCCCACACTGCCACAAGGTGGTCAGTTATTCTGAGGGGTAATTGATTTTTCTCGACAATTTCCAACAGCTAACTTTTGGCTTCACTGGTTTTCTCTATTATACATTTATTTTCTATTTCATTAATTTCTCTTTATATTTTTCAGATGTTGATTTACTGTAATTTTATCTAGCTTCATGAGATAGAAACTTAGATCATTACTTTTTCAGACAGTCATTGTTTCTAACATTTGAATATAAGACCATAAATCCCTCTCTGAGCACTAGTGTATTTTTCTTTGTCATTGTTTAAGTATTTGTTCAAAATATTTCTAAATTTTCTTTGTAATTTTTCTCTTAATCCGTGAGTTATTTAAAAGTGTATGTCTTACTTTCCAACCTGTTGAGAGTGGCGTACATCCATTCATTCACTCTCTTTTGTTGGTGTTGTCAATAATTTCTATTCATTTCTGCTAAAGTCAGAGAATGTAATCTGTGCTTTTTATGTCTTTTAACATTTGTGGAGGTTTGCTTTATAACCTAGCATATGGTCATTTTAAATAAATATTCCATAGGCTGAGAAGAGTTAAACTATTTGTTGGGTTGCAAAGTTCCACAGATGCCAATTAGGTAAACATTTTGAAGTGTGATTTTTTTAGATTTCTATTTTTTCTGATGTTTTTCTCTTTTTTTTCTGTTAGCCTTTTGAAGAAGATATATTTAAATCTTCATGATTTGGAGATTTGTTTGATTGTGAGTTTGTCTATTTCTCCATTTAATGCATCAAACTTTTATTTGATAGGTTTGAAAAGAATGTTACTGTTTTAAAACAGTGAATGATGATTTTCAATTGTGAAATATTCCCCTTAGATTGACTTCTTTATCATTTTGAAAGATATCTCTGTTTCTAGTATTTTTAACCTAACCATCTACTATGTGTTATATTACTATAAATATACGTCAGCTTTCTTTTGTTTAGTGTTTATAACATATATCTATTTCTATCCCTTTACTTTACATTTCTGTGTTTTAGTTGTGAGATTGATATATTATGAGCAGCATTTAATTGAATTTTGATTTTTAATCTAGTCTGAAAATATTGGCCTTTTTCTTGAGAAATTTATTCCATTTAATATAATGTAATTACTGATGCAGTTGCATTGATATCTATCATGTCATGTTTTTTTTATTTGACACTTTAGCTTTACATTCATTTTATCTTCCTTTACTTTTCTTGGGCTAATAAAAATGTTTAAATTATTTTATTTTCTCTTCATTACATATTTTTGAGTGATTTTTTAGTGTATATTTTGAGATTACAGTGTGTGTCCTTGATATAGTACATTCTAAAGAAAATATGTTTACGTTTTTCTAAAATAGTAGAACCTTAGAATGTGTTAACTCCATTTACCCTCTCCTGTTTCTTGTGTTGTAGTTGTCATACAAATTTTACATAGTTAAAGTATCATATGGCATAAGTGTTGTTTTGTAGCATCAAAATGCACATAGATTTGTTGTATATTTGCTCTTTCTGTGACACTCTTTTATCTGTCATTTCTACATTATGTCTAAATAACTTTCACTACTATTTTTTTTTTCAGTGCAAGAATGCTGGTGTGAACTCTCAGAGTTTTTATTTTCCTGAAAACATTCTTATTTCACCTTCGTTTCTGAAAAAAAATTTCTTCAGTATAGAAGTCTGTGTTTTCAGTTATTTTCTTTTACTATTTAAAAGATGGCTATCCACTGTCTTCTGGCTTCCCATAATTTCTGTTAAGAAGTCAGAAACAATTCTTTTTTTTTTTTTTTTTAAGAATTTACTTATTTATTTGACACAGAGAGAGAGGCAGAGAGGCAGGCAGAGGAGAGGGGGAAGCAGGCTCCCCGCTGAGCAGAGAGCCCGATGCGGGGCTTGAACCCAGGACCCTGGGACCATGACCCGAGCCGAAGGCAGAGGCTTTAACCCACTAAGTCACCCAGGTGCCCCCAATTCTTTTTGAGGTGACTTCTCTCTCTGTTTTTAAGATTTTAACTTGGTTTTTGCTTCTCATCAGTTTTACTAAAATGTGCCTCAGTGTGGCTTTTCATTCTTTGTAATTATTGTGCACTTAGTTTATATATCTTCTATTATCCATTTCCTTGTTCACCAGTTTTGAGTTCTGGTATGTATGATATTACAGTAAATATAGCCATTACTTTCTTAATTTCTGTTGTTACTTTTAAGGTCTAAGAGTTTCATTTGATATTTTTTAATATTCAAATTATCATGGCTAAGTCATCAAATATTTTGTTCTATTTTCTATCTTTCCCTCTATTCTCTCCAACGTATTAATACTTATTTTAACATTCTTGTCTCTTTACTCCAATGTCTATGTCATCGTTGTTCTGTTCCCATTCCATGTTTTTTTCTCTTGGTTTTCAGTCATATGGTCTTGTTTCTTGATGTAGTAGATTAAAGATGATCACACTTTTTGTTTTTTTCTATTTATTCCATTGAGAGTTGGAATCCAATTCCCTTGTCCCTGAATTCAGACTGGCCTTACTGATTTGTTTGGCCAATAGAAGTTAATGAAAGTGATACTCTAGGACCTTCAAAGACTAGGTCATAAGAAATATTTCAGGTTCTTAGACCTTTTCTAATACTCTTGTAAGCTAGCAACAATATCATGTAGAATCCCAATATCCCCATGGAGAAATCCATGTGTAAAGAACCAAGACTTCCAACAAACTGTTGCACCTGAGTTCCCAGCTAATAGCCAGCACCATTTGTCATACCTATGAGAGGGCATCTTGGAAGTGGGTCTTCCAGGCCTAGTCGAACTGCACAAGCTAACACTGTGTGATATAGAGAAAAGCCATTTCTATTATACTCTGCTCATGTTGCAGATTAATGGGTCCTAGGATGGTTTTTAAAATAATAACTGGAACATTTGGAATTCTGTGGATTTTTAAATATTGGACATTGTGTACAAAGAAATGCAGATTCTCAGACCCTAGGCTACATAAAAATTCAAGCAGTGCTTCTAGGAGAAAAATCAGCTGTGTAACTTCAACTTGCTTTTTGGAGGTTTCCCTCTCACTAAAGCTTTGTTCACTCTATTCCTCATTGCTTCCACAGTTCTGTGATAACTTTACACAATGACTGTTGTCTTTTGTCTGGCTCTTGAAGTTGTTTCAAATAGGAGTGTTGTTCTACTGCAAAATTCTTCAACCTGGCCAGAAGTAAATGTTCTATTAGACCTTTAATTCTGATTGTAATTTGGGAGAAAGATACTGCTTTCTTCACATTTATGGCTGAGAACATATTCTCAGATAAATCAGTTTACCAAAGGACACACAGTAACCTGGTCAAAGTTTTACAGAAAACCAGACAAGTCTCAGTTTTAGCCCAGATCTATCTTACTTCAGAATCTGGGTTTTTTAGCTATATTTCTTAGTATTTTCGTCTTAGTATATACTAGTATATACAGCTAGGCTATATTTCTTTTGTATTTTTGTCTTGATATAGAATTCTACCTAGGAATGAAGTAGATCTCCCATAACCAAACAAAACCTTTAGGGGTCCTGGCACCGAGAAATAGAAGAGAATAAAATATCTATGGTAAGAGTCCATCTTAGGGCTATAGTCATGTTTAGTCTTCATGACCCTGAGCATAAGAGTTCCCTGATAACTAAAAATACAATGAGTTCCCTGATAACTAAAAATCTTGTGTTGATTTCCACATTTCCCCAGAATTCAGAGGTTAATGTAATTTTTCTGTGCATTCTCTCATCCCAAATAGAAATGGGCTTTTAAATCTAACGTCTTGGAATTATTTAAGATGAGGTTTATAGAATTTAGTGCCATTGTAAGACATAAGGCATTTGAAATAGCTTTACTTAGATTAATCCATAACTGCTTATTCTCAGCCGTTTTTTAGAAAACTATATTTTATGTTATAACCTTCATCGTCAATACTTAGAGACCTCATAATTCAAAGTGTTTTTGCATATCTCTTATAGTGTCAGTGAACCCCACTGAAGTTATTCTGTGAATGTGGAATACAAATTTATTAATACTTTTTTCCAAAGTCAAAGTAAAAACATAGCACCTAAAATTAACACAGGTATGCTATTACAAAGCTCATGAACATTGTAATTTCCTTTACTATTAATATGAGGTGCTATTTACTGTGCATGGTGTATAAACATATAATGTAATATTTTGGAAACAAATATATGCATTAACGGAGACTCTGAAATATTAATAGTTCCGTGTTTTCTAATGACAGGAGTTCCAAGAGGGGCTCCTCTTTGCCCATACACTTTCTCTCTCTTCTTGCTGTCATTTAAAATTCTTTTGAAGAGCATAAAGTTTTTCACGTTACCATTTTCGGAAAAATGTGCATTTAAAAGACTATGCCTCTTTGCCCAATTGTATTTGCATTCTAAGTTGTAAGTGGCTGATAGCAAGTGGGAAGCAGAGATTCACCCCAAGTATTCAGAAATATACCTATGTTCCCATTGGCTTTCTTATCTTAGATTTGGGTCTTTTAGGGAGAAGAGAAGGGTGCAGGGTCCTCGACACATTGCTTTAGTTGTAAGAGACTGAATAGGAGTTTTTCAACTCCTGTTGAAAAAAGCCAATAAATCCAGTTTATTTATCTTTTTCTCAGTCGAGAGGTCTATCAGAAAATCATATCTTCCCTCAGATGAAATTAGTAGGGATAGAATTGGATTAATTAAGGGCAAAATTATCCAGGAAAAAAAAATCAAGTAAGATTACCAAGAAAATGTACTGAATAATAGATGCTAAACAAGGAATGTTCGTGTGGGCACAGATTAGAAATGTATATGGGTTTGTTAATGCTTGGCCATCAAACAGAAAGTAGAATCTTAGTGACAGGTAAGCCACCATAGGATAACTCTCAGGACAGCATAAGGATTTACCCAAAAGAAAATATTTTCTAATAGTGACATGTCCAATTTTTTTATATCTAAAAGTGGAACAGTCACTCTTATCTATGGCCCTTGAAATTTTGGGGTTGTGAGGTTGAGCCCCACATTGGGCACAGAGATTACTTTTAAAAATTAAAAAAAAAAAAACGGTCTCTCTTGTTTTGAAAAGTTATTTAAAAATTCTGGCTTCCCATTATTAAAGACTATAGCTTTACCCACGTATACTGCTAGTACTTTTATTACTTATATTCCTTCATCTTTTTGTGTGTCTCTAAGTTTTATTTCCCTATAAACTTTATGGCAGTAGGCCTCTAATTGTGATAATAGTTTTCATATCCCTCATTTTGCCTTCAAGCACCCAGGTAGACTCAGTCTTGTTTCAGTCTTATTATTATAGGGAGATATTATAGGGATGATTCAAGGTGACTCAGTTGGTTGAGTATCTGACTCTTGGTTTCAGATCAGGTCGTGATCTCAGGATCTTTGTTGCAAAGAAGCAAACACATACGGAGAGATTTAGCCCTACATCAGACTCTGTGCTAAGCGGGGAGCCTGCTTGAGATTCTCTCCCTCTCCCCCTCCCCCCACTCATGCTTGCACACATGCACATGCATGTATACTCACTCTCTCTCAAATTAATAAATAAATCCTTTTAAAAAAGAAGAATGATTCTAAAAACTTGTCCAAGAAGAAATACAATTGTGCAGTATCCTAGATAATTTTACTTACTATGACCAAAATCCTAGGCTACCCATTTTATCATATTTTTTTAAAGATTTTATTTATTTATTTGACAGAGAGAGAGAGATATCACAAGTAGGCAGAGAGACAGGCAGAGAGATGGGGAAGCAGGTCCCTGCTGAGCAGGGAGCCCGATGCAGGGCTTGATCCCAGGACCCTGAGATCATGACCTGAGCAGAAGGCAGAAGCTTTAATCCACTGAGCCACCCAGGTGCCCCCATTTTATCATATTTTTAAGTAAAAAATTATTGTATGCCAATTCAACAAATATTTGTTTTATAGAACCTATACACAATAATACAGTAGGAAAATACAGAATAAATAGTATAACATTGAATGTACATCATTAAACAGATTTAGAATCTGGGGTGTTGTGTATAAAAGTAGCATATGGCAAATATTACTATAAGTGCTAGAAGAAATATTATAAAAGTTCAGTGGAGTGTGAGATTTCATCCAGTTGGAAATGAGGGAGAAAGAATCTATGGGAAGGTAATATTTAACTTGGGTTTTGAAATATGTATAGTATTTTGGGAAGTGGGACATGTTTGGGAATGTAACCCAGGTAAACATCACAGGAGTAGGTGGGAATAGGAATACATGAGACATGCCATATTAGCAGGTTGGAGTCCAGTTCACAGATAGCATGTACTAAGGTAATTAATGTTCGTTTTTGAAACCCATTCCAAATCTCAGTGGCCTAAAAAACTAAACTTCATTTCTTGTTCATATTACAATTCCAAGAATTGTTTTGTAGACAGCATGATACATGATGACTCCATTTTGATATGATACTCTCTTCCTGAATCTCCACAAAGTGTTCAGTTATCTTACAATGAGAAAGATTAAAATGAAAAGACTATTATTGATAAGGTTTTAGACATCAGGCCTGGATGCACGAACATTTCTGACCACAATCCATTGATCAGAACTTAACCAGTGGTACCAGTAGTACCTCCTAGATGCCGGATGGGAAATGACATCTTCCTGCACATCTAAGAGTAAAAGCAAATGGTATATTGAACACATAGTGTTATCTCTGCCACAGGGAATAATGGATGATAGAGGTCGAAAGGAAAATGGATTGAAATAATTGAAGGTATTGAATTCCAGGTTTAATTTTTTTTTTTTTAGTGATAGTTCTGTTTCTACTATACCATATAGATTCTACCCATAGCACAACACTGTTGACTACAATCCTTATCTAATGTTACCAAGGTTTATAACATAACTAAGTCTAAGGAAGAATAATACGTGAAGCATATGAATTATGTGAGGTTATTATCTCTTCTTTAAGAAATTCAAGTCAGCAAATACAGGTATTTTAAAACAATTATCACTCACTATTGATTCTTTTCATATCAGTTTAACTTATACTCATTTCCCTCCTCCTTCTCTACATCTGAACAGAAATTTGTAGCATTTATGTAGTTCTAATACATAATTCTAATCCAGGCTGATTTCCCTGTCTCATCATTGCTATGATATTAAACAGTGTTTTAAGATAGAGCCATTAACGATCAATCATTTTATTTCTGTCCAAATTTATGTCCAGTGCTTTAAAGATAACAGAGGCTCAATAAGTTCTTTTAATGAAAAAATACCTCCATATGGGGGAGTCTGCCATATAAGAACTGCCTATCTTTAAAGTTTTTTTTGTTTTGTTTTGTTTTTTATTAGAGACAGAGACTGAGAATGAGAGGGGAGAAGGTCAGAGGGAGAAGCAGACTTCCCGCAGAGCCGGGAGTCCGATATGGGACTCGATCCTGGGACTCCAGGATCATGACCTGAGCCAAAGGCAGTTGCTCAACCAACTGAGCCACCGAGGCGCCCAAGAACTGCCTATCTTGATATCAACAAATTTTTATTCTGCCTTTGTGATAACTATAGAAATGGCTAAAATGACGCCAACTTTGCTTAAGAAGCAAACACATACGGAGCACTTCATATATGTCCAATGCTGTAATGTGGCTTAGGAAATCAAAACTAAACAGGAAAAAATAAAAAAATGAAACAAGGAATGATGAAGCAATAGGAAAAGATGTCTTTTGACATTTCAGGCGAAAGTTATAACCCAAGAAGTTTCAAATACTCAATTTCTTTTTCCCCAAGCTTTCTCCAGATTCTATAGATTCCCCTGCCCAAAATGTATTAACTGATTTTTTTAAGGCATCATCTCAGGGGAAGAAATTGCGTCTTATTACTTCTAGTGAGAAGGAGTCATCCATGACTGAGAGGTTTTGGCTGTGCCTCTGCTGATAATAACCTATGGATATTGGAGCAGGAACAAGAAATGAAAAAGAAATTGGTAATATAGACTTCAACTTCCAGAAATTGAACAAAGTTGTCTTCCCTTGCATGTTTTAAAATTCTGATTACAAAACATGCTCCAGTTTTTGTTTTCTATTTTATTCTTTGATGTTCACTCCAGACATTTTTTTTAATTGGATAGAAGCCATTTTCTTGTAGAAAAATGCTTAATTTAAGAGCTTGAATAATCTTCAAGTTCATGGTTTCTGATTTTGCTGCAATTTAAATAACTCTTAAGTGATGTGACTTTCCCTGCTTTCCATTGATATTATGATCTACTGATGATTCCTATTTCTGGTAGTAGTTTAAAGTCAGGTAGACAGTAGTTTATCAAGATTGTTACTATTTATGTTTTATCATTGGCTATGATACTGAAGGAAAAATATGATGAAAGATAAGATCTCTAAGAACAGAATGAACATTCTGGCCAGTTTTATACGATTACATCATTTGAGAAGATAGCTATCTCAGGAATATTTACTGATTGGACAACTCTGTAGTGAGAAATTCAAAGGACATACTAAAATTTAAGAGGTACACAGGATGGGTGTGAGTCTTAAGGAAAAAAAGAGAAGAGACAGATCTAAAGATCAAAGAAAGAGAAAGAAAGGATCATTTAGATGATGGATTCCCGAATAATTGAATGTCACCTCCTGCTAGTTCCTGAACTGGAGCTAAAACTCAGTATCAGTGTGACCTCTTCATGTCCCTTACCTCTAGATTACCTAATTCATCATAAGCTTCTTTTTTAACCTCAAAGATGTTTATTTTTTCCTTTAAAAAAATCCCTGCAGTGACATTCACATTTCAAACTCATACCAGCATCTGACTACTGCGTAATGCAAGTTTTTCATAACGGACCTCACTAGCCTTATGACTTCAGAACCAGCTCTGCTATTGTTTCCAAATACATCTCTCTAAATTTCAAATCCAACTTATTATTGCCTCCATTTTTGAATATTGATAGCTCTGTCTTTTCCTTTTCCTCTTTTTCCTCTTCCCATTTACCTAAGTTTCCCTTTTTGGAAATTCACTCCTAAAGCCATTAGGTGGAACCCAACAAGAAAAGGATGCCTGAGATAGGAGAGATGCTGAAGATGGGGCACTGGAGCAGCCAGCCCAACGCCCCCCCAATGCGGGGTACTGGATACTGAGCAGTCAGGGTTTTATTGGCACTGTGTGGCATCTCTCTACCCATGTCAGAGCCTAGCAGGATGAGAAAGGCACTTATGCAAATTGAGGGGATGCCAGCCAGGGGAGAGATGTGTGAGGCCGGGGAAGATGAGGAGGGAATCTGTGCTGGGTTGGAGGTCAGGGGAGGTCCTTTTAGCCAATGTTGGAACAAGATGTGGAAGGTAATGCTGGAGAAGGCTGCCCATTACAGAGATTTGAGCCTAAGAAAGGTGATGAGGGCTTCCTTAACAGGGACCTGTTTCTGAGTCTGGTCAGGGTGTGGGAGATGTCACACCCATGGGTGGTTTTGTCGCACTCAGGGTACAAGGCAGAGCAGGGTAAAAGAAAATACTGATAGGGTTGGGGCAATTGTATGACAGAGAGATCAGTGTACATAGGAAGAATAATTGAATAAGTAAATACATATAATGACAGTCATGCTTATCAATCTTAGAGAATAGAACTACACATAGAGAAAGGGGAAAGAAGAAAAACAAACAGAATGAGCCAATTGGAAATTGGAGATGTTGGTGTGCACTGAATCTATATGGGTAGATCCAGAATACAGATGTAAATGTGACTAAATGTGTGTATGTGTATATGCCTCTATTACACAGATACATCTACCCACTGAGAGAGTCTGGAAACATCAGCGCCGCAATGGCAATGAGCTGACTTAGTGGTTGGATCTTGATTAATAAGTATCATTCTTCCCTAAGAAGAACCTGGCTGATTCCAGGTATGGGGAAAAGAAATTATAAGATCTCACAATATCTTGTTTCTAAAACTAAGGAGGTATGTGCTCAAAGAATGGCAGGAACAAGTAAAAGGACACAGAGGCCAGCTTGTAGGGGCTCACACTGATTAAATGTAGGACAGTCTGAGCATCAAAATAATAAGAAGAAATTATAACCCACTGAATAAAATAGGACCCTGGGGAAGAAATTAAAATTTGATAAGGAACAGGAAATGCACGTGTCTACAAATACACCTTCCTACAAAAAATTAATTACATAGCAATGAAAAAGAAACTTTTTGATAGAAAAGCCTAGCAGATACCTCCTAGATGGAGTAATCAGACTTGGTATTACCAGTTCAGGGACATATGAGAAAACTGTGTGCCACTTTATATGACACCATGAGAAGTACTGTTATAACTTTATAAAATTCCTGTCAAAGATGCATACCCTGAAAATAGTCCTAAAGAGACATCAGGGAGAACCCAGGTAAGAAACATACTGTGCAGTAACTGTCCCATATTCTTCAAAAGTTCTAAATTCAAGGAAATGAAAAACAAAAACAAACAAAAATCAGAAAAAAAAAACAACTAAGGACCTATTCCAAACTGAAGGAATCTAAAAAGAAATGACAGCCAAATGTGGTACATCATCATGGACATGGTCCATTTTCTGTAAAGGGCACTGACAAAATTTGGATGGGGAGTCAAGATTAGATAGTGGCATGTATTGATGTTAATTTGTGATTGTTCTAGTTGCATTTTCAGTATACCCTTGTTTGTAGAAAATACAATTAAAGTATTCAGAAGTGTGTATTTTTTAAAAGATGGTTTTAATGACACTAAAGCATGTGTCAGGCACAGGTAATGGCCCAGTTTCCTTTTTAAAACTTTACACACATACACACACACACACACATCCTATTCTCCCACCCAGACCATGTATCTTATAATAACACTTGGGTTTTGCACATCCAGTCTTACCAGATTTTCTTCTCCTGTTCTATTTGCAAATCTCTTGCTTATTAAGATACAACTCAGTGGTAATGTATTGTATAAAAGCTTGTATGACTCCACTAGGCACCTTACATTATTTTCTCCCTAGTACAGACAATGCATTATTCTTTAAAAATTAGCAGTTAACCTGAGGCGCCTGGGTTGCTCAGTGGGTTAAGTGTCTGCCTTTGGCTCAGGTTGTGATCTCAGAGTCTTGGGATGGAGCCCCTGATTGGGCTCCCTGCTCAATGGGGAGTCTGCTTTCCCTCTGTGCTTGCCCCTGGTCATTCTCTCTCTTTCTCTCTCTCTCTCTCTCTCTTAAATAAATAAATAAAATCTTTAAAAAAAAGCAGTTAACCCTGCTTTGCATTTTAATAATTTGTTGATGGCATTTATCTCTCCTCTAGAATATAAGGAATTTTATTATTATTATTATTATTATTGACATATTGTTACATTTCCAGGACTCAGTTCCCGTAATATCTGACAGTAGTAGGTGCTCAAATATATTCTGAATAAATGAGTGAATATTCTGTGTCAACCTTAGGTGTTTTGTATGTCACAGCTATCAGCCTGTCTTTCTGTGACAGTAATATTTTAATTAGATGAGCATGTCGATATACTGTTGAACAAAATTATGGATGTCAAAAAGCTTTTTAACATAGATGATATTTTATGCTGCATTTTAACATTCTCTGCTTGAAGATCACAAAGAAATCCACTGCTTTGTCTCCTGACCTGCTACCAGCAGCTACTCTCTCCTTAGGGTCCCTTTCCAAATCATAAATAAATCAAGAGATCTCAGTGTCCCCTCCACAACCACCCTGCAGTTGCAGAGGCCAGGGGTTCTTAGACTCAAGCATGTATCACAGTCACCTGGAGGGTTTGTTAAAAAATGAATTTCTGGGCCCCAACCCCAGAGTTTCGGTTCCAGGAGATCGGGGCTGGGACCCAACAATGTGCATTTCTACCATGTTCGCAGTTGGTACAGTGCTGCTGTCTTGGTGACCACCCTTTGAGAACCATTAGTGTAGGTTTTTTCCCACAACCATGAGGTCAGCTAATTCTGACCATAACTCATATCATGAATCCTCCTGGTCAATGTGAAAAAGGGAGGACATCCTCTACCCCTGCAGGTCAATCTATTTTCCCAAGCAATCTTTTCAACTGGGTAAGCAGAGGTGATAGACACTGTACAGTATCTCCACTGCAACATCATTTCCAGATTATTCCACCAAGTTCTGGGTTAATCCCATAACAGACTTCCCAGTTCTTCCACCTAAGTAATTGTCTGACTGGATAAAACTCAGTTCTCCTTTCCATATCCACTCTTCCATAACCCACTCTAGGAGAGGCTGGTCTTCTTCCCTAAGGCCCAGTATCTCAATTTCTAATGGGACTGTTGTATTCCAGCAATTGCTCCCTTATATTCTTGTATGAATCTTTGCTCCTTTAAAGCTCAAGACTTCTCTTCCTTTCCAGCTTGATCATCTATCTACCACCTCTTCAAATATGGAAGACTTTGGATCACATTCTTCCTCTCCACTGCCGTAGAGCTCTCCTAGCAGGAGACTTCAGTGCCTAGGTATAATGGTGGCTTCTCATCTCCGTCAACTCCTTCAATTCTAAAGACACTTTCCCCTATTTTGTTTAAGAGACTCTTCCCCAGGGTGCCTGGGTGGCTCAGTTGGTTGAGCGACTGCCTTCCGCTCGGGTCATGATCCCGGAGTCCCGGGATCGAGTCCCATATCGGACTCCCGGCTCTGCGGGAAGTCTGCTTCTCCCTCTGATCTTCTCCCCTCTCATTCTCAGCCTCTCTCTCTAATAAAAAAAAAAAAAAAAAAAGAGACTCTTCCCCAAAGCAAAACTCTGAGCCTTGTCATCTCTGAAATTATAAAATTATGCATTCCCTTATCCAGCAATCATCTATCTTTTGATATACCTCATTTACACTTAGAACAATGTGTATTGATGCTTTTGTCTTCTCACAGAGAAGAATTAAAGGGCTTCACCATTTTATTTACCACCCCATCCCTACACACATCCTGTTTATCGGGCACCCTGGGTCTTTTTCTTCCCTCTGTAGAAAATGCCAAATTCTCACATTCTTAGTAAAAAAGCTATTTTGCCTACACCCTGCTCCTTGGATTTCACCTTCTACAGTCTAGTGTATATGTATTACTGGTGAAGCCCTTTCTGTTCTTTGTTGTCATGACACCATTCCCTCTTTAACTGTATCCTCCTATCATTATACATGTTCAATCCGTATAGCATTACAAACAGTATCCCTCTAGGAATTCCTATTCTTTGTTCAGCTATTATCTTTCCTTTCTTATGCCTCATATCTACACATCTTACATAAACCCTCTACATTTGCTCTCACCTTTCTTTCACATCCCCTAAACCTCTGTCATTCACTGTAGCCCTCAGCACATGCCACCATAGCCACTCTTTCCAAGGTTAACAAGTAGTACAAACTAGATCACACTCTGTTAGTTCGTTTCTTTTCTCCTCTCCTTGGTAGAGCCCTCTTCCTCCTTCTGTCACTTATGTGCAGTTATTCAGTGGAGCAGTACCTAAACCTTCTCTTAGTTACCTCATTCGCTACAATGCCATTCGCTACAATCCATTGTCTCCTGCAAATATTGGGATGAGGGTGTATACTAGATAAATCCCTCTACAACAATCAGAAAAAAATAATTATTTTCAGACAAACTGAGAGGCTTTAACATTCATAGACTAATTTCCAAAAACTGTACTTCACAAAAAGGAAAAAAATAGTTGGGACTTGTTAGTTGTTCCAGTCTGGAGAAATTCTGTTGTTGTTGTTGTTGTTGTTTTTAAGATTTATTTATTTATTTGACAGAGAGATCACAAGTAGACAGAGAGGCAGGCAGAAAAAGAGGGGGAAGCAGGTTCCCCGCTGAGCAGAGAGCCCGATGAGCAGGGCTCGATCCCAGGACCCTAAGATCATGACCCGAGCGAAAGGCAGAGGCCTTAACCCACTGAGCCACACAGGTGCCCGAGAAATTCTGTTTTTTAACTGAATTGTTTATTGTAATGATTGGCATGGTTGAGTTCATACCTACTATTATGGCTTCTGTTTTCTATTTGTTCTATCACACGTTTTTTTTTTTGTATTCCTGTTTCTTCTTTTCTGCCTTTTTAGTTGTCGATGGATAATTTTTAAAGTGTTCTTTTTTTTTTTTAATTTCCTCTGTTGGTTATTTGGCTTTATTTTTACTGTGTGCTCTAGAGATTCAAAAAAAATTATTAGCATACTCTCAGAATTTATACAGTACCACTTCACCTAAGATATACAACAATATAATTTCAATTACTCCCAATCCTTTGTGTGATTTTTGTCATACTTTACCACTGGATATATAATAAACCCATAATGCGATGTGTGTTATGTTTAACAATTCCTTGTCTCTTAAAAAGTTAAGAAGTCAATTTTTAATATTCACCCACCTATTTGCCATTTTAGGTGTTCCTCATTCCATCGTATTAATCAGAGTTTCTTCTATTATCACTTTTTTTTAACCAGAATGGCATCCTTTAGAATTTCTCATAGTGAAGGTCTGACAAATTATTTAGGCTTTTGTTTGCCTAAAAACTTATTTATTTCACAATCATATTTGCAAGATATTTTGCCAGATATAAAATTCTAGGATGGCTGGTTTTATTTTTCCTTTTAGAGCTTTTGAAATCTCATTGCAATATCCTATGGTGTCCATTTTTTTCTAGTAAAATTCACCATTTATTTCATTTAATTGTTTCCCTGTAATATGTGTAGGTGTGCTTTTTGTTTTTTATGTGTTTGTACTTCTTAAGATTTGTTGAACTTCTGAAATCTGTAAGGTGGTATTTTTAACCTAATTTCAGGAAATATATGTATATAATATATATATATTCCCCCCATTATCTCTCTCCTATTCTTTTGCTATTCTTGTTTTTCACCTTAGACCCTATAATGTTGTTATATAGATTCCTGAGGCTCTGTTCATTTTTCTTCTTTCCTCCCCCTTTTTAACTTTCTCATTTCTGATTGTGTAATTTCTACTTATTTGTTTCAAGTTCATTGATCCTTTCTTTCCTAGTTTATTTTTTATTTGTTATTTACATTTTAATTCTAGAATTTTCATTCCATCTTTTCTTTATTGTTTGCATTCTCTGCTGTAATTTCCAGTCTATTTTTTCACCCTATACTTTCCTTTACATCTTTGAACATATTTATAATCACTCCCTTAAAATCTTCATCTACAAATTCCATCTTAAGTTTATTTTGCCAGGTTCATTCATCCAACCTTCCTTCCTTCCTTGATTATAGGAAAACTGTATCTTGCTGTTTCACTATCTTCTAATTTCTTTTGATCTAACTTCAACATTATACTTGGAAAATGAGCATGCCAGAGCTAGGTTGTCTTTCATTAAAGGATGCTGAGTTTTGTTCTTGTAGTTAATTAAATTATTTTTTAATCCTGTGAGTCTTTAGTATATTTATTTTTAGGTAAGATCTATTTTGGTTTTGTGGTTAGTCCTACCACATGGTTCTTATATCTCTGTTCACCTCCCATTCTGCTGCAGTCTATCATTACTAGGCCTCCAGAAGTCACCATTTGCATGCCCCAGGACACCAATGGGAAATCTACACTAAGAATTCTATATTTCCTCTTTTGTGCAGATCTTTCATGCCAGAGTCCTGCCTCATAAATAATTCTAATTGTTTCAACAGCTTGGATCCTGTACTCTGATTGTGGCTCCCTCAACTTAGTAAGATCATCATGTTCTGGATGGGATCTACTATCATTTGTTGGGGTCAGGAAGACTCCCCAGGCACAAAGCCAGATCACATATGAGACATACCCCATGCTTTGTCCTTCTTCTCAGAATTAGTCTTGCTCTACAAGAAAATAGTTACTTTATATATTTTGTCCAGACTGAGATAAATTATTCTATCAGGTTGGGTTGCAGAAATCTACGTTGGGTTTTAAATTTCATTTGCTCCATTATAGCTGGTGCACATTTTTGCAGGTCTAACCTTTTTTTTTTTTTTTTTTTTTTGGCATTTTTATCAGTTTGAAAAAACGATTTTGCTGTCTGGTTTGTCTTTGCCATATTCCATTAGAAATTGCCCATTATTATTTTAATAATTTATTTTTTTTTAATTGACAGTGTGGTAACAGTATTATTTTGCATGCATTTGTAGAAAATGGAATTCAATGGGTATAAAATTTGATTTCCAATTCTTTTAACTCAGTAAACTGTAGATATTTTCCCTTTGTATTTTCTTTTCAAATTTAATGATGTATAAAAGTCTGAGAGGCTTGCCTAATTTTGTTTCCTTGAATGTAACCTGTCTTTGCTACCTACCCATTGATAGGACTCTTTCTTTGACTCTTTAAATATTTTTGTAAAGATACCTGGCTACATGCCAGTTTATTAATTTTTCTTGGCAGATGATAAATCTTATCAATCTTCATACACACATATTTCTTTGAATTAGGTAATAGTGTATCCATTAGCTCTTTGACTACTGCATCTTCTCAAACCTTTTAAACAAATAAAAAATCCTTAATGTTGGTTCTTCTTGTTTTGTCCTTAAAAACCATTGTTTCTCTTTCACTGTTTTTCTGTACATTCTGATTCAAGTTTTTGATGAATCAGTCATGTTATTAACTACTGTCCATATAGATCTTTGTTATACTACTGACGTATTTCCTTGCAAATCTTCAACATCTCTTCACGTCTTCTTCTTCATTTTAATCTGATGATTTTGCAGGTTTATCTTTTATCTGTAGTTAATTGGTGGTGTAGTTTTGAACAGAAGTAGTTTACTTTCTCCTAGATGAGAAAGCGAAAATATAAAGGCAACTTAGAAATTAGTGAATTAATATTATAAGGTTAATGAACATGTACAGGTCCTTAAATCCTTAAGAAGCAATAGGAATAAGCAATAAGGAGAAAAACTTACGTATGTTTGCCATCACAGAAAGTAGAGAGCTGATATTTAACAAAATCGAAGAAAAGTTGCAGGTGAGATTGTTCAGAGCATGTTCCAATGTATATTGCCTTGACATTTGGATCTCCTTACATTTTAAGCATTGGTATAGCCAAATAATAATTATGGTCAGGCTGATAAAAAGGGAAACTCTAAACAAAGCAGGGGTTTAAGTGGACAAATGGTATGTGGTCTAAAACTCCATTGTGATTTTTTTCGTGTGTCAACTTGTGTGAATTACAGTACCCAGTTATTCAATCAAACACAAATTGAGGTATTACTGCAGATATAATTAAAATTTAACCAATTGACTTGAAATGAGTAAGATCATTGTGGATAATCTATATAGACATGATTCAGTCAGTTAAAATGCTAAAGCAGAAGCTTCCCCAAGAAAAAGAAATCCAGTCTGCGGATAGTAGCTTATACCCATGTCTGTGAGTTTGAGTCTGCCCATGATATTCCCTTATCCCTTTCCTGGTGGCCTAGCCTAGAGACTTAGCCCCTCACAGTAGTTCTGTAAGCAAATTTCTAATAATAAATATCTGTGTGTGTATGTGTGTGTACATATGTAAATATGTGTATGCATTGTATTATATAGGTGTATATATGTTTATATATCATATATTACATACTATAAATGTATTTGTGCATATTAGATGTGTGTGTGTGTGTGTGTGTGTGTGTGTGTGTGTGTAGATAATCAGTTAGGGTGCAACTAGAGAGGTAGAAAATATATTCAGGGCTGTGCCCGATCCATCCGTCTTGAGTGAAGGGCTTTGGAGGAAGTATTTCTGGTTTTGGATTAGATTTTGGGGAGAAGTGGGAATGGTTGTTCTGCAGATAGTCACTGAAGCTTTGAAGAGAAAAACTGGAGCTAATGATGAAAGGATTAAATTACATCTGTATTCTCAAGAGCTTCCTGGGGGCTGTATTTATTGTTTCTCTACCTGATTTTGGTGGATCCAGTGTAAAGAGTACAGCAGTTGATGGATCTACAAATTGGCCTCAAGCCCCCTCTCTGCCTTCTACTGCACAAAAAGATGCTATATGGGAGCGGAACTGTATATTACAATGCAGTACTGCTAATTTTAAATGGCAGTGCATCACGAAATAACTGTCATCTGACTATAGAAAAAAATCCACTTTTAATATTATAAACGATATGGAAAATGACAGTTACTTGATAATTTTTCCCATTGAGCCATTTATGAAACTATCTGACCCATCAGTAATAGTCTATTTAGGTTCATTAACCTAAAATTTCATTCATGAAGCGTAGTGGAATGAGCTCTAAAATTGTATGTTAATTATTGAAATATGAGCTTCCATAAGCTCATAATTTTCAAAAGTTATTTAGAAACCCTCAGGGGTTCCATTAACCCCATGCCGTAGCCACACTCTGCAGGCGGGGAGTAGAGATTAAGAAGACCACTTCTACCTATGTAACTTAGAGGTTTGGGGTCAGCCTTGAGTTTGAAGTCCAACTCCACTGTTTAGTATCAGTCTAAACTACTTAGAAAAACTCTGCCAGGGTATCATCATCTTCAAAATGCAAGAAATATTTCTAGAATCCAGTGCTGTGTGGATTGAATACAATAGAGGCAGTGCTTTAAAAGAAGTAAAATGTATCCCTTGTGTTATTTATGGGACTTTTGTAAGGTTTTATTTGCAAATGAAAAGCCTTTCCTCTGGTTCTAAAATATTTATCTATGTAGATCTTTATTATGTTACAGATCAGAGTTTTTCCTGTGTATGTCTTTTTCTAATGATTCTTTAATGATTTTTCTAATGATTCTAATGATAATGAGGGTATTTATGCTATATATATAATACATATTTATGTGTATATATGTGCATATATATGTGTATTTGAATCATATGTACATAGTATGTGTACACATACTATATTACTTAAAAGTCACATCAATATAGCTTAATATGTTTTTAAGCTTGTCCAGTCAAACTCTGAAGAAAAGAAGATTGATTGAAAGGAAGAAAGAGAATAGAGAAATTACCATAATGTTGATTTTGAAAAGTCTTAGGTAAATTAGTGACATAATAACAGTAATTTGTTATATGGCCTCTATAAGCCAAAAGAAATCCATTTCTCTCTTGTTATCAGGATTCTCATGAATAAATTTCAGTAATAGTCTAGAAGATGGAAAGATGTGCCATTTCCCCTTGAGAATTAACTTTATAGGTTGGCATCATAGGGATTTTCTTGTTCTGCATAATTGAAAAATTCCAAGCCTATTTTTTAAGCTATTTATTTAAGACAAAGGATATGTATCTATGAGAATAGCCAGGTATGTTGTATTAAGGAGTAGCCACAAAATATCGGTGGCTTAAAATAGTAAAAATGTATTTCTTGCTCTTGCTGTCCTATCTCATGCCTAGTCTCCAGGACAGAGAGCCCCTGCCTCTCTCCTTATCTCCCTGTCATTTGGGGACTCCCTATCATTCCTCCTCATTAACCTGTGAATATGTACAGTCCCTGACCTAGGAGTAGAGAAAGATGGAGAATTATCATCAGTGCTCTCCTCTCATTGTGAAAACAAGTCATACAGTCACTTAACCTCAGGGTTTTGGGGAAGCACAGTCTTACATGTCCACAGAGAAAAGCCAGCAGAGTTCCTGACTCTCACTAAGGACCACCATGAAGACCAGTCTTGCATCTTCAATGTCATCACAGACCAGTAGATCAGGAAATGTGGGATTAGATAAGCCTGTAATTTGTGTAATATTCAATACTTTATTTTATTCTCTGTGGCTTTGTTTCATCTAGCAATGACTTCTTTTTTTAAGATTTACTTATTCCTGAGAGAGAGTGAGAGAGAACAGGGGGAGAGACAGAGGAAGAGGGAGAGAAATCCTCAAGCAAATTCCCCGATGAGCATGGAGCTAAATGTGGGGCTCCATCCCAGGACCCCAAGATCATGACCTGAGGTGAAATCAGGAGTTGAACGCTCAACTGACTGAGCCACCCAGCTTCCCCTTGTCTAGCAATGACTTCTGAACAAAATTACCATTTGCTTTTCTCCTGGAGGCCTTATAACTAAAACTTTTAAGTTTTATTAAGCTCAGATGAGTGATTCTCTTACCATTTTGTTTCATACTTAAATGTTATTCAACTCGGAGTCAAAGTAGCAGACAACATGTATGAAATGGAGCACACAGAAAGTATACTGGACCTCTACTTCATTCTGCTAATAGGAAGAAGTCTCTCTATTTTTTTTTTCAGTCTGCACTGTCACTAAATATTAAAAACTACCAAAGCATATTCTAATTTCTAGATATTCAATTTTTTTGGACAGTATTAGAGAAAAAAAAAGAAATCTCAAACTTTCTAAAACTGTTGCCAAAACTTTGAGGGGCCAACTTAGTGGACAGAAATCTAGTTTACCTAAGTGCTTTTTATATGGAGGATATACATTTTATTACTTAAAATGTCATTATCATGTAGAAAGCAGAAGAAAGTGAATCACTGGCTTATTTGTAACAATGTACACATTTGAAGTGATAACATTATATTCTCTGAATGCTTAAACTTATAGCTTATACCATCATAGTCACTGAAAACAAATATGAAATCTAGTTAATTGAGGTATATATTTGTTTATAAGAAATATGAAAGCCTCTAATAGAATGAGTGTGATCCCTCTTTCTCGTAAAGTCAAATAGAAACACTTCCGTTTTAGGCTCACCATGTGTGATAAGGAATGTTTCTAGAGTAGTAGAGAATTATATCTTTTTCAGGTAAGAGAACTGAAACCAAGGAATGATACTTTGATTTACTTACAGGTCATGGATATGTAAGGCCAATTGTTATAGCTTTTAGAAAATACAGACTCCGAGGATCTGGTTCCTGATTTCAAATTTAGGAAAGCCTCAATGTCTGATGTTACAATTCTTTATTCTTCATTCTGTTAAAGGAAACAATATCTCTAGGGACACCTGGTTGGCTCAGTCAGTTAAGCATCCACCTTTGACTCAGGTCATGATCCAGGGTCCTAGGATCCAGCCCAGAATTAGGCTCCTTGCTCAGTGGGAAGCCTGCTTCTCCTTCTGCCTGCTGCTCCCCCTGCTTGTGCTGGCTCTCTCTTTCTCTCTCTCTCTGTCAAATAAATAAATAAATAAATAATCTAAAAAAGAAAAAGAAAACAATATTTCCAGAAAGAGGAAAGGCTTGAGCACCTGGCTGTATTTGCCAAATATCTTTTAATATATGAAAATAATTATATGCCAGTGCCATTGCTTTTATGCTGATTTCTTCTTTTTTCATATTTATAAGTGACATTCATTCTTAATCATTTGAAAATCTTCTGAATCACTCATGCATTAATTTTGAAATGAAACTTTCTTATACACTCAGGTTCTGCCTATAAATCAGATCAGGAATTTTATGTTTTATTTTTGAAACCAGCTGTATCTTTGTGCTCTACCAGTCTTAGAAGTGGATCTCTGCGTAGTCTTTCAATGATAGGAAAGCACTGGACCTGAGATTTAAGGAGTAGTGGTAACAAGATCAATTAGAAAGGCACCATTGCTTCTTTGTTCTAGATACAATGTATTTTCCAAAGTCATCCCACACTGCAAAGGCATTTCTGAGTCTTTGTCCATTTATTCAGAGAGGCAACATGGCTCAGTGGTCTGAAATAACGGGCTAGAAGATCAAGGACTGTGAGTTCTGGTGTTACATAAAAAAAAAAAAAGAAAAAGAAAAAAGAAAAAGTGTTGCTTGGGCTTTTGAGATGCCTTTAAAATGCTTCTTTAATATTGTTCCATTTATTCTTTCCTTTCTTGTTACTGTTCAGGTGGCATTTATCATATGGGTCATGGATACAAAAGTAAAAGTCAAGGCTGTCCCAATGACTAAGAGACGCCATAAGAGCACATAGAGATGGATCTTGCAGAGACAGCAGCTTCCTTCTTGTTTGATTAACACCTGGAAGATTCTCAAAATAGTTGAAAAGTAAGTATTGATGTAATAGAAGGAATGGGATGCAATTAAGAATCGAGGCTCAGAAAGCTGCGTTATTGCAAAAGGAAGCTATAGGGATATTTATGTAACGTTCATTGAAAATGGGGCATGAGGGTCTGCCCCAATTAAGATGTCCATTTCCTTCTTTATTTCTCTAAAAGTGTCAGAATAAGTCATTCCAATATCAGGTTCCTTTTCAGATCATATGTAAATTTTAGTTTGTTCTGCTGAGTTATATTTGTAATCATACATCTTTTTTTTTTCTCTTTCATGCCTGATGTGGGCTTTCAATTCTAAATTTCATGAAATTAAAAGTGAGGAAGCTATTCAGTAATGGCATAAATTGAAACAGAGCCAAATAAATGCTGAGTAGAAATGAGCTTCAGTGGTTTCTGACAGATCAGAGTTGGATTTACTACTCTCATTTACAAGGCAAGGCCAATATAAGGCACTCCTTCCCTCCAACAATTTCTTCAGAGAGTGGAAATTATTTACAGAACCACAATCTGCATCTTGCAAAGATTTTCTTGCTGTTGCTTTTGAAGGCCTCCTTTATGACCCTACAACATAATTAAACTCAGTTGCAGTCACATATATTTATCTGTCCTCGGCTAATAATGAGTTCTTATTTTAAAGGATCCATAGTAAGATTTCTGATGTGATTTTAAGTGTTACAACATTGTGAAGAAGAATTCTATTGTGTACATATGATAGAAATTGCCAGTAAGAGCTTCATCAGTGCAATACGCTATATTTTAAAAGGTAAACTGTTTCTGCGGGTCAGTCTGTTTTTTAATTCCAAAACAGGTGATCTTTTAATGTCAAAGAAACTCTAATCTGAAATAATTTAGGAGCTGGAAGCAATAGGAAATAGATGTGTCATAGGAGGGTAAACGCCATGATGAACATGTTTGTTTCCGCCTTCCTCAGGGAAAAGAATGAATGTATGTAATTAAATGATGCATAAGTCTTATTTACTTGGTGTCCTGTCACAGTGAAATCATATCAAATTTCTCAGCTTGGAACTTTTCTTAAATGCGCTAAATTCTTCACTTTTGCCTCATCAGAATAAATGTCCTACTTGTGTTAGTAATAGTTCACCAAAAGAATGTAATGCAGGCTTATAAAATTTCAACATTTTGGCTGTTTTTGATCAGTGAACAGCCATTGTGGAACAGGCTGTCTAACATGTTCATGGTTGATTTCTTTTTCAGAAGTCTTAAAGCATAAAAATTATTTTTATGAACAATTTTAAAACTGCAAACACTTCCATAGCTATAAAACAAGTTACATTGCTTGGAAATGCTGAAGTCATGAATCTTGATTTTGAAATTCATAGAAGTTTTATAAAATGGCAAAGTTTGAAATGAATTCTTGTTAATCAAGTAATTCTGTGTGGTTTAGACCAATGTTACCTTCACAGGATAAAAAAAATCATTAATGATAAAAAATATTTTTTAGACTAGTAAGCACTCAGTAAATATTAATTCTCTCCTTAGATTAATCATCTTCTAATCCAATAATTTTCCAAATGTAATTTCATTGCAGCATCTCTGATAGTTATCTTGGAAATCATAGGCATTCTATCTCAATCTTCTTGTTTTAGAAATGGAAAAACCAGGCACCTGAATGGCTCAGTCGTTAAAGTGGCTGCCTTGGGCTCAGGTCATGATCCCAGGGTCCTGGGTTCGAGTCCCTCATCGGGCTCCCTACTCAGCTGAGAGCCTGCTTCTCTCTCTCCCACTCCCCCTGCTTGTATTCCCTCTCTTGCTGTCTCTCCCTCTGTCAAATACATAAATAAAATCTTAAAAAAAAAAAAGAAATGGAAAAACCATTTAGAAATGGTCCTATTGAAGGGCTTAGACCAAGATTACATAGGTAAGAGCTGATGAAACACCAGAATCTAGGGTTTTTTTTTTTTTTATATGAAATCTACAGTGTTATTTTCAAATCAGACAATACTTTTCTTTTGTCTGTTTCTTTAAATAGCATTAAAACAACTGAAAGGAGCCTATTGGAGCGAATGCAACCAAATAGAAACAATGATCTATGTTTTGTTTTTTATTATAAAATGTATGTATTTCCCTTTTCAACATTTGACAAGAAATGTCTTTGTTCTGAGGGTGCCTGCCATTCAGGTATACATACATTCACACACATATGCATGCACAAGACTCTAGCATAGCATTCTGTATTTAAGCTCATCACACCCTCCTGTCTTTCGCTCTCTGTGCCCTCTTGTCTACTGCACAATGTTTCCAGTTTAATCTTTCTAGAATAAAAACCTGACCATGTTTCTCCTCCAATGAAAATTCTTTCAGTGTCTCATAGATGACATATAAAATCTTTTTTGACAAGGCCATTACTCTGCAGTTTAGCCAAACTTTGTTCCAATCTCTCCTTGATTCCTTTTAAAAAGATTTTTATTTTGGAATAAGTTTAGACTTACATAAAAGTTGCAATGATAATACAAGTTCTCATAGACCCCCTCACCCAATTTCCCTTAAGGTAAACATCTTACCTTACCATGGTATAGTATATATAACTATATGGTATATAACAGAATGAGGAAGCCAACATTGGTACATGACTCTTAACTAAACTGCAGATATTATTCAGATTGTGCTGGTTTTCACCTAATGTCATTTTCTCTTCCTGGATTCACCCCAAGACACTACAAGGCACTGCATCATCCTGTCTCTCCAGTCATTTCTGGCCTATGACAGTTTCTCAGTCCTTCTAATATGTCTTGACCTTGATAGTTTTTGAGTACTAGTCAGATATTTTGTAAAATGCCCCTTAATTTGGGTTTTTTGATGTTTCCCTCATGATTACACTGGGATTATAGGTTTGTCGGGGAAAGCATTACAGAGACGGAAGTCTCATCACATTGTCCATCATGGGAGTACTTGATATCAAAATGACTTCGTTAACCTTGGTGACTCGGAAAAGGTAGTGTTAGAAGGCTTTCTTCCTGGGAAGTTACTTTTTTTTTTTTCCTTTCCATACTCTATTTGGAAGTGAACCTGCCCATACTCAAAAAAAGTTGGGAAGGGAGTTTTTTAAACTCTATCTCCTAGAGGGTGAAATATCTACAAATACAACTTAGAACTCTTCACATATATTTGTTTAATACCTTGGGCTATAATCTAATACTATGTAATTTGTTTTATTGTTTGAATTTTTCCATCTTTGGCCATGGGAGCTCTTTTTGTCTGGTGAAGGTGTCCCTTTCAGACACTCCATGCTCATCTTGTGTATTTCCTACTCTAGCCCCGAAAGCATCCTCTTCTCCAAGAAGTTTTAGGTTGTGTTATAGAAAAATGAAGTTTAGTCCTTGAACTATTTACTCCCAATTTGTAGCATTCTGTCTCAGCACTCATGTGTAGTATTTGTTTGTGATACACTCCACTTTTTAAGTGTTCCCACAAAGCAATTAACATTTTCATAGCATTTTCAAATCTAACGAGATATTCTGTCAGAATTTCCCACTGTGTAGAAAATGTCTGCTAAGACACTAAAAGGACCAAGGTGCCCTGCATTTTAAATTCAGAGGACCTCCAAGGATTGGTTCTCATTGAGGATCAGATATTTTCCCACAGCTGTTGCAGCAAGTTACAAAGACAGCTCCATAACCAAACTACTCAACTTCCCAGCCAACAGAAGAAGAACCCTGCCAAGAGGGGGGAAATAATTAGAATTACTAGAGCACATAAAAATGTTTTCTTTCCTCCTGGATATTCCCTTTTCTTTCCCTAAAGCCAAGTTAAGGGAGATTGAAGAGAATCCCTAATGATGTTTGGGCATATCTAAAAGAAGAAAATGTGGCTGACTTCTCTTCTGCTGCTTTCCCAACACGCTCCCTCTTTTTACTATCTAAAAGCACCCTATCTGGGTTTTATTTAAGTTTTTTTGATAAGGTACTCATCCCCTGAGTATGAATCATGGTTCTAGGCCGGTTTGTCATTTCTTTCCCCTTTCCTAGTGATGAGTCTAGGGGTGGGCCTGTGACTTAGTCATGTGACTGCAAGTCCTCTAGGGCCTCAAGGACTTCCTGACAAAAAAGAACACTGCACAGGAAGGTCCTTTGGTCCCTTTCTCTTGAAGATTGTTTCAAATGGATGCTCCTGTGTACAAGCACAATGCCTCATCCTGAGTCTTGCAACTTGGGTAATCATTGTAAATATAAAAGTAAAATTTGTAAGAAAAAAACGATAAACGATATCTAGTTGCTTGATAATATTTTGAGTTCACTGGCCTATGGACATCCTTTTAGGCAAACGGTGAATGTTAGAATCATAGTCAGTGGGGTTTTCTGATTATTATAGGTTAATATAGAGACATTGAGAGCTTTTCCCCTGGCTGAATGTTTGCCGAGGTGTAGAACCTTCAGACTTCCCTTGGTACTGCTTCCTGAGCAGGGATTCGTTGGAGAGAGTTCACAGAGTCCAGGAGTATGTCCAGTTGTCTTGTTCAATCTCTTTTGTGCTTCTTCAGTGCTTGACATATATGTCCTGGAGGTGGGGAGTATACTTGTACATACAGGGTGGCCCCTTTTCTGAGCCACAGACTTCTGAATGAATGCGATCTACTTTAGCATCCCATGACACACGGCTTGAGGGAACTGTCACATGATGGATCTGGAAAGGCTGTGGGGATCCTCCTCACTCCATTCCAGTATTCTCTGGTCCTCCAAGAGTGAACAAGAGGGCCTCATCTCTTCCTAGGGCTCCACGTGGGGGAACCCAGAGGTACAGATGAGCATGAGCCGTCGGGATGCTCCGATGGCTGCTCTGTCCAAGATGGCAAACAGCTGTTGTCCAAGCTGGACAACAGACCGGGAATATGAGCTGCTGCAGGAGTTAATGCTGCTTCTCTGAGGAGAAGTTCCTCAGCAATGGAGATACACAGTGAGGGTGAATGGCTGGCCCCCAAGTCAGACACATACCACCTACCTGGAGACAGTTCCTCCAGCGGAGGCCACCAGCCCCAGATGGAACCAGCCAGACTAGCAGAGTCAGTTCCACAAGGGAGCCTCTGCCACCCAGCTGTCTGCCACATACCCTCCCTGTCACATTGAGACTCTGGGAGCACAGCTTCAGGCTGAGCTCAGGAAAGAGAAGAGCTGTGCTCTAAGCTGATTATCACACTCTAAGTGATGGGACTGAGTGGCGATACATCAATAAATGATTACACTTGTCATATTTCTTTTCCCACCAGACTGTTCATTTTTTGCAGTGAGGAACCATATTTTTTGTTTTATATCTCTAGCCTCTTTTTAAGACTTGTCAACCTCGGTTGAGGGGAGTGGTGGTTATTCTTCCTCCTCTATAATGTTGAGAAATGAGTAGTTTTGCTTTGAGGTTTTTTGTGTGTTTGTTTGTTTTTGTTTTTGTTTTTTTGGTTGTCACTGTAACTAGGGAATGCTCAAGGCATTTAATTGATAGGAGCCAATAATAAATTCTAAATGGCCTGCAAGATAATGCTTCATAGTGGAGAGATGATTGAATGTATGAATGAATTTATCTATCTATTATTTATATAATAAATGCAATCAAGATTTTCTCTGACAATGGAAAACATGGCTTCCAGAACAAATGAAAAGGGATTTTAAAGTCTTTAAAACTCAAACATTAATATAAAAATAAAGTGTTATTTTAAAAAGTAAAAACTAAAAAAATAAAAACACAGCTCTATTTTCTATAGAACAAAGAGGTAATCTACCACATTCTGTAGTCACATTTTAATGTGAATTTTGTTAATTTGTTTACTAGAAGACAGAACATACTTTTAACCAACTAAAATTACAAATTTTCTTCCTTAAGTATATCTCCCTAAGGATCTTCTCATACATAGGCTATTCTAAAAATAGAATTCCTATCCAATGTGCCCTTTTCTTCCACATCCAACCTTCTACTCAGTGTCACTTCTTGTGCCTCTCTTCAGTGCTATCTTCAATCATCCAAAATCTAACATTGCTGTAGGGCTGCGGTTAGGAGAGTGTGAATCCAAATAGAATCTCTGCTCTGTGTTTTATTTTTGTTACTCAACACATTCAGCTTCTTCCATCTGCATGATTGTGGAGCCTCCGAGAATGCTAATTTCTCACGCTATTCTTCTAAGTGCAAGGCTCTTCAGGAAGGATAAGGCTGCCCAACCCGGTAAAATGATCGGAAATAGAGGGAATCAGGGAGCTGAGAGTGCTGACATTTCTTTAACAAAGTTACTACTCTCTTCTAGGAAGTGTCAATGCCTCGGTCTTTTTCTTCCTGCCAAAACTGTGCACGTATGTGACTCCAGCTTTCGTTACAAGGGGAGCCATGACCCCCATAGGGCCACCATCTGTCTGCCTGGAGCAGGTGGTCTCATCGGGACAGCAGCTCGCTATGGTTATAGCTCATTAGAAGATGTGCTGACATTGATTTCAGGTCTTTCATTCAATTATTTCCTTCAAGCTTGTTTATCTATACATTGAGGGAATCTGTGCTATAATAAAATAAAAAGACATTTCTATGCTGTAAAGCTGCTCTAATACATACACGGAAGCCACTGGTCTGACTTCTGAAGCAGCACTCAAATAGGGAACGCATCCCTTTCCAACATTTCTGTAATATGAAATACTCGGCAGACCTGCTACCTGACCAGTAGCCACCACCTCCCACCCCAAACAAAGAGGTGAGTATTTGGAAAGTCTTCAAAGTATTTTCAAGGTAAAGATGCCTTTTTCTTTTCTTTTCTTTTTTCTTTTCTTTCTTTCTTTTTTTTTTTTTTTGTGCCAAAATTTGAAATTCCATTTTCTTACTTAAATCTGATTCAAAACATGACTAGAAATAGTACAAGCACTGGCATACTGGGACATTTTAATTCCTCAAAGTTCCGGCTGGAAATTCAGCAAAAACTGTTTTCTCTTGGCACTTCCCAAGAAATGGCCCAGATTTCAGAACAGGCGATGAAGTAGAAGAAAAATAGGGAGCCCAACTACTTCCAAAACAACAGTAGCAAGAAGAGCTATCGAATGTTTTGGTATCTAAGGTTCAGCTTTCTTTTCCTTTTTTTTTTTTTTTTTTAATTGCAGCAGGGGAGCTGTCTCAGTTCCTGAGACTACAGATGGATAAAAACAGATTTGGAGAAAGGTGAAGACTTTCTTATTCCCTAGTTCTAAAACCAGCACCAGAAGGAATATTTTACATTATCCTAAAGCCTTTAATCCCCTGCCTGTGCCTCCCTGATGCCCCTCACCAGCAAATTTGCATTGCGTCTCAGAATGGGTGATGTGTAAATAGGGCTCTAGAAGAAACACAGTGGTTTAGTTTACAGCTCAAAAAGCCCTCCTCATCCCAGCTTCCCCCGCCACTGGTGGTTCTCCATGCCCCTGACAATTATGTATATCGGAATATTCTAAGAGTCAAGTTTTAATGCTCTGTCATCGTCATCGTTCAAAAGTACATTTATACGTGATTATTATGAGCCTGTTTTTTAAATATTACAATGCCATTCGAAGTACTTACACCCATTTCCTTGCCTGCTTTGCATATTTGAGAAATCTTAAAGCATCGTTTTTCTCTGGAAGTTTACCTTGTCCTGATCTGTCCTATTTTTAAATTAGATTTGAGTCTGACTCCTGTGTGCATGTGAGTCTCTGTGTCTGCTGCAGGCCTGGGTGTGTGTCTGTGTGTGTGGCAGGGAGTGGGGATGAGACATCAGAGCAGGGAAAACCCACGGAGAGATCATGGACGATCTGGTGGACTGAAATGTCACAGAGCTCCCCAAACAGATACTCTTCTCCTGTCATACATGCACGGACATGCCCAGCAAGGTCCTACTTCCTAGTCTAGAGAAGGAGTAACATTTCTCAGTGGGGTTAATCGTAATGGATCAGATGACAATATAGCACAGTGGTTTTCTTAAGAGAAAATGCTCTGGAAAATTAACAGTTTTCGACAATATACAGAATAACAGCCTCAATCCTTTGCCCTAGAAGGGCACGGGAACTCTGCATGTACACGGGCTGCTCTAAATCTCACATGATGATTTCTCTGATGTGGTAATAGTACCACAGCCATGGGATCCAAGCGCACAGGGCTAATTGTATGGTGTCAGATGGTAGGTGTGTCAACGCTGAAATTTTAAGAGGCACATCAGTGAAGCTTTCTACAGCATAATAGCCCTGATTAGCCAGCCTCGTGGCGTGGCAGCAGTGTGCTTCGCTGCCGACTGTTAGCCGCCAGTGCTGGGCCCACTTGAGCTGCAGAAAAACACAATGATGCCCCGGAGAAGGTAGCTGCCTCTCCAGCATTTTCCATGGGGGATTGATTAGCTATTGGTGTGGGAAAAGATGGGGTTGGGGGAGATGGCAGAACTCCCCTGGCAGGCTTCGCCGATGCCTGATTTCTGCGTTCCGGTCAGCTCTGACTCAACAGGGACCTCTCCCTTTCATGCTGTACTCACTGAGGCCTGCAATGCACACCTGGGTGGGGTCCTAGCCTCCTGTTCCTAGGCAGGGCTGGAGAGAACTCACCCAGAGTCTTTGACAAACAGCAAAAGCAAGGCTGTGGGGGGGCTGTAGTTACTACCTAAGTCATAGATAGGCAACATTTCCTGCTTCCGCCCAGTGTTCTAATGTCCCTGTTTGGTATGGAGCCAGTGCATGGCCATAGACAGGTGCCGACTTCTTCCCTCATGCGTTGTTTACATGACGTCACCCAGCTATGCCTACTGCTTCCTCTGCATTTTTTTTTCCTGGTTCACATCATACTCTCCATTTCCAGAATTTTGCCCCTAAACCAGGCCTTCATGCCTTGATTCTAGGCCCAGGAAATCAACCACACCAGGACCCACGGCTGCAGGAACAGGGTTCCTTCCACAACAGGTGTCAGACCTGCCCTGTCTGCATTTCAGGCTGTGTATCAACTGTTGACTTCCCTCCGCCTCTGCTGCCTCATTCCTCCCCTTCTTCCCCGGGCAAACCTTCTAACACTGATAGGCTAGCCTATTTTCCTCTCTTGTACACATGGTTTGCTTCCCTGCCATTGTGTGTCTTTGTTCTTGCTTCTTTAGTCCACTCATGGAATACTTGCTTCTCTGTTCTGTCCAACATATGCTAACTGTTCAAAATTTGTCTCCCTTAAAATAGTCTTTCCTGACAGGTCGTTTTTATTGGACTACGGACTGCATGCACTGTAGACCCTTAGTGGTTAAGAATCAATACCCTGGCCCCTTTAAATCCACGTTAAGATCCTGGGTCTCCCATTCAGTGTATGTCTCAGATTTCTGACTCATAAAACATAGAGGACTTCACAGTAATGTAGAGAGGATTTAACGGGAAAACTTCCATAAAATGCTTAACACGTGGTAGATATTCAAGAAATAGTACTAATCACTTAATTGTTTTTGCTGTTGAGCTAGTCTGCTTATCCAGGTTTTTATAGCACTTCTGTACATGGGTTGAACTTACTATCATTCACTAATAAAATATTCACATATGTAGATTCATTTGAGCCTTCAATAGCCCAATGACAAGGACCATAACCCTGCATTCTTTGACTTTTCCCCAAAAACACATAGCATTAGACTTGTGCCTGGAGTAAGCATTCAGTTAATATGGGAGTTAACTGCCTGCTATTAAGAATTTGCAAATGAAAAATCATACTCTGTTTTTTTTTTGTTGTTCATCTAAGAAATATATTTTTTCATTACACCATTTTCATCTTGTCTCTTTTCTCAGAACTTACAAAAAGTATGAGAAAGAGCTGATTTCTGTACATCTTTAAAATTCAAATATTCAATAAGTGATAAGCCAGACTTCTTGTTCCTTCAATCCTTCAACATTTTTTTCTCCACATCTCTAAAATTAGGATTTTAAATTTATGTAAGCAAATTAAAAAATCTTAATCCCAAACATGAATTATAAATCAGCCCTTGTATGTTTTTGTGGTTGCTTATATTTCATAATTTTTTTTAAGTGACAATATCATAATAGTCCCTATGATGTGAGATTTACTAGAGCTGTACATGTTTTCTCCTAATCTCAAATGTGTACTCTGACTCCTCCCTACCCCCAAGGTTGCCACTTTACCTTTGGCTTATGGAATCTCCTATTTTAAGAACATAAAGAATGTGAATAATAATAGCCAAAATGAATCAAATACTTACTCTGTGCTAAGCTCTTCATGTGCTTTGTGTTACTGTAGGCCCTCCAAGATGGGATTAGACACGCGTGAGATTTATTGAGAAAACAGCTGTGAAGGACAAAGGGGAGAGAGCCAAAGAAAACAGGGAGAACTTTTAGTCAGTGATACAGGAGATTGGGGACAAGAATCTCAAACTCTAAGGCAGTCCAAAGAAAGATCCAGCCAGGAACTTTGAGAGCAGTTCTTAAGCCAAAGTTGCCATTAGAGGTGTTTCTCGTCTTGTAGGCATTGGGTTTGCCTTCGGACCTTTGTTGAACGCAGGGGTAAATCCAGAAAGTCAGCACCTGGGGCCATCAGTCAGTCTGTTCCCTGCAGTGGGAGAGCTGAGCTGTGCACATGTGTGGTGATTACATGCAACATCCTTCAATCTCACAGCAGATAAACAAACAAACAGAGGTTACATAAGCTCACCCCAAGTCGTACACCTAACGAGTGACACAGCTTGGATGGTAACACAAGTAGTGTGATTTCAGAGCCCTAACAGGTGGGTGGCTAGCTAGCTAGAGTGTTCACGAAACAAAGTAGTTGTGGTAGATATGATATTCAGTGTTACCTAATTAAAACTGTAGCCACTTCCATCCCTTTTAGAAATGTCAGAAATCATTCTTAGTCTCCCAAATTAGTCGTAAGAAATCATGATCATTACTTTTGGAGAGTGCCTTGTACACTTCAGTATAGCTTGCTTGCTTGCTTGCTTGCTTGCTTGCTTTCTCTTTCTATTATTTTTTAAAAGATCTTATTTATTTGACGGAGAGAGACACAGCAAGAGAGGGAACACAAGCAGGGTGAGTGGGAGAGGGAGAAGCAGGGAGCCCGATGCGGGAACTCGATCCCAGGACCCTGAGATCATGACCTGAGCTGAAGGCAGATGCTTAATGACTGAGCCACCCAGGTGCCGCTAGATAGCTTTATTTAGACCAAATATTGAGATATTTAGGAAGGAAATAAAACTTCAGTCTCTTTTTTCTTTTGTCTTTAAAATCAGCCATTCACCTGGATAATATTTCATCCTTCAAATAAATGAATAAGAGGAATTTCCTGAAAGGATGCTATATTTTTACCAACCAATTTCCTTTAATTGGTTGGAAATTAGTTGGAAAGGAAATTATTCTTTCTATGACTTGCTCTTTTACAAGGACCAAGTATTTCCTTTCAGAAGAATGTCAGTATTTTGCTTGTTTCCTCTCTACATACTTCTGTTGACCACTTGGATTAGTTAGGATAAGTTAGGGATAAGTAAAAAAAAAAAAAAAAAAAAACAGAGACAGAGGTCGTCATATTGACATAAGTGTTCTGTTCCATGTGATTATTCATGAATCTAAGCTCCTTACATCTTTTTAGCTACTCCTATGAGAAAAATTCATGGTGGTCCACACTCTGTGGTTTTGTATGGATCACATCTAGAAGTGACATACACCATTCTTGCTTACATCCCATTTGAGGGTCCTAATTCATATGAACACATCTAACTACATGGCAGACTTGTGAGATATAGTCTAGTTTTAGGCCTAGAGGAGGGTCAACAAATTTTGGCTAAGCTAGCCAGCATTTTCTGCCAAGTTTTATGTGATGTTGCTGTAATCTTTTTAGTACTCCAAGTTCTCTCAGTTAGGACCCCCTCTATCTTTGGAACAGGAACAGATTTTGGAACAGATTCCAATAGATTTACTATCTTTCTTTCTTCCTTTCTTTCTCTTTTTCTCTCTCTCTCTCTCTTTCTTTTTTTTTTTAAGATTTATTTATTTTAGAGAAAGAGAAAGAGAGAGCACGTACAAGGTGGGGCAGAAGAAGTAGAGAATCTCAAGCAGACTCTGCACTGAGTGTGGAGCCTGATGCAGGGCTTGATCTCACAACCCATGAGATCATGACCTGAGCTGAAACCAAGAGTTGAACACTTAACTGACTGAGCCACCCAGGTGCCCCCTGCTACATGCCAGTAGCCTTTCCGTACATATATGAATCCTCATTTAAACGTCTGGGTTAGAAAGTTGTGACACAAGGAACCATGACAGCCCTACCCATTATGGCAAACTATTAACAGTTGTCTTATTAAGTTACTCCAGAAAATCTGGTTTATTCAGAAATAGTACTCATTCAAAAAATGTTCAAAATAGACCCTTAGGGACAAAAGCCTTTGCTATCACTTTTATTGACCATTTCTACTTTTTTTTTTTTAAAAGATTTTATTTATTTATTTATTAGGAAAGAGAGAGAGTGAGAGAGAGCATGAGAGGGGAGAAGGTCAGAGTGAGAAGCGGACTCCCCATGGAGCTGGGAGCCCGATGTGGGACTCGATCCCGGGACTCTGGGATCATGACCTGAGCCGAAGGCAGTTGCCCAACCAACTGAGCCACCCAGGCGCCCAGACCATTTCTACTTTTGAGGCTATTTCCAGTATGACTGTGGCCCCTTCAGGATAAAGACTATCTCTGTGATCACCAGAACACCATGAACGTTGTAGTTACTATGTGTGACTCAGTAGAATGAACATTAGATTGAAAATTAGGAAAGAGTAGAGCTAGTTTCAGACCTGCTTCTTATTAGTCATGGAAACATAAAAATGTAATTGATCTCTCTTAGCTTATGTTCCCCCATCTGTACATGGGAATCTTGTCCCTCCAGTTTCACAGTTATGGTGGCTTAGGTACATGAATGTTCTTTTGAATACCATGGCTCAGGTGCCAGGGGGTGGCAGTGCTTGTTATATTCTCATCAGAAGTTAATAGATCACCTTTGTTGAACTCCTGGTTTGTTCAGGTTCTGTACAAGGAACTACAGAGTGATAAACATGAATTAGGAACCATAAGTTAAGTGTTCAAGATAAAAGAAACAGGCACAAAAATATGATAAAAGGTAAAAGATAGAGGCTCAAAGAAAATATGAAAGCAATTGCAAACTAAAACCGCTTGGCAGAGCTGAGAGGATGCTAGAGATAATCTTTTGATCAGTGTGGTATGGAATGAATTAGGAGAGCCTTGCTCATCACCTCTGCTGGAGTTTGTGGTCCATGCCTTGAAGTAACCAACCCTGCTGGAGGTGCCAATCCCACATCCGATTCCCTATGTGTATCCCTTGGGTTTCACAAACTCCGAATTTAATTCTTTCAAGTGTGCTACTAAAAGTTCTAGTATTTGAAAGTGTGCTGCCAACACAGAAAAGCTGAAAATAACCATAAATACTGGAATAAAGTAATACTGGCTAACATTTAATAATAGTACTTTATTAGTTGGAACTGTGATAGCTGCTGGGCCAGATAAACTAAAAATTATCAGTGAATTAAGACAGTAGAGATTTAATTCATACTTCCATAAAGTCAGTTGTTAGCAGGATGGGATGGGGACTCTGTTCTATGAGGTTATTAAGGCTGTTGGGGCACCTGGGTGGCTCAGTGGGTTAAAGCCTCTGCCTTCAGCTCAGGTCATGATCTCAGGGTCCTGGGATCAAGCCCCGCATCGGGCTCTCTGCTCAGCGGGGAGCCTGCTTCCCTCTCTGTCTGCCTGCCTCTCTGCCTACTTGTGATCTCTCTCCTCTCTATGAAATAAATGAATAAAATCTTTAAAAAAAAAAAAAGACACCAGGCTGTTGAAGGCTCTACCATTTTTCAATACATAGTTTCCAGGGCTACTCTGGGCATAAATATCTAATCCACTGATATGGAGAGAGAGAGACTATATGGGATACAGTGTTGTGAGTTAGACCTAAAAGTACTTTGTGTCACTTTCTGCCCATCCCATCGGTTATAACTCAGTAATATGGACACACAAAACTGCAAAGGATGCTTTGAAATATAACATATTCGAGCACCCCCCAAATACATAGTTTCAAAAATGAAACATTTAAGGTTTTTTCACATAAGAACTTACATTTGTATAGTTCTTGTCCCATCATAGATCTCTTTCATTGACGTTGACTCATTGGATGACAAATGAGTCAAGATCCTGAAAATTATTTTAGTCAAAATCCTTGTTTTTGGAAACCGGATTAGAGGTTAATGGCTGTTTGAATTCCTTTGGTCACATACCTGATAATTTGAGGGTCCAGTACCTAAAGTACATCAAGTTTTCTAACTGCAAAGCGCACTTTCCTTCTTTATATTGCCCCCCTTGTCACATGCTTTCATGGGAAAAAAAGAAAAACACAGGAATTAATGGATCCTGTCTTAAAATTGCTTATAAGGAAGCACACAAAGCTACATAGGAATAACCATAAAGTAGTATATGGAATAATAGAACCTAATATATCAAGAGGGCAAAAGCAATGAGATTTGGTAAGTTAATTCAGTTAAGGCTACTCCTTATATAGGTATCTAATCATTCTAAAATCTGAGATTTATCTCTAGGTTTTCAGTAAGGTCTCTTGGAAATAGAGAATGTTCCAGACATAGCTCTAGAAGAGCTATTTCTTGTCCTGTTCCTGAAAATGGGTTCCAACAAATACTGTTTCCATTCCTGGGATCTGATATATCCTGAAGCAGGGTTCCTAGAGCATGCTAAAAGAACAGTTCTGGAGGAAAACATCAACAAGAACAAAACAAAAAACCCATAATAATCAAAAACCTATGAGGAAAAAAAAATAGATTTAATAGTTTTTGATTCAGCCAACATATATTGAGTACCTAATATAAACTAGACACTGCAGATGATTTCACACATATTATTTTGTTTGTTCAAATGAAATTATGTAGAAGCAAAATAGGATTTGTATTGTCTGGAGATATAAATTATTTACGTTATCCTTGGATCTCTTTAGTATGAGTAAATAGTATTTGGCTTGAGTATTTTTTGCTGGGTTATTGCAAACTTTCCAAAAGTTGGCTTAATTTTTTTTTTTAGTAAAATGGTAGATTATGCAGCAGGAGGAGATACCAAAAGCGCATGTGATTTTTTATAGTTCTCCCTTTAGAAAATGAGTACTGTTTCCACATCCATTAGCTCTGTTCCTATGAGCAATTCATTTTCTAAGCCTCAGGATCTTTGGATAATAAATGACCATCTTAATCAACTTTTCCTGTCTTTGGTGCCGATTTAGCTGATAGCTCTAAGCATCAGATGTTCATTGTGTTTTCTAAACTATAAAGCATTATGTAAGTATCAGGTGGTATCTGATGGCCATTGGACAGATGAGACGGCCGAGGCTCTGAGGGGGCAACAGGAGTTGTTAGGTGTCACAGAGTCAGAAAGAAGACTGTGCAAACTTAGACTCACTACTTCTAGGATGACTTTCTTCATTTTTTACTTGAAATTTAATTGCTTCATATTCAAAGGACTTGAACAGAATGTTCATAGTTTCTTTTGATCTTTCCTAAGATTAAAGTGGATAAAATATCAAACCGGAAACATTTTGTTTAGTGGATAAAAGAAGCAGCAGCAATAGCCTTCTCCATTATACTGAGTGGCTGGCTCCATGAAACAATGTTTGTGCGCTGAAATCACAAAAAGCTCAAGAGGCTCCAACTTAGCTGTATTGGTAAGCATTTGAACAGGAGACACACACACACACACACACACACACGCACGCACACACGCGCACACACACACACACACGCACGTGCACGTCCATGCACCCATGAACACTATTTAGGAAATTGAAGCCCTTTTCCCATGGACTCGGTAAAATGGCTCCAATTTGTATGGAGGTGACTTTTAGGGACTCAAAGGATATGATTTTTGTCCTGTGATAAAATAAACATTAGCTCCTCCTTATAGTCTCACTGCGATTTATGTCAGAAATCTATCTACAGGTCAACTTTGGGAATTCATTTCAAATTCTGGTAAGAATTTAGCCAGTAACAATTTGGAATATAGAATGTTGGCTGAACAAATAGACACTCAAGGCAGGCTTTTTAAATAAATGGTGTGTGTGTAGCGGGGAGATAGCATTGCTAAGTGTGCCCAGAGTCGTTGTGGCATTAGGGGCATTTTGATCAATTGAAATAACAAAGTAATTAACACCTGCTGTGTGTTACAGCAGGGAATGAGGTAAATTGCCATTCTCCTGGAAGCTTCTGCCTTCTACAAATGTGTTGAAGTAGAGGCACCAGGAATATCAATGTACTTCTATGCAAATATCTTACAGAAAGCAGAGGCCTGAGAAACATGTTTATAAATTTAAATATACACAAATGTCTGTTCTTCCACGAAGATTCTGATCTCCAAGGATGAGTTTAAAGGCTAGGCCAAATAATACTTAACTCTGCTGAACAGCAATTTCTCTCTTAGATGTAGCATGTCCATCAGTTTCAAAAAACCGAGGCCTCTAGTATATCAGTAAGATATTCCTCAAAAACCCGATGTTATGAGCTCAGTTGTATCCCCAAAAATGTGTATGATGTGTATGTTAAAGTCCTAACCCTCAGTATCGTAGACTGTGACTATATTTGGAGATAGGATCTTTAAAGGGATAATTACATTAAAATGAGGCTATTAGAATGGGCACTAATCCAATATGGCTGGAGTCCTTATAAGAAGGGAAGATTAAGGGGTGCCTGGGTGGCTCCTTTGGTTGAATGTCTGACTCTCGGTTTCAGTTCCAGTCGTGATTTCATGGGTTCCCTGCTTTGGGCTCCATTCTCAGTGGGGAGTGTGCTTGAAGAGGTCTCTCCCTCAGCCCCTCCCCCGATTTGTGTGAGTGCACATTCTCTCTCAAGTAAATAAATAAATCTTAAAAATAAAAAAAGATTAAGACACAGATACAAACAGAGAGAAGACTATGTGAAGACACAGAAAGGAGACAGACTAAGAAGGGCCTTGGGAGAAACCAACCCTTCTAATACTTTGATCTTGAATGTCTAGCCTCCAGATTTGTGAGAAAATGTTTCTGTTGATTAACCTATCCAGTCTGTGGCAGCCCTACATCTGAATTCCCAAGAAGAACACTAAGTTCTTATACATCTGAATTCCCAAGAAGAACACTAAGTTAGGTTCTGGGCTCAATTCAAGTGTGTGTGGAGGTTTCCACCCAGCAACAAGCAAGGTGTCTGAGAATTCAGCTCAGTTCTGACACTGTGCAAAGACAGAATCACATCCTATATGTAAAGTACTCAGTCCCAGAAGGTCACTCTCCACTATAGAGGCCAATCACAAGCTCAGGTTGTTACTTGCACTTCTACTGACCAGCAACAAAATGGAAGTTCCCTTGACTACTTCCTTGGGTTCAATTAATTTGCTAGAGGGGCCATAGATGGCCATTTTATTACAAAGGATATTAAAGAACACAAATCAACAGCCACGTGGAGGTACATCGGGTGAAGTCCTAAACAAAGGGGTTTCTGTCCCTGTGGAGCGTGGGTCCCAGTACGGTGGTTTGTGAAGGCGTCTGGCTGAAGTGTGGAAACTCTCCAAAACCCTTCCTTTTGGGTTTTTATGGAGGGTTTCTTATGTAGGTGTCACTGATTAAGTAATTTTGCCATTGGTGACTGGTTGAACCTCCAGCCCCAATCCCATCCCCTGAATCTGAGGGTTGGACTGCAAGTTCCAACTCTCCATTCATGGTTGGTTCCCCTGGCAACCAGCCCTCATTCTTAGGTGCTTTGCAAAAATCACCTTCATTAACATAAATCCAGTTGTGTTAGAAAGAGCTCGTTCAGAATAACAAGACACCCATGTTACCTGCATGGCTCTGAAGCGATTTCAGGAAATGAGGGTAAGAGACCAAATATTCTAACCAAAGATTCTCTCATTGCTCGTATTGCTCAGGAAATTCCAGGGGTTCTCGGAGCTATAAGCCAGGAACTGTGGATAAAAACATATATAAATAACATTTGTTATAAATTACAATATCATAGACATCATATCTGAAACCACCATTTTATTCCTTTGATTGAAATTATTGTTATTATTTGAAAGATACCTCTGAGTTAGTGTTGTGGGTTGGTACTTGAGATGTATTAATGAAAAGACAGTGTGCAGGGGCACCTGGGTGGCTCAGTCATTAAGCATCTGCCTTCTGCTGAGGTCCTGATCCCAGGGTCTTGGGATTGAGCCCGCATTGGGCTCCCTGCTCAGGAGGAGGCCTGCTTCTCCCTCTCCCACCCCCCTGCTTGTGTTCCCTCTCTTGCTGTTTCTCTCTGTCAAGTGAATAAACAAAATCTTTAAAAAAAAAAAAAAAGTGTGCTATTTCCAAGACATAAACAGGTTACTGGAATCTGGCATCTCCCTTGTGATAAGGGGCAAAATGAATTAAATAGTTCTGTTTTAAGATTCCATTATTCCAAAAGTCATCATTGTGGGGTTAGAAAAGAAATGAGAAAAAAAAATGCAACATTACCAATTGGGTAAATAAGCAAAAGATTGGATTTAGCATTGGGTTAAAAAAAAAAAATCATCTTTTAAATCAAAAAAGCTGGAAGTTGAACCCAGAGTCTAGTATTACATAATTGCTATGTCTTAGATAAATTTTGTCATCTTTTAGGCCTTAGTTACCTCTCAGACTCTTCAAACTGTGATACTTTCCAACTCCTGACTTCACTTTTTTTTACAAATAAATATTATGGTTTAAGTATTGGGTTTAGGGGGTGCCTAGATGGCTCAGTCAGTTAAGTATCTGCCTTCAACTTAGGTTATGATCCCAGGGTCCTGGAATCTAGCCCGCATCAGGCTCCCTGCTTGGTGGGGAGTCTGCTTCTCCCTTTACCTTTGCCCTTCCCTACCATCCACGCTCTCTCTCATTCTCTCTCCAATAAATAAATAAAATCTTTTAAAAAATAAGTAAATAAACATTAGGTTTAGGTTTGTACACTATTATACTAGTGCATATCTGCTAATCTACTTGGAAAAGTAATTTCTTGCTTCTTATAAAAACATATACTCATTGGTTACACTTAAAGAGGAGAAAAAGTAAAATATAAAAAATTTAAAAAATTAAAAATGTAAATAAAAATCTAAAAAATTTTTAAGTTTTTTAAAAAGGAGAGAAAGTAAAATCACCTATTCTGTCACTTTCCAAAAAATTAAAAAACTACAGTATCCATTTCAGGATCTTTTTTTATGTTTACGTGTAGATACACATTTCTGGTTTATTTTCACATATCGGTAGCACAGTTGTTCTCGAACATGATTTATAACCAGATTTTCACTTAATATTATATTACCCTTATTTTCATTTTGAACTTTTTAAAAGATTTTACTTATTTATTAGGGAGAGAGAGAGAGAGCACAAGCAGGGGAGAGGGAGAAGCAGGCTTCCCACTAAGCAGGGATCCCGATTTGGGGCTCGATCCCAGGACCCAGGGATCATGACCTGAGCCGAAGGCAGATGCTTAACCAACTGAGCCACCCAGGCGCCCCTATATATTATGCATGTTTTCAATGTAGGGAATAGTCATTAGTACTACTAACCAAATATTCCTAGTTCTCCTGGTTTCAGGTACATGGTAGGGCCCCCACCCTAAAGCTTTGGGTGGGGCCATAAGTTCACTTTGACCAGTGACGTGTGTTACTTCTGAGAAAAAACACTTCATTTCCAGAGGATGACCCACCAAAGCTCTTTCCTTTCCTGCCGTGGTAGCTGGCAAGGATCAAGATCCTGCCTGTTCTGTTCACCTCTCTCTGTGGTTTTCATTGCTACTGCAACAAATCACCACAAACTCGGTGACTTTAAACAACACAAATTTATTCTCTTACAGTTCTCCAGGCCAGAGTTTCAAAATGAGTATTACAAGATGAAATTCAAAATGTCAGCAGGACCATTCTCTCTCTGGAGACCTTAGGGAAAAACTCATTTCCTTCCCTTTTTTGACATCTATGGTTGCATTTCTTGACTTCCTTCTTCTTCTCGCTTTGGCTCTGCTTCCCTCTGTTTCTTTCTGTCAGAGGGACTTCTTTTCTTCTGCCAGGAATCAAATCTCCCTTTCTCCCCCTCCTATAAGGATATTTGTGATTACATTTAGAACCCACCTGAATAATCCAAGGATAATCTCCCCATCCCAAGATCCTTAATGTAACCACATCTAGGGAAGACTCCTTTTCAATTAAGGTGACATTCACAGATTCCACAGATCTGAATCTGGATACAGTGGAGGCTCATTATTCACCCTACTTCATATTTTTATCACATTAAGGAAAAGTGGAGCAAAACTCCCATTCAACTAAACAGGGACACATGATGTAAGCAATATAGAAACCTATATTTCTATAATCCACTAAGATATGAGAATTTTTTTTAAGATTATTTATTTGGGAGAGAGAGCACGAGCAGGAGGGGCAGAGGGAAAGGGAGATAGAATCCCAGGCAGACTTCATGCTGAAGTGTGGAGCCTGATGTGGGGCTCGATCTCATGCCCCTGAGATCACTACCCTAGCTGAAACCTGGTGACTGCGCCACCCAGGCATCCTGAGAATTTGTTGTTTTTGATCACAGCATAACTTAGAACATACTGATAATGGTACTAATTTAATATTTGTTGGCATTATTACTTTTAATGGTCGAATCTTTTTAGAAGCTTGTCATGTATCATAGCTAATATAATAAATATCATAATGGAAGTTAACTTGCATCTAATGTTTCAATGTATATCCTAATTGATAAATTTTTGTGCATATCTCTGCTTAACCTGTTAGAGAAAAACTCTAGATAATGAACTCCTGGATCAAAGGTTATATACACGCCTAAGGATGGTCCACCTATGGTTAAAGGGCTTCTTGGAATGTTGTGCCCAGTCTCTTCAACAGCGGCATTTCAGGAGAACAATTCTTTTGTTGGTTTATCTATTTATCTATCTATCTATCTATTTATTTATTCCCTTTCTCAAGGAAGCCTTTTGTTAACTAGTCTGATAAGGTAACTTGGATAATTGAACTAATCTACCTTCCGTGGAACTTCCCAATTCTCTTGTAGATTAGAGTAAATAGGGCAGAGAGTATATTTTATGATTCTGCTTTAAAAATATCTACGTGACAAGTTTTCTGTATATAGAAATGTGAAGAGCATTGGGATGAAAGAGGAGGTGATTACAAAAAAGAAATTAGTGAATATATAACCTCGCTTAGGTAGAGAATCTGACTGAAGGGAAAATAGAATCAACATCTATTGACACTTTATATGGGAAGGTCCTATGATGCAAACTGTCCTCTTTATTTTCAGTGACTTCTCTTCTTTCCCCAACCTTTTGTAACTCTTGAATGCCATCCACTTTTGTTTGCAGAATTGGTTCTCTGATGGGAGGGGGAGAATGTGTTTGGGCCAATGGACTGGTGACTTTCCCACCACCCCATCAATCATGGGGGTGGAACTGACAAAACACAGCAACTCAGCCTCCATCCCAGCAGGAACTAAGTATATCATCTGCTCAAGCACCTGATCTCCACTTGCCAGGGCTGAGAAAATCCAGGAGCCCTAGGAAGGCAGATGTCGAAAGGACATGCTGCCAGGTGGAGATGACAATAATTTTTCCATAAATTGACTATTTCTGCTTCTATCTGCCTCCCCCATCCCTGTCATACTTTCCAGTACTATTTCGAACAGTCATTTTAGCCTTAGTCTGTTTGATCACCTGCCCCCTTTGTCAGCCCTGGTGAGCCATTTGGCGGGGATGGCATTGGCCATCTGTGCTGTTAGAATGAGGCTCTTTTTCATCGCTTACCTGTCTCTCCCATTCCAGAGATTCTTGGCTTAGGGGAGTCAGGTGCCTCACTTTTCTGGGCTTCTTGCCATCAACTGAGTGGGTTTCAAATCTTAGATTGGTCTTTCAGGTAGGAAAATCTATAGGAGATTACATTTTCTTGGCAATTTGCTTTCCATTCCCAGAATACTGAAATTTACTTGACTGTCTCCATTGGATCGCTCTATTGAACCATCCACTTGAAAGGATTAACTTTTATCTTAAAAGTCTGGTCAGCCAAGGTAAATGAGATTCCATATAATTCCATATAATCTGAACAATAAAGTGATGAATAGACAATGGACTGCTTTCCATTTCTTGGGGACTGCTTTCCATTTCTTTCTGTCTATCTATCTACCTATCTCCATGCTGAGGAGTGGAATTAAGATTATTGCACAGGATTTTCCAGGTTTTAAAATACTGTTAACAGATACTTAGTCCTGTAGGAATAGCCTCAATTAAGTATATACCACTCACACTGTTTTAGGTTTTCTTGGATTACGTATGCTTTCATTTTAAGTAAAATGCAAACCTGGAAAACCAAAATCCTTCACTTTTGGACCAAATGTAGGGAAGCCTGTTTTATAAAAATGTACCACCTGGGGGAAATGATCTCAATATAACCCAGAAACCACATGAATTCAGCAGTTTTCTGCCATGGTTTAATTTTATTTTTGAAAATATAGGCAAAAATCAGTAAAATCCATGATTAAGTTGGAATATTTAAAAATCTCTTTGGCAGAGTGGGAGCACAACATCAACGTAACCTTTCTAGGGCAAAGCACAATAACCCAGGTTAAAAACTGGGTTCAGGACTTGTCTGTATCTCATGGTTGATCTTAACAAATTACTCAAAACCATCTGTCCCTTTCTTTGTGTATACTTAAACCAGGAGAAAATAATGTTTCTCTTCTCCCTAGCTCATAGCAATATCATAAGCATAAAGGTAATTAATGGTTATAAAGACCTTAGAAATACTGTAGTACCATAAAAAGAAAAAGAAAAAGAAAATGTATTGAATTGTAGTAAATCTTCATTTATCTAGACACTTTTAATTTAGAATGTGGCGTAATATATAGAGACACATTTCTGCAGTTTGCATTTGTATTATATGGGAAGTAGATAGCTAAGCAAATTGAAAGGGTAAATAGTCTTTCCAGAAGAATATATCTAAGAACTACATGCAATTAAAAGGTCTTGAGTAATTATCTAAAATCGAGGATGGGGCCCCTGAGTGACTCAGTCTGTTAAGCCTCTGCCTTCAGTGCTCTGGTCATGATTTCAGGGTCCTGGGATCTAGCCCTGCTTCTCCCTCTCCCTCTGCCCCCCACCCTGCTTTTGCACTCTCTCTCTCTCCAATAAGTAACTAACTGACTAAATAAATAAATAAAATATTTAAAAGAATAAGATAAAATAAAATACAGGATGAAAGATCTCCAGATTATCTACTGGCACAACCATACCTTTAAAAAGATCATTATTTATACAAAATAGATTAATAAGATAATATATTAGTCCTAGACATTTAGTAGTTTTGTTTTCTCCTTTCAGCCATCTCCATTGTAGAACCTGGCTATAAGATGACTCCAAAATTATATTTTCATTTTTCATTAAAATATGAAGACATTGGAGCTCACAATGTATTGAAGGAGAGCTACCTATAAATTTGTAGGGAATATGGTTACAAAATAACATTTATGGTAGTATGAAAAAAGGAGCATTTAATACTCACTATTAAGATGTAAGCTGGATTTTAGAAATGAGTAGAATTTCAGGAACACAGATGGGAAAAAGAGCATCCTGAGGAGACAGCATAAAAAGAAAGCATGCAAATACATGATGTATTCAGAAAGTACCAAATAGTTCACCATTGTTGGATAACAAAGTGCAAAAAGTAAATTTATTTTTTAAAATATATATTTTTAAATGTTTATTATGTTATGTTAGTCACCGTACAGTACATCATTAGTTTTTTTTTTGTTTTTTTCTCCCCAAATATGTTTATTTTAATTTTTCAGTGTTACAAGATTGATTGTTCATGCACCACACCCAGTGCTCCATGCAATACATGCCCTTCTCAATACCCACCACCAGGCTCGCCCA